>CM024240.1:34635363-35364821 GCA_013421045.1 Propylea japonica
GAAGCAAATGAAGATTCATATCATAGATTATAGAGTATATACTATATAATCTTTGATTTCTATGACATGATACCTGCACTGAAATTCAGATCCTATTTAAAATAATCAGAGATGCAGTGGCGGCTAGTGAGATTTCACTCAGAGGAGGCCCGAGACCGAGAGATTCTACGCAAAACGAACGATTATGAGCAGGATTAATAATTGAAGTTGCCATTGCTGTTCTAGGTGTCCTAATTACTTGAGTTTATAAAAATTTTATCATCGTAAGGCTTTTTACTGAATTCATTATTCAAAATAAAATCTACAGGATCTTGCGTTTCTTAAGTTCATTACTTGCATTATAATTCTCACTTCTTGTTTTCCGTTTTCTTGCTGAAATATTAAAATCTTAACTACAACCTTTTCCGAAAAATGTCACAAAACCACAAACCGCAAGCTGAGAGGATTAATCCTTCGTTAATAAAAGGGAGGGAACCAAAACAGACCTGATCTCCATCCACGATCGCCGGGGTTGATTCGGGCCGATCGGACGTTCAATTTCGACTAAGTTCTTCGCCTAGAAGAGAAAATGCCGCGGAGCCGGCCTCGACACGTGATCTACAGCAATGAATTTTGGGTGGTTCCCGCACCGTTCATTTGAAAATGTTTTAAATGTTCTATGATGGAAATAATGAAGGTATAGAAATGTGATCATTTTTTATTTGAACTTGAATTTAAATTGAATAAAATTCAGTAAAAATTAGGGAAGGCCTGGTCTCCTCTGCCTCCTCTGAGCAGCCGCCACTGCAGAGATGATAACCCAGAGATGAATGGTTATTGTGAGTGTGAATTTTTTCAGATGCTCAGATTGACACTTCTTCGATTCAATCTGGATATAATAATTAGATTAAAAATGCAAATTAGTCGGCTACCCACCGTCGGGTATTGACTGAATAGATTGATGAACTATTAAAGCAACACATCACCGATTATTAGTTATGGTTAAGTAATATATCATCTTTTAATGTTCCAAGCTAATGAGTTGATTTTTTAATCACGTTATATTATTAACATTCATTTAATATATTAATTTTTATTGATTGATTTTCCGCTGATTCTTCACATCAGAAATGTCGTTGAAAGGAATTGAAGGTTTATTATGTTCTTTTCATTTTAACAATCTCTGTAAAATACAATTTTTTCGATTCCACTAGAAGGCATTTCTTTGTATTTGCACCTCAAGGTGTCAATAAAATCGAATGAGTTTCGACTTGTTTTATGTGTTTGGACAACGGGTCTTTACTTTTTGATAATCGTCTTGTTTAAAATTGCATCATTAAAAGATTCTATTGTCGACTGGAAATTATCGATTAGTTGAAATATGAAAAATCAAATCAGATGTGAATATATCTAATGAATGTCTTCTTGCCGTTTTGAAACTTTTTGGGTATCCAGAACTTTGTAATCAGCAATATGGGTTCCAAGCAATAAATTCAGCAATTTTGTCATTTTTACAGTTCGAAAAATTGCACCATTCAAAAATTTGAGAAAATCATGAGCAGGTGCTTTTGAAAGCTTGTTCATTGGTGGAGGCTATTACCTCAATTGTTGTATAGGACTTGAGATTGATACTAAATACAGTGGAACTTCTCTATAACGAAAGCGCTAAATCGGCTAGATCCGCAAAAAATTCGTTATAAAAAATTTTCGTTTTACAGAAAATTCGTTCCTATAGTCGGCAATATCGCGGTCGACTTAACTGATAAATTTAAGTTCACCATTCAAACTTAAGCACTTGCTTTCAGACATTTTCGCACAACTTTTGACACTAGCGTAAATGGGTAGATTGAAACCAAACAGCCAGAGGTGTATTTGAAACTGTTTCAGAAAGATCTCTCTGCCCGCCGTAATGATTTAGTTTAAGGTCGGGATTTTATTACGCACGCCCGAAAATTTCGGAATAAACCCACCCTAACACCATCTTACCAATACCCATCATCAAAGAGTGAATGTTCTTTGAATATTTCGTTATACAGGGTGTTTCATTGGGAAAGGGAATACTCTTCACAAGTGCATAGGGCACCAAGACGGTTCTAGAGATACCCCCATTTTGTTGGGTCTCACTGTCTTCGTAGCCGAGATACAGGGTTTATGAATTTTGCCCGTTTCTTCCTGAGGCCGTACCAGACGAACCACCCGGTATATTTTCTTCATATTTGGCAAATATGTTCCTAATTGAAAGCCCAAACATATCATGCAATAATCGCCTCGAAAATCCAGGTCCGGGTTAACAAAAAATTATGAATCGTTTGAATACTCGAAACAACACCCTGTAATCGGAATTTTGAAAATCTGTTTTAATATTCGAAAACACCACTAAAAACTAAACTGAGACGTATACTTCAAATTTTTCGGCGCAGAAAGTTTTACTGTACAAATTTTCAAGGTAAAGTGAAGTTTTTAGGAACTTGGATACCCGAAAGTGGTTTGAAGTGACTTTAACAATGAATTATCAGCAATATTGAATCCATATTTTTTTCGACATTACTTTGTAATTCATTTCCACATTGGTTTTCCTTTTTATAGCTGTATACTTGAAAATGCAGGTCCGGTTAACAAAAAAAATATGAATCGTTTGAATCCTCGAAACAACACCCTGTACATCTCAATAATGAAAACTAAGTGAAAATTTATTACTTAGTAATGTTGAAATAATAATGGATTTCAATATTTTCATATTCATGGTTGAAAGATCACTTCAAACCACTTTCAGGTATCCAATTTCTTTAAAAACTTTCACTTTCACGTTGAAAATTGTGCAGTGAAACTATCTGCGCGAAAATTTTAAGTGTACGTCTCAGTTCAGTTTTAAGTGGTATTTCCGAATTTTGAAACAGATTCTCAAAATTCCAAGTTACCAGGTGTTGTTTCGAGGATTCAAACGATTCATAATTTTCGTTGACCCGGACCCTGGATTTTCAAGTATAGCAGCTATAAAAAAGAAAACCAATGTGAAAATAATTACAGAGTAATTTTGAAATGATTATGGATTCAATATTGTTGATATTCATTATTAAAGTCACTCAAACCACTTTCGGGTATCCAAGTTCCTAAAAACTTCACATTTACCTTGAAATGTACAGTAAAACTTTCTGCGCGAAAATTTGAAGTATACGTCTCAGTTTAGTTTTTTAGTGGTGTTTTCGAATATTAAAAAGATTTTCAAAATACCGATGTACAGGGTGTTGTTTCGAGTATTCAAACGATTCATATTTTTTGTTACCCAGACCTGGATTTTCGAGGCGGTTATTGCATATGTTTGGGCTCTCAATTAGAAACATATTTGCCAAATATGAAGAAAATATACCGGGTGTTCGTCTGGTACGGCCCTCAGGAAGAAACGGGCAAAATTCATAAAACACCCTGTATCTCGGCTACGAACAGTGAGACCCAATAAATGGGGTATCTCTAGAATCGTCTTGGTGCCACTTATGCACCTGTGAAGTATTTCCCTTTCCCAATGAAACACCCTGTAGAGAGAATTAACTTCATTTTAGAGGGTGTTTTTAACATGAAATTTGGATTCAAGGTGCAATGTATTGTACGAAATTCGTTATACCTAGAAATTCGTTATACAGACGTTCGCTATAGGGAAGTTCCACTGTATATGCATGCAAAATCTCATAACGATCCGCATTGTATCCTGGAAATTATTCGAAAATTGAAATATGTACAAAATTCATTATTTGCTTTGCCAATTCACATCCACAAACTCGATTTCATTTCAACCAAAAAAAAATTTCTTCTTGACAATATTAGAATTTTTATATGATTTATATTTTTTTCATCAATATTTTATTTCGATCGGTTCTGTTCTGTCTGAGATATTGAGGAGTGAGGACTAAAAAAATTGATAGGCCTTATTTCACGGAACACCCTGTACGATTTTGTTGGTTAACGAACATAACCCATGCATTTCGAAATTACAAGTAGCTAGGATAAATCATCTGGAGAGTTATCCTGTTTACGGACGGCCGATCCCACGGACAGAATTGAATTTGACCACGTATTCCTTATCAGTGCATCGAACCTTATCATTTGAGACCAATTTCTGCTCAAAATTCGAAAATTCAGACATTTGGTCAAAACGATATAGCACTCGTTCAAGGAGAACGAGCGCTCAAAAATAGGGGAAAGTGAGGTAATACGATCCCTAAGGGTCAAATGATCCCCCGCCGTAAATCAAAAACAGCTTGTACCATCTATCCAAATACACATGCCCCTGCGAGTTACCTGTAAAATGTCAATGCGGTGCGAGTGCTTGCGTGATTTTATTAAAAAATAATCAAAAAGTGTGGCTCTGATCTAAGGTAGTATGTTTTTGGATTTTCGTTTTTTTTATATGCAAGTGTTTACTGAAATGTTGTATTTATTTGCGGGTATTAGTAGCAGTTAGCTAATATTTAAGCCATGTTCGATCATCGCACGCGGTATGTGAAGGTTTGTTTGATCGATATTTGTAATTTGGTATTTGGGGTGAAATGATTCCTTCTGTGTGTCTAAAATGATCCCTGGAATCATTTTACCCCATTAATAGTTTTTGTTTACAGATCATGCCGAGAATTTATAAACGTAAAACTAATCGCCAAAAGAGGCCTGAAGAACATATACAAAAGGCACTAGAGATGGTATGGCTCACAAAACCGCGAGAAGAGAATTTGAGGTCCCTGTTATGGTATAAGATAAGAAGAGCCAAAATTAAAAATGAAATAGCTTAGGCCTCAGCTAAAAAGTTAGGTAGCAAACAAACAGTGTTCAACCTGAACAAGAACTGAACTTGTTGACATGGAGTCCAGAATAATATACGGGCCTGACCACTCAGGAATTCTTAACCTCAGCTCACCAAAAATGGCAGAAAGAAATAATTTACCGCATTAATTTTACGAAGCTAAAGCAAAAGCTGGACTTGAATGGCTTCGTGGATTTAGACGTAGATATCCAACATTGCAATGCGTGCGCGAGGTTTTCATAAGAATGGATTGAATTTCTCTCGAATTGAGAAACGCCCAAGAAAAATATTATTTTTCAACCCATCGAATATTTTTGTTTTGTGTGACGTTTTACATACTTAAATTGTTATGAACAATACATATTATCATTCAAATAAACAGAGTTTATTATTTCATTTTATTTGATATTTATTAACTCATAGTACAAAATGATCCCTGGGATCATTTTGCCCTACCCCAGGGATCATTTTATCCACAGGGTGGTATAAAATGATCCTTTACTAAACTTTTACAAAATATGTAATACAAAAAACTACATAGATGAAATGACAAAAAAGTAGGCAGATACAAAGTTAAGTAAATTCACTACCTTCTTCACAATTGAAATCTTGGTGGTTTTGCCTTCAACTTTAGCCCACAATTGAAATTTTCCCTTAAGGGATCATTATACCTCGCCTTCCCCTATTACTGAAGGCTGTCAATCGTCCTTCAACACGGAAGCCAGAACACACCATCAACCATTCATTCAAGATATTCCCAAACACAAGAACTTACATAAGTTTTATTCATTGACATTTCCCCGTTGAACTTTCATGCACTTCATCATCATCTATAATCGCTGATATTTCGCGATACAAAAATCACTGACATTTCGGACGTTGAATCGAATGATCTGTTTCAAATCTGTATTCAATAATTAATGACATGGCCATTTCATTATCCCGATATGCAACCTTCACCTCTAGATTCAATAAGTTAGATTGTTTGAATAAATATGATTGCAATATACTTTACATATGAATCTATTTGCACAGTTATTGAGAAAGATATACAGACCAAATTGTGACGAAATACTGATGATGAGAAGAAAACATTTGATGTTTGAAGATACAGAAAACGGTGATGATATGTAATAGTATAATGTTTGTATGAACGGTTAATTATCACTTGAAGACGATTAATCTCTATTATCGTGGTTAAATCGATTACGAAATATTTTATCACATCTTTTGATGACAACTATACTATTGTTCTTCACAATTTAATTGGATTTGTCTGTAAGTTTCGAATTTTTAGCCTAGAGTTGGCTTAAATGACTTGTTAGAAGTCACTGATGAAGAATTCGGAGTCAAAACTTATACTGTTCTTCCACAAACGAACGAAATAAGGTAGGAACTTTGAAACCTCAGGGCACATGGATGGTCAAATTATCAATGCCAAATTCTTGATTGGTCAAATAATTCTTGAATTATGAAGATTGAGAATGTATTTTTCTAATATTTTCACAACTAGGACAAAATTAAGCAGCCCATTAACGATACATAGACCTGTGCCAAAGTTCATGGTCCCTGAAAAAGATAATGAACTATTTTTGAACGCTCGTTCCAGACTTAAACAAGTGCTTTTGCCGAAATGTCTGTAATTTTCGAATTTGGTGCCGATAATGATCTCAAACGATAGGGTTCGTCTGCCTGATGACGAATCCGTGGTCAAATTAAATTCTGTCCGTGGAACCAGCCGTCCGTCCGGCCGTTAGCACGATAACTTTCGAAGAGATTATCCTAGAGATCGGTTCCCAAATGTCGCGGTTGAGTTTGTTAACCAGCCAAATCGTACAGGGTCTTCCCATAAAATATTGCATTCAAAATTTTTGTTCCTCAATATCTCAGACAAAACAAAACTAATCGAATTAAATTTGGCGTCTACATGCAAAATGCTCATAATAAGCCTCATGCAATTTTGTGGCCATGGTGTTAACAGAACCATAGAAAATTCAATTGGGATATTGAAAATAAGAATCTTTATATATCCTTAACAAAATATCCGATTCGAGTGAAATTTATTTTGTGAATGAAGAATGATATACTGAATGTTATTACAAAATTTCAAGGGGCTCGCATCATCTGAACCATAGAATTTAATTTTTTAAATATTAATTTCTTACATATTTCATTTTTTGAATAATTTCCAGAACATAATTCCGATCGTGCTGAGATTTCACATTCATATACCCTCAGTTTCATACAAAATTTTGAGGTAATAGCATTACTACTCCACGAGCAGTCAAAAGCACCTGCTCAGGGCTTTTCATTCAATTGAAATTATGTCTATCTCCGACCCTCAGTTCATTCAGTTATTCCTCGATGAATGAATGAATAAACAAGGCAATATCTCACAGAGTAAAAACCAGATTTCAAGGACTTCTTCAAGCTTTTTACAAACAATGTTCTCGTCTATATAATATTGATGCTAAAATACTAATAGGCGCGACGAATAGTTAATGTGATCTAAACACTAGTAAGTGATCATTTTCCTGAACATTCATGATTTGTTACGGTCGTTTATCTAATATTTTCCGAAAGTTTAAATTAGAACCAAAACTGTTTATCTGTCGTCGTCAAAAAGTGAGTATTTTTTAGTGAAATATTTTCAAATATTTGAAAGAAGTCAAATAGGTTTGTTTGTCAATTGCGAAAACACAAAATGTGAATACGGTGGTACAGCCAGGGGGGGCATATCCTGTGTCAGATCTTAAAAAAAAATCAAGAAAAGACAAGAGCAGGTGCTTTTGAGTGGTTTCCATTGGTGGACCAATAATGTTATTACTTCAAAATTTTGTATAGGACTTGATATTCATGCTGAGCATATGAATACAAAATCTCAGCACGATCGGAATTATATTCTGGAAATTATTAGAAAGAAATTAAATAGTACATAAAATCAAAACCTAATTAAAGAAAAATTAAATTCTATGGTTCTGACGATGCGTTTCCCCCTAAAATTTTGTATGAACATTCAGTATATCAATCTTCATCATAAAATAAATTTCACTTACTCGGATAACTTGTTATGGAAATATAAAGATGTTTGCTTTTCAATAGGACTTTCTATTTGACTGATATACTGAAGAAATCACTTCAATTCTCCGACGACAAATCGACCAATAGGAACTTGCATTAATGATTCTGCATCAGTTTTAAGTGATGCAAGCGTCAAATAGAAAAGTCGGATTATTCCCATTTCATTTCCATGGTTCTGTTAACATTATGGCCATGAAATGTTGCATCAGGCTTACTATGAGCATCTTGCATGTGACTGCAATATCATTTCGATTGGTTTCGTTTTGTCTGAGATATTGAGGAACAAAAATTTTGATTGGCCATATCGTTGTTTAATGAATGTTTATAAACAATGGCCATATTTTATGGAACACCCTGTATGATTGGCTGGTTAATGAACTTGACCTCGGCATTTGAGGGCCGAACTCTCCCTGAAAATCTCATTTCCTTCGAAAGTTGTAACTACGTGTAAGCAGGATATATCCTGCTTACACGGCCGAAAATTACTCAAAAACGGTTCAGGTGCATGACTGTGTTAATCAATGACCACCCGGTGAATTCCCCTAGTGCGGAGATTGTAAGAACCGAATAAGATATTTTATTCGTTAAGTTGAAATGAGTAAATAGTTGATAAATTATAGATAACTATCGAATTCATATATTGGAAAAATTCATTTAAATTTTATTAAGGTAACTCTTTATCGTGAGAATTTCGTTTTGCCACTAATTATATTACTCAACAGAAAAGAACCTCGAAATCTTCAAAAACCATCATTCAAGACATCCACAAATCATATGCAGATTCGTGACTTGTAACCGTCATCTTCGCGCTGATATTACGTAAAAAAATCAAATAGAATGGAGGCGTGTTTCGTTGAACTACCATGTTTCATGCAACAGAAATCCTTTCGTACACAACAGAACAAACAGCACCGGCACTATATGGACATTTGACCAATTCCAAATCTCACAAATTGTCTTTATTTTTTGTTTCTTAACGATTCGAAGATTTTTCCTTCTATCTCAAAATAAAAGCTCAATATAATGAACACGAATGGATCAATAATGACTCACTTGAATGCATGATTTCTCCTATTTTAATGTATGATGTCATAAGCAACCGAACAGTAATAGCAATGCGAGTAATGTTACAACTCTATTGAAACTCTAGCATTTGTACTATGTCAATATACAGGCTGTCCCGGAAAATGTGGGAAATCTCTCGGATTCAGATAGAACATAAAAAATGAAGATGACGAGTTCCCATAATTTTTTTTTTCTAACGGCCCCCCCTACGAAGATACGACCCACTAAATGACGCCACTGGAAATCCATTTTAGTGGAATAAGTTTCAAACTTGTTGATATAATTTGATGAAAATTTTATATGATTATATAGGATTAAGTACCTCTTAAATCACCGCACTCAAATTTCAATTAGCTTGTTCAGTTTACCAGGGGCCGACTGGGTTGTACATTTTAATGCTTACATTTTCAACACCCTGTATGATAAGGTGCTAAAAAAACAAATTTGGATACCTTGAACATTAAGCTAAAGAAAGGGTACCTACTTTTGTTCAGTGTCGATAAAATGAACTATTTTCGAAAAAAATAATGAAAGAAGAAAGTAATTGAAATTTATTTCACTAAAATGAATTTTCAGTGGCGTAATTTAGGAGGTCGTATCTTCGTAGGGAAGGCCGCTAGGAAAAAAATTATGGAAACTTGTCATCTTATTTTTTTATATTTTATCTGAATCCGAGTGATTTCCCACATTTTCCGGGACACCCTGTATATCTTATGCTGAATAAAAATGCGTTTCAATCAAGAATTTATACTAAATTTAAAATGCGGTGGACGTAAAAAACTGGTATTTAATGAACTCATCTAACGATTAGTAAAATAATTGATTAAATAACTCAATTCTGAAATGAAAAAAAAAATCGCAAATTACTCAGATCAGATGTGTCTGTGTAAATCACTTCTTGGTCACTCTATTTATTCTTCTAGTGCGGCTATTATCAGAACCGTATAAACCTTAGACTAAAAAAGTTTTTTTTTAGTATAAAAAACCCAGAGGAACACAACTGATTTTAATTTTTGTTAAAGTTAACTTTTAATCGTATTACCACACTAATTACATTGCCCAAAAATAAAGATTCTCGAAATTTATAAAAACCAATCATTCACAAATCATATGCAGATTCGTGACTTGTACCCGTCATCTTCGCGTACTTATTGTGCGTAAGTACACGAATTGATCAATAATGATCCATTTTAATGAATGATTTTTCCTTTTTTAATGTATGATTGTCATAAGTAACCGAACAGTAAGTATTCAGGAGCAATACGAGTAATGTTACAACTCTATTGACACACAAGCATTTGTTTTATGTCAAATGTAAATGTGTGTAAATCACTTTCTTGGTCACTGTATATTTTTCTAGTGCGGCTATTATTAGAACCGTATAATCCACACAATATCATTCACTTTGATTTGAGATGTGGGTTAATAGAAGACACCGAATTATAATGGAATGGGAAACACAACTGATTTAAATTTTGATTTTGGTTAAAGTTAACTTTCAATCGTGAAAATTTCGTATTACCACACTAATTACATTGCCCAAAAATAAAGATTCCTAGAATTATAAAAACCAATCAATCACAAATCATATGCAGATTCGTGACTTGTACCTGTCTTCTAAGCGCTCTTATTAGTCTTATTGCGTAAAAAATTCATACAGAAAAGGCGTGTTCGTTGACCTACCATGTTTCATGCCACAGAAATCCTTTCGTACACAGCAGAACAAACAACACAGGCACTATATGGACATTTGACTAATTCCAAATTCTCACAAGATTGTCTTTTATATGTTATCTTAACGATACGAAGGTAATCAACTTGCAGAATCCTCCTTCTATTCTCCGTATTGGAGACTCTTCTTCAAGACGCTAATAAGCCGACGATGCGGCTACCGCGTTAGAGGCGGAGGTGGCTAGATTCGGTTGTTTCGAATGTTATTAATTGCCGGGTGTAGTAATTAACGCGTTTTTCAGAAGTCGAAATTCATCCATCATCGATTTCGTTTGATGATATTGTACCTACTATATGTTGATAATAGGTCGAAATATCCCTTCTTGAAATATTGCGATAAATTAAAACTGAAACAAGTTGATTTTTTTTTAATTTCCGATGACGGTGCATTATTCTGAAAAAAGTTTTCATTATTTTGGATTAAGCAAAAGCTCGAAAATATGATGTCATAAAAATTTTTATCCACGATTATTGTAAAATCCGTCCATTGTACGTCTGTGTGCTCGGCCTTAATAATACCCATTAATCACAAGGGAATAATGAGATTATAATTCACTGCTGTCAGATGCTTCATAGATTTAGCTTTGATATAAGAGAGTTGAAGTGCTGCCAAGGACGTAGACGTAAACGTTACAATTGACATGTGCTCATGCGCACTCGTCAGTTTCTTACGTTCACGCTTGGGCCGGCTTTACGTGCGACGTAAACTAGCGTCCTGTTACGTACGTACGTAGTACGTACGTACGTAACCGAAAGTTGAACGAATCCGCCGATGAAGGACGAATGCTGGAATTTTGAATTGAACTGCTTCTAACCTTAAATTTAAAAGCAATCTAGTATAGTAGCTGAAACTTTGTTTTGAGAACACGATTAATTAACTTTTTACTTAATATCTTCCTTATTATTTATAAACTGTGATTTTGCATGTTTCTGAGAAGTGTTGAATTTTTTTCAATGCAAATACTTCGTTACGAGATTGCATATAAGTACCAAGAACTAATATATTATTTCGATAAGTTACAAATGTGGCATTTTCCTTTCGAATGAGAGTGATATTACATACAAGTAACTCATTTGTGATGATTTCCTCTAAAATTCCTGCTTTCGGCAAGAACTCAAGTTATAGAAAAATTATTTTCATTATTCATTTGAAATTCGAATGTAATGAAGTAATCCTACAAATATATGTTCACATCATCAATTTATTTATAGGAAACAGACAATCTGAATCGCTAAAATCAGAAACTTTCTGTCAGAATACAAAAAGAAATAATAGGTTAGCTTTAGTCTCTAATGGTCTGCCGTACGTACGTATGGCAGCACTTCAACTCTATTTTTACTCCAAGACGTAAACGTTATATTTCTCACGTCTACGTCCACGTTCGGGCTTACGTGCTGCGCGCACTTCAAGTCTCTTTAGAGACTTTAAATTGGTATTTTTTCAGGATTCTAAAGTATTCTAACTAACAAATATGGGTGTACCTTGTCAAATCTACTCTCATTAGGTATATCAATTATAGTTTTTTTTATTACAAAATATACAATGACCAGTTCTCCAAAAATTTCTTATGTGTCAACTTGACTTTTCCACGCTTGTCATAGAAGGGTCTTGTCTCTGTCGCTAAATGTTAAAATCTTCAAGAAATATATTCATTAGTCGTGGATAAAGTATAGTATGCTACTCGCGAATAATGACTGTTATTCACTCAGTGATTTGGGCCACTCGCCTACGGCTCGTGGCCTATACTTCACCCCGCGAATAATAGCTATCATTATACGCACGTTGCATAATATACTATTTCGTAATATTGATGGATCATAATTACACACATTATCAAAAGTCTTTCGGAATTGAGATGAATATTTTCCTTCCTTCCAACTGAAATAAAATTAATGAAACATTTTTATTTGTTACTCTTTGCTGTATGCAGAATGAGACCAACCAAATAGAAAAAAATTAGGAAAATCTCTGAGCAGGTGGTTTTGAGCACGATCGAAATTATATTCTGAAAATTATTGAAAAAATTAAATATGTAAAATCGATGATTAAAAATATAGAAATTCTATGGTTCTGATTTCACAATCCTTTTGAAAATTTGTTAATTTGTATGATAATTTTCTTTGCCAATTTACATTCTCAAAATCGATTTAATTTCTATGGTTATATTAACGCAACTCCTACAAGCTTTTGCTTACTGCTTTGAATTGTTATGGAACATTTCACAGCAAAAGGTCAAATTCTGAATTATTCGAAAAATAAATATTTAAGATAAAAACTTCATTCTATGGTTCTGACTAAGCCATCCTCTTGAAAATTTGCATGAACATTCAGTATAAGAATCTTCACCTCCAAAATTGATTTCACTCAAATCGGGTATTTTATTGTGGAAATATAACTATTTTTCTTTTCAATATTCCGATTGAATTTTCTGTAAAACACTATGGGCACAAAAAATTTCGTATAAGGCAACTTATGGTATCTTGCATGTGGCCGCAAAATTTCATTTCGATTGGGTCTGTTCTGTTTGAGATATTGAGGAACAGATATTTGGGATGACTTATTTTCATGGAAACACCCTGTGCCATTTTTCTAATTAACAAACTCAACCACGGCATTTCGTAACCGAGCCTACCCTGAAAATTTCAAGTCTCCAGGACAATTCATTTGAGACCATTTTCGGCTCAAGTTGAAGGCATTTGGCAAAACGATAAAGCACCTGTTTAGTAGAAACAGCGCTCAAAAACTGATAAATCGCAATGATTTTCTTATGGTCCAATGAATAAATGCCAGCTAATCATCATTAAATGTTCTTCTCAAATCCGAAATTGATATCTGCCGGCGGCTCTATTTAACCAGATTCGAAGAAATCGAAAGTTCCTCCTTCGCCGGAGATTCCAGTTCTTGAAGAATAACTCTTATTTTCTTCATCAAGGATCTGTCCGTTCAAGGTCAGGAGAGATGAGACCATCTCTTGATCTTTCCGATTTATTTTTGATGCTTCAATGCCAAAAAAGTAATAATATATTAAAACTTCAGTTACCTAATCAGCAAATCTGTCTGTAATATGAATCATTTTGATTGTATAATATTGAACAATCTTGAATGGAACAATCAAGAGTACCTACAGAACCCTGCGTAAAACAATTTAATGTTATTATAATTATTGTTTAAACAATGTTATACTATTCATTATAACGGGTGTTTTTTTAGGAGGTTATTTGTTTTTCCGATAGATGTCGTTTTATTTTATGACAGTTGTTTTGACAGCTCAAAGTGGCATTTCTATTCAGTATTGTTTGGCAAATCATTATGAATAGGTTAACTCCAGAACAACGTTTTCAAATCGTGGAAATTTATTTTCAAAATCAGTGTTCAATTAAAAATGTTTATAGAGCACTTCGTGAATTTTATGGTGCACATAATCGTCCGTCAGAGACCACCATAATGAACGTAATTACCAAATTTTGGTCTTCATTTGCTCTTTTGGATGCCAAGCCACCGACAAGAAGGAGAAGAGTTCGTACAGAAGAAAATATTGCTGTCGTTGAGGCCAGTGTCGAAGAAAACGACAATTTATCGATTCGTCGTCGTGCTCAGCAAATTGGACTTTGTCCATCGACAAATCTTGATGATATGGATATGGATGAAATGTGGTTTCAACAAGATGGTGCCACTTGCCATACAGCACGTGAAACAATCGACTTATTGAAAAAAACTTTCAACGACAACATTATTTCGAGAAATGGTCCGGTGAATTGGCCTCCGCGTTCGTGCGATTTGGCGCCACTCGATTACTTTTTGTAGGTATACGTGAAGTCATTGGTTTATGTGGATAAACCTCAATCGTTTGACGCTTTGGAAACCAATATTCAACGTGTCATTGCTGACATACGCCCTCAAATGCTTGAAAAAGTGGTCGAAAATTGGACCTCCAGAATGACATTTGTGAAAAATAGTCGTGGTGGCCATATGCCACAAATAGTGTTTAAATGTTAAATGCCAAAAAATTATCTACCAAATAAAAAAAATGTTGGTCATTTCATAATTTTATATGTGTTTTATTCAAAAAAATAATCGGCAACCTCTTAAAAAAACACCCATTAGGAATATCATTAAAAACACCCTCAATATTCACAGGTGGGGATAAAGTGCAGAACCAAGTAAATATCTTTCGAACAAAATGGATAATAAATTAGTTATTAGGTTCAAATTTTCTTTGGTCAGTTCAAATTTCGGATTCAAATGCAACACATAATTTTGTAATCAAGTATTATGTGTTGCATATGCTCTTAAATTTGTGTTTCTCTTGTAGTTCCAATTTAATGTGGAAAGTAGGTATTTCGTTTCGTCCTTAAGACGAAAAATATGGATAATCCATTTGATGCGAGATTTGCAGATAGAAACAGAATCTTCCTGAACTTATTCTGTAATCCCTGCAATAATAATCGATTAAAAATTGATGAACGACAACAGAAATCAGAAATTTAATTAGGGTAGTTCAAATGAACTGACAACCGACAGAATTTTTGTTTACTCGTAAAATGCCAAATCAAATATGCAAATAATCTGGAATCTAACTTAATTACTGAAATAATTACATTTTCATTTGAAAAGGAACAGTGACTGCTGGTGTGGAAAGTATAAAGTTTATTACATGATGCTCATCACAGGACTCAGTTACTAATTCGTTCTTACTAATGTGTTTTCGAAAGGATTCGTTGAGATAAACAAGATTTTTCAAGTTCAATCACCATGGAAGAAGATGATCATGACGATTTATTACAATTAACAGATGATGAATCTTCAGGCACAGAAGACCAAGACCATGATCATTGTACCTCAACGGAAACTCAAGAAGATGAGAATTATTTGGGCAACTACAGATACCCTTTGAGTTCCAATTTTTCGAAATGCGAATTCATTACAACAAAAATCGCTCTCCTCTTCTCTTCATCTTCTCTTATGGTTTTACTTCCAGCCTATCTTGATTCCTTGAATATAAAAAGCGACGCATACAATTTGATATTGGTGAATTCTACTTTTACAGTCATATTTCTATACTTGATTATCCTGGCAGGAAAGCTTTTCTTCAAATCTTATAAGAATTTCAAGATAACAGATACTCCTATTAAAATATCGAAGATTATTATTCTCTCGTTATTATATACATCAAGTGGGTTTTTGATAATATATGCAGTGGACAGGAAGAGAGTTATGTGCCATCTACAAGATCCTATGAAAGGAACCATACTAGTTTTTTCTCTATTGTATTACTTCATTTTTGTAGAAAGTGTGAGTTAACATGTAGCTGTACAGTGAATTGTTTATTAAATTCATTATTATTGCAGTTATGGCCTTCAGCGTATATTCGCTGCTACTACGATTATCGTTGGCCTTTTTATAGCAGTGGACTATGGACTTTGCGATGAATTCCGATGTAGAGGTTATGAGAGAGTTCGAGTTTCAGACGATACGGGAAATTGGCCATGGAAAACTCACTCAACTTGGATTGTAGTTTATGTCATTGGACTAGCTCTCTTTGCAGGGTTTTATACTTTGCTGGAAAGATATTTGCTCACTACAGAAACAACTGTAAGTATACAGGGTGTCCCAAAACTCGATGTCAACCCGGAACTGGATGAAAAGGCAAGTAATGCTGGTTGTCAGAAAAATATGAAAAAAATCTAAGTTCCATGATTTTTAAATAATAGGCATTCAAAAAAATACAGAGAATTCCACACCCTGTGACAGTCTTTTCACTCCTGTTGCCACAAATATCAACTTTTTCCGAATTTTTTCAGTGTAACCCTTAATAATGCTTGTCTAAACTGTAATCAAAATTTTGATACCAGCTGCTCTAGGTTTCATAAAAATAGAGCTTACTTCTCAGAAAAAAAATTCAAAATAAACAATTGCCTCGGTTCAAGTTTGGCAAGTTTTGTCAAAAGTTGGCGCATTTAGTAAGGATTCCAAAATGGTATAATACTTGGTAAATTGTAGCTGCCGTAGTTCAAATTCGCTTTTGATTGCCTTTGAATAAACTTTTTCTTTAACTGCTTCCCAGTAAAAAAAGTCCAATGATTCAAGTCCAGTGAACGAGTCGGTCCCGAGATTGGACCAGAACGTCTGATCCATCTTCCGGGAAAAAATGTTTTCAGAAGAAAAAATTTCCAGAGAGATTCCTCCGGAAAAATTTTTCTGGAAAATTATTTTCTCTGGAAACATTTTTTCCGGAAGATGGATCGGACGTACTGGTCCAATCTCGTGGCCGGCCCGTTCACCGGACTTGCATTTATTGGACGTTTTTTTACTAGGAAGTAGTTAAAGAAATAGTGTATTCAAAGGCAATCGAAAGCGAATTTGAACTGCAGTAGTTACAAATTACCAAGTATTATACCATTTTGGAATCCTTACTAAATGCACCAACTTTTGACAAAACATGCCAAACTTGCATAGTACATTTTTTTTTTCAATACAGTCAGTTGAAACTAGGTAATTGTGGTATAAAAATTTTGATTACAGTTTAGACAAGCATTATTCAGGGTTACACAGCAAAAAAAGGTGGAAAAAGTTGATATTTGTGGCAACAGGAGTGAAAAGACTGTCACAGGGTGTGGGATTTTCTGTGTTTTTTTAAATGCCTATTAGTTTAAAATCATGCAACTCACATTTTTTTAATTTTTTTCTGACAACCAGCATTACTTGCCCTTTCACCCGGTTCCGGGTTGACATCGAGTTTTGGGACCCTGTATTTATTATTTTTCAAGCTGGGTTTCATCAAATTATAATGCAAATAAAATTTAATGAAACTCAAAGTTAGTCTTCTATAAATTCAATGATTAATTCATTTATTTTAACGATTTCAGGAACCTTCAACGGAAAATCATTCACCCTCATTTTTAACTACAATATCCCGATCAATCGCTTTTCCGGTAATAGATAATGGAGTTCATTTGTTTAGAAACAATGGTCAACCAAATGCAGAACATAATGGAAAGATATCAGCTGTTCATGTATCTTTATTGATTCATATTGCTGGATGGATTATTATGTTGTTATTATTTTGGACTGATATTATACCATCAATTGGAAAGGTTAGTATAAATCTGTTTTTCTTTTCATAGTCACTCATCAAAATAGGTCGTAATACCAAAAATCGTCTATATTTAGTATTAAACCCTTTTTCCTCATTTGAAAAAATGCATTTGCATGAACATTCAGTATAAAACATCTTCACCCCAAAAAGTTTTGTTTTGTCTGAGATATTGAGAAACAAATATTTTGAGTTGCCATATTTTATGAAACATCTTGTACGAATTTGCTGCTTAACGAACTAAACCGCGGCATGTAAGAAACAACCTATCCTAGAAATTCCAACTCTCTAGAGTGTTCTATCGAGAGGTATCGTGTTAACGGACGGACGGACGGCACCTCGGATAGGATTGAATTTGACCACGGATACATCATCAGTAAGTCGAATCTTATCATTTGATATCATTTGAAATTTACTGACAATTGCGCAAAACACTAGTTTAAGTAGAACGGGCGCTCATAAGCCACTCCACTAATAACGCGAATAAGTTTAACAATGATAGAATAGAATAGAATGTCGCATATTCATTCAAATAGTGAATTACAGTGGAACTTTACTATAACGAAAGCGCTAAATCCGAAAAAAAATTCGTTATAAAGAAATTTCGTTATACCGAAAATTCGTTTCATAGGGACATTTTTGTTTCATGTATTGTATTTTGTTAGCTCTCAATTCAAAAGAATATACAGGGTGATTTTTTTAAGTGTTTCATTAGACGTTTTCGAGGAAGGAATAGTAATACAGATTCAAGATTTTTACACTGATTAAATGTATGATATGTGCAACCACTCAAGCGGTTCTTGAATTATAGCCTGATTATCAAATCTTTGAAAAAAAGGTTGTCACAAATTATGGTCCATATCTTCAAAATCCCTCATTACAAGAATTTATTTTTGCGAAAGTGGAACAAAAGAAAGTACGTTGATACTGTTTCTTGTATAACTCATGAGGAAATATTATACAGGATGTCTGAAAAAGGGCCCCAAAGTGAGCCTCAATAAAACTATAAAATCTCACTTTTTTCAAATGGCAACCCTATAATTTTGTAACTCCAATCGATGGCTCGTCAAAAACTAGTTAGGGTGTCCCGAACATTTCATGCCTCTAAAATCAGTAGTTTTGCCGTTATTGAATAAATTCGGATTTCAGGACTGAATCAAGGTTTCTTAGTCTAACCATGGATTTATAAGGAAAGAAATTTTCAAGAAGGCTATCTATGTCTGTTGATTTATAATGCATTTTAGAGAACTGTCATTCACACTTTTTTTATTCATCGGGCACTATGCAAATATGATTACAGTAACAGTGATGTATTGAATATGTTCTTCATTTATGGTGAATGTAAAAATATTAGAAAGGGCAGTCAGAACTTCTAACGAAAGAAATCCACATTTACCACACCTTTAACAAAATCGAAGTTCAGGAAGTATCAAATCATTTTCTCCGTAGTGGAAGCATTAACCCAAAACGGATCGTGTGAATACAGTAACAGGTCATTCATTATTATCCATTACTGTATTCACGGAGTCTGTTTAGGGCAAGGCTTTTCCGTACGGAGAAAATTGTTTTGATACCTCCTGAACTTTGATTCCGTTAAAGTCAGTAAATGTGAATTTCGTTCGTTGAATTTCTAATTACCTGTTCTAGGAATTTGTTACATTTGCCGCAAAAAAAAACCATACCCTTGATATATCATTCCAGTGATATTATTATTGCATGTTATGCTTAGTGCTTGATCTGTAAAAAAAAGTAAGAATGACAGTTCCTAACATAGCTTACTTCAAAAAATCCAAGCTTACAAACTGTGCGAAACCAGTCTTTAATCGTGAAATTCGAATTTTATTGAATAACGGCCAAAATACTGATTTTAGAGGCATGAAACGTTCGGGACACTATAACTGGTTTTTGACGAGCAATCGATTGGAATTACAAAATTATAGGGTTGCCATTTGAAAAAATGAGATTTCATAGTTTTATTGAGGCTCACTTTGAGACCTTTTTTCAGACAACCCTGTATAATATTTCCTCATAAGTTATACAAGAAAACAGTATCAGCGTACTTTCTTTTGTTCCACTTTCGTAAAAAGAAATTCTTGTATTGAGGGATTTTGAAGATATGGACACTAATTTGTGAAAACCTTTTTTCAAAAATTTGATTATCAGGCTATAATTCAAGAACCGCTTGAGTGGTTGCACATATCATACATCAAATCAGTGAAGAATTGAACGAAGAATTCGAATATGTATAAATATACAGGGTGTTGCATTTGAAATAACGAAGTTACATTCGTTTCCGGTGAAACCGGAAGTATTGAAAAGTTGAAAATATTTTACAATTAAAGTTCATGTACTCTAAAACGAAAATCCAAAATCTTGAATCTGTATTACTATTCCTTCCTCGAAAACGTCTAATGAAACACTTAAAAAAATCACCCTGTATATATATATATATATATACAGTCGGCAATGTCGCGGTCGACTTCACTGATAAATTTAAGTTTATCATTCAAACTTGAGCACTTTCTTTCAGACATTTTCGCACAACTTTCACACTAGCGTAATGGTTAGATTGAAACCAAACAGCCAGGGGTGTATTTAAAACTGTTTCAGAAGGATCTCTCTGCCCGCTGTAATGATTTAGTTTAAGGTCGGGATTTATTACTTACGTCTGAAAAATTTCGGAAAAAACCCACCCTTATACCTTCTTACCAATACCCATTCATAGAGTGTTGTTCTTTGAATATTTTGTTATAGAGAGAATTTGCTTCGTTTTAGAGGGTGTTTTTATCATGGAATTTGGATTCAAGGTGCAATGTCTTGTACAAAATTCGTTATACAGACGTTCGCAATAGGGAAGTTCCACTGTAGTTGACATGGGGCCTATTGCACCAAAATACTTTGCAACTTTGCACTTTGCATTCTGACAAATTTCAAAAGGAAAAATTAATTATATTGCACAACATTTCTCCCAATATTTAATTTCTGCGAAGTGATTCTCACTTTGCACTTGACTTTTCACATTGCACTTTTCAATTATGAATGCGTTTCGTGCAATGTATTTCATTTGAAAAGTGAAAAGTTGCAAAGTATTTGGTGAATAGGCCCATGGTTTAACTTTAGGTACTGATTATTTTCCAAATTTCATGAAAGCAACAGTTGAATAATTATAGTACAGTAATTCCAACATTGTTTATTATTTGTGAAAGAATTCTTTGAATTTGCCTGAAATTTTCATATTTTTTCTAGGGGTCAAGTTTCACCGGTTTCTTCAATTCAACCACCCAGGGTGTGATTTGCCATTTCACACCAAAACTGTTACAAAGTCAAGAGATCAGTGATTGTGGAAATTTATTCCCCTTCAGTTGGCTATTTCTTGGAGCCTACATATTGTTCACTATAGTCTCGGTGAAATTCTTGGTTATATCTCAGTCAGCAGTGTACACGATTGCTGTGATGAGTTCTTCTTTGCCAGTAGTCGGCATTTGGTGGAGTTTATTCAAGCTGTTTCCATTGCAAAATGGGGGTGAGTTATTAGAAAACGTTTATATTGAAAAGATTTATTATGACTCAAGGTTTGCGTAGTTCTGAATATTATTCATTGCAGCGAGAATGGAAGTAAACAGTTCCATTAACAGATTTTCCATTGTATTTGTTAGTGTTGATAAACATTAGGTCAATCTTAACTCATATTGATAGTGAACAATGAAGTGTTAGATGTAAAGTGAAAACATATTTTTTCTTGAGCATTTCATTTCAACATGTTTATAAATAATAGAAAATCAATATAATTTTTTTACAATTCAGAACAATGCGGAATATTTCCAGGATATTGATGCATTTTCGCTTGAAAGTCTTGCAAAATACGGTTTGCTGTTATTCTTAATATTTTATAAACCTACATTTATAATACACAAATCAGTTAATTTGTGTATACCTTCCTAAAAATTGTAGAAATTTAATTGCATATTTCACTACCGAGTTCTAGAAACGCACTCTGACATTTTACGCACAGTTGTTTTTTCGGCGGCGTGAGTATTCTCGGCGCTTATCTATTTTAAACCGAATTTTGTTCAGAAAAAGGCGTTTTCGGATACTTACTCGGGTTAACTCGATCCCTAACCCTAACCCGAACATCCAACCAGTATTCGGAAAGTACTGTGCTATTAACTCGATCACTGACTCAGGTTGATCTATCGTAACCCTACACGAGAGCAAGGTCTTAGTGTCACCGCATGCGCACCGCAGTTCAATTTTGTATTTGAAAGAGATGGGAATAAGTCTTCTACTATTTTCTTAGTAATTTCACATATTCTATTCCTAAAAATTATGGAAAGAGAAGAGAATTTGGCTCAAAAAATGTGTGGTTCCATGAGCCGAGAAAATAATATGAAACAACTTCTTAATAACTTTGTATGCAGATCCTTCTGCTTTAAAGTTAAAGCCTTCTTTATTTCTTCAACATAAGTACTCAAAGATAACATAGAGTATGCGAGGGCACACCAGAAATTATAAGAAAGATTTTACAGAAGCCAAAAAATCCAAGCAACGCTTGAGACAATCAGTAAATAAACTGGAACTGAAAAATAAATTCTCTACTTCTTTAACATTGGTTCTCAAAAATAACATTAAACATGGAAGCACACCAGAAATTATAAGAAATATTTTTTGCAAGCAAAAGCCTAAAATAAACTGGGACTGAAGAAATAAATCCATAAAATATTCGGTTATGTTATTGATACGACTGTCACTTCAAATCCTAAACCTGATGTGTTCTTAAACTTAGAACCCGGGTCCGTCATCCGAGAGTATCCGTCACGTGACTCAATGGATCAAGTAAGTTTCCGAAAACTCCTGTAGATGATCTCGCAATTAAGTCGATTCGTTTCGTCTTCTGTGGAATGACAAACGAGTCAGGGTAATCGACAAATTCGACGGTTTGAGTCAACTCGAGCTAGCCATCAATTCAACTCGAGTTCGTTTTCAGGTGTACTCGTGAAGTTCGAATTGAAAAATGTACGACCACATCTATATTGAGTAGGTTAAGTTAGATTAGGTTAAGGTAGTCGACAAACTTGACGATTCGAATCAACTCGAATCAGTCACCAATTCAACTTCAGTTGATTTTCAGTTCTATTCTAGTAGATCGAGTTAAAAAATACACTACTACATCCTATATCAAATGGGCTCGGTAAGATTTGGTGAAGTTTATGTAGTTGACAAATTTGAGTAGATTGAGTTAAAAACTAAGAGTAAGAAATAAAGAAATAAACATAGAAATGCGCCTATGCGTGAATAGTACTGCATTGTAATCGACCAAGCATTAGAGTGTGATGGAAAGCATTTCACTGCCACACTGCGGTGAAGTAAACTATTGGTCAGATTTGCATTTGGCCAATTCCTGAATATAATACAACATTTTCGTAATTTTGCCCTAGCTATAATTAACGAAATAGGCTTAATCAACAATAAAACTGCCACTAAATCATTGAAATAGTACAGTTTATGAACGTCATATCGAAATAAAAATGTAAACACATCGCATCAAGAAACTGAACACGAACAGACAATGTTGCCAAACTGACAGAATTATCTGTAACAGACGCAAGCCGTTAGTATCAGAGTAGGGGAGCGGTAAACCAATCATCCCAATACGGAATAAAACGTACGGCTCGATTTTGCAATGCCGGAAGTTTGTTCGCGCGTATAAACAGATTCTACATGGCTTCATACAAATGCAACTCTAGGTTTCCTTTTATACTCTGGGGTTAAAAAAAATGCGACCAAATCCTTATTAAGTGGGTTTGTTTATAAGATTATTTTCTAATTCTTAGGTTCCGTGTTTCTGTGGTCACCGTCACTTTCTGGCGAGCTAATCTGCTCTTACTGGGTCTTCCAATAGTATGATTGGTTTGTTTCTCTTTTATAAATCGCACTTCAGAGACAACCAATGGTCAGGCCTTACGTCCAACTACATCACCATGCCACCACATTCTGCATAAAATAGGTGTAGTCTATTTATTGGAAATATTCTATATTTATGAGAATATTTATCATATAAACCGAATCTAATATTGTTGTATGAGCCTTAGGTATAAGTGAAGCTTTTCATTCAAACCAACTTGAACAAAGTGATTAAAAAAAAGGTGATCTGTCTCTAGGATAAATAGAATACTGAAAAATAATTCAGTTTTTCTGCCGTAGAGACGGTATCACTTTCTTTAAACACCCTGTATTTTGGCCTAATCATTCAATTGTAGCAGATTTGCTAACAACCTTATATGTAATCGAACTAGTTCATTATATTCTTAGTTTTTTAAGTGGTTGAAGTATTTTTTTCAAACAATTACGCAAAACATTTTATATTTGAGGACACTCCATAGATTTTAATATGATGCCTAATTAGAAACAAAGAAATAAATGTTCTAAATATTAGAAGAACCTGACTTATATAGTGCCTGTGATCCTTATATGCTAATAAATTATATTACACATTTTTTGAAGAACAATTGAAACTTTTATTCCTGATCGGAATATATTGTGCCAAACCAATTTAGTAAAAGAATCGAATTATACACTGTAGAAAAACCGGTAACTAGTTAGTAAACAATCAAATTAATACAGGTTGAAGGTGATAATTCAGTCTTCTGTCGACATGTACAGGGTGTCCGGAAAAATGTGGGAAATCTCTCGGATTCAGGTAGAACTAGAAAAAAATAAGATGACAAGTTTCCATAATATTTTTTCCTAGCGGCCCTTCCTACGAAGATACGACATCTTAAATGACGCCACTGGAAATCATCTTAGTGGAAATAAATTTCAATTAACTTACTTCTTCATTATTTTTTTCGAAAAACGGTCATTTTATCGACAACTGAACAAGAGTACCTTTCCTTAGCTTAATGTTCAAGGTATCCAAATTTGTTTTTTAGCACCGTATCATACAGGTGTTAAAAATGTAAGCATTAAAATGTACAACCCAGTCCGCCCCTGGTAAAACTGAACAAGCTAATTGAAATTTGAGTGCGATGATTTAGGAGGTTCTTGATACTATTATATATATCAAATTTTCATCAAATTATATCGAGTAGTTTGAAACTTATTCCAATAAAATGGATTTCCAGTGGTGTCATTTAGGAGATCGTATCTTCGTAGGGAGGGCCGCTAAGAAAAAAAAAATTATGGGAAACTTGTCATCTTCATTTTTTATGGTATATCTGAATCCGAGAGTTTCCCACATTTTCCGGGACACCGTATATTCATAATATTAACTGCTTAAGGCTCGAGATCTTATATGTGTCCCTCTGGAACGTTCATTGTTTTATCAATGTAATATTTTGTGATAAATTCTCCAATATAACAATTGCAGAAAGAATATTGCTCATGAATGTAGAAATAGTAAGACGTTCATTGATGTTATGAATGAATTTATATGTTGTTTTTATTGAAATTTTTATTACATATTATGTTTTCTTTTATTTATATTCAAATTTTATGTGGGAAAATATGAAGTGTTTATATTCAATTTTATGAAGATTATTGTTTTCTAGTTCAGACAATACTGAGATTATTCGTCGAGTGTCAAAAAAAATTGTCAACACGAAATATAATCAAATCTGCTGAAATATATACAATACGTTAAACATAAAAACCTATCGTATGTAGTATATAATATGGTTTTTCGAAAGCTTGCAGCGTATATTCAGACAGTTTGATTGACAAATTGAGCTTTTAAATTGCTGTCAATAGTAGTTCAAATATGTCTAATGTTATCTGTTCAATAATTTTTATATAACTGTTTTTCTTTTAGTTAAACTTAATGAGAATAGTTTTTTTTTTAATTTTGGCTGGTTTCTGAATAAATGAAAGATATGTAAATATTTATTGTTCAACCATTGTTTTAGAGTTATACCTATAATTTTTTTTAAATCATAAATCAATTGTTTTCGAAATGTTATGTCTAGTTTTTCGTTTCCTTCTATCACCTTTTCGAATATTGATTTCTTTATGAATTCTGTTATCTTTTATCTGGTTTGGATCTGTCTGAAATATGAAAAAATAGTGGTTTCATTGTGTCATTTGTGAACTAGATATTTTTTTAATTCAATAAATATAATGACAAAGGAAAGCATACACATCTTGTTGTAAACATGTACTACATTTTCTATGTTTTGATTTTGCTCTCAATATGTCTCCGAAAATGTTTTGAAACGCTCTAGTCTAGCAAATACTTAGTAGTTTTGATATTTGTAGTCATCCATTAAATATAAAAGACTGAATAATTTTATTTTGTCAGAATCAAAAAACTGGAAAAGAAGTGAATGAAGAATAAATACCCTTTCTCCAAAAATTTTATTGCAATTTTTGCTTGTGAATAGGTATTATTTTATTTTGAATATTATGTACTATTAGTATTATAAAAATATATTGATAACCTCTTATATGTGATTAAAATATGTACAACAGACTGTATTATATAGTGAACTCGTGTTGATGATTGTTATATAAATTCTAAATAGATATTTATAAGTATATGTACTGTAGAAAGTTGAAAGAGGGTAGTACTCTGGATATGAGATATTTATGATTCCGTCTTAATGTCCTGAGAATGATTATTTCATATAGTGCATTTTATTGGTGATATATAAATGTTTATCTATGTATTGGCTATATACAACATAAACAATAAAGTGGTTGAAAGCGGGAGTGTTTAATTCATGTCCTGCATACCGAAAAATCGCTATTTTTAAAATCTTAAAAAATCAGCAAAGTAGTAGTAACTCAACAAATTGATACATGATCGAAGAAACGTTTTAGAACCAGATAAAAACATCCCTAATAACAAAAATTTAGAAAAGCCCTGAGCAGGAGCTTTTGAGCGCTTGTTCTTTGGTGGAGCAATAAGACTATTACCTCAAAATTTTATATGAGATTTGAAATTTATACCAATATATAAATGCAGAATTTCAGCACAATCGGAATTATTTTCTGCAAATTATTCATAAAATTAAAATATGTAAAAAATAAATTATTACGAAAATTAAATTCTATGGTTCTGACGATGTGATCCTCTGGAAATTCTGCATGAAGATTCAGTATATCAGTCTTGATTCACAAAATAAATTTTACTTGAATCGGTTATCCCGTTATGGAAATATAGAGATTCTTCTTTTCAATATTCCAATTGAATTTTCTTTGATTCTGTTTTACACTATGGCCACAAAATTTTGCATGAAGCTTATAATCAGCATCTGGCATATGGCCGCAACATTTTATTTCGATGGATTTCGTTTTGTCTGAGAAATTGAGGAATAAAAATTTTGAATGGCCATACTTTATGGAACACCCTGTACGATTTGTCTGGTTTAACGAACTTAACCGAGCCATCTGGAAACCTAACTCACCCTGAAAATTTCAAGTCTCTAGGACAATCTCTTCGAATGTTATTGTGCTAGCGGCCCCACGGGCAGAATTAAATTTGACCAATAATTCGTCATCAGGGAGTAGAACCCTATCGTTTGAAAGCATTTTCGTCTCAAAATTCGAAGCTTACAGACATTTGTCAAAATGTCAAAACGATATAGCACTGGTTTAAGGAGAACGAGCGCTCGAAAAGTGAAAACCACACAAGGAAATATTTTGCTTTTTTATTCATTCATTCAATTGCAATTTAGTTTTTCCAAGATTACTACTTGAGGGGTGGAATTGTTTCTTGGTTCCTGAGAACCCTGTAGGTATATAACAAAAGAACTATCCTTAAACAGAACCAGAACACTGAATAAGGAGAATTGAGCTCTAGCTCAGAATTCGTGAGTGTTTGATACTTTATTTTCATTTAATCAATTGAACCTTTTTGTACCTACACCACATTTATAGTTGTTGAAATGTTTTCCGACCCTATCAAACTAATGAAATTCGGATTTAAATTTACTGCTATCAGCACCTTTAACTAACAAATCTAATAACAAACAATGGAAGACATCAACAGAAAACTCATTCCTGTTCAACCAATGTTCTCCTGATTACAAGTCAGGGTTTATGTGGTGAGTTCAGGCATTTAATTCAGACTTTTTTTTTATTTTAGTCTGAATTATTTGCCAAAGGTTCTAAGCTCGAGTGAACTCGATAAATTCGGAGAGGTACGATTTCATTTTTATTCCAAACTAGACCGCATGAAAGTGTTAAGATTAGAAGAGTCGCCATCTGTTGATCCGCCAAGGTACCATCATCTTAGTGCGCGCATGTTCCTAATGAAACATCATAGTTTTGCCCATTAATAGAATACCTTTATTCTTATTCATGGTTTTGCCGAGTAATGTCGTAAGTTTTATTTAGAGCGTCGGTGAACAAAAATCAAGCCTGGTAGCTTTTTAGCAAGAAAATCTGTTTTCGATACTCTCGTTTCTACTTAAACGAGTGCTTAATCTTTTTGCCGCTACGTGGTTAGAACCAGCAAAATTGGTACAGGTATTTCATAAATATGTTCGATTCAAAATCTTGTGTCTAATTTTTTATTTATAATTATATCCATTTTTTCGAAGCATTCAGAATTTTTTCATTCGATGAAGCCGAAAATCTACAGGTGAATTTCAATATTACATCAAAGCAGTACGCAAAAACTTTTGTGAGTTGCGTTAATACAGCCAAAAAATATCGATTGAAATATAATCTGGAAGGATTCTGCATTCTCAAAAATTTTAAATTAAGATGGAATGCTCCTGCGAAAATCTTTGAACTAATTTGTCAGGAGCAAATTGGCATTGAAAAATTTGTTGCCTAACAGTAAAACTAAAAAAGGAAATAAATGAAAAGGATAATGTAACGTTATATTAACGTTAGTGATATAAACATATAACGTTACATTATCCTTTTCATTTATTTCCTTTTTTAGTTTCACTGTTAGGCAACAATTTTTTCAATACCAATTTGCTACTGACAAATTAGTGCAAAGAGTTTCGCAGGAGCATTTCATCTTGATTTAAAAATTTTTTAATTATTTCTGTTTCAGAGAGTGGGAGTGAAAAACTAAAAAGTTTTTTGGAAAGAGCCAAAAAAGTCTTTCGTAATATCATTGTTTAAGGTACAATGGTAATATCGAGAAAAAATTTTAATATGTAAGTATTGCCATGAAAAAACTGAAAATCTATTTGACAATGTAAATTTTCTTTTCAAGCTTGTTTATCTGATAATTTTCCTTTATATTCTGTCTTGTTTTTTTCATATTATTTAGTATCTGTTGTATGAGATCTAGGAACTTTGAAATTTTGGAGATATGTTTAATGTATGTAAGTACATATAAAAATATACATTATAATTTTTCCTTTGAATTGCACCAGCAGGCACAAAATTATTGAGCAAAATGTAATTAATTCATTTTCTTTTGCGAGATCCGAGCTCGGAACGGCATAGAATTTGTAAATTCGATTGGTGAGTGAACTATTGAAATCTCTAGATCTCAAGATTTTTTCGAAATATTCTTCATTCTTCAATTACAATATATGCATTCAATTGGCAAAGCAGTTTTATCCGAATTCGAAATAATCCGCTACAGAATTTCGAAAGGCTTTCCAGAGTTAACGGTTCATCATTATTGACCCAGTTACGCATGTTACTACAAAATAAGGAAGAAAGAAGAAATATCAGTTGTCGTCAGTCTTCTGCGAAATACACGCTCTAGCGAATTTCTAAATAAGAAGTAGTTTCTTCGACACGTGCTTGAATAATTCATTTTTTCAAATTCTACTACAATAAAAGGAGGGGATTAGAGTAAACATGAATGGAAATATTCAAATAATCATGCACTTGCAGTGCTTGTGATGTCAAGGGACTCGAGTGCCATCTATAAAATGGGCGCAAGCGTATGACGGAACCTGACATGTTGCCGGATCGACGGGAATATACTACAATTGAAGATTTTCTCTTTTAGATTTTCAAAACGAAATATTATTATCATTTTTTAAGGAGTTCTCCTCAAAAAATGCTACTTATATATTCACAAGTTTTATTCAAAATTGAGTTTTATTCTGTTAGATGACTTTTTTAGGTAATTAAACGGATCACAGAATTGAAATTTGAATTTCTGGCACAATAACTACGAAAAATATGATATGGAATAAGAAAGTAATGTTTTAGACTTTGAGTCATTGGAAAAGTAGGTTCTATTCAAGGAAAAATTCAGTTGCGCTTAGCAGGAAAAATAAAACTTTTTGTTACTCATTTCGGCTATGAATACCAGGAAACAAATCCCCTTTTTTTAATCTCGGAAAATATTCATTGCAGTTAAAAAACTCAAGCTACCATTTTCACCTTGAATTATGTGGTGATTACGAAAATTCGACAAAACGCATGGACGTACCATTTTTTTCACAAAATTTATTCGACGCCACTGTTGAAAATTGAAAATAATTTTGCATTGAAAAAAAACTTATTTTAATGCATACCCATAACCTACCAATGAAAAATCGAGTACCGTGTCGAAAATCTTCTCAGAAAACCAATTTTTGTTTTTTAATTTCAACACCCCGTAGCTCAGAAACAATGCTTCAGAGACCCATAGTCCATAGGAACTTTATATCATGAAATCATTTGAGAATTGAGAAGTAACGGAACCTTATTTTGAAACACTCTCACAAAAATAGTCTTATAATAATTATGTATACTCCGTTCACGAAGGTTGAGCACGTAGTAGGCGTTTCATTTATCTGAAGTTGGCAGTATTTGCTGTCATAACGTAAAATAAATTCAATGTTGTCGAATGTACCCGGCCTCGTCCGACGAGCTTGCGAGTTATCAGACAACTCTATGCAATATTGACAACATTGGTATCAATCTGACAAGAAAATAAACATCATAACCTAAAATTTAATATACACAGTGGAATATGTCAAATTATCATGGCCAACCGACGGCTCAACCTTTCGTGAACGGACTATACCTACCTTATAAAATTTGGTGATTTCTTCATGCATGAGAATGTGTTTTATTTTTTAAACGGAAACGGTGTCTCGTACAGCAAAAAGTCAAAAAACGAATTTGCTCTAATTTAAATAAAGATTTGAATAGTAATTTTTATTGTGGGAGAAACCAGTGGCGTATCATTTTTTTTATCTGAAATTATTCAGTCTCGCTGCAGTACGGACGCCACTGGTAGAATTGAAAAGAAATGATTTTATGCAAAAAGGGCTCCTTGACGCTCAAAACCTATGTCTCAAATTTCATAAAAATATTTCAAGCAGTGTGAAAGTTATTAATTAAAAACGTTTTTTTTTCTATAATTTTATCACACCTTATCTCGGAGAGGAAACATTTCTCGACATATGTTTACATCACCAACTGGGGCTCATTTTTTATGTAGAATACGTGGTTAAAATTTCTTGATTACAATCTGGACCATCCTGTAGTTTCATTCCGTTTTCACGATGAAATGAAAGTTATGAGATTTCGAAGAAGAATCGTGGCAACACTGATGCGCCGTGAAGGTGGACCGTCATAGTGTTGCGTTCACGGTGAGCTTCGCCCTCTGCTAAATTAAAACAAAGTGTGGTGCATATTTGTTGATGTTAACCTTAAACGTGGATTAACTGTCAAAATGGACTTGATTTGCCCATCAATAGTGCATCAGCGTCCAGCTAAAAGTAGATACCGAACTTGAAACTGGGACTAACCTAATTCAAGTGAGTTTTTCAATGGTGAACTATTGTGTTGTCACTTGGATATGAAACGTCCTTGGTAAAAGGGTGTTATATTATCACAAATTATGATCTTCCCCACTAAACCACCGAGAGGAATATGCATGTATGTTTATGTTATGTAAAACCCAATTTTGGATTCCTTGTGTTTATCGATCATCTTGTTTCACTTCCATTTCTATTCGACTTGGTCTTTGAATTTGTGGTCTGGGTGTCAGCACTACAGGGATCTGTAATTCGTTTTTGTCCATGTCGAAAATTTTCCTCAAAGGGTGGGTGCTCCATCAATATTATTTGCTCAAGATATGATAACGAGGGCCGAATTATCTGATTTTTCACGAGGGGTATGTCCAATTTGAGTTTTTCGTAATGCCTTTGAGTCGCGCAGCTTTCGGTAGAATCTTGGTTAATCAATTAACACACATGGATAATGTGACTATTACTGAGATCAGTGAGGGTGTTATGTCTAAGAAATAGATGAATTACAAATGGTGTGAGTAAAATTGCTTTGATTTTTGAGGCATTCTTGTTTAAGAGCATCTCTTTTGTCAGTACCTAATTAGTAAGAATGAAAATCTTAGGAGGTACCTATGTGATGTGATGAGAATCATTTATATTGAGCAGTTTCTCTGAATACTTCGTGTTGAAATGATTGCAATGATTCGAAAGGAACTTCGGAAATATGATTAGACACATAGTAACATATTACATTATCTTTTTATTTTTGGTTGATTTTAAGATCTGCGTCTGAAGAATACTGATAAGAAAAATAATACTGTGAATTCCTTCTTTGATTTCACAATAGGTTTTCTATACGCAATCAGTAATTGAATAAAATACGGATGGAAACATTAACAATACGTTGATCCTTCTATTCTGTATAAACAATAAGTTATTTATTAATTGTGTGAAGCCCTTGGAAGCTTCTCCTGAAGTCTCAACCTATTTGTTAGTAATAAAATCTTATTTTGTTGGGTTTCTGAATAATCCATAATATTCACGGATCAGAAAAAGTCCATTTAGTTTGAGAAGATTCTTTCCCTTTTTGAGCAAACCTCTTGAATTTTTCCTCGATAAAATCTTCTCAATATGTAAAGCTAAATGAATGCAAGGAAAAAACCTTAGGAAAATATCCAGTATAAATGTGTATAGTTATGTTGATTTTATTCGAGCAATAACTGATATTTTTAATTATCGATTTTTACATATTAAATTTTTTGAATAATTTCCCGAATATAATTCCGATCGTGCTGAAATTTTTCGTTCATATACAGGGTGTCCGTAACGAATGCGAGGAACTTACGGAGATGATTCCTGGATGGAAATAAGCAGGGGTAGTTCATGTAATTTTTTTCGAAATGGACCTCCCCTTCAGGTACAGTCTTTGGAAGGCGATGACGAGTTGACAATTTTTAATTTTTTAGGAGTCCTAAAAAACACCGTGTCATAAAACTACATAATATGATTCATTAAGTAGATGTTACTCACACAATTTTTTTTGATCCGATAACTTTATTATTAGGGGTTGAAAATAACAACCCCTTATGTTTTTCCTTCAAAAATGGTTCTCTATGGAACACTCATACGATTAAATAGAAATAACAATGATCATAACTGCTTGTAAGTTTTTATTTTTTCCGAGAAAAGTATTGACTACATCGAAATTTTGCAGTAGTGTTTTCTCCAGAATTTCTGAACGAAAATCATAAGGGGTTGTTATTTTCAACCCATTATAATAATTGGAAAACGCTGTAATTACACAATCTCAACAATATTTTTTGATTGCCATTCAGGTGATTCCACATAAGCGAATAGACCTCAGAGCAAAAAGTGAACTTTTTTACTTTTTACTCAGAGGAGTAGACCATCTCGTAGAATAATGAAGGGTTTTCCAATAAGAGGTGTTATTTTGAATAGCCCGTTATTTCGGTGATGTCACGTTTGAAGCTGTCATTTTTGACGCTTCAACAACGCATTGAAATTATTAAAATTCATTTAAATATGGTGAAAAATTGGCAGAGACGGTTCGTGATATTCGAACATTTTTGGGTCGTCGTGAAGCACCTTGTCGGACCGCAATGAAGAAATTGGTGGAATAATTCGAGCTGTTGGGACAAGTAAGTGATGTGAAGAATAAAACCCGTGCTCGTCGCTCAATAACAGCCGAGAATATTGCTGCTGTAGCCGAAAGTGTTGAAAAAACCCAGGTTTGTCCATTCGTCGTCGTTCTTTGGAATTAGGCATTCCACAAACGTCATTACACCGTATTTTGCATAAAGATTTGGGTCTTAAGGCTTATAAAGTTCAGTGCAACGCTACGTGCCACACAAGCAACGAAACCATTGGTTTTTTGCGGGAAAAGTTTCCGGACCGTGTTATCCCACGAAGAGGTGATCACAATTGGCCACCGAGATCTTGTGATTTAACACTTTGCGTCTTCTTCCTTTGGGGCCACGTGAAAGAGAAGGTCTACGCCAATAGCCCAGCGTCGATTCAAGACCTCAAAGATGGAATTCGTAAGGCTATCGAGGACATAGGGCAGTCACTTTGCGATTTGGATATGGAAAATTTCATTAAAGGATAGGGTCCTGTAAGCGTGGTCGTGGTGGTCATTTGCCTGATGTTATTTTCCACTATTAACGGCATATCTTCTTCTTTACAATGAAAAAAACATCCGATCATTTATATCGAAAAATGGCATTTTTCTTTGAATATCAAAATAACATCTCTTATTGGAAAACCCTTTGTCATTGAGTTTAAAACTACATACTTATATAATAATAATAATATTTTTATACGCAATGGTAATATAGCGCTCCGGAAATTACTTGTCTCAGGTACTGTTGACGTGAAGTGTGACAAAGTAACTTGGCGCAATAGGAAGTACCAAAAATGAAAATGAATGGTTCTTTTTCAATTTTCAAGCACGCATCATGCACTATGTCCAGAGTGCAGTTAACACTGCTTGAGGTCGTTGACACACTTACATGTGTGATACTTTTACTGATTGAAATCTTGTTTTATTCTGTAGGAAAAGGTCCAGTTGCTTCATGGCCCGTCTTCACGCTATAAGTTGATGTTTGTTATTTCCATTACGAAAACGATTCTTGTTTTTGCGAGCTTTTTTCAACCCAATTGCAGCAATAACTTTAATAGGACGCAAACGTTAGATTTTTGCACGCTTGTTCCTCGGGAAACAGCATGTCAGAATTCTACCTGAATGTCTGTAAATTTTGAAATTTGCGCCGCGAGTGGTTGGACTCCCCATTTATGATCAATTTTTGATCGCTCGTTTTGCCCAAATGTCTGTAATTTTCGATTTTTGAGACGAAAATGGTCTCGAACGATAGGGGTCTACTCCCTGATGACGAATTCGTGGTCAAATTCAATTCTGTCCGTGGGGCCGGCTGTTAGCACAATCACTTTCGAAGGGATTGTCCTAAAGACTTGAAATTTTCAGGGTGAGTTCGGTTAACAAATGGCTCGGTTAAGTTCGTTAACCAGGCAAATCGTACAGGGTGTTCCATAAAATATGGCCATTCAAAATTTTTGTTCCTCGATATCTCAGACAAAACGAAACCCATCGATCTGAAATGTTGCGGCCATATGCAAGATACTCATAATAAGCTTTTTGCAAAATTTTGTGGCCATAGTGTAACAGAACCATAGAAAATTCAATGGGAATATTGAAAAGAAGAATCTTTATATTTCCATAACAGGATATCCGATTCAGATGAAAATTTGTTGGTGAATGAAGACTGTTATACTGAATTCTCATGTAAAATGTTGTGGCCATAGTGTCAACAGAACCATAGAAAATTCTACTGGAAAATTGAAAAGAAGAATCTTTATATTTCCATAACAGGATATCCGATTCAAGTGAAATTTATTTGGTGAATCAAGACTGATATACTGAACGTTCATGCAAAATTTCAAGGGGATCGCATCATCATATACCTACATAGAATTTAATTGTTGTAATTATTTATTTTTTACATATTACATTTTTTTAATAATTTCCAGAATATAATTCCGATTGTGCTGAGATTCTGCATTTATATATTTGGTATCAATCTCAAATCCCATATAATATTCGTGATAGTCTTATTGCTCCACCAAAGAATGAGCGCTCAAAAACTCCTGCTCAGGGTTTTTCTTAAATTTTTTTTGGGTCGATGCTATGAAGCTTTAACAAGAAACTAATTAATTCAGAAAAGAGAAGTGTGTTATAGTTATACAAAACTTCATACGGAAATAATTACCATGAACAATGAGAGGATGGTTCTGTTGAATATTCTTGTATAAGTTGAGAATATCATGAAACGAAAAGTCATTTCAAATATATTTTCTAGTTGAAGGTAATTGAATTTTGATTTGAAAAACAATTAAGTATCAATAATTCATGTTATAAACTTATGGGTTCAATTATCATTACTAGATTAAACCTAGAAATGCAAAACTGCATTTTACGACCTCTTGTATTAATAGCAAGTAGGGTAATATATTCTATTGTAGAAATAAAACTGGCGCCTTTTCGAAGGAACTACTTTTATTTACAGTTTTGAAGGATATCTTTACAACGACTACTTACGTTCAATTTCAAGAGTCTAAGAAGAACAGCAAATTGTTCACAACATTGCTGAAACAAGATTATATTCGAAAAAAACTTACATTCGAATCAAACAATATTCTTCAATTATACTATTTTTGAGGGCTCGTTTTACTTGAACGAGTGCTATATCGTTTTGCCCAAATGTCTTCAGTATTCGAATTTTGAGCCGAAAATGGCTGAAACGATAGGCTTCGACTCTTCGATGAACAATCCGTGGTCAAACTCTGTCCGTGGGACCGTCCGTTCGTTAGCACGATAACTTTCGAAGGGATTGTCCTAGAGACTTTAGATTTTCAGGGTGAGTTCTGTTCCTAATTGCCTCAGTTAAGTTCGTTAACCAGCCAAATCGTACAGGTTTTCCATAAAATATGGCCATTCAAAATTTTTGTTCCTCAATATCTCAGACAAACAAAACCAATCGAAATGAAATGTTGCTGCCACTTTCAAGATGCTCATAATAAGCCTCATGCAAAATTTCGTGGCCATAGTGTACACAAAACCATAGAAAATTCGATTGGAATATTGAATAGAAGAAACTTCATATTGCCATAAGAAGATATCCGATTCGAGTAAAATTTCTTTTATGTCTGAAGACTGATATACTGAGTTTTCACGCAAAATTTTGTGGCCATAGTGTTAAAAGAACCATAGAAAATTAAATTGGAGTATTGAAAAGAAGAATCTGAATATTTCCGATACAGAAATTCCGATTCGAGTGAAATTTATTTCGTGAATCAATTGTCATTTCTTTTTTCAATAAATCAATCCAAATACGATATATTCCAACAGAACAATTGGCCAAATTATCTACTTCATCTAACAAAATACATGTGGATTCCTTAATTTTTCCTTTTATAATTATCAGGTTCCGTCATTAGGATTGTCGTGTTGTTCCAGTTCATCATATAATCAGATTTTAAATTCAGTTGAATTTAACTTTAAGCATTCTTGAAAAAATATAAATATTGCCGTTCTTGTCGGTTGGCCAAAATGTTCATAAGTGCCCTCAGTGGTAATTTCAGATTGTTCAGAATTCAAATATTTGAAAAGTGTTTGGTTGTGAGTCATTGCGCAAGGAAATTATAACCTCTTGTTGCTCAATGTAATGTATGCTCCATTTGAATATTTTTGATAGAACTTATATTTGTCGTCAGTTGTCTTAATTAAATTTATTTGTTTTATTTTATTTAATACTTGTCGCAAATATTTCATTGCACAGTCGAGTTGAAAGAAACAAAAGCAAATATGTAAATATTATTATCATTTCATAGATGATACGACTATTGATACATTCCGATATAAGAAAAAGAAGAGTATATCTGTCTATGGTTGTTTTTTTTCTGATAATCTTCTTCTTTTCTCATATACCCTGACTGATTCCTGAGTACCTAGGTACAAACGAAGGGGGTGGCAGGTAGTTCAGACATCAAGTCATACGGAACCTTTGAAAAGTGTGTTTTAGCTTGAAAGTTAGGTACTTCACTTTCATTAGTGAGGGAAATAATTGATGAGGGGTAACTGTTGACGTGTATTGTGAGTGTGAAAAAAAAAAATTCAGGTAGATTGTGTTGACATGTTAGTGTAATTTATGGTGAGTTAGGAAATAATTTTCTAATGGTGAATTATTCAATTTATTCGATTGGGTATCTGTCAATTTGTCAGTTTTAATTGCAGGGTTAGTTTTTGATTTTTTGTGTAATTCGAACATCAATTTTATTTCATCAATTGATAACTATTTTTTTCCTACGAAAATCTTATAATAACCATAATTAGGGTTAAATTTTTCTTCAGTTACAGTTTGGTTGAAAACATGAAATTAAAAAATACGAAAAATCAAGATATATAATAATATACAGACTAATGCACTTGGTAAAAGGTGAAATAAATTTCTGGCCGATGAGGCTTTGTTTTTTCATTAATTCAGTTTCTTTATTTGCATAAACTGATCCATAAAGTTGTAAGAATTTCGAGGATTTAACAGAGAGATCCTCTAAACTACAATTATCAAGTGATAATACGTTCGATAATTCACAATCTTTGGAGCATTTTCTTTCGGAAATCGCTAGGAAATTTTGACATATATGACAAGATTTCCTAAAGAAGGTGTTGATACTTCCTTACTCTAAGGAAATGTCATTTCCTTGCTGTAAGAAAAATTATATGTTCTATATGAATCGTTTATATGCATTTTCGTACTTATCCATTGATCTCTTTGACAATAATTTTTATGAAGCAATAATAACTGCCTCAACTACCTCTGAAGGAGTCCTAGAAAATGATATTTCATCAACTCTTATTAAAAAAATTAATATTCGGGAATATTGGGGTTTCTTTCCGATCAATTTTTTCTTAATTGTTCTCTTTCTTTGAGATCATCAGTTTCATTCCACTTTTTTCTGTCAGACATCAATCAATGAAAAGAACAACTATTCAAACTGGGAATTCAAATAAAGCAGTTTCCAATTTCCATTCGATAGTTCCCATATTATTGGATGCTATTTGGAAGTATTATTTATTTTGTTATAGTATTTCTCATGCAACTAATTGAGATTTAATTCATTCAGAACAATCATCATGTGTAAGTTCTGAAAATGCACCTGGAGAAGATAATTAACGTATTACGTTTATACAAAGATTAAATATTACAATGAAGGGATTAATCTTCGACTTTTGACACAACTTTCATCATTGCACAATATAATCTACCTACATATCAACATTTTTCAGTTTTGTAAGTACATACATTTCAGAGATTACGAAGTAATGTTTTTAGGTAGTTGAAAATATTTTAATGTTGAGTTATGTTGGAACTTCTTTTTTTATAAGGTTTTTTTATAGTCTGGAAAAAACTTATGAACGATACTTGACCCATTTCTATCATTTTACCTAGTACGTTTCGGCCAGACATCTTCAAGGATCGCACCTGGAATAAAAAAAATGAACGCTTAAATCCATGATTACAGATAACTTCCCATATTTCAGACTGATAACGCAATTTACGTAAAACATGGCTTTTAGGTTATCGATGACGCCAGAAACGTCAAAACTCAACATATCCCCACCAGTATCCCATTTCTTTTCTATTTAGCGAAATTACAAACGCACGATCGTATAAAGATGGATTTCAAAAAAATTAAATATAGGTGTTCAAGTTCGAAATAACTAAAGCTCTTCATTTTTCCAGGTTTTAAACACCATACAAACTACTTCCCTCGCCATGGTGAACGGTACTGTTGATAAAAACAATACCTGTTCAACTTCAAAACCAGACGAGGAAACTGTCAAACAACCAAGAAAAGCAAAGCTGAACTTGATGCTTCCTCTTCAACATCCTCCGAAACTCCACAATCAAGAAAATCTTCCACTTCTGGAGTCTCATCGGAAACTGACAATGAAAAAGCTGGCATAGGAGGAGAAGAGGTTGGTTCTCGAGCCATGGCAGAAGTACCAACCAAACCCAGTCTGTTTTGCAGTGTTCCCCTAAACAAAATCCGTTCAGTTTTAAGCAATACCGCAACCAAAACGGACGAAGACGAGAATTCGTCCAAACTTTCACAAATTTCGCGCAAGCTGCTTTGTCTTTATTGTGATAGAACTTTCGTGAGTTCCAATCTTCGACAGAAACATGTGGAACGTTGCCATTCTGAAAAACAGAGCAGACGGTTAAGTTCGCGTAAATTGCAGAGTCAATTCACGACAACAGCGTGTTTTCACTGTGATAAACTGCCTGACGAACATTCATTGAGTCAGCTATTCGAACATCTTATCTCCGAGCACCCACAAAAATATTTCGGTTGTTTACTTTGCGAAGAAAGATTTTTGAACCAGACACAATTGAATGATCACAACACAAAACTTCACCATTTAACCAAGAAAGAACACCAGAAAATTCAACAGTCTAAAGTTAACGAAAAAGAAAAAAATGATAAAGCGAATAAAACATTCAATAGTAAAGTCGAAGAAAGCAAGGATAAGGAACAAAAATCTAAAAGTAAAGTTAAAAAGAAAGAAACCACCATTTCAAAGCTCCACCTAGAGAATTAAGACAAAACAAGAAAAAGGCGAGCATCAAGGCATCCAAAGTTGCTTTGAAGAGAAGTACAAGATTGCAGTCTGTGCAAAACAAAGTTCCTGTTCGGAAAAAAGAGAACGAAAGCATCGGAAACGTCAAATCCGAAGAAAACACCATGAAAACAGTAGAAAAAACCAAGAACACTTCAGTAAATCCATATCCAGAATTCGATAATTTTTACCGTGTAAAAAAATCACCGATCACTCAATAGACAATTTAAAAATAAGTTCTCTAACCTTCGATGATGTTTTCGACAAAGCTTTCTTCAACCGAATCAAGTGCAATATTCAGGAAAATTTGCTGCATCATCTCGATGGCAAACTGTTCAAAAACGAGGAATCTGAGAGTAGAATATCAAATTTCGAAAAGAATCCACCGGCCCAGGAAGTTTCCAGTACGTCTTCAGAAAATTTCGGTTGTGATTTATCTTTGAATGCCATCACACCGGTAACTTCAATTTTGACTGCGAATTTTGGGGAAGATTTGGAGTCACAAATTGAGTATGGATCGAAACCTTCCAAGAAAAAGTTGCAGATAAGACAGGATCCAGTTAGACATAAGTATGTGACGAGAAGAAAGTTTCAAGCTAGTATTCGTGAACATAAGGAAAATAGAGATCTCAGTAAATTAGATATGTGGACACAGCTGGTCATCAAAGACCGCCAGCAAAAAGTATTGAACTGTAAAAAAAGTGCCAAGGAAATGTTAGAATATACAACCTGTGATGAGTACAAACAAAAAATTCAGAGGAACGAATTGAACAGGATTTTGGATCGAAGAGGTCCTTTCGAAGATCTTAAAGAGGAAGCAAGTAAAAAAGCTGCTTTGGAAAAACTTAACTCTGATTCGAACAATGAGATAAGTGAAGCGTGTTTCAGAGAAGTTCGTTGTCTTATGGATGACTTACTGGCTGATATTGTCAAGATTTGTTCTGAAGACGAAGAAGAATCTAACAACATCGGTGAACAAGATGAAATCCCTATTTTAGATAAAGTAGACATGCCTGAACTCCCTGATTACTTGAACCTTCGAAGAACATCTTCGGTACCAATCGACGAAGAAATCGATAAATCCGACAAAATCGCTTTAATTTGTTCTTCGCAGGAAACTGAAAATTACGAGTTACCAACAAACACAGTTAGAAACAAGAACGAAATGGTGGAATTGTCCGGGGAATGGGCCAGGTCTAGAATTTATGTGTGTGCAGCCTGCGGTTTGAAAGTTCCCAATATGAAACTCTTGATCGACCATAAAAGTATGTACCACCAGAACTCTTGGGTGCAACATTATGAACTGGTGGGTAACCAAAGCGAACTGTACAGACATTTGTGTATACCTGGACTTGGTAAGGTTGGACATATCGAAGAGACAGTTTCGTGTAAATCGTGGTTGAAAAGTGAGTCTCGGGTGTGTACAAAGTGTGGGAAAGTGTGCAATTCGTTGTCGGAACTGCATAGACATATTTTGGAATGTGGCGGGGATTGGACTTGGATGTTGGCGAGAAAGAAGTGTAAATATAGGCCGTTTGGAGCTAGGAAGAAGAGGAGAGGTATGTGGTTATGATAAGAAATTCAGTAGTAATAAAAAAAGATGACATAACATAATAACTTACTTAAGAGGGGAAGATTTCACTAACTTATTATTCAGTTTAAGGATTTATCTGCGAAAGGCTATTAATGTTTGTTATGTCTTTATTGAATCTCCTCTGATCCAAAAATGTTACAAAATATCTAATATTATCTGCTTTTAATCAGTTCTAATTGGTTTTCCTGATATATGAGAATACTTGGCAACTTTTGGCAACAGTGCACGTGTAAAATGATTGTTTACGTATTTTTCCATACTATATCTTATAAATCTTAGATTGTTTATTTTATAATTCAGTTTTTTTCGAACTAATTAACTTGCATTCAATTCCAAGTCCACAAAATCCATTATTGTACAAAAATGGGTTCCAATCGCATCCACCATTTTGCGATATATTCAACTTTCATCTTTAGATATTGGAATTGCATATTAAGAATAGTGTGAATATAATTATTTTCTTGAAATTTGAAGTAATTAGTTTTTCATTTAATATTGATCAAACGTTACGCCATGATGACAATTGTAAAGCGTGATTCAACATTCAACCTATGAAATGAATGCTAACGCGTACGTCACACTCAACCGTCAATTCAATCTGAACGTCTAAATTCGCTAGTTTATTCTTATGATTTCAGTATTTTTTCATCGAAAACCTGGCTATGAATGATGATAATTCTAAAATGATTTTTTTCTGAAAATGCCCAATCAAGCCAAGCGCATCCACCATTTCGCATTAAAATAAACTCGCGTTTCAGATATCAGAAATTTCTAATTGCTCAAATCATCAATCCGATCTACGCAAATATTTTTACAAATAGGTATATTATAACTTAGAAAAAAATTCGAGCTACAATTCAGAAAATATGTTTGCACCTCGGTGTTAAACAATTTATAGACATTTGCGCAAAATTATAACACGTTGTAACATAAAAACAAGCGCGCTAAGAAGAGAAGAAAAATTGTAAACATTAACATTCTTCTTTAGAATTTGTTTTCGACGGATTATTTTTATTGGATAACATGGAATATTTTCCAGGTTTGGTTAAGAGAATACGTGTAAGTAATCAAAAGACTGATCAAACGGAGAAGAAGAAGAAGTACAAGAAAACATTTGAAGGTCCAAGGCAGCGGCCAAGTGACGGTGAGTTTTTCATTCTTATTTCCGCCATTTCGAGTTAAAAATTTGTCATGAATTATATAATTTTCAGCCGATACAATCCAAAGAATGTTGGCTAATCTTCCACCTAAGAGATCATCTCGTAAAAGTATTTGTATGAAAGATGGTTTCACAAGAAAACGTCAGAATTCTCCAAAGAACAAGAAACAAGTGATGAAGTGCGGTAAAATTGTAAGGCACAAATCTACATATAACACCAATATGGAAACGTCGAAAAATCCTAAAAATAAGAGTACTTCAGTTAGGCAAACACTCAGAAGTATAAGTAGAACATTATCTAGTAAAATATTAGATACAAATAGTAAATTGAAAGTTAAGCGACAAATGATTCAGAATATCAATAGGCGATCACCTCGAAAAAATTCAAAACAGGCGTCTGAACCCTCTGACCAAATGGTGAAAAATGAAGAAAACGAAGAAAAAGTTCAGGATAACACTAAAACAACCACTAGTGATTTTAAAAACAAGAAGAAAGACCTTGATAAAGTCAAAAGTGTCCTAAAGGAAAAAGTTAACATTAAATCATTCTTTCCTGTCTCAAAACGCAAAGCACCAACAAATAATTCAAAAACAACAGAAACTTCTAATCCTGATACAAGTCACCATGCTCAAAATAATAAACCAAATGAAGAAACTGTTACTACAAAGCAAAACACTACAAGAAATGTGATAAAAGCAATTAAAAAATCTCTCAACTTCAATAAAAAGGTGAAAAGTAACACAAAAACTGATTCGAATTCAGTAACGAATTCAGAACCTATAGTTGTTATAGAAAAATTACCTCAAGCCCAAGCTGAGGTTAAGCAGTCGCCATCATCAGCAACCAAAAAGGCACCTAATAAGAGAAAACTGAGAAGTAGCTTTCGGAAAGTAATAGATAAAGTCAAGAAATTGAAGCTAGACAATAATGCGGCTACAGTCCCCAACGATAAAAATAATGAGATAAATAAAAAACCTGTCAATTCTTTTTTAGGCCAGGGAGCAAGAGAAAAGGAGAAATTGGCGACTGTTTTGGTACCCTTAGTAGAAGAATCAAAAGAAACTCCCGTGTCAAACCTTGCATTTGTGCAGAATGTAATGGATAATAACTCACCTACCGAAGAATCTCTTATACCCGAAAATATTTTCAATTTACAACACAACTCTGAAGATCTATTACAAGCAAAAAGTCCTCTAGATACTCTGACAAACGAGGTGAGAAAAGATGAGGTAGCCAAATATTTGAACAGCATGAGTGCTAAGGTTAGTCATATACCAGAAAGTAAAAAAGAAACTTCTGAAAAACCTCTTGAAATCAACATTAAAAGTGATGTTGAAACTATTGAACACAAAACAGATTCTTGCAAAGTTGAAAGGGAAGATGATAAAGTAACGAAAAACAAAGATATGTCTTTGTTGAGTATAGAAACATCTACGAAATCTGATAAGAGCCCCTTGGTCAGTCCAATTCTGAGCCCCTCTTTGTTGTCTCCTAAAATGAAGGGAAAGTTGAGAAAACCCAACAGAGGATTGAATGATTGCATCGCGATGTTGACGAAAAAGGCGTTTGAAGAGACGCATAAAACTGAAATTGTTCCTGATTCAAATAAACCTGTTGAAAAACAAAAATGTTTGGACAACACGAATGAAGCTCATAAAGTTATTCGTGCAAATGAGTGCATTCTGAAGATTCCAGTAATTGAGAACCATTCTCAAATTCAATCTGAAGTACTGGACTTGTCAAAGCCAAAAAGTAATATTGAACCGAATAATAGCCAGAAAAAAACCCTGATCGATTTTCCTACTTCAAGACCACTACTTTGGAATCCTGTCAACGATATATTGTCTCCATCGAAAGATGATTCAAGCATTTTGTGGCCTATACTAAATCCCATAATACAAACCACTAAGGTCAATTGCAATACCGAAAAACCAATTTTGAAAATTCCGAAAATTGCGGAAATTTCTCGAAGTAATAATGTAGATAACACTATTCAGGGAGTTATCGAAAATTATGACGAACCTGTCACCAATTCAGAACCCATTAAACCTTGCTTAAAAGTACCATCTATTCTGGTTCTGAATTCAGTAGATGAAATTATTGAAGAAGTTGTGAGAGGAGGTTTAACACTTCCATTAAAAGAAGAAAATTTGACAGAAGAAAAAAGTACACCTAAGGATGACAAGATCATTGTACCAAATGCTACATCAAGATCAAAGAAAGCTACAAGGAAGAATAAACAAAATAATATATCTTCAATTAAGGATAAGACTTCACTTAGTCCACCAGATACTACCTTGCAGTCTAGAGATCAACCAGAAAGTCTTGACACTTCAGCTTCAAATTCAACTCTAATAGATTCCAGCAGAACAGTTGAAAGTATGGAAAGTGTGAGTACCAAATCATCTGAAATTAAGTCAACTGAAGAAATTTCAATAACTGAAGAACTAGTTTCTGCTGTCTTAATTGATGAAACTAAAATTTCAATCAATTCAGAGATTCTAGATGAGAATATTGTCAATGTTGGTAGTGGTAATTCTAAGAAAAAGACAAGTAAAAAAGTTGTTCAAGTTAAGAAAGGAACTGAAGAACTTTCAGCAACTGAAGAATTAGATTCTGCTGCTACAATCGATGAAAATAAGATTTCAATCGATTCAGAGATTCTAGCTGAGAATATTGTCAATGCTGGTAGTGGTAATTCTAAGAAAAAGACAAGTAAAAAAGTTAGCCAAGCTAAGAAAGGAACTGAAGAACCTTCAACAAGTGAAGATTTAGATTCTGCTGCTCCAATCGATGAAAATAAGATTTCAATAGATTCAGAGATTCTAGCTGAGAATATTGTCAAAGCTGGTAGTGGCGATTCTAAGAAAAAAACAAGTAAAAAATTTGGCCAAGCTACGAAAGGAACTGAAGCATTTTCAACAACTGAAGAAACAGATTCCAGCAAAACAATTGAAAGTATGGAAAGTATGAGTATAAAATCATCTGAAATTAAGTCAACTGAAGAAATTTCAATAACTGAAGAATTAGATTCTGCCGCCCTAATTGATGAAACTAAAATTTCAATCAATTCGGGGATTGTAGCTGAGAATATTGACAGAGCTGGTTGTAGTAATTCTAAGAAAAAGACAGGTAAAAAAGTTGGTCAAGCTAAGAAAGGTACTGAAGAACCTTCAAAACCTGAAGAATTAGATGCTGCTGTCCTAATTGATGAAACTAAAATTTCAATCAATTCAGAGATTCCAGCTGAGAATACTATCAATACTGGTAGTGACAATTCTAAGAAAAAGACAGGTAAAAAAGTTGGTCAAGCTAAGAAAGGGACTGAAGAACCTTCAAAACTGAGGAATTAGATGCTGCTGTCCTAATTGATGAAACTAAAATTTCAATCAATTCAGAGATTCCAGCTGAGAATACTATCAATACTGGTAGTGACAATTCTAAGAAAAAGACAGGTAAAAAAGTTGGTCAACGTAAAAAAGGAGCTAACAAAAAAGCGGCAAAAAATACGAATAATGAAGTGAAAGAAAACAATCTGAAATTGGTTGAAAGTGATGAAAAAGTAGGCGTACAAAATTCAACAGAGACACTTAGTTTGCTACAAACAGAAGAGACTCAATTAGGTGAAATTGAACCAATTTCTACAAATGATGATGGAATGATCTTAGAGCAACCTACTACCACTACATCATTGCCAGATTCTGTAATAACAGAGTCTCCAGAAGAAGATTCACCTGTACAACATAATTTGGAAGAAATTTCGAAAAAAGAGTCTCCTGATAGTATTGAAGAGAATGAAAATAAAGAAATAAGTATGACGGTAGTTTCAGAGGTTTCATCTACTCCTACAACAGAAAATGAAAATAAAACTGAAGAAATTTCTGTTGATTGTGTGGAAAACAACTTCAAAAGTATTGCAAGTGACTCTGAAGATGAATTGCCTCTGTTATTATTGAAAAGTAGAAGTACAAAGCCATCTTTGACGGAGATACAAGAGGAAAGTACAGAAAAGAATGAAATAACCGTACAACATGAAACGGTTAGAGCATCTCTTGAATCAAATTCTGAAAATTGCAAGAAACAGATCGATATCACTATAAATGAGGAACTATCAAATACACCAGTTAGTGAGAACTCACCAGCTCCAAAAGAAAAAGAACAAATTTTGCATTCCGATGCTAATTCAGAGATAGAACATTGCCAAAACAACCCTTCGAAAGCTCCAAATAAAAGGACATCCCCAAGAAAAGCTTTGAACACCAATAAGCCCAATAAACAAGAAAAAAGTATTAAAAAGGTAAATAAATCTAAACATTCCTCTAAAATTAAAAATAACAAACATTCTGATGATATAATCGATAAAAATGAAGTCCTTGAAAACATATCAAACACTATTGAAACTGTAAATACTGAAGAATGTCCTATAGATGATTCTCAAAAAGAGAAACTAGACGATGTTCCAATTGAAAAGAGTTTTGAACCTCTAACACCAACAGAAAAACTTGAAGAAACTGAAATTATTCCAACCCAAAGTTGTGCAGATAAATCTGACGTGCAGGAAATAAAAATATCCCAGTTGAAGAAATTATTAGTCTCAAACCTTCCAGCCCACTTGAAGTCCAGAGTAAACCTAAAAATTTTCTCGTTGATGCAAATGTTTACATAAATAATACAACAAATACAATTTCTCCCTCAATAAACTCTTCTAAGACCAAGAAAAAGAATAAAAATAAGCAGGATTCAATAAAAACCAAGTTGATATTCAAATTTCCAAAAATAATACTCAAAGAGCCTATACTTCGTATACCTCCTAGAGACAATACTTCTGAAGGTTTAACTGCTTTTGGAACTACAACAGAGGAAAACAGAGACCAAGACAAAAGTATTAAATTGAGATTGGAAAATCCATTTTCTAAAACTAAAGTCCTAGATGATAAACTTTCGCCTATCTCAACTAAACCAGAAATATTAGGAAAATCTGAAACACCCCTAAAAATAAAATCGTCGAATAAGAAGAAAAGCAACAAGCATAAAAAGAGGTTATTGAAAACACTAGCAAGAGAAGGAAACCTACTTGATTTTGCAACTGATGAATTTCAGGATGAAGCTTCGAAAAAATCAGAAACTTCTCCATTTGTTGATGAAAATCAAATTTCTGCCGCAGAAAATTTTCAATCTCCACCTGCTGATTCGAATATTCCATCAATATTAGAAAATTCTACGAAAATATCAACAGATAGTTTGTCAGGATCTTGTGAACTACAAAATGATGCAAGTGAAACATCAAAGAAGTTACCAATAACTCTCAAATTGACACCAAATTCGTTGAAAAAATCTAAATCGAAGATTCAAAGAAGAAGAAAGATAAAGTGAAAAAATTATCTATTAATTCTGATATAATTAACAACGATGACAAAACTCAAGCAGTTGATAATTTTTCCATTTCCGATGACTCTCACATTTTAAGTAGTGTAAAGAATATTATTGAATCTGCCGATAATAAAGGACTGTCACTACCATCCAATCTGGTAGAAAATCCAGTTGCTGATGAACTTACAATTTCAAAAAGCGAAAGTAATATAGAATTTCAAGATAAAGTAGTATTTACATCAACTCCCGAAATTCCTCATAAAACTTTTATTTTTACTTCTCAAAAAGATCAGGAGAAAATGCCCGAAGTTCAAGCTTCTGATTTAAAATCTTCACTTGTAAGCCCAACCGAGAAAATCGAGGTAGTAAATGAAGGCCCTACTCCTATTAAAACCAGCAGAAGTTTGCGATCTACAGTGAAAATAACCTATAAACAATCTAATATTTTCGCACTTCAGATCGAAGACAAAGAAATATCAGATCTCAAAATAATTGAGAAACCCAAAATTGTAGAGCCTCCGATTGTTTCCAGTGACAATTTTCCGAAAATGAACCCAAATATAATTGAAGAACATGAAGAACATATTTCTTCAAAAGAAGAGTCGCTAAAACAGGAGGAGACTTTAGCTTCAATTAGAAAAAGATCTACCACGAAAAAGGTTAAGAATAATCATCAAGAAGTGGTAACACCAAAGGAGAAAGTGGAAGAAACAATCTTTGGTAGCAGATCAATTAGAAAATGAAGAAAAAGCAGAAGAAATTGAAGATGCTGCTCTAGTTGAAGCCTATCCTAAGTTAGAGATATTTGAAAAACAGGAAACAGTGAAAGATGTCAAGACAAAATCGAAAAAGTCAAGAAGAACATCAAGGGCTAAAAAATTATCTAATAAGATTTCAGAGATTGATTCAACAATAGCTACAGTTATGGAAAGAACAACTGACAATGAGAAAAATGAAGATGAATGTCTTAATGACACCACTGAAAAATTGGGCAATTCTGAGGAGTTTTCTGTTGCAACACAAGATATTAAACAACTTGACGACCCTGTCAACACATCTCCTAAGTATGAAGATTTAAGTTTTTCAGAAGGAGAGTTAGTAATAAATGAAAGCTTTGAAAGCATGGAAAGTAACCTATCAGAGGAATCTACAGACAACGACAAAAAATTAGAAATGATTCCTCCAGAACCCATCAATTCCATACAAGAAAACTTTCCAAGTGATAGTATCAGTGTTGTCATTGCTGCACAAAACAAATCACAAAAAAGTAAAAAACATAAAAAGGGAAAAAGTGCAAAATTTTCTAAAAATTCAAACTTAATAAATAACAGTTTAAAACTGGTTGAAACTGATCAGGACGAACCTTCTTCAGCTGAAATAAATGAAAATTCTTTGAGTGAATCGAACACAAAAATGGAATTACTTAACAACATAGTAAAAGCGTCAGTAATAATTTTAAACTGAGTTATGACAGTGTGGAATCTGCGAATGGAGAAAATATACAGAAACCAAAAGATGCATTCGAATTTGAGGAGGAAATTGAGCCTATTGATGATTTAAAATCAAAATTCAAAAGTAAGAAAATCAAAGATTTTAAACCTTTGGAAATTGAGAAATTGACCACATATTGTGAAGAAAAAATAGAAGAAACAACTAGCACATTAATTTCATCCACCATCGATATGCACATGCTTCCATTGGATACAAACAATGGCAGAAGGCAAAGGACAGCCAAATCTAGAGCTTTGGAAAGTATAAACATCATCGAAAAGAAGTTTGATCAACTTTTAGAAGCAGAGATTTTAAACAAAGAGAAACCAAAACAAAAAATAAAACCACTAAAATTAAAGAATCAATAACAGAGACTGAAACCTCAGATAATACCACAATAGGAATGAGTTCTGAAGAACCTCTTGACAATGAACAATTTCGTCAAACTAGTAATGTTACGCCTCTGAGAAAGAGTAGGGCTGCTAAAGCTAAAGCCATCGAGAACATAAAAGTTTCAGAAATCAAAGCAAGTGATTCTGAAGGAGTCAATGAGATCATGAAGAAAACTAATATTTCTGACAGTAGTGAAAAAGCAAAGAAAAGTTCTAAATTGAAGGAAAAAAAATCTTCGAACATGGAAAATGAAGAAAGAAATTTACTGAATCATGAAAACAATTTGTTCAACGATGAACAAATGACAGGGAAAGAAAATAAGAATAAAATTTCATCTGAACTGTTTCCTACTGCAATTGAAGGACAATCCATACTTTCAAAAGAAGTACATAAATCAATAAATGAAACTAAAATCACAGAGATGAATAGTAGTCATGAGGAGTTTCACCTTCAGTGCTACCTAACTGAAGACATAAAGAAAAATATTAGTGCAGATTCAGTATTTAAAATATACAATAAAGAAGAAACTATTCCTCTAGAACGAAATAAACCATCTAAATCAAGTGAATCGAAGTTAATAAACGAACAGAAAATTGATGGTAAAAGTAAAAATGAGATTGACAATAAGAAGGAAACAGCTGGTATAAATTCTACATCATTCAACAGATCCCTTGCAGACTCATCTACGGAAATTCCTCACGAAATTAACGTTTACCAAAAAGAAAAAGAGGTGATAATATTTCTGCAAATATTGAAGCCACAAACAAAATGAACGAAATTAATTTTCATGATATTGATAACATTGACAAGGATACCAATTTTCACAGTAAAAGATCATCATGTTCTCCTTCTAAAAAGAAAAAGAAATCACACAAAAATGACAAAAAAGTACAAAATGATGTTAAAGGAAAATTGCAAACTGGGAAGACAACTAAAGTGAAAGAAGCGGAGGATATAGTTGATGTTCCTAAGGGAATAAATTTGCTTGATGCAGATTTGGTTGATTCTTTGGATGTAACGTTGAAGACAACTGTAGATGAAATCAGTTCCATTCTGATGGAAGAAAAGAATACAAATGAAATTCCATATTTTGAAAATACACATACAGGGCTTGAAAAGAAGGGATATGACAAAAACCCTTGTGTTGAGAACCACTTAATCCAAAAACCTCATGGTCCTTTAGATAGAACTTTTAAAAACAAGAAAAATAAGGAAGACATCGAGAACTCTCCTCTAAAGGTTATTGAAAAGTCATCAATGGCAGATATGGACGAAACATTTGAATCAGGCAGTAAAAGAAGGAGTAGAAGGGCTTGTAAAGTCAACACCTATAATGAAAATATTTTAGCAGAAGCTGTTTTCGAACAAGTGAAATCTGAAAAAAACAAAGCAGATAAAAAGATATCAGATGAAATCACTTACCCTTCTGACGCTGCAACAATAAAAAAGATAATTTCTGAAGAAGTAATCCCAGAGAAAAAAATGAACAGTGATGAACTATTCGATTTACTCAAGTCAACAGCTCCTGATAATTTAATAGCTTTGAAACCTGTCGAAAATCCTTCTGATACGCCCCATACGGATGATAATTTTGATGACGCATTCGACGATATTTTGATGAAATCACAAGCACTTTTTGGGGAAAAACCGTACAAAAAACTGGACGATATCTCTAGGTCTGATGATTCCTTAAGTACTACCTCCAAACTGACCGATTTTGACAAATTGGATGAAAATTCTGAATCGAATATTGAATTGAGGAAACAAAGTTATGTGAATGAAACAACTTTCACTAATGCAATTCTTCCAGGCAGTAAAAATGAAATGAAGAAACCTGAAGAACACATAAGTCCAGAAGATCTCTATTGTGGCATCTGCAAGAAAACGTTTAAACGAATGGATAACTTGATTAAACATAGAACTACCCTCACTCACATTGCAAAATTATCAGAAATGGAAGCTAGAGAAGCTCAAAATAAGTCGATGGAACAAGAACCAACCATTGAGGATTCCTGCAGTTCACTTGGAGCCACAGTTGAGTCGAACCAACAAATAAATTCTAGTAGTTACTCGTATCCATCAAACACAGAAAACAACGCTTTGAAAATTGCTGAAATTATAACAGAAGCTTTTGAAAAACCATCCATGCGTCCAGATCAAGGTTTCTCAGAATTGGTGACCCCAATGCAAGAGTATAGAAGGTACAAAAGTTTAGGAGAAAGAAAAAGTTTCGAATATGACCAAGGCAGTCCAAACACCTCCGAAAACCTTGAAACAAATTCTTACGAACCGAATATTTCGAACAACACAGGTGTAATGCTGGAGAAACAGATTAATTTACTTCAAAATATTGTTGGATTTGATTGTGCAAATGATGCATCTACATCTTCTTATCATTCACTTGGAAATAGTATCGGGAGAGATTCTCCAGTTAGTGTGTTCAGTTCCAAATTAGAAGATTCCACTAATCTTGTGTTTCCAAACGATATGGATCTAGAAGGAGATTCAGAAAGAAGAAGTAAGGATGATGATTTCTTGAAGCCTCCCCAAATTGAAGATATTTCTGAAGATAGTATAAATCTCAGGAACTCGGAGGATGTAAAATCAAGAAAAGTGTTGAATCGGGATGAAGAACTTTTCCTAGAGTGTTGTAGTTTGCTCAAAAGTGGGTCTGAAGTTTCGAATTTCTCGAAAAAATCTAATAGGAATTCTTTCCTGAATAATGCTTCGATTAAAATGGCTGAAGAACCAGATGTTTTAGAAACGAAAAATGTGATTTACAAAGTAACTGAGGATAGTTCTGATTTTTCTGCAAGAGCGACGCCCCTTGGAGACAGCTTTGGCGATACATCAAATTCCAACACTATTTCTTCTAGTTGGGAAACGAACAAGAATGATTTACCCCACAAAAATCAGGAAAATCCGTTCAATTTTTGTGATGTTCAAACACACATTGGTAATGATGAAAATTCTTTCTCTTCTTCCAAATTCAATGAGTTGGTTCCTGCGGATGCTGCTAAATTACCTTCAACAAATATCAGGTGAGTTAATGCGCGCTTGTTAAGCTCCATAAAACATTTTTTTTCTCCAACCATCAAAAATGTTGACTTTTCTGTACTATTTTCAGGTGCAAAAGCCATAAATTCTCTTACCGTACAAAAATTTGCTCGTTGCATAGCAACACTTTTAATCCTAGGATTAAAAGTAAATGCATTTGAAGTCTACTTGACAATCACTGTCATGATTCTGTGTTCAAATTCATAACCAAATTATGAACGATTTTTCACTAAAACCAATTTTATTGTAATTTTGACTTGGTTGGAGAAAAATAGTATATATTATTCGGATTAAAAGTGCCTATTTTAACTCGCAATTTTGCATTCGCTTGGCTACGCCTCGCAACTGCAAATATTGCTCGTAAAAAAAAGATGCACTTTTAATCCTTATAATATAATATACTATTTTCTCCAACCATCAAAAAATGTTGACATTTTTGTAATATTTTCAGGTGCAAAAGTTCCCTTACCGTACAAAAATTCACTCGTTACTTAGCATCCTAGGATTAAAAACGCTACTTTTAATCCTAGGACTAAAGTAATTGCATTTGACGTCTACATAACAATCACTGTCATTAGTATGTGTTCAAGTTTATAACCAAATTATTAACAGTTTTTGACTGAAACCAATTTTCTTGTAATTTTGACTTGGTTGGAGAAAAAATAGTATATATTATTCGGACTAAAAGTGCCTATTTTAACTCGCAATTTTGCATTCGCTCGGCTGCGCCTCGCAACTGCAATATTGCTCGTAAAAATATGCACTTTTAATCCTTATAATATAATATACTATTTTCTGTGACGGGAAAAAATGACATTTTATATCTCTTGACAGGTCACAAAATATGACTTTTTACGAAAATACTTTTTTCCCCTTCAAAAAAATTATTCTCTCCCGGGAAAAAAGTACTCACTTTTTTCCCGGGGAAAAAGTAATTTCGTGAAAGGTTATATTTTTTCCACTATTAAATGGTCGTTTTTCCTGTCACAGAAAAAAATAGTGTATTATACACGGGAAAAATCTTAGATTTTAGCTTTCGGCTTTTTGTCTCCCTTCGCCTCGCTTCGGGAGACAACATTATCTCGAGCTAAAATCTAATACTTTTTTCCCTTGTATAATAAATAACTATTTTTAATTGAGAGATTTCTATCTAAACATCATAAATCAGCAATAAGTAAATGTGCCCGAACCAAATTGAAAAGTTAATACTCAATGTCTTGAACCTATTCTAACCTAACCTAACTTTTCTGGAAAAGTATCGAAAATAACTCTGAATTCGATAAGCTTAGAGTAAGTTGTTAACATTTGTTGTAATTTCCAGAAAACCAACCACAGATCTCAAAATTTCCACTAAAGAAGATGCAACTGCCAATTACTCTTCAAAAATGCCAACCAAGGGTGCCCTGAAAACATTTGAAGGTCTGAAAATATCAATTCCAACTGGTGAGCTGAACTTAGATATGCTCAAGAAAAAATCCCTTACCAATAAAGAAAAGAATGTCACCCAGAAAGGACTTTCGGAACAACAATTTGTATCTCCTAAAACTCCCAGAAGAAAATCTAAACCAGTGAAAAACAAACCACCGATTGATGACAGATTCATTTTCAAAGTGAATAAGAAACCTTCCATGAAAGACTCCGAGGAAACAAATCCAAATATTTCTAAAGAATCTGTAACTGACAAGATCGCCGATGTTTACGATTTCGAAGAAACGCAGGATAACACTGATGTATTCGCCAAACCTGATTTTAAATCATTCAGAACTAAGGGCGCCGAAGCAGTAAAAGGAGAAATTAATCTTGAAAATAACTATGAAATTCAAAATATGTCTAGTTCTTCCTCATCCACCTTTTCAGGCAAGAAGACAAACGAATGTATCACAAAGAAAAAGCACATGATAATGGGTCGTATATTCAAAAATGCTGTTAAACCTAAATTAGAAGAGGAAATTATAGATATCCCACCTATAGATCACAACGAATTGGTAGAAAATTATGTCATGAGTTGTACGCCTAAACCTGAAGAAGAATTCAAGAAACCAAAAATGACTGAAGAAGAAATGAATTTCCTTTTCGATAAACTTTTGGACAAACCAATAGAACAACCTAAAAGGTCTAGCAGTCCCAATAAAACAGATTGTAAAAATACCGCAATGAGAAAGAAACTGAAAATGAAATGTAAAAAGAGGCAACGATCTAATTCAGATTCCACCGATGACGAATTTGGATTGAATAAAATTGTTAAAAAGAGACCCAGTAGAAAGAATGCAAAAGAAGAGGATAACAGCATAAATTTAGAACAAGAATTGAAAGAATGTATTGGAGTAGCAAGCAGAAAAAGTCAAAGAAAATGTACTAGCGGTAAACAGAACGTGTTGGTAGAATACTGGAGTTCTGATGAATCTGCCTTTGAAACATTTCTTGAGAATCATCTTCAGGAACTTTCTGAAAAATCTGATACACCCATGCCTAAAGATGCAGTAGAAGATAAAAAAGAAAATGAGATTGTACCACCTGTTACAAAAGAGAAAGAAAACCCAACTAAAATCCCAACATCCGAAAAAAATAAAAGACCGAAAACTAAACATAAAGTGTTAACAAAGAAGAAAGAACAGAAAGATCTCACAACATCAAACGAAACAACTGAATCATTGGTTCAGTCAAATCGTAGAAAAAGAACTGCAGCTCATCCTCTCTACCATTGGTCCAGTTCTAGTGAAGATGAACTGCAGGATTTAATTGAGGTTAAGTCCATTCGTGACGACCCTGAAGACGAATATGACGAAGAAAGACCTGTACAACATGGCTGGATAGTGGGTGATTCCCCCAAGAAGTTGGTCACCATGCTTGCGCAGGCTAAAGGGAAAAAGACAGAACCTGAATCGTTTGTGAAAGAGCAAGGAAAAAAGAAGAATTCAAACAGTTGACATTAAGAACTTGTAGTTGAAATGTAGATTAAGTTAATATTCCAAAGGACGTTAGATATGCATTTAAAGAAAAGGACAGTGCGTGTATGTATAGAATTAACGAAGAAACTTAGGACAACATATTCTTGGTAATTTACTTGAAACTCTCTAGAGGACGCTGAATAAATTTGTTATCTGTTCAAAGCTATTATATAGAAATTGTATATAAAATTCGATTGAAATCATAGAAAATGCAAAGCCATATCGCATTGATATTTGTGAATTTTAAATGGCAGCTTTACAAAGGTATAGCAAGCATTTATGATGACGTTTTTCGACTTACAATTTAATTTTTTTTATACAGTTCACCAATATTTTGAATATTGATTTGCTGGAAACAACCAAGTATTTCTAGAATATTTCGAATGAACTACAAGTAATTCAGAAAATTTCCTACTGCTGCAAATTATGGTAAAAGTTTTGTATCTGTATGCTTCATTAGAATTCCAGAATATAAATTTCAATGTTAACCTTACAAACTTTTCGGAATTATGGGCCCCTTATAAAAGAAATTTACAACCAATGCCAGTAAATTTTCTCAAAACTATTATATAGTGGATAAAATCCACAAAAAGTTTGATTTTCACTTAACCTCAACTTCAACTGTTATTTTCTCTTTCCTAGAGGGAAGTTTGACAACCATGCACATTTCAATCGGGGATGGCTTGCCCTATCATTGCAGTTCAAAGTGATACGTCGGTAACATCACGCCGGAAAACGACCTAGGAAACGCGCATTGTTGCCATAATTCTCTGAAAATTCGAGGATTCCTGTAAAATATTGGATATGATTGTTATCTCGCAGTTTTGGTGAAATTTCGATTAAAAAGTTGAGGAAAGTCAAATAATTTCTGGAAATACATTATTTTCGTGTACCAAGTAGGTATTGACTAAGTATACAGTTGCAAAAATTTAACTTCTATTTGCAGTTATAAGAAATTTCAAAAATTGCGAAAAGTACACCCCAATTGGTCTTCCAGAGTATAATTTGATGTAAAATATGTTTTGATATTGACGAAAAATTGGTTTATGTAACATGTATACATATTTGATTGCAATAATAAATGTATAATTTGAAGAATTCCTGAGAACCACAGGAAAATATTTGCCATATTATAATTTTTAGATCTCATAGCATCTTTGAAATCGTATTTTCATGGACTGAATTATTTGGTTATTAAGATTAATTTTATGAGAGTTCAGTAAAATATTAATTGGCGTTTATGCAGCAATTTTGATTGGTCTAGTCTCCTTGAGTTATTGTATATAAGAACTAATGAGTTTTATTTTTATTTTCTACAACAAATTTTTAATGTGAAATGTTACTTTATTAGATTATTTTAATGCACTTTTATACCTATCCAGATGCTGCTTTGACGTTTCGGCAAAGAAGCCGCTAAATTTAAGGTTATCGTCCTGTAGTCGTCTTTGATTTAGGCACAATTCAAACAGTTTTTCCACAAATGTTCGTTTTTTCTCATCGCTGTTAGTTCATATTGAAGGTGCCTGTTAAAAAATGTACTAAAAGAATCTTCTTTTGTTTGTACTTTTTTTCATTTAAAGTCCATTGCTTTATATTTTCCTTATTTTTTTCATGTTGCTTGCTGTTTCCACTGCCAATTTGTGCCTTTGGCCATTGTACATTTGGGTCGTGATAATATCTCTTTGTGTACATAAATATAAATGAAAATAAAATGTTGAAAGGATGCATATTATGTGTAATTATTAGTCATGTATTGGGAACAAACTGGATTGGTGAAATATCTGTTTGTCAACATTCAATATGTATCGGTGAAATTGAAAAAAGTTTTAATAAAAAATTCCCCATTCAAATGCATTATTTTTCACTGAAATTCATCGAGTTAGAAGGAAAATTTTATTCATCTGTCAAATTCGACAGACAACAATGTTCCGACTGATTTTTTTATTGTTATTTTAGCCAATGAGCATACAATTAGGCGATAATTTTGCATTAGTGCAAATTATCAGGTCCTTTAAAATAAATGCAGACGTAATTATGAACGTTTATTACTTATTAGAGTAACGACAATGTGACAGCAACTTACAGCGACACAATACGATTTGATGGATTCACAAAATTTTCTTATTAAATTTAACTCTTGCAATGAAAATGAATCGATAATTTTTGATAAATCTGCACTCGAGCGCTCCGCGCACTCGTGCTCTTTTTCAACTTCATTCGAGCATATTTCCCAAAATTTTCGATAATTTTCATTGCACTAGTTAAATTACAACTGAATATTCTTTGGGGTCAATATTTTCCAACCGAATGAAACACCATATCGATATAAATGTTGGTATTCAAATAATTGAAAAAGTGTTTTACAATCAAACAAAGCCCGTTGAGGTGAAGTCAAAATAATTCGTTTATTAATCTTGAACTTTTAATCGCCTGATAAATTAAATTGAAGAAGTTTAACCCTTTAGTGCCCAAAGTACGAAAAAAAGTGAATTATTAATTTTTTTTTCTATTTTTCGTTTGTAGAGGGCTTTGAAATAACACTTAATTTTTTTCAGAATTTAATTTTCATATTTGAAAAAAAAAAACAAAAAATGGACTTCTGAGTACCGTCAGGAATAATATCATTCATCGTGTCAAAACAACTCTCATTAACTAAAATATTTTTTTCACTTTTATCATTGAATTTTTTCCCAAAATTAAAAAAGTAGCTATTAGAAAAATTATAGTATTATAATTATATATCTTATAGCGTTTTCTTTTGGGAAAACTGGTGCGCATCAGAATTGCCCCAGTGCGATCTGAGTGCAATTTTTCATGAGCATTTCATTGTTCTTTGTACCAATGGAACACGAAAAATTGCACTGGGGCAATTCTGGTGCGCACCAGTTTTCCCAAAAGAAACGCTATTAATCAGTCCATTATATGGTACTCAAGGAAACAATTTTTATTTCAACACAAGAATAAACCACATGTTGAACATTTGCTCTGAGGTCGAGATTGTATTCCACGCGAACTGACCTCGTATTCTCGACAAGTGATCTTTCGAAGCGTATACGAACTTCATTGCGCGAGTCGCTCATTTACCCACAAAAATACACACCGCGCAATGGAGTTCGTATACGCTTCGAAAGATCACTTGTCCAGAATACAGGGCCTGCACATTTCACACCTTCCTCTGTTATTCGTGAATACAACCCAATGAGATCCACGATTTCCAAGCCTCACGTCATCAGGTACACTATAATTGTACTTCCGTCTCTTCACTATTTGTCCATATTTCCTGTTCCTAACATTTTTGAAATTCATCGACATGAGCCCTAAAGAAACAGATATTCTAAATTCCAATGTGGACATTTTTTCAAATTGCATGTTGTATATTATGTAAGCATTCACGAATGCTATGTCAAGAAATCCCCAGAATAGTCTATGCCACCATTTACGTGACCTGCGAATTACTCCGTATGTACTTCGTAACTGATTTTTTGTTCTCCATGTTTCCTGACGGTACTTCTGCGTCCTGATGAAAAATGGGAATTATCTAATCAAAAAGATATTCGAATGTTTATTCTTCAAGCATAAACTTACTCAGTATAGTCACAAGCAACAATATTCACAAAAGAAAAATAGCAATATATCGGAAAACAAATGCAGAGACGAATATAAAAACATAATGCGAAAACGTCAGAGCACACTGGATCTAACAATGTACAAACGAGTACACTAAGTTTTATAGGGCGCTACGAAAACTATTGATACTCTTATTGGATCAGGAATGGTACTGAAATATACCGTCGGGGCGCCGGACCTTAGTTTGCATCCTGTGTAGTTTTACGACGCGTCAAAAGTGTTGGTACACAGGAGTACCGTCGTGCACTAAAGGGTTAAATACTCTGCAAATTCAGAACATATTTCGCGTTTCTCCTTTAATTCTTTCAGTGACACAAAAATAGGTAAGAGGGGGTTGAAGAAAAATAATGAATTTTGTCGCGATCTGAAAATGAATTAGGTACCGAATTTCAGCGTTTTTATGTTTTTATTTGATAATTTCTAGAGGAAATGAATAAATTGAAAGCTTTCAAAAGAACTTATGGGATTTGTCACTCAAAATCTTCCCAACTCGATAACGCATCAAAATAAAGTGGAACTCCCCTATAACGAAAGAGGTAATCCGCAAAAAAATTCGTTATACAGAAATGTTTCTATAGTTCTATAATGAAGTTTATCATTCAAACTTCCTTTTAGACATTTTTCCCCCATTCAAAGAGTGATGTTCTTTGAATATTTCGTTATAGAGAGAATTCACTTCGTTTTAGGGTGTTCTCAACATGGAATTTGGATTCAAGGTGCAATGTCTTGTACGAAATTCGTTATAGAGACGTTCGTTATAGGGAAGTTTCACTGTATTTAAGTCTGACAAAGAAGGAATTGAGGTACTATTAGAAAATATTTCCTTGTATGAACAAAATCAGGTTATATAAGTTGTGAAATAATTTATTAACAATACTTAAGTAATTTATATACATTTATTGCCAGTACATCCTGATGTTGTAACATTGTGATGATTTATATTCATTTTGAGTTTCAGTTTCTGCTTCAGTTTTTCCTCTTTGAGCTGTGTTAAAACAGGTGACTCCTTCGAGTTGTGAAAAGGCTCAATAGATATTTCAGGTTGTGTCGACTGGACTATACCGCCAGGTGCCAAGACTTGAGGTGGATTACGATTGACTAAAATAAAAGAACTAAATAATGAGCATTCAGAAAAGGCTCCTGTAATTTTCGAGTAAAATTTATTAAACGATTATACGTTATCCGCTAAATAAAAAAATAATCGAAATACTCGATAGGTATGCCCAAATTTGCTTTTATTTTGATAGCTCGTCATCTGAGACACAACTTAAGCTTATCAGCGAATGCATAAATCATTCAATAATTTTTTACTCGAAAACGGTTAGAGATACGAAAAAATTACAGGAGTCAAAAAAGTTTCTTAATTGAACGAAGATATCAAAAATTAATTTTACGTTTGAGTTTGAGAGGAAAAAAAGAGACATGGCTCCGCAAAAGAAAACACACCCTGTAGCTTCTAGTTAAGATTGTTTGCGTGAACTTATCCACACTTTTCCAGCCACGGTTTTTCACGTGTATACTGTCGATGTTGGGATAGAGGACAATCGTGCGTTATTTAGTCACAGTGTTGCCAGATGTATCTCATGTATGATAATGAGATTAACTTACACATGGAAAAACACGAACGAGTGATTTGTTTTTTATTATCTGATTACCAATATCTAAAACTTTTTTAGTGTCCGTCGAAATATAGGGGAAAAATTAAAAACTGACCAGCCACGGTTTTAGCGATTACTGTGTGGGGGGTTATCCAGGGGCAGTGCATTCTGAACAGAAATTTTTTTGCATAGTATTTCGAACACAGATATCAAATCTAATGACACATTTTTTTGGGCGTCCGTCGAAGTACGAGAAAAAAATTAAAAACTGACCAGCCACGGTTTTAGCGATTACTGTGTGGGGGGTTATCCGGGGGCGGTGCATTCTCAACAAAAATTTTTTTGAATAGTATTTCGAACACAGACACCAAAACTAGTGAGACATTTTTTTGGGCGTCCGTCGAAGTACGAGAAAAAATTAAAAACTGACCAGCCACGGTTTTAAAGATAACTCTGCGGGGGGTTATTCGGGGGCGGTGCATTCTCAACAAAATTTTTTTGCATAGTATTTTTAACACAGATATCAAATCTAATGACACATTTTTTGGGCGTCCGTCGAGTACGAGAAAAAAATTAAAAACTGACCAGCCACGGTTTTAGCGATAACTCTGCGGGGGGTTATCCGGGGGCGGTGCATTCTCAACAAAAATTTTTTTGCATAGTATTTTTAACACAGATATCAAATCTAATGACACATTTTTTTGGGCGTCCGTCGAAGTATGAGAAATAAATACAAAACTGACCAGCCACGGTTTTAGCGATTACTGTGTGGGGGGGTTCTCCGGGGGCGGTGCGTTCTCAAGAAAAATTTTTTGCATAGTATTTTTAACACAGACACCAAAACTAGTGAGACATTTTTTTGGGCGTCCGTCGATGTACGAGAAAAAAATTAAAACTTGACCAGCCACGGTTTTAGCGATAACTCTGCGGGGGTTATCCGGGGGCGGTGCATTCTCAACAAACATTTTTTTGAATAGTATTTCGAACACAGACACCAAAACTAGTGAGACATTTTTTTGGGCGTCCGTCGAAGTACGAGAAAAAATTAAAAACTGACCAGCCACGGTTTTCGCGATAACTCTGCAGGGGGTTATCCGAAGGCGGTGCATTCTCAACAAAAACTTTTTTACATAGTATTTCGAACACAGATATCAAATCTAATGACACATTTTTTTGGGCGTCCGTCGAAGTACGAGAAAAAAATTAAAAACTGACCAGCCACGGTTTTAGCGATAACTCTGCGGGGGGTTATCCGGGGGCGGTGCATTCTCAACAAAAATTTTTTTGCATAGTATTTTTAACACAGACACCAAAACTAGTGAGACATTTTTTTGGGCGTCCGTCGATGTACGAGAAAAAAATTAAAACTTGACCAGCCACGGTTTTAGCGATAACTCTGCGGGGGTTATCCGGGGGTGGTGCATTCTCAACAAAAATTTTTTTGCATAGTATTTTTAACACAGATATCAAATCTAATGACACATTTTTTTGGGCGTCCCTCGATGTACGAGAAAAAAATTAAAACCTGACCAGCCACGGTTTTAGCGATTACTGTGTGGGAGGTTATCCGGGGGCGGTGCATTCTGAACAAAAATTTTTTTGCATATTATTTCGAACACAGATATCAAATCTAATGACACATTTTTTTGGGCGTCCGTCGAAGTACGAGAAAAAAATTAAAAACTGACCAGCCACGATTTTAGCGATTACTGTGTGGGGGGTTATGCGGGGGCGGTGCATTCTCAACAAAAATTTTTTTGAATAGTATTTCGAACACAGATATCAAATCTAGTGAGACAATTTTTTGGGCGTCTGTCGAAGTACGAGAAAAATATTAAAAACTGACCAGCCACGGTTTTAGCGATTACTGTGTGGGGGGTTATCCGGGGGCGGTGCATTCTAACAAAAATTTTTTTGGATAGTATTTCGAACACAGACATCAAATCTAGTGAGACATTTTTTTGGGCGTCCGTCGAAGTACGAGAAAAAAATTAAAAACTGACCAGCCACGGTTTTAGCGATAACTCTGCGGGGGGTTATCCGGGGGCGGTGCATTCTCAACAAAATTTTTTTGCATAGTATTTTTAACACAGATATCAAATCTAATGACACATTTTTTTGGGCGTCCGTCGAAGTACGAGAAAAAAATTAAAAACTGACCAGCCACGGTTTTAGCGATTACTGTGTGGAGGGTTATCCGGGGGCGGAGCATTCTCAACAAATATTTTTTTGAAAAGTATTTCGAACACAGACATCAAATCTAGTGGGACAATTTTTTGGGCGTCCGTCGAAGTACGAGAAAAAAATTAAAAACTGACCAGCCACGGTTTTAGCGATAACTCTGCGGGGGGTTATTCGGGGGCGGTGCATTCTCAACAAAAAATTTTTTGCATATTATTTTTAACACAGATATCAAATCTTATGACACATTTTTTTGGGCGTCCGTCGAAGCACGAGAAAAAAATTAAAAACTGACCAGCCACGGTTTTAGCGATTACTGTGCGGGGGGTTATCCGGGGGCGGTGCGTTCTCAACAAAAATTTTTTTGCATAGTATTTTAAACACAGATATCAAATCTAATGACACATTTTTTTGGGCGTCCGTCGAAGTACGAGAAAAAAATTAAAAACTGACCAGCCACGGTTTTAGCGATTACTGTGCGGGGGGTTAGCCGGGGGCGGTGCATTCTCAACAAAAATGTGTCATTAGATTTGATATCGATGTTAAAAAATGCAAAAAAATTTTTGTTGAGAACGCACCGCCCCCGGATAACCCCCCGCAGAGTTATCGCAAAAACCGTGGCTGGTCAGTTTTTAATTTTTTTCTCGTACTTCGACGGATACCCAAAAAAAATGTCTCACTAGATTTGATATCTGTGTTCGAAATACTATACAAAAAAATTTTTGTTGAGAATGCACCGCCCCCGGATAACCCCCCACAGAATTATCGCTAAAACCGTGGCTGGTCAGTTTTTAATTTTTTTCTCGTACTTCGACAGACGCCCAAAAAAATGTCTCACTAGATTTGATGTCTGTGTTTGAAATACTATTCAAAAAAATTTTTGTTGAGAATGCACCGCCCCCGGATAACCCCCCACACAGTAATCGCTAAAACCGTGGCTGGTCAGTTTTTAATTTTTTTGTCGTACCTCGACGGACGCCTAAAAAAATGTGTCATTAGATTTAATTTCTGTGTTCGAAATACTATGCAAACAAATTTTTGTTCAGAATGCACCGCCCCGGGATAACCTCCCACACAGTAATCGCTAAAACCGTGGCTGGTCAGGTTTTAATTTTTTTCTCGTACATCGACGGACGCCCAAAAAATATCTCACTAGTTTTCGTGTCTGTGTTAAAAATACTATGCAAAAAAATTTTTCTTGAGAACGCACCGCCCCCGGAGAACCCCCCACACAGTAATCGCTAAAACCGTGGCTGGTCAGTTTTTAATTTTTTTCTCATACTTCGACGGACGCCCAAAAAAATGTGTCATTAGATTTGATATGTGTGTCAAAAATACTATGCAAAAAAATTTTTGTTGAGAATGCTCCGCCCCCGGATAACCCCCCGCAGAGTTATCGCTAAAACCGTGGCTGGTCAGTTTTTAATTTTCTTCTCGTACTTCGACGGACGCCCAAAAAAATGTGTCATTAGATTTGATATCTGTGTTCGAAATACTATGCAAAAAAATTTCTGTTCAGAATGCACCGCCCCTGGATAACCCCCCACACAGTAATCGCTAAAACCGTGGCTGGTCAGTTTTTAATTTTTCCCCTATATTTCGACAGACACTAAAAAAGTTTTAGATATTGGTAATTAGATAATAAAAAACAAATCACTCGTTCGTGTTTTTCCATGTGTAAGTTAATCTCATTATCATACATGAGATACATCTGGCAACACTGTGACTAAATAACGCACGATTGTCCTCTATCCCAACATCGACAGTATACACGTCAAAAACCGTGGCTGGAAAAGTGTGGATAAGTTCACGCAAACGTTAAGATTAAGGAATTTCAATGATGGAGACTGTTGAAAATAGGTGGCATTCCAAAACTGCAGGAGTTATGAGGAAAAAAAATTTTTTTCTGGAAATTTCAACACCCGGTAGTCTGCTCCACCGTTTATTATTTAGCCCATGACACCATGAACTTACTTAACTCCTCGTCCTCGTCAAGAACTGGTTGTACTGGCGAAGCCACTGTGTTGGAGAACTCGACAACCGTTATATTCTTAGGATTTTCCAATAATCCAGACAAATCACTTTGATCTTCGGTGCCATTTTCATCACTTTCAACCACAATCGCCTGATTGTCAACTGGTTCTACCACCGTATCTTGAACATGCTGCTCTACTGTGGACACAACCTCAACCTTGATGGGTTTCGATGGAACAGGAACAGCGTAAACCACTCTTACTTCAACAGGAATTCTGTTGTAAAAGAAGGAACTCTGAGTTACAGGAGCTAGCACAGCACCTACTTTCAAAGGTATCTTGTAGCCACCATGGTAAATCATCACTTCTGAGGGAAAAACTATGCTGGTTTTCTTCAAAGCGTAGATTAGCAATGGCTCTTCCAACTCTATCCTAACTCCTGGTATGCACTGAAGAAGCGAATTTTCTTCCGTTTTAATCGTCAACATAGGTTTTTTCTGAAGACACACCTACGATATCTGTACCAGAAACCATGTTTACATTATTTTCTGGTACGGCAAACATTGGTAAGACAGAAAATGTGCTTCCGATCACTTGGGGTGTTTCTACTACCAAGTTTAGAGGTTCTTGCTGTTGTAGGTAGAAGTTGAAATTTGGTTCTGGAAAGCTTGGTATGTAGGTGTTGTAAGGGATTTGGTTAGCATAGTTGAACGGACTGTAGCCTGGATTGTTGAACACGTTGAAGTATGGATGACAGAGAGTGCATGTTGAGTATACAGCTAGGAAGAATAAAACCCTCTGAAATGAAGAAAAAAAATTAATCAGAGAAACAGATAGACCTCTCAAAGTTGTGTCTAAAAGAAAAAAACTTTGTTGAAGATATTTTGAGATTCATTTTTGAATAAGAAATGTATTTCTCAATTTCTTATTTATTTGAGCAGTTTTTCTGCTCTACGTAATACAGATCTTGGTTTAATTCAGATACTTTTGTTGCATTCGTGACAATCACTTTTGAAAATACAGTGGAACCTATAACGAAAGCGCTAAATCAGCCAAAAAATTCGTTATAAAGAAATTTCGTTATTCAGAAAATTTGTTTCTATAGTCAGCAATGTCGCGGTCGACTTCACTGATGAATTTAAGATTAACAGTCAAACTTAAGCACTTGCTTTTAGACATTTTCGCACAACTTTTCACACTAGCGAAATGGTTAGATTGAAACCAAACAGCCAGGGGTGTATTTAAAATTGTTTCAGAAGGATCTCTCTGCCGGCCCTAATGATTTAGTTTAAGGTCAGAATTTATTACGTACGCCCGGAAAAATTTCGGAAAAACCCACCCTTATACCTTCGTACCAATCAAAGAGTGATGTTCTTTGAATATTTCATTATAGAGAGAATTGACTTCGTTTTAGAGGGTGTTTTTAACATGGAATTTGGATTCAAGGTGCAACATCTTGTGCGAAATTCGTTATACAGACGTTCGTTATAGAGAAGTTCTTCTGTAATTGTAAGTTTAAAATATCCCAGTGGCGTACCACTTCTGTAGTAAGTTTTTAAATAACACCACGTATCTTGAAAACAATGCAAATTTCCGGACCTACATTTATGGGACCCTTTTTTTTCATAAAATGATCAGAAGAATCCCCCCCTTAATTTTTTCGGTGTTTTTCAGATAACACAATGAGTAAAAGAATAACATCTCCTAATAGATTATACCACGTATCAATATTAATAGCTATAATTCTCCAGAAAAATTCAGAAAATGGCGGTTGGGAGTTATAGCCATTATTTTTTGTCTATCTTAATTAAATGAAAATACTTTTGCAGCATTTGAACTATCACTTTTGAAAATATGTGCTATATATGTTTCAATATTGCTGTCTCAATGGGATGTATAGGAAATTTCTGTACGGGAAGAGGGAACAATGAATTCAGCATTGTTCAATATTCCCGGGCGGTAATAATGAATCTTGTTCAAGTTGGCCAACATTGTAGAGAACCGCTCCATAAATGTAATGTAATTTCAAAAAATATGAAATTTAAAAATTGAAAACCACTTTAACCACAGATTCCTAAAATTTGCGCAAAAACAAATAAAAGCAAGGCTGTCTTCGATGAATCGCTTCCGCATATTTGTAGGCATATAGTTCATCGAGAGCGAGGTCATTAACGAAACCACAGAAAAGTTGATACCTGTCCGGTTTAGCACTTACGCCCATATATCATCAAAAACCAGATTTGGGATTGTACGCGCGCTAAAAATAAAAAATTAAAAAACATCCATTACTCACGAGCATCTATTAAATGTCAATTTGCGTGAAAAGGAAGAGGTTATAATTATCTTGTTCAATATCAGATTGCAGGATTATAATTAAAAATTCTGCGATCAAATGGCACCGAACCTTTATCTCGTATTGGCCGATACGTGGAATGCGTAATTTATAAAGGATCTGAAAATTTATTCAACCTGGATCCACTTTGATGCTTGCCTTCCTGGTGTATAGCTGTTGGTGAGGTAGCTGACTTCGCACATTAATGGTAAAATTGGTCTGAATTTTGCGTGAAGGTTCATTTGGATGATACCAGTTTTTTGTTACTTCAAGTACAATAATGGTCCCAAGGGAAATATGAAACATTAAGTCATATTTTACTAAAAATAGTATATTATGCAAATTTTCACCTAATACATCAGAAAAAAGTCATTTGGAGCTTCTATCAAGAATTTCTTGATCTGCTCCCGGGACAACACTGCTGATTTTTTGGGAACGTATCCTTTATTTTTGTTCTTAACAATAATTGCTTCCTCTTCATCGAATAATTTCACATTCGTTTTTTACTTCAAATGTAGCATGGATCTCAACATAGATAATTTTGGCCATAACTTGTTTGGTGAATATTTTTGCGACTGGAGATCGAATGAATTAATCGTACATTGAAAAATCAAAAATCAGAGCAACATACCAAATCTTCAAAATATGCTAAAAAAATATTTTCGCTGACACCGTCCACCACCGTTCCACTTCTGAAAGCCTACTCTTTACTATTATTATATTATACAGGCAGCTTTAGATTTCGCCGGAATCAAAAATTCACGGGCCTTCGCCGCTTGAGTTTCGACGTATAGTCCGTTCACAAAAGGTTGAGCCGTCGGTTGGCCATGGCCCATGGAAATTTGGCATATTCCACTGTGTATATTAAAATTTTAGGTTATGTTGTTTATTTTCTTGTCAGATTGATAAGCAATGTTGTCAATGTTGCATAGAGTTCTCTGATAACTCGCAAGCTCGTCGAACGTGGCCGGCTACATTCGGCAACGTTGATTTTCTTTACGTTATGACAGCGAAAACTGCCAACTTCAGAAAAATAAACAAAAGCCTACTACGCGCTCAAACTTTCGTGAACGGACTATTATATAGTTCGACATTATTTCAATAATTTTATTTCTGACAAGACGTCAAAATAAAACCAGTCAACCATGATTCTCACAAACACGGCCCATAGCAACGTTAAAAATCCAATTAATTCAAAAATTTACAATCTAATATTAATTTTTCCATTTTAGGAACGATATTGTTTCAATCAGAAAAAAACTATTGATTACAACACGAGAAATATGAATACATTTCCCACGGTTGCCTATACATCCCTCGGGCTTCGCCCTCGGGATGTAACTAGGACAACCTCGGGAAATATACTATTCATATTTCTCTAGTTGTAATAATAGCTATTTCACGTTCTAGTAGCGTTCACATAACTTTCATAGGGCATTCTCCTTGCAATATAGTAAACCTCCCGAATTTTAAAATTTAAAGTATACTTTTTCTCTTCATTTATTGTTATAAACATTTCTCAGATATTTCGAGTCTATCATGTGAATTATTCTCCTGACAATGTGAACCGTCTCGTCGGTAAAAGCTCTTGATCTCACCTTAGCTGGCTAATAACGAATTTTGATTTATGATAATCAACCTATAAGTAATGCTACCGTCGGCGTCGTCTTGATTATTAAAATGTCAATTCTTCAGGATAAAGTTCATTCATATGAAAAGCAGGTAGTCGAATTCATCCAATGTGAACCTGTTGGTCTTCTCACGTCGAAGCTGAGTGTCAGGTCTGCTTTTCACGAAAAAATTTCCCACATATTGGTCCGTATAAGGTTCACGCTGTCCACATAAGAGTTTTACGTGACACCGCTACTAGACATCGAAAAAAGACGCGAAAAACCTCGACCTTTTATGATAATCAGCTGAAACGAGTTCCTTGCTCTCATAGCCGATAAATTAGTTATGTTTTTAATCGAAATTCATTTAAAATGCACGCGAAATATGTGACAGTGAAACATACTAAAGGTGGAATTCTTTATATATTATTAATAAGAGCCTCTCGAGAAAGCATCTGGTGCTGACAGAATAATCTGTTTCCTAACTGAGATAATTTATTGCGAATATTATTTTGGGCCGGTTGATTTTCCGTGGGTCATATTTCATATTATGGACCGGAATCTGGGTTTCATCTTAAAATATTTAAACATATACAGGGTTGGGCGCACTGCTGTGTCGAAGTCCTTCGCTCCTATAAGTTTTTGAAGCACCTTGATGTCCTGAGTACTGTGTTTGCAAACACCAACAGGTTGTTTTTTACATTGGCAGAGTTGGTTTAGTGCATTTCAATTCAGAAGAGCTCAGAAGTTAAGCAGGGTACTCGCAAACATTGCAGTAGTTTTTCAAATCGATAAGCGATGAAAATGAAGATGAAAATGATCGGAATAATGAATTTTGTGATGAAAAATGTGAGAAAGCACTGAAAAGAAGTTAGAAGATTTGCGCTCTTTTCCATTTTATGAAATGAAAACTCAAATCTGATCATACTGGGCTAATTCTACTCATTTATCAACGCAATTTCTTGTGTAGATTTTTCGAGAATTCTCTCCGAAATTTTGCGTTGTTCTGTTCGTGAGATTTTATATTCGATACATTTATTTTGGAGAGAATTTTATGTTTATTCGCAATATTAGACATAAAAATTCTCGATATCTGAACTACCTACTGAGTTAAATATTTTTATAGATCCATAAACATTATCTTGTAACAGGAAATACTATAAGTAGTTTGAAGAACATTTTCCGTCCATAACCTGTTTCAATGTTAATATCCGTTACAGGCGATATCATGAAATGCTTCGGCATAAATGATTTGGAGATAATTTTAATTGTACATTAAATATTTAATTTATTGAGATGTCTACTTGATAGAAAACAAATTGGCGTTGATTATAATATAGCGGAATCTTATCTTTCAGTGTACAGGGTGAGTCTTGGCTTCGAACTCTACACTTTTATTTGACTGTTTACAGATATTGCTCAGCTGAAAAGTTATGAGCTATTATTTTTTTTTTGAAATGGGCAGAAAACATTTGAATTCATGTTCATGTAAGACTATTCCAAAATAAGTCAACACTCTAATAAGATTTGTAATTGTCGGAAGATTATCGCTTGAAAAAATCATTAAAAGAGGTTCTTATTCTGTGTTCCTAGCCAATGACATCTTTGATACCTATTATACAACAATAGATCCATCCACTTTACGCCCATCTGAATTTTATTCAGGTCATCGATATCGAATTCGCAATGACTATCAATTTGAACAAACAATTGATGGGAAAACAATGTGTACCATACAGGGTGTTCCAAATTTGGGGGTATGAATTTTGTAATAATTATACAAATTTATCTTATCTTTAGGATATGAATTAGGTATCTTTACAGATCGGTATAAAAAACTATATGAACTGGAGATGAATCTATTCACTATAGCTCACTAACCGGATTTTTGAGATAATTTAGATATTACGGAAGATTTCGTGATAATTTTTCACAATTTTCTCTTCGAAATTAATAGGATAACACCTCAAAAATGAATAAAGTTTAGAATAACAACAAAGCTTCTTTTCAATTTTTTTAAAAACCGTGGCCCAACAATACCGAATTTGAAAAAAAACAAAACGAAAATTCATTATAAATCATCAATAGAAAAGGTATCTATTTAACTATTAGATGAAACGAAAAAAATTGAAAAAGAATGCATAACTATCAAATCCGTTAAAATCGCTTGATGTTCACAACTTGAGAATTGAAGCTACAAAAAAATGTTTCTGACACTTTATTCTTTAGCAGAATGCACCAAAAGTGCTTTTGAAATATTGCGTAACTTGAGAAAAATATTATCGATAAACGCCCAAGTTTCCTTCGAAAATTTGAAATAAACCGGAGAGAAAAATATAACATAATTTTATTATGAAATAATGAGTACAGAAATGAAAAATCACAATATAATTTCTCATGAGCATCACCAAAAAATGTTACTCATTTCGCGTTTCTAGTCAATGACATCTTCAACACCTTTACGCCCACCTACATGTGTTCATGTCACCGTTGTTTAAAATAAATATTAATGATGGTACTCACTATTTCGATCATGTTGACAATAGTTTTCGAGTAGAGGCGAACCACCACACTGGGACCGCAAAAGGTGCTACGGTCAAAGCAGATCGACTAAATAACAGGTCTTCAGATGCCTCAATATATACGAATAATGAAGAAAATGGAATAAGCATGGTCAGGAGCAGGGAAGAAGGAGCGACACTTGTAGGATGCATCACCAGGTGAGGCAAAGGAGCAGGAAAACGGATTTGGGAGAGGTTCACGTATTTAAAAAAAAAGGCGTTTTGAACGCAGTAGTCATATAGTTATAAAAAATCTCAAGATTTGGGTAGGTGTGATTTTCACACAGATCATAAAAGTTCTTGTGGTAGTTTTAACGATTTTGTTTTTACTTCAAGTGGCGGAAAAATACATATATATTTCATTTGGTTTCATAAAAAAATAGTCAGCTCTGGCCACAGAGGTTTAACACATTCCACTCTGTATGATGAATAATAATGATAGTCTTTATTCGTATGTTAAAATTTACATTTATCTTCAATACAAGGCGAAGTCTAGCGTAATTCGATACTCAACCCTTCAAAATTCATAATATATATATAACATAATAACATTAGGTTATTAAAGACTAATGGTCAAGATATTTTAACGCGTTCGCTCCGCTAACGCATTAATATTTCAAGACGCTCGATTAATAACCGAGCTGATTACAAGATTTTTCCGACGATCTCAATAAGAATTGTGTATGAATTCTTGATTGAAAGACATTCCCATTTTGCACAAGACTTACATTTGACATAATAAAATTTCTATGTATCTATGATCTAGTCGAGTTTTGACATTTCTCGTAGTGCTTCTGACTACTTTGTGAACGGTTGCCATGAGGATTCCACATTGAAATAGCTCAAATTGAGCATAAAAATGAGTCGTTAATGATCAATTTCGTACACATTAGGATCATCTTTTATTTCGAAGTCGGCGGAAATAGTTATTCAATAAACTAGGTTATTAAAGACAGCGACTAATGGTCAAGATATTTTAATGCGTGAGCGGAGCGAACGCGTTAATAGTTCGAGACCATTAGTCGCTCGATTAATAACCGAGTTTATTACAAGATTTTTCCGACGATCTCAACATGAATAGTGTATAAGTTCTTGATTAAAATACATTCTCAATTCGCACAAGACATACATTTGACGTAAAGGAATTTCTATGTTTCTATGTTCCAGTAGAGTTTTGACATTTGTCGTAGTGCTGCTGAATACTTTGTGTACGGTTGCCATGAGGATTGCACATTAAAATGGCTAAAAAATTGAGCATTAAATGGGTCCTTAATGCTCAATTTCGTACACATTAAAAGCACCTTTTATTTCGTGGTCGGCGGAAAAATACTTTGATACATTCATGGCTAAACACTCTAGAGCATTGACACATTCCACTCTGTATGATGAAAATTTTTAAGTTTAGTATCATTTTCTTTTTGGATAACCGAGCAGGGTTGTCTATTTCACATGAAAATCGTGGTGACAACAAATTCCTCGTCATTTCAATTTGGAAGTTCTAAAATTCATTCAAGTATTTTGTTAATGATTCCTACATATATGCCGGTTATATTTTTTATGTATGTGAATTGTTTTTCAGCTAGGAAGAACGTGAAAGGGCATTAAACATTTCTACGTACTATGCTACAAGAGAAGAGAGATTGAAAATCTTAGAAGGACATGAACAATCTGTGACCTGTGTATAAAATGTATTGAGTTTGGAATTGTCCGAAAAGTAGGCTGAAGTATTTATATTGGAGCGGTTTTTATTTATTAAAAAAACAGTCAAAAAAACAGAGAAAAAATGTAAAAACCAGAATAAAAATTAAAAAAACTAGAAAATGAGTTGTTACGATTTCAATTCACTCCCAACTATTGATCAATTTATATTTCGATATTCGATGATTGAAAAACAATTTTCCTCTAAAACTACGTGGAACTATTCCAATGAATGAATCAATATTTATTTGGCAATATTACACCATTAAAGGACACTTGATGTATACACAGTCCAAATGTCACTGAAATAATGTGAAAAGTTTCCGACATATCAAATATTTCGATACAGTATTTTCGGTGATACCAAATTTACGCTTTGAATCATAAAATATGGTTCAAAAAAGTGAAAATCATCACTGAACTTCCATCTTTCTCTAATACTTTCCTTATTTTCGGACCACGGTAGGTATATAAAGTCGCACCAGGTAGGTATAATTTTTTTCCATTTTTTTTCCGAAAATAAATGTCATTTTATTCATTAACATAAAAACATTTCGTCCTTGCACGTGAAATTCTCTGACCGATATTTCCCATAACCGTCTCATACGCTCATTATGAATTCGTTAAGATTCTTTTGATTATGCTAAGTTATTCGAAAATCAGATAATTTGGATAAAAAACACTATCAATGATGTGGTTTTGTTGCAAATTATGGGACTAATGGGCTCCAGGCCATTCTTGAATCTACAGGAAGTGGTTGAAATATTATATTCAAACATTTTTTTTGGATAATAGTAGATTGATAGACTAGCGAATGAATGTTGAAAAATCGTCAATTTTTTTCATTAATCAATACTAAATTTTATAGTCGAGGTTCCTATATGCTGATTTCAATTTTCTTTCATTTTTCTTAGGTCCTCGTTCAAGGGTGTGGTGTAGGTTGTTCTAATATCTGTGATTTTCGAGTTGAAGAATCTGAGTTTTTTCTGTCTAATTTAGTCTGGTCGTATACACTATAAATACTGGATGTATGAGTTCGTTGATTACCCAATTCGCTACAATATACCGACAGTTTCGATCTTTTGAAATTTAATTTTTCGGATGTTGTCAAAATGTAAATGCAATCGGATTGAAGATTTCTCAGCATGTACCTGGTACAAATTGAGAATTTGACAGCAGAATCCTACTTAGAGATTGTTAAACTGCCGCTAAGAAAATTGATTTTTACCATTTTAAATCTTGCTCGAACGTAAATATTTATATTTTTTTCAATTCTGTTGTAAGTTCTTTTTTCATCGAACCTTGTCCAGCCAAATATCGTAAAGATATCTCAATTCCACTAAGATTTTCATGAATATAATATACTTCAGTTTTCAAGAAATAAATCAACGAAAAACTCAGAAGGTCCGGAATATGATCGATTATATCGTTAGACTAAGTATATTGGAATATATTCTAAGATTATACCACAACAAATATTCTTTGGAAACATAGTAATAAGTATTCCCCAAATAACCAGTTTTATTTGAGGTTCAAGAAGTTCAGACCCTCCTTATTTGATATATACCGAAATTGGAAAACCTGATGGCATTGGTCGCTACTGATTATAAATGATTTGTCTTCAAGCCAGTTGATTGCAATTTAAATGCAGTCGTCTCTTGCGTACGATGCATTTTTTCCGACAATTCCGTCATTTCAACGAAGTCTTATACGAGAGTACCAGAGAACCTTGCCCTATAACTTCTGCAGCATTTTTCTTCACACTTCTCCAACCCGGATATTGATATTGGGAGGAGACAGAATCCTGATACATTCTGAAAACTATTAAATGTTGTTTGTTTTTTTACTGTTTAAATTTACATAAGAAATCGAAGAAAGAATAATCAGGTTATTATCATTAGTGCAGCATCTCAAATGATTTTTATGTCAATCTCAAAATAAAAGGTGATTTTAACGTGTACGAAATTGATCATTAATGACCCATTTTAATGCTCAATTTATGCTATTTTAATGTGCAATCCTCATGGCAACTGTTCACAAAGTATTCAGAAGCACTACGAGAAATGTCAAAACTCTACTAGAACAGATACATAGAAATTTTGTTATGTCAAATGTAAGTCTCGTGCAAAATGAGAATGTATTCAAATCAAAAATTCATACACAATTCATATTGAGATCGTCGGCAGAATCTTGTAATCAAATTGGTTATTAATCGATGGATTAATGGTCTCGAATTATTAAATATCTTGACCATTAGTCGCTGTCTCTAATAACCTAGTTGATTAAATAACTATTTATGTCTTTAAGCTAGAATGATGGAACTGAAATAGAAAACATTTTCAACAATGACAGATCACCAACTTCTTGATTCCATTCCGATGAAAAATAAAATTATGAAGTGTGCTATGTGAATGTAATCGTTATTTCGTATTGGGAATGAAATTAATATACAAGGTATGAGTATAAAAAAACATTGGCAGCAATCCTTTAATTCTTCATGAAAATATCAACGAAACGTTTCCGTAGAAGGATCTTTGTCTTTTGTTTGAAAAAAAAGATTCTGCTGATATGGGACAATTTCCAGAAAATTTCATTCTAATAGTTTTGTTCGAGTTGACATATTTCCCTTCCTCTTCAACTCTGACGAAACGTCAGTGAAAGACCGTTTATGACAAGATTAAATATTCTTTTTTCAAAAAATAGAAGATGAATTATAATTGGAGGAAGTCATACATATAAATTTCGTTCAAAAATTCTATTCTTGAGAAGAAGTATTCGATCCTACCCTCTTTAATTCAACCCCTACTAAATGCTCATTTTACCATAGTTGTAACCTCTTGTACCCCTTATATAAATATGCAGGTCCGGTTTTCTTTCAAATGTTCGATGTAGATAATATGCCAACCAAAATATTTTGCAATATTACTTCTACTCATTTGTTTAATTATTTGACAAATCAGTTCATACCACCAAAAATGTTTCAAAGGTTCTATCAACGCAATTTCCACAAATTTTTGCGCACTGCTCTGAATTTGTAATGCAATTTTACTGCAAAATTTCAATTTCTGATTAGGTACGCAATCCTCTTGAAATTCAGTATGAAAATCGTCACCCTCAAAAATGAACTCGAATCAGATGTTATGTTGTGGAAATATAAGGATTTTTAGTTTTAATATTCCTTTTGATATTTCTATGGTTCTGTTGATACTATGGCCACAAAATTTCATTCGAGGCTACTTTTATGAGTATTTTGCATGTGCCTTCAACATTTCATTTCGATTGGATTCGTTTTGTCTGAGATATTGAGGAACAGAAATTTAGAATAGCCATATTTTTTGGAAAACCTTGTGCGATTTTGCCAGTTAACAACCCTGAAAATTTGAAGTCTTTAGGACAATCCTTTCGATATAACACTCCTTCAAGTAGAGCGAGCACTCAAAGATCGAACGCTTATGTAATGTATACCAGATTTCAGTTGTATACACCCCTGCTAAAATAATCTCCCCAGCAGGTCAGGCTCCATTGAATTTGGATTTAATTATAATGCGATTTATTAAAATACGAGTGGTGCAAGCTGCAATACCTTCTACAGAGGGATTAAAAGTTTGTTTACTTTTGGATTTTTGAAATCTCGCTCCATTTAGCAATTTGCACAATATCTTCATCAATTCGTATTACGTTGACGAAAGCCATGTGTGCAAATTTTGAAAGTGCTAATGATCGAATCGAAAGGGGAAAAAAGTGTAGATTTGATAATAATCGATTGAAAAGTTTTTTGTTCGCAAAATTCGAAGCTTTTAATGATCGCTGGAAGGTGTATGTAATAAATGAGTACAAACTGAGAGTTATATTCTTTTGAATTGAGAGTTAACAAAATACAATACATGAAACAAAAAAGTCCTTAGCTGAGGTTGGTGCAAAACGGGGTACCATACTATTCTGGCATTTGATACCAGAGCACAGGGAAAAACCTCAGTAGAAAAACCCCTGTCTCACCATTTTTACAAAATTGAAACTCAAAACTATTCGAATAAATAAATTCAATATTTAGATACAAAATACTTAATTCATGCTCTTGGGCCAGGAGGGTGTTTTAAACCAGGTCTGGCATTCCAAGTGATGATTTTTCGAATCTCCTGTTCTTCTGAGACCGCTACAGGACCCTATTGCAGGGTAATCATCTCCCATAGATTTGAATAGTGGTATTTCATCCTAAATATCGATTTCAATTTGTAAATAATGATAAAAAAACGTGTGACAAACTGGGAGTTAAGAAAAACACATACATCAGGTTATGGGAATCAAAAAAGGAGATCACAGAACACATAGTGTGTCTATACAGTGTGCCAAAAAAGTAACTCGCCAATAATTCTTGAACGAAGAATTATCAAGGAAAATCCTAGCACCCGTCGATTTTTAATTTCAAAAGAAATTTATTCTTTTCTTTTTTGAATTTGATATTTATTACCCCATGCTATGGAACATATGATGAAATGGAATGAACAGTGATCATAACTGATTGTAAGTTTTTATTTTTCCGAGAAAAGTATCGACTATATCGAAATTTTGCAGCAGATTTTTTCTCCAGAATTGAATGGGAAATCATAAGGGAATTTCATTTTTCGAAAATCTATCCCACGAAAACATTTTTGAACGAAAATCGTAGGGGGTTATTATTTTCAACCCCTAATAATCAAGTTATGAGATCTAAAAAAAATGTGTGAGTAACATCTACTTAGTGTACATTTTATGTATAGTTTTTGACTCAGTGTTTTGTAGGACTCCAAAAAATTAAAAACTGTCAACTCGTCATCGCCTTCCAAAGGCTGTATCTTGGAAGGGGAGTCAATTTCGAAAAAAAATTATATTAACTACCCCTGCTTATTTTCATCGAGGAATCATCTCCCAGAGTCTCTCGCATTTTTTTACAGGCACCCTGTATATTTCCATTCCAAAAAAATAAGTAGAGAGTTGCAGAGCGTAGTGAGTGAGAAATATCAAATTCAAAATTCAGGAAAGCATAAGATAAATTATTACTATCGAGATTAAAAATCTACCGGTGCAAAAATGTACATCATCCGCATGTCTGCATAGAACAACCGTTGGTATTTTTCTGGAGAAGATTCTCAAGTTAGCAAATGCAGACATGAAATATTGAAGTAGACATTTCATATTCAGACAAAATGTGTGGGTTTTGATCGCCAGTGCTTTATCGAATCTGAAGTGAATTTTGAGGAAACCGCTTCAGTCCTCCTAATCATAGTTAGGATCTATCTGCAAATAACAACTAATTTTTAATTACCATCTTCACAAAAATCTTGTTGCTGGTTCTGCCTGAGGGTGTATCGTCTATCTATAGATTTTTATCAATCGATGACAAATCTGCATAATCTGCGGAACACGTGCGGTTCAATATAATCAAGGATAGAGTTTTGTATAAATTGCACACAAAAGGACTTAATTACAATATACAAATCGAACTCGAGCGGTCACCAAGGCATGAAGATATCATTGCCCTTTGTGTGTTACTTGAGAGGGGGAACTACAGACACCTGTACTTTCCCGGACCTAGATCAGGACTGCCAAGCCGATGTGGTAGGGTAAGAAGGATCAGAGCTGTGTTGCCATGTCTACATGTTCATACTGAAATTTTGGGATGAATGTCTATTGGGTCACTGGCCAATTTAGGTCGGTTTTTAGCCTTTCAGTTTTTTTCAATTCAATGATCGTATGATTTTAGTGGAAAATTGGACATATTAGTGAAGCATGAGAAACTTCAGGCGGTGATGCTGCATGAAAAAATAATGACATTATGCTTTATGATTTTTTCCGCAAATGCTTCGTTTTCAGAGAAACGTTGAAGTTGAAGTTTTATTTGAAAACTGACTGAAGAACAATGGCGTATTAAAGCGGGTCCAGGAGGGGCCAGGCCGCCCTGATGTACCTCTGGTCCCCCTGAAAGATTCCAATCAAAAACTACGTATAGGTTCCACAAAAATCTCCTACTACATAGGGGCCGCGCCCCCCCCGAAAGCTGAGGCAAGATACGCCTATGCTGAAAAAAATGGCACGCCACTGAGGAATTTCGAACAAAGAATCGTTTTTGAATGTTTCGTTCAATTCTCGACAAAACTTACTCCTACTTTTTTCATATGCGGTGCGTTTTTATGAAAAAATTTAACATCTTTACTTGTATTTCCAAATGCACGTTGAGATGTTCATTTTTTCACACAAAAGCTGAAGCAGGAGAGATTTTATGTCGAAAAATTGAACGAAGAATTAAGAAAAATGATGATAATCGATTATCGCAGACTCTACACCTACTCTGATACTTTTAAGTACTTTAGCTCAAAATTCGAATCATACAGGCCAATATTGCTTCGGTAACCCAGATAGTCGTATCTGCAAAAAAAGCAGTAATGAACGCATGACATTTTTTCCCGCTAATCTATGATGAATTTCTGCAGATAAGGCGAATGAATATCACCCAAAATCACTGTTTGAAATGCAGTTATGACTTATAGTGTCAGTTGCAGGAACGTCCGTTAAAATTTAAAGCTCCATTAAACTCTTAATCCTCCATTATTACAAGGAACTAATGGAGGATTAAAGGTTTAATGGACCTTTAAATTTTAACGGACGTTCCTGCAACTGATCAGACCCTCAATGAATTAGGCATGAACAACAGTCTTGTTTCTTGGTCACTCAGGAATCGAAGGAAATGAAGAGGCTAATCCACTAGCACAAATGCCACTTACTGACTAAGAACCCTTCTATGGTTTAGTCAAATACATCTTGTGAGAAAGAGTTTTTGAAGAAGAAAGAAACTGAAAGAGAGGAATCTTTTGGAAATGGATCATTCCAAAGTGTTCCTTCCTTTCTACAAGGTCTAAAAAGTATTTGGATTTTAGCAAGACTGAGTTGAACCTCCTCACTGATGTCTTTTAACAGGACATTATGGCCTCGGAAATCATATGATGGGAATTCAACAAAAACTGACGAGTGTATATTCTGTGGGAGCCGGAAGAAACTTCTGTACCCTTAGTTACAGAATGCCTCACCATAGCGAGCCTGCTCAAAGAATGTCTTAACAGAAACATTAAAGGAGTAACACAGGTCTTTAGCCTCCTTGAAGCCCTCTCAGATACTGGAGGTAGTTGTGGATCTGTAACTAACTTGATGGGCGAGTTGTTGTGCAGCTGTAAAAACAGTTCTGATGATGAACAAAATGGACCTGTTAGCAATCTTCACTCTTCAGACCCTTTATACATACTAGAGCAAGTCTAGCAAGCATATCTATCATAATCAATTTTAACGAGCTATTCGTGATTTTTGCGTCAGACACAGTTTTCTGTCTTAGCAGGGTAGTATAGCACACATAACCTACGAACAAGTGTTCAATAAACGCACATTTAAACCACATATTTCACTTTCACCCCTTCCATAATACTCTCAGTTACCCTTATAGTAAACACCGTTCTGGCAACGCCGCACTTCCCTTCCAGCTGTTCCAAGTTAGTTCTGCTTACACACAACAAATAGTGCTTTAATGGCTAATCAACCCCAAATCTGGGCACATCATTTCATTCAGAAAAAGTTGGGCAGCAAGTGGTTGGGAACGAGCACGTGCCAGGGAAACTGAGCACGTGACGTACTCGAATGCAAGGTGCCATGATTGGAGGACCTGAGTAGACGACAAGTGGAGGATTAATATGGGATATTATCGGGTCAATAGGTGAAGGACGGATATGATTTCTGGATATTATATGATAATAGTAAAGGGTTTTCCAATAAGTGTTGTTATTTTGATATTCGAAGAAAAATGCCATTTTTCAATATAAATGATCGGATGTTTATTTCATTATGAATAAGAAGCTATGCCGTTAATAGTGGAAAATAACATCAAGCAAATGACCACCACGACCACGCTTACAGGACCATATCCTGGCTGCCCTATGTCCTCGATAGCCTCACGAATTCCATCTTTGAGGTCTTGAATCGACGCTGGGCTATTGGCGTAGACCTTCTCTTTCACGTGGCCACAAAGGAAGAAGTCGCAAGGTGTTAAATCACAAGATCTCGGTGGCCAATTGTGATCACTTCTTCGAGAAATAATACGGTCCGGAAACTTTTCCCGCAAAAGATCAATGGGTTCGTTGCTTGTGTGCACGTAGCGCCGTCTCGTTGAATGTAAAGGTTGTCCAGATCAATACTATCCAATTTCGGCCATGGAATGCCTTATTCCAAAGAACGACGAGGAATGGACAAACCTGGGTTTTCTACAACACTTTCGGCTACAGCACCAATATTCTCGGCTGTTGTTGAGCGCCGTGCACGGGTTTTTTTCTTCACATCACTAACTTGTCCCAACAGCTCGAATTTTTCCACCAATTTCTTTATTGCGGTCCGACAAGGTGCTTCACGACGCGACGACCCAAAAATGTACGAGTTTTACGAACCATCTCTGCCAAATTTTCACCATTTTTGTTGTGAATTTTAATAATTTCAATCTGTTCTTGAAGCGTATATCGTTCCATTTTTATTATTGACGTAGTACCTACTTGTCAAATGTCAAAAAATGACAGCTTCAAACGTGATATCTACCGAAATAGCGGGCTATTCAAATTAACCAAAGATTTTTGAAGTATTTGTATTCGCGAATATTCAGGCTGAAAAAGTTGAAAATTCTTCAACAATTTGATGCATATGAAATAAGTTTCGAAAGAAAATAAGGGCTGCTGTTAGAGACGTCTATTGACATTTTTTTGAGTGAAAGCCATACAACCATACTCCAAAGGAATAGACATAAATGATGAGGGATCTTAGAATTAATTCTAGTGAGATATAAGTGAAGCAAGGGTTTGGTGGTTATAATAATGTGAATATAATTTCTTCGAGAAGAAGTAGGAAAGATTTTAAACCATTAGCACCATTTCAAGTCGAATTTCTCATACATGAAATTCAATGAAACGAAAACTTATGCAAACATCGATTTAATTATTTTTCTTTATTGAAGTACAAAATTTAGGTTAATATTTGGACAGTTTAAAAGATGATATCTAGCAACTGGTGACCATTATTGCCAATACACTGTGTTAACGGTTTTCGAATATGTCATACAATTCTGTCCAGCATTTTGATTTTGAAGGGGATAAATCAGAAGACTGTGCTGGAGCTCCGAAAACCCCAGGAAGGATAAACTTCTGAACTTTGTGGACATAACGGTCAGAATTCACAAAAACTCTTCGTTCGTTACGTTCAAAAATATACGGGCCAATTATCCCAACTAGAGATAGTGCACACCAAACAGTGACACCTTGTGAATAAAAGGACCGCTCGTGAATTTATCTGGGGCCTTCAGCGCTCCAGTACAGTAACCTGATTTAGCCCCTAGCAATTTTTTTATGGAAATGTCTAAAAAAGCATGTTTATATATATCGTCTAAGTACTCTGGTCCACTTGAAGAACAATATTCGTAAGGCTATCGCCAACATATCACAATTTGGCAGATATTATCTGCGAAAGTGTCTAAACATAACATTAATGTTTTTTTTTGATGATGGAAAAATAATTCAATAGATATTTCCATAAGTTTTCGTTAATTTGAATTTCTAAATCAGCAAAATCCTCTGCCACACTCTGTATAATGATCATGCGTTATGTTGACTGCGAATTGAAAACCATTATATGATAAAAATGTTTCAACTAGAAAATACCAAAATTTAAATCCTTGACATCTAAAATTTGGCAGAGGATTGAAATTTCACCATAAAAAAAACTTACTTGTTTTTGTGGTGTTGGGTTACAAATTACTTGTCATCACTCCTTTTTCATAGACGTATACCTGCCCCTGGATTTGATTGATTAATACAATAAACGAAATCCTGACTAGGGGCTGGTCCTCCCTTACAGCATCCGAAAAAGACCCACCCACCGATTGTCCTCGCAGCAAGTGTTCACCCCCTACATTAAAGGCACATTAACATAGGGGAGGGGCGTTTCTAGAGTTTATTCTGCAACCTGATAAAATGCAAACATTTTGATAAAATGCAGGGATGAATTAGCCCGTCAGATCACTCTCAAAAATGATCATGTTTCTGTATGTAATAATAGTTAATGAACTTCATTTTAAGCCTCAATATAAATGTTTTATCATTTTTCTTTGGACTGGGATCGTTATGGCTATTAGCTAGGTTAATCATCCGGGAACTGCGACAATGTCGATCTTTTTGTCTTTACCCTTTTCATTCATGGAAACCATAGGAGCTCGTCAATGGCGTTGATAAAACCCTCAACCTCTTTAGGAGCCTTGGGCGTTACCTCTTGGGTGTCCAGAACAGGTTTCTCCATATGCATAGTTCTTAGGCCTCCAGCTCTGGATACGTACCGGGTTTTCACTATAATTTGACCCCCCCTTTAACTTTGTTACTAAAGGAGATACAAAAAATGTTTCGTATAAAAGTTTCACGAACTATCAGGCATAGCGTTTTGGAGGTTCGTGAATATTTAAGTGGCCAATTTGATATTTCGACTGGTAATGGCGCACCCATTTTATGGTCACTAAATAGTCCCGATTTAACACCGTTGGACACGTTTTTATAGCCGTTCCTGAAGGAAAAAATTCACTTCAGCAATAATGATAATATAATCAATGAAAGCGGTGAATAATATTAATGATATAAAATCAAGCAATGTTTAACCCAAGTATTCATTCTAAAATAATACTTTTAGGTAGATTGTTTGGATATAAAGAATTTCGTAAGTATTTCACTTTTTTTTATTCGGTGTCATCATTTCAAAACTTTGTAACTATGAAAATTGAACAGACACATCCTCATACGCATTTAAATTCGAGATCAGGAGGAAAGAGCCTATCAAAAAGGAAGAATATACACAGGACAGGGTGTCCCATTTGAAAAAATATAGTTGCATTCAATGTTGTTCACCCTGTATATCTTCCCATTGACGTTATCAAAACTCCAAAGATGAGCATTTTCAGTAAACGCACTCTGCCACTTGTAAATGATTACAGATCTTGGGAGGTGGTTCTTAAAATTTGAAACTCTGTGGTTCTCAGAAAAAGAGATAAACCAACATATGTTACATATTCGCAATCAAGGGGAAAAGAGCTAACCAATATGGAAAAATATACATGGTGTTCCATTTGAAAAAACGAAGTTGCCATCAATATGTTGGCCACCCTGTATATACATATTTCAGTTTCTGGGCTAATATCAAAAAACCTCAATTGATTTCGTGAAACTTGTATACTGAACATTTTTTTGTATCTCCTTTAGTAACAAAGTTAAAGGGGGGTCAAATTATAGTGAAAAACCCGGTACATACCATGATTTCAGCTGTTTCTGCTTCTGATCCACAAAGCCTGCAAATCTTATCTGCTGTTTTTCCCATCATCACTCGAAGATCAGCTCGTGACACCATGGAAATTTCTGTCTGGTTAAGAACGAAATTGACATAAAGAAAACCTTCTTATTTGATGTGATGTTCAAAGAGCAATTCAAGCTCAAACCCAAGAAGGAATTTTTGTCCTTTGCAACCTATCAAGACTCTCATATTATGAGATGTCCTAGCTACTGGCTCTATATCTAGCCATCTAGTTTCAAAGTGTTGAAGAATCTCAGAAACTGGAGTAGTTCAGGAGATTTATGCCTGATAATGTTTTAGCATAGGGACCCCCTTCAATGGAAACCGATAGCTAGACATTTCTTCACAAGATTTCCTGGAGTATCACCCTCTTTTCCAAAATTTGCACTCATCTTTTCCGGCTACACTTCAGGTCTACTGAGACGGCAATGGCTGGCGAGACACCATTTTTATTGAGTTCCTAGAGTGTTCGTGATCTTCCCGCAATTAAGGTTTCGAGAAATTTCTCATTTCTTGGAGTTTTGTAGGCCAGTCTTATTTTTGAAGGTCTTTTTTCTATGCCAGGAGGGTTAGGTTCTACGAGATCAGTCTCTTTTCTAGCAAAAATAAAGCCGTCATGGGCAAAATATGAGTTGATATTCAGTAATCTATGCCAACAGAAGTTATTTTTCCAATTGAACACAACAAAATGTCATTATGCCACATTATAGAAATGAAAAAACTCAATAGACCTCACCAGAATATTGACTACAGCAATTCAATATGAAAACTGAAGAGTCAGACAAAATAAATATATTCGGAAAGTGTCTAGTTTTCGTCTTCTCCGCGAAGTACCTTTCGAAAAGACCTGATGTCTTCTACTTGAAGCTCTTATCAACACTATGTTTGGCAAAACTTGGATGTGTCGATGAGAATTTGAATGAATACCAGAACTCTTCGCGAGAGGGACAGAGAAAAGAGCTCAAGTCCACCCCTGCGTCTGGTCCAGGAAGAATAATTTGGGGTTGTCCAAATGACAACAAGTCCCAGTGGGGTGGTAAATCTATGATGATGTAAAACCACCAATATGATTTCTCTACTTTCAATTTCAATCGGTACAACAGCGGCACAACTAGTCAAGTCATTTTTCGAAACTTCATCACTAGTGCCGTGAGTTGATTTTAGTGAATTGTCAAAGTGATATTTATATTCAACATTATGTTGAAGTATTTGGATTGATCCTTCCGTATTTTGATCCTTGCTGAAACCATCGGGAAGAAAATGTTTTCGATATTTACTCCGATATACGCGTTTAAGGATCGTGGTGCTTCGGATTCTCAACATATACCTATAGCAGGTTGTGTGATGGATTCTGATAAGCTTCTGGTACCAGGAAAAGTGATAGCTAGTAACAATATAGCTCAGGGTTCACTGACGTTGCCGATAGATCCTGCGAAACTCATTGGAAAACCTGATATTGTACAGGTAAGTTTTGAGGGACTAAGCTCTTGATAGAATGGAATTGATTGATTATTTCTTCGCCGAAATAGGGAGTTTTTCACGAATATTTCATAGTGAATTTTGTTGAAAGTTGAAACATAATTGATGAATGTCAATTAGGAATATATACGGTGGAAAACTGAGAAATATGTTTTTTGTGGAATAAAGTTGAAGACGTGTGATAACAATTGTTTTTCTCTTAACTTATTCCATCATGAGAATTTCTTTTCGATGTTCCTCTATATACCGTTCAATTCACTTCACCATATTTTTTTTCGTCAAAGAAGCATAAAATTTTTTCACAAGCCTTTTTCAAACATTTTTAATAGTTTCGGACCAACATTATCTGATTCCATTTCAAGAATTAATCATTAAAAAATATAGGAAAATAGAAAAGTTATGGAGAAAATACATATTCAAAAACACCTCAAAATACTTTTTTTTTCTTAAAAGCTTTATAGGTTTTCACTCCCAGTCCCTGAAACAGAAATAATCTTTGCTCCTGACAAATAAATGCAAAGATTATCGCAGGAGCACTTCATCTTAATTATATTTTTTGATTATTTCTGTTTCAGAGACTGGGAGTGAAAACCTATAAAGTTTTTAAGAAATGCAGAATCTTCCCAGAATATATTTCAATCGATACCTCAAAATACTACTCCACCGGGTGTTTCAAAAGTCTGGAAACGGTTAATTTATTTTGCGCACAGGTGGAAAACCGGAATCCTGATACTAGAGTCTTAAATAGTTCTATTGGAGCAAAACAACAACTGATGTACTCTTTTTACACTTCAGAATTGGAATCAATAAAAAGTGAAGTGAAGTTTTGTTCAAATTTTTATTTAATAATGAAAAAATATATCAACTGGCCTTATAGGCCTAATAGGAATATTTCAGTTGAACTAATTCAGTATAACACTCTTTTGATTATTCGTCAATCAACTTCAATAGGAACATATTAGTTATCATGAAATATTATCATAAATAACCTGATTTCAAATAATATAAGTTTTTTTTATCAATTTAGATTTCTGTTGCTGCAAGTACGTTTGGAACTTTGATGTTAGATGAAAAATCCAAGGGAATTTGGTCTGAAAACGTGCATTGGGTCAGAGCTATCCGTTTATCAGACGACTGTCATAACTATAATGTACAGCTGAAATTGAAACCTTCGCAAAGGATACCATGCAGCTCATCATTGAGATCCACGACGCTACCACAGTTGATACTTCAAGTAGTGAGGCCAATCTTGGCAGGGCAAGAGTTGCTTCTATGGTTTTCCGAAGATATATTGGCGATGCTTCAAATGGCGTTTTTAACTCCAGCTAATATACAAGGTGAGATATTTTAATGATTCAATCAATTTCAAGAAGGTTGTGGCGTTGAGAATTGAGAAAGCTCCGATGTTAAGTGAGATGCTTTATTCAGAGTACGTCCAAACGCATTGAATATTTTTTCGAACGTTTTAATACAGTCGAATTGTGCTTTTAGCAGAAAAGTTTCGGGGTAGCTTCGATTTTCTTCATTTTTTATGTTTTTTGGGTTGCTGAATTCTCATTTGATGTTTGCGAACAAAATTGCGTGACGGAACATAGAAAAAAATACAAAGAAAGAATAAAAATCTCATTCTTGGTCAGTTTTTTGCTTATTACTCGGAAACTATGAACTTTTCGCGAAAAACCTCTCCATACAAAATGAAAGTACCTACATAGAATTTTAGATAAATTGTATTACCACAGCTTGTTCTGCGACAACCCGTTCTGGTTTGCATGACTCTTATTATGACCATCTTGCATATGGCCGCAACATTTCATTTCGATTGGTTTCGTTTTGTCTGCGATATTGAGGAACAAAAATTTTGAATAGCCATGTTTTATGAAACATAAAATTTTATGAATCGAGACAGATATATCGAATGTTCATGCAAAATTTCAAGAGGATCGCATCATCGAAACCATAGAATTCAATTTTTTTTTCATTTATTGAGTCATGAAAATACCTCACTTTCAACTATAATTTGAGCCAGAACGGGTTATCTCAAAACAAGCTGTGGAAAAAAAATTTATAGGAAATTTTATGTACTTTCATTCTTTACGGAAAGGTTTTTCACGAAAAGTTGATAGTTTCCGAGTAATAAGCGAAAAACTGACGAAGAATGAGATTTTTATTCCTTTTTTGTATTTTGTTCTATGTCCGTCACGAAATTTTGTTAGCAAACCTCAGATTCGGATTCAGCACATCAAAAAAACATAAAAAATAGAAGATATCGAAACTACCCAAAACTTTCCCGCCAGGGGTTCTTTTAAGCACAAATATACTGTACTATTTTGGAAGTACATAAATATGCATAGAAAAATCAAAATCTTGATATTCCTTGGATATTTGTCTACATGCTCTTGGGCTTTCAAATCGCACATCATACGAATTACTTTCTTCTGTTCGTTGTGCACAAATTCAGGATAGCATTGTTCCTTCTAGGGCAAAAGGAATACGTCTGCCTGAGATGTGGAGCCATGTACGAATCCCCAAATCCCTTGAAGCTTCACATCACCCTGTACTGCGGAATACACTCCATTACAAAATTATGGGAAAGATTACACTCCATCCTTTGCAACAATAGCACGACAGAAACTGTAGAGAGCGAAATGTTCGACTTTAAGCTAGTTCCAGACACTGCATTAACACGTCAGAAGATAGCGATGGACTTGACAACAACATCTACATCTAGAAGAGACTGCATCAGCAGTATAACGCATCGACCGTTTTTGGAAAATTCAGCGTTCAAACCGTTCAAGAGGAACGAGAATTTGACGAAGGGGGTAGAAATTGAAGATGACAGAAGTATCAGTTGGCCTTTGAATATTGAAAATTTGTCGTCGTCTGGCAATATCAAGGTGAGCTTTACCTACCTACATCAATTTAGACTTGAAGAAAATCGCAAAAAAAGTAGCTTATCTTGATTAGAAAATGTTTACTAAAGCTGCTTTTAGAACGCCATGACCCCCCTGAATCCGCCTTTGGCTATAACACTTTCTCACTAACACCTATACAAAATTCGTATTTTCGAGCTGAATTTTAAGACCTAAGTTAAATTTTTGTTTTTTAATCTTTGAAATTTCATCCAAAAATAATTCAACGTAGAATCTAGATACGCCTTCGAAACTTTTTTGTTGCTTTGTTTTGATTAAAATTTGTATTTCAGTTTCAAAAACTATATTCTCAATATTTGTTTGAACATCAGAATATGCTTTTTATTTTTCGTAATATATTTTTTATTTTTTCAGGAGGATGAGGCTCAAATAGAATCATTGGTCAGTAGTTTAGGAAAGACAAAACAGGGTCATATGTGTGTATATTGTGGTAAATGTTATTCGAGAAAATACGGGTTGAAAATTCATATACGAACCCATACCGGATATAAGCCTTTAGAATGTAAATATTGCAAGAGACCATTTGGAGATCCTAGTAATCTGAACAAACACGTGAGACTACATGCAGAAGGAAACACACCATACAGGTAAGAAATAAATTAAAGAATAAATAGCTACCGAAGAAAAAAATAAGTGATATAAAATATTATTTTGAAAACGGTCATATAAAAAACTTTTCCATCAAGAAAAATGTACCCCACTTCATGTTTTTTTGCGTAAGATCTTCACAAAATTCTTTAAATATCGAACAATATAGTATTGATAGAGAAAAATTTAAACTGGGTACCATATATTAATACTTGTGGAACAAGATCACAGGGGTAATGATATAATATTTGTTGAATGAGTTAGACATTTTTATAAGAGTTTCCCTCTCAATTAAAGAAAATGAGGATTAATTTCCCGAAAAGAAAATTCTATAAATCAAATATTATTTTTTAAAATCTCTTGTATTCATTCAATCCTTTCTTCATACAATTTTTCATGAATCATTTTATTTTTCAGATGTGACCTTTGTGGAAAAGTGTTGGTGAGAAGGAGGGACCTTGAACGTCACTTGAAGTCTAGACATCTACCAGAAACGCATTCCGATTTGAATTTAATTGTTAATAAGAAAAACGAAGAGGACGTAGATGAGGTAGAGCAATTGGCAACATCCAAAGATAATGCGTAAATGTTATGAATAAATTTTAAATAGTTGTTGAGATAATTGAATATATATTTTTATTAGTTAAATCTACTTGTCTTCTTGTGATGATTTCCCCCAAGAACCTTGTCTATATTATCAGGGAGCTAGTGAACCTTCTGCGAAGTCTGTTTGTCACAAAGTTCCCTTTTTTATGAACAAGCGCAATGCAACTCTGAAGTAGTAGAAAATAACATATCATTCTACCTAGTGTCAACGTCATAGAAATTATACCACTACAAAGCAAAATTTTCTACTTCTGAATAATTTATTTGAGTTAATACAAAATATTTTCTGAATGTAACAGTTCTATCTACGAATGCAAATTATTATGGATATTTCTGAGAAGTGTTTGGTGCGAAAGAAATGCCAGCATCAAGGTGTCCTTTTCTGCTTCTCTGTTCATTTTGTTGTCACACTTTTCAGTTCCTGAAATGAAAATTGAATTTCAATTATTTTCTTTCCTATTTGCATTCGAATGAAGGAGGCTGTGTTCTGCTTTCTTGTCTCTTCACTTGAAAACATGTATAGTCCGTTCACGAAAGGTTGAGCCATCGGTTGGCCATGGAAATTTGACATATTTCACTGTGTATATTAAAATTTTAGGTTCTGTTCTTTATTTTCTTGTCAGATTGATACGCAATGTTGTCAATATTGCATAGAGTTCTCTGATAACTCGCAAGCTCGTCGTACGAGACCGGCTACATTCGGCAACGTTGACTTTATTTTACTTTATGACAGCAAATACTGCCAACTTCAGATAAATAAAGAAACGCCTACTATGTGCTCAACCTTTCTTGAACGGACTTTATGCAAATATGTACGAAAAGAACAAGTGGGGACTTTCTCTAAACCATCGCATAAGACAAGTCACATAAAGGGTTTTCCAATAAGAGGTGTTATTTTGATATTCAAAGAAAAAAGGCATTTTTCAATATAAATGAACGGATGTTTATTTCATCAGAAATATTCTCGGCTGTTCTTGAGCGACGTGCACGGGTTTTATTTTTCACATCACTAACTGTTCCCAGCAGCTCGAATTTTTCCACCAATATCTTTATTGCGGTCCTACAAGGTGCTTCATGACTACCCAAAAATGTTCGAGTTTTACGAACCGTCTCTGCCAAATTTACAACATTTTATAGCGAATTTTAATAATTTCAATGCGTTCTTGAAACGTGTATCGTTCCATTTTTATTAATGGCGTAGTTTCTGTTTGTCAAATGTCACAAAAAGACAGCTTCAAACGTGACATCGATCGAAATAGCGGACTATTCAAAATAACACCTCTTATTGGAAAATCCTTCAATTGAACATAGTTTTTGCAATAGGTAGGTAGAAGAGTTAGAATATTGCAAGTTTTGAAGTAGTTTCTCCCAGAAGGTACCGTTAATTTCTGGCAAAGACCACTCTTGATGAGAAAATAACTCTGTAGTTCGATGTAACTCTAGAATTGTATAGTTTAAAATGGAATTTTCTTGAATATGACCTGTGCAATTATCCATCAAAATCACAGGGCTCTTTCGCCTTTTATAATACGATTAGTGCAGTAACTTTGCGACAATATGCATAACATTTTTAACAGGACGAAAATTCTCCAAGAAAAACTAAATATCGATTCGCAATTCCCCTATCGTCCATATCATCTTGACGACTATATACGGGGGTGTCCCAACCATTTATAACACAATCAATGAATCAGTGGTTTATTGGTCACGGTTTTCACGATGCGTCTGAGCTCGCATTCGGCATAAAACCACGGTGCATTAGAAAAACGATTAGTTCGCAACCACAGGTGCTGATGGCAAAGTTGATTAGATACGCAAGTGTTTCCCCGTCTACTCTATACAGGATGGACGTTGCAGCTGCTGATCTCGTATCGTAGTCAATGCGGCGGGGATAATGCTTGCTTCATGATAGAGATCATGCTTTCGGCAGAAGAATTGCGTTATAATCGGTGGGGCGTTATTGTTATCGTATTGTGTGTTAGTGTTTTTACTTGTGTTATATCATTGCGTGATGATGTTCGCAGAGAGAGCATTCCAAATCATAATTTCTCCATGATATGATATCTACTGGCTCATTTATTCATTTATCCAGAATAACATCAGTGGAGTTAAATACAGTGGAACTTCCCTATAACGAAAGCGCTAAATCCACAAAAAAATTCGTCATAAAGAAATTTCGTTAACAGAAAATTTGTTTATATAATCGGCAATGTCGCGGTCGACTTCGCTGATGAATGTAAGTTTATCATTCAAACTTGAGCACCTTCTTTTAGACATTTTCGCACAACTTTCACACTTGCGTAACGGTTAGATTGAAACCAAACAGAAAGGGGTGTATTTAATACTCTTTCGGAAGGATTTCTCTGCCCGCCGTAATGATTTAGTTTTAAATCGGGATTTATTATGTTCGTCCGGAAAAATTTCGAAAAAACCCACCCTTATACCTTCTTACCAATACTCATTCAAAGAGTGATGTTCTTTGAATATTTCGTTATAGAGAATTTACTTCGTTTTAGATGGTGTTTTCAACATGGAATTTGGATTCACGGTGCAATGTCTTGTACGAAATTCGTTATACTTACAGAGAAATTCGTTATACATATACATATGTATTCAACGGCAAAACAACTAGGCCACCTAAAATTTTGCTGAAGTTTGTTGTCTAAGAACTGAAGATGGCGAAAAGAATACTCTTTAAGATAATAGCAGCATAAACTCTTCGAATTTCCTAAACTGTTCCACAGGAAAATTGGGCCACAAATACAAGGTTTCTTTTCACCCTGTATAAAAACGCTTCCAACACTTTTTGAAAACTTTTCTGAAGTATGTTTTAATACCAAAAAATTCATCTACAATTCGACGTAGAAGCAATTGAAATTGATGAAAAATTACGAAGATTCTTATAAAACGAACTTCAGCAAACTTTTAGGTGTATTTTCCACAAAGCGCTATAGGTTCAAACTTACAGACATTTGGTAAAACTGGTGCAGTTCATTTCAAAGCATTGTAGACTTATGAAATCTTTTTACTCACATCACTTTTTCCAGATCGCATCTCTTTCATTCTTTCTGATCTTCTAATGAATTTTCAACCTCACGTTTCTCCTCCTGTTCATCCGAAGTATCCATCACGTCACTCAGCTCCTTTCGCCTGCTCAATATATCACGAATAATGCCTTGAATTAAAAAAATACCGATAGAAGTAGCCTTACAATAAATTGAAACGTCTTACCATTTAGTACATCACCTGTACTGAGGATATCACCTAATTCAATTGTAACTTCTTCTATCAACCATGGTACAAAAGAACCATTTTCTGAAACTATAACATACGATTCTCACATTAATTGATAAAAAGAAGATCAACAATATCAATTACTTGCGATGAGTTAATGTCCATTTATTTAGATTCGGAAATAAAATATCGGGAAATTGGACTGTTTTATAACCTTTATTTTTCAACTATGCCGACGTTTCGAGGAAGGTTACCTCTTGACTTGACCTCTTGACTAGCCTTAAAAAAGAGGTAACCTTCCTCGAAACGTCGGCATATTTGAGAAATAAAGGTTATAAAACAGTCCAATTTCCCGATATTTTATTTCCGAATATCAATTACCTTTATTTTCTTTAAATACTCCTTCTTCATGTAGTTCCTCCAATACTGGTGGTATCAATTGCGATAAGTAATTTTCAATCATTACAGATGCTCCTCCTTTGTTAGTCCTATGCAGTCGTTCTACGAAATGTTTTTCAAGTAGTTCACCGGCTATTCTCTGTTCTTCCTCTCTCATTTCCAAAAACCGCCTTTGTTGTTCTTTCAGAGCTGCAAGTTCCTCTTCTTCCAGAATTTCTATGAGCGCACTTTCAATGGTTTTACCCACCAAAACTTCTAGTACTGGTTGCATTTCTTCGTCAAAATCGAAGAGCTGCAAAAGTATTCAGAGTTATTTCAGAGCAACATAGGTGAACAAAATGGATAAACATGCAAATACCTTTTTGATGAGTAGACAATGATACCTAGAGTTCTTGTAAAGGGTTTTTCAATAAGGGTGTTATTTTGAATAGTCCGCTATTTCGATGATGTAGCCGAAAGTGTTGAAGAAAACCCAGGTTTTTTCCATTCCTCGTCGTTCTTTGGAACTAGGCATTCCACAAACGTCATTACACCGTTTTTTGCATGAAGATTTTGGTCTTAAGGCTTATAAAGTTCAGTTAACACAAGAACTCAAGCCGGCCGATCATCAACAACGTCGTGTCTTTGCTGATTGTGTTATATCTCGAAGAGGTGATCATAATTGACCATCCAGATCTTGTGATTTAACACCTTGTGAAAGAGAAGGTCTACGCCAATAGCCCAGCGTCGATTCAAGACCTCAAAGATATAATTCGTGAGGCTATCGAGGACATAGGGCAGCCACTTTGCGATTTGGTTATGGAAAATTTCATTAAAAGGATATGGTCTTGTAAGCGTGGTCGTGGTGGTCATTTGCCTGATGTTATTTTCAACTATTAACGGCATAGCTTCTTCTTCCTTTCAATGAAATAAACATCCGATCATTTATATTGAAAAATGGCACTTTTCTTTGAATATCAAAATAACACCTATTATTGGAAAACCACTTACTACTGGAGCCAGGGCATTGTGATGTTGAAGGAAATGAAAAAAAAGCCGATGAACCTGCAGAAAATGCATCGAATTTAATACCTGCTGAAGTTGAGCCTTTCTGTGAGCTTGGAAAAGAGGATTCATCACGAGCTAAACACGAAATTCATTGGCCAAATGGCCAATGTCCAGAGCTAGCTGGGCCAAGAACAATTCATTAGGCACCGCGCGAAGAAGAAGAACAATTCAAATGGGGAAACCGGTCCTAGACATCCAAGAAGTAATAATAATTATAATAATATTTATTTGCACACGATGAAAAAAAATATAGGATACATGTACAAATAGCTACCATCAACAATTTACATGGCCCGTCAATTAAAAAATAGTCAAATATACACAAAATAAATATAAAATAACATTTAAATGTATAAGACTAAACACAGAAAATGTAACGACCAATGCTTCTGAGGAGGTTGTCGGTTTTAACAATACAACAAACGATTTCCTTGGGTTTCCATGAATGAATAGGATAGAGAACAAAAGATCTAGCAGTTGTCGGAAGGCTGACCTTGCCATAACGACCCCAGTGCAAATAATAAAGATCAGTGTGAGTCTCACACTGATCTTTATTATATCTCACACTGTGAGATCGGTTGTTGGGACTCTGAACTAAACTCAAACTGTGTAGGCAGTTTCTGAATAGTTTCCGTTCTAATTGATACAGAAGATGAATTGATGATTACAAGGAACAGCAAAGGCTCCGGACGGAACCTTGGGGAGCACCAAGATCAATGTCAAACTTCTGAGCGGCGCTGTCCATTCTCACAAGAATTTAAAGGTGAATGGGAAATACACCACTGAGAACGACCTCAGTTGTAAATGATAGCTTGGTGTAAAGAAGAATATCATGATAAATAGGTTGTTTTCATAGGAAAATACTCACATCTCCGGGTATTATTTGTGTCTCCTCATCATGAGCCTTAGTTGAGACCTGTTTTGGACCTATCAATCCATCCAATAGTTCTATGTCAGTTTGGACGGTGCTATCTATGATTGGTGGTTTGAGTAGAATAGCTTGGAGGTAGTTCTCGGTTTGAATTTCTGTGGTTACCAGTGTAACATTTTTGTTTCTTTGTTCTACGGCTTCAGTTTTCTTACTTGATTGCATTCGGGCTTTCTTCCTTGCTACGGCTCTTCTTTTTGCCATTTCTTCTCTGGTTTTTCGAGCTTGGACCTCTTCCTATTGAGTGAATATGATCATTAAAATTAACCCTCAATTGCAATGGCAAATTGGAGTTCTTACTTTAATATAATTTAGTTTATAGTCAAAAAAAGAAATTTGATACTAGTTTTCATTGAGACACTTTTTAGAAAAACACGATCTTAAAGAAAACGTCTATTCAAGAATTAATTCTTGAAGGAAGGAGTATTTTTGTATTATTGAACTGAACACAAGTTTTACTAATACACCAGATTTTGATTGAAATTAATGGAACATACTATGATTATTGGAAACTGTAAGTTGGCTGAACAGTTCACTGAATTGAAAGACAATGAATAAATTTATGATAAAAGAGTAGGTATCAACAAAAATTAATGAAATGAAGCAATGAAATTTGTAAGAATCTTATACAGGCTGTCCCGGAAAATGTGGGAAATCTCTCGGATTCAGATAGAACATAAAAAAATAAGATGACTAGTTCCCATAATTTTTTCTACCGGCCCTCCCTACGAAGACCTCCTAAATGACGCCAGTGGAAATTTATTCAAGTGAAATAAATTTTATTTACTTACTTCTTTCATTATTTTTTTTTCGAAAACGGTTCATTTTATCGACACTGAACAAGAGTACCTCTTCTTTAGCTTAATGTTCAAGGTATCCAAATTTTTTTTCATCACCTTATCATACAGGGTGTTAAAAATGTAAGCATTAAAATATACAACCCAGTCCGCCCCTGGTAAACTCAACAAGCTAATTCAAAGGACCCCGCACACTTACTTAGGAAAAGCGGGTCCAGTGAATTTTTCTAATTTTCACATATTATATTTATACCAACCTTAAGAACAATATATCAGATTTTCACGAAGGTCTTACATCTGGTTTGTTCTATAGGGCGATCCAAAATTGCAGCTACGGAAAAATGAATCTTTAAATTTTGATGATAACTCTTCTAATTTTCAAAATTTTATCATGATGCTTTGGGTTCTGAATAACAAGATGTGACAGATGTCCAAACACCGCCCACCACGTTAAGGTTCGTTATACAGGCTGTTCCATAAAGTTGTATAAGTAACTGAATGTAACTTTGTTAATGACTTTGGGACCACCCTGAGTTTTTCAAAATATGATACCATGATGTATGTCCACTTCTGTAGGAAGTTTCATTAATGTACAAAGAACAGTTGCAAAATTATTCAGGGTCAAATTCGGATTTCATACAATTTTTCTGTGAAACTTATCTGTAGTTGAGATTGCAGTCAAGGAATATAGGTTTTCATTAGTATAATTATTATGATAGGTCGGTCCAAAGATTTTTTTTCAGGAATGTACAGGATGGACATAATGTGGTGTCACTAATCTCCTCATATACAGGATGTTTCATCATAAACTGGACAAACATATATTTTCGTGTAGAGTAGAGGACATCGGGAGAATAATTTTTTCCTTATACAATATATCCCGTTTTCGAAGCATAAGCGAGATACAGGGTGTCAAACGTCATTTTTGAGCAAGATTATTATGAGTGTGGTCAGTTATGTATAACACTTAAAGTAACGGTTTTTGGTCAAATCTCAGTATTTTTGGGTCCTCTATTCAGAAGACCTGCAATGTTCCAATTTTTTTGCGGTTTGTTTTCTGAATGAACACAATTTTCTAAGAATTTCTGTGAAAAAAATCTTTCAAAAATCGAACAAATTTTTTTTACATGTCTAATTGTCTACAGCGATGAAAAAATTTCACTTGAAATGAAAATATGAATATGAAAACAGAATTGAATAGAGGATCCAAAATACTGAGATTTGACCAAAAACCATTACTTTGAGTATTATACATAAATGACCACACTCATAAGAATCTTACTCAAAAATGAAGTTTGACACCCTGTACCTCGCTTATGCTTCGAAAACGGGATATATTGTATAAGGAAAAAATTATTCTCCCGATGTCCTCTACTCTACACGAAAATATATGTTTGTCCAGTTTATGATGAAACATCCTGTATATGAGGAGATTAGTGACACCACATTATGTCCATCCTGTACATTCCTGAAAAACCATCTTTGGACCGACCTATCATAATAATTATACTAATGAAAACCTATATTCCTTGACTGCAATCTCAACTACAGATAAGTTTCACAGAAAAATTGTATGAAATCCGAATTTAACCCTGAATAATTTTGCAACTGTTCTTTGTACATTAATGAAACTTCCTACAGAAGTGGACATACATCATGATATCATATTTTGAAAAACTCAGGGTGGTCCCAAAGTCACTAACAAAGTTACATTCAGTTACTTATACAGCTTCATGGAACAGCCTGTATAACGAACCTTAACGTGGTGGGCGGTGTTTGGATATCTGTCACATCTTGTTATTCAGAACCCAAAGCATCATGATAAAATTTTGAAAATTAGAAGAATTAAAGATTCATTTTTCCGTAGCTGCAATTTTGGAACGCCCTATAGAACAAACCAGATGTAAGACCTTCGTGAAAATCTGATATATTGTTCTTAAGGTTGGTATAAATATAATATGTAAAAATTAGGAAAATTCACTGGACTCGCTTTTCCTAAGTAAGTGTGCGGGGTCCTTTGGGTGCGGTGATTTAAGAGGTCCTAAATACTTTTAATCAGATCAAATTTTCATCAACTTATATAGGGTAGTTTGAAACTTGTTCCCAAAGTGGCGTCATTTAGGAGGTCGTATCTTCGTAGGGAGTGCCGCTAGGAAAAAAATTAACTTGTCATCTTCATTTTTTATGTTCTATCTGAATCCGAAAGATTTCCCACACATTCCGGGACACCCTGTATATTCTCTCAGGATATTGCTCTACCTTGAATGGATTTGCTTATGAGAAAAAATATCAAGCTCTAAATACGAAGTAGCCATTATTTCGATATGAAGGCAATCTCAGAAAAATTTCTGATATCAGCAACAGCACTGCTATTCGAATGACCATGGCACAGATTTGTATAATCCCCACACTTATATGCTTTGAATTGCTCGTGAAATGTGAGATTATATCTACATTCAATATTTCTTTCGTGACATGCAGCTTCGTTTTAATGTGAAAAATATTATAGTTTCATGCACATGCATCTATTGACCCTAGTGAGAAAAAAACACTCTATTTTCAATCTTATGATTGGTTTATTTATTACACGCCAACACTTTGCATTATTGTTATTTGTTTTTTTTTTATTTTGAGGCCCAAATGGTCGCAAACGATTAGACCCATTCATGAAGAATCTATAGGGTTCAGTAATACCTCCATGGGACACAATAAACATCGAAAAACAAGAGCTTAAACTGACTAGCAATATTTTCACTGTAGCTTGATTGTCAATTAGTAAATGTCACTTAGGGGCGCAATGTGATAAAACGTTCCAAAGCATTATTATTTTTTTGATATTTCTTAAATTTTATGATTGATTCGATTAGATTTTTCGTTTTCAGACAACTAGAATTGCTGTTTGTAGCAATCAACTCCTGATCTACTGTATCTGTTAGGTTAGCTAAGGCGTACGATTTTTGAGAAATCTAAAGGATATTCGTGGTTATGTGGAAGCATGACTATTAGCAATATGCTTTTACATACCTGAGACAGGAGTTTAGCATATGCAAAGTATGGATTCCACTTAGGCTGCTCAGTAAAATGAAAGAAACATGTATTAACCGATAGGAAACTAAAATCTAAAATTCTATTCAGCTCTTTCACGCTTAGTGTGCCTACTTGGTGAAAGTGAAGCAAAACTTTCCTGGTTAGTAGTACAAATATCTACAGAGAAGTGATGATAATATTTGAGTTTGTTACTTACCAACTCGTTCTTTTGTGATTGTATCACTGGGCTTCTTTCCTTATTGTTCTGTTTTTCAGGAGAGAAAGTTCCTGCATTTCTCCTGAAATTAAATTTCAGTAGACGAATTCTGAATAATGTTTGTACTGTTATGAATATAAAGGGTTTTATAATAAGAGATGTTATTTTGATATTCAAAGAAGAAAGCCATTTTTCAATATAAATGATCGGATGTTTATTTCTTTATAAAGGAGAACCTATGCCGTTAATAGGGGAAAATAACATCGGATAAATGAACACCACGACCACGCTTACAGGACCATATCCTTTTTATGAAATTTTCCATAACCAAATCGCAAAGCGGCTGCCCTATGTCCTCGATAGCCTCACGAATTCCATCTTTGAGGTCTTGAATCGACGTTGAGTTATTGGGGTAGACCTTCTCTTTCACGTGGCCCCAAAGGAAGAAGTCGCAAGGTGTTAAATCACAAGATCTCGGTGGCCAATGGCTCTTCGAGAGATAACACGGTCCGGAAACTTTCGTGGTTTCGTTGCTTCTGAAGCACGTAGCACCGTCTTGTTGAAAGTAAACGTTGTCCAGATCAATACTATAAAATTTTGACCATAAAAAATCATTAATCATCTCTCGATAGCGCAATCCATTCACAGTAACTGTTGCTCCAGCCTCATTTTCGAAAAAGTAAGGCTGTTCTTGAGCGACGTGTACGGGTTTTATTCTTCACATCACTAACTTGTCCGGAAACATTTCCCGCAAAAGATCAATAAGCAAGAAAGTAAACGTTGTTTAGATCAAAAAAAACATTAATCATCTCTCGATAGCGCAATCCATTCACCGTAACTATTGCTGCAGCCTCATTCTCGAAGAAAAAAGGTCCAATGACTCCGCCGGACCATAAACCGCACCAAACAGTTACACGTTGAGGATAGAGATGCGACAATTTTGCTTGTTGACGAAGCCACCGAGGTGGCGGATCATTTTCATGCATTTCAAAAACCCAATCAGCAAAGACACGACGTTTTTGATGATCGGCCGGCAGAGCCGGAACTAGGATTCTAGCGCCTGTGGCAAACTTTCAAAAAGCGCCCTTGAAGAAATTTATTTTCCAATAAATATATTTTTTTATAATTGATATTTATTGATTATAAGGGGTTTTCCAATAAAATGTGTTATTCTGATAATAAAAGAAAAATGCCATTTTCCAATAAAAATGATCGGATGTTTATTTCATTATGAAGAAGAAGCTGTGCCGTTAATAGTGGAAAATAACATCAGGTAAATGACCACCACGACCACGCTTACAGGACCATATCCTTTTAATGAAATTTTCCATAACCAAATCGCAAAGTGGCTGCCCTATGTCCTCGATAGCCTCACGAATTCCATCTTTGAGGTTTGAATCGACGCTGGGCTATTGGCGTTTCACGAAGTCGCAAGGTGTTAAATCACAAGATCTCGGTGGCCAATTGTAATCTCCTCTTCCAGAGATAACACGGTTCGGAAACTTTTCCGCAAAAGACCAATGGTTTCGTTGCTTGTGGGGCACTTAACGCCGTCTTGTTGAATGTAAACGTTGTCCAGATCAGTACTATTCAATTTCGGCCATAAAAACCATTGATCATCTCTCGATAGGGCAATCCATTCACCGTAACTGTTGCTCCAGCCTCATTTTCCGAAAAGTAAGGTCCAATGACTCCGCCGGACCATGAACCGCACCAAACAGTCACACGTTGAAGATAGAGAGGCTTTTCAACAATAACTCTTGGGTTTTCCGAACCCCAGATGCAACAATTTTGCTTGTTGACGAAGCCACCGAGGTGGAAATGGGCCTCATCACTCAAGATGATTTTTCGATGGAATTCCGGATCATTTTCATTCATTTCAACGACCCAATCAGCAAAGACACGTCGTTGTTGATGGTCGGCCGGCTTGAGTTCTTGTGTAAACTGAACTTTATAAGCCATAAGACCCAAATCTTTATGCAAAATACGGGGTTATGACGTTTGTGGAATGCCTAATTCCAAAGAACGGGTTTTATTCTTCACATCACTAACTTGTCCCAAGAGCTCGAATTTTTCTACTAATTTCCTCATTGCGGTCCGACAAGATGCTTCCGACGACCCACATTTTCCACCATTTTTATAATGAATTTTAATGATTTCAATACGTTCTTGAAGCGTATCATTTTTATTAATGACGTAGTTCCCACTTGTCAAATGTCGAAAAATGACAGCTTCAAACTTGATATCTACCGAAATAGCGGGCTATTCAAAATAACACCTCTTTTTGGAAAACCCTTTATTTTGAAGAACCTTTTATTAACAATAATCTCCCATATTTTAAGGTAATGGACAATGCACCGCGAGTCGTGTTTCTCGCCATGTATAATTTTCTAGGATTTTGTTCCGTTTTGGTAGTGTTCGTTAACTACGTGTTTCTGAATTTTGTAAATAGTTAAATTCGCCACTTTGAAATATATAGAGCTTGTAATCAATCTTGATTTAAAATGGAATATATCATATTTCACATTTTGCGCCCCTAGGTCGTTCGCGCTCGTGGCAAATGCCTCCCTCGCCACGCCTACGGTCCGGCTCTGTCGGCCGGCTTGATCTCTTGTGTTAACTGAACTTTATAAGCCGTAAGACCCAAATCTTTATGCAAAATATGGTGTAAAGACGTTTGTAGAATGCCCAATTCCAAAGAACGACGAACAATGGACAAACCTGGGTTTTTCAACACTTTCGGCTACAACAGCAATATTCACGGCTGTTGTGGAGCGACGTGCACGGGTTTTATTCTTCACATCACTAACTTGTCCCAACAGCTCGAATTTTTCCACCAATTTCTTTATTGCGGTCCGAGAAGGCGCTTCACGACGACCCAAAAATGTAAATAACACCTCTTATTGGAAAACCCTTTAGGTCAAGATTTTTTTCCTCCAATTCCTTTTTTCGGGAAGAAATTGTACTTTTTCTGGTGATTTATAAAAAAAATGGTTTTGCTACGATGGTGTCACTATCAGGATGCCAGAAAAAGATGGCATTTCCCTAATAGAGTTGCGCTGGTCACACAAATGAATTGGAGACAAAGCCAAAAAGCAATATAAACAAGATAGGTATCATTTACAAAGTTGACTTGACGTTATTAATTCCTATAATGAAAAATGAAATTGACTCAATTTTTGGATTGAAAAATTTTAGATCAGCTACTTAGAATCTCACCATTCGCTCTAATAAACATTATCTATACCAGTGACACATAGATTCAAATTATAAGTTGACGATTCGTACCTTTGAATATTACCAGTATTTATTTTGATATACTTACTTTCTTCTATGTTTTTGGCCGTCTGTAGTATCTTTCTCCTCAGTAGTATAAGGCACCCCTGCTGCAATGGCTGCAGCTTCACATCTAGATCTATGTACATTTTGAGGAGGTGATCTACTCAAAACCATTGGTTTGCTCACAAACGCATAAAGTTGCCTTTTAATTGGCATATTCTTCTTGTTCTCTTCTTCTTCTGCCCTAGAAGTTTTGTTTGAAGGAGGAGAAACCTCTGGAGCTTCAAGGAACTGCCCTTTCTTCACAGTTGTTATGAATGGTTTCTTATAATTGTAGGCATCATTTCTTCGTCTTTCTGTTTGTAGTTTCTTGAGTTTAGCATCTAAATTCTTCGTGAAGTCATCCTGATTTTTCAATTTAGCTACATTGTTCAGATTTCCGTGCGAAGCACTAAGCTTGCGGAAGTTTGTGTTATTGGAGGAAAGTTTTTGAGGTACATAGAGTTGTCCGTTGGATTTTGCTAGATGTTTTTGTTGGTTTACCTGTTGGTTTCCCAAGTCAACTCTTCTTGTTGGGTATACAATACCATTAGGCTTTCTCTTGAGGTTTTCTGAACCAAAAGGTTTAAATATTCTTTCTCCTAACACAGTCATTGGAAGGTTATCGGTATTTATCACTTTGAAGGGAATATCTTCATCTCTTTCTTCACGAAGAGATGTTTGTAGAGGTAAGGCCACTTCTGTCATTTTGATTAAGGTTCAGCTGTCGTATAGATGCATGTATGGACACATTGTTGATTTGAGTGTTTTGTATGATCTGAAAATGAAAACATTTTTGTATAATTATATGTAATTACACGAACTTTGAGAATGATAGTATCTGTTTGTATATTATTGGAACCGACCTATTATAACAATTCGGTTAAGTAACTTGAATATATATTATCAATCACAAAAAACCATTTGAATTTGGAAAATTACTGCGAAGCAATGAAAATAATGATGATAATGGTATACTTTTCCTACCAGATATACAAAATGATTAATCAATTACCCTATGTTTCTGTCAAACAAACATATTTGATGAGGTGATAACTAAAATGTATCGAATCTAAATCATTACATTTTTGAGTTGCATTTGAGAGATTTCCACAAAATTTGTACAAGTTTTTGTAAAGTTAATGAGCATTTAAATATAGAAGTGAAACCTGATAAGAATGAGACGACTATCTCCTCAAAATTCTGAACTTTTGGGCTTAAATACAATGAGCTGTTCTGTTGGAACATGCGCGCATTTCGAAAGATCATAATGACATAAAAAAAGGTTGTATTATGTTATAAAATATTATTACGCTTATCATCGTATGTTCGGCACATCGACAGGCTGCCTGCTTTGACGATCGTTCGTTATAAATAACAATAAATAACCTGGCAGGGAAATTTGCCCTAGTTTTATAAATATATGTGGTCAGAACAGTGAATTCGACGATTGAAAATCGATGCCCTATAGCAATTATCCTGTCCATCTATATGAATAATGAATGAATTCGTCAGAAGGTTGGAAAAACATTTGAAGATGTCAAGTCTGTTCCGTTATTCAATTTTCCATTCGATAAAGAATTCTAATAGCATAATGGTTTTCATCTCCCTACAGATATAGCAAATTAAAATTGTGAAATATACAAAAAAGAAAAGAGAAAATTTATGAATGAGCCAGAGACTAAATGGAAAAACAACGATGTTTCAAAGAATATAACATCAACAACCTTGAAGTGCTGAATAGTCTGATTTTCAAATTAAATTAAGATGAAGATTTTTAGCACACCTACACAAAATAGGTATTTATTTAACTAGTTTAGTAATCACTAGATTAATTCGCATCCGATGCGAGTACTTGTTAAAAAAGATAAAAAATCTTAATTGAAAAAGTTCGGAGACAAATAAAAAATTTCCGTCAAATAATAATTTATAATAAGAATATAATTATTATTTTTGGGAGAATAGTTTGGTTCATTCAAACTTTCTGTGATAAGATTTTGTGACGTTAAAATCTTTGACATTAACCAGACCAATTCAGATTGTTAACAACATTATACATCAGAAGATTTTGCCCTCTTATCCTAAAACTTGAATTTTAAATGTATTTTCCGCCGATCTCAAAATAAAAGGTGTTTTAATGTGTACGAAATTGATCATTAATGACCCATTTTAATGCCCAACTTAGGCTTTTTTAATGTGCAATCCTCATGGCAACTGTTCACGAAGTATTCAGAATCACTACGAGAAATGTCAAAACTCTACTGGGACATAGATACATAGAAATGTTACTATGTCAAAAATTAGTCTTGTGCAAAATGAGAATGTATAATGAAGAATTCATACACAATTCATATTGAGATCGTCGGAAAAATCTTGTAATCAACTGTGTTATTAATCGAGCGACTAATGGTCTCGAACTATTAACGCGTGAGCGGAGCGAAAATATCTTGACCATTAGTCGCTGTCTTCAATAACCTAGTTGATTAAATAATTATTTCAAGATGGGCACAGAAACATGTCAATTCTTGGAATTTTCAAATTTGAATTATTGGTTTCTCAATATGGTCGTAAAAGCTTCCGGTTTCACATCAGGGTTTTCTTCGGTATTTTTTTCTTTCAAAACCGCAATGAAAGCAATGAAAGTTGTTGGGCACAACCCAAAAAATAACACGGTTCATATCAACAAGGCTTTTTCATTAACAATTAAAAATCTCTACTTCGAAGATCGGAACTCAAAATTAATGGGATGAGAAATTGTGGAGAATCATGGTAGTTTAATTATACCAGAAAGATATCCACTGGCCTCAAGAGTTCACGTTTTGCATGATATACAAATAAAATGAGCCTTTAACCTTCATCCTTCAGTAGTTAATTGATTGTTGGATCTATCATTTGCTGACTGACGCACGTTGTTTGCTTTTAAACTTTTTAATTACACATTGAAAAGTTACCCAAGTTACTTTAGAAATAAAAATGAAGAATGGAGTACTGTGATGGACAGCAAAATGAGCAGACAAGTATATGTAGAGCGTAGTGCGGTATCCTTGAAGATATAATGGGAAAATGAAAGACTTTTGATGCTGAAAAGCATTCACTGTAATTTGTTTTCACATTTAGAAAAAATGTGATAAATTTCAAGTAACGGATCACCATGTATTGGGGGATAATGTCGACTAAAAATTCAATAAGTATAAAACAAGCACTTGAACTCTTACTACATAGTTCAATAAAATTCAAGAAAAGCTCTGAGCTTTTGAACACTCGTTCATTGGTGGAGCAATGAGGCTATTTCCTCAAAATTTGTATAGTTGTATAGGACTTGTCATTGATACTCAATAATATGAACGTAAACTCTCAGCACGATCGGAATTATATTCTGGAAATTATTAGAAAAATTAGATATACAGTGGAACTTCCCTATAACGAAAGCGCTAAATCCACAAAACAAATTCGTTCTGAAGAAATTTCGTTATACAGAAAATTTGTTTCTATAGTCGGCAATGTAGTGGTCGACTGATAAATTTAAGTTTATTATTCAAACTTGAGCACTTGCTTTTAGACATTTTCGCACAACTGTTCACACTAGAGTAATGGTTAGATTGAAATCAAACAGCCAGGGGTGTATTTAAAACTGTTTCAGAAGGATCTCTCTGCCCGCCGTAATGATTTAGTTCAAAGTCGAGATTTATTAAATTTTCGGAAAAAACCCACTCTTATACCCTTTTACCAATACCCATTCAAAGAGTGATGTTCTTTGAATATTTCGTTATACAAAGAATTTACTTCGTTTTTAGAGGGTGTTTTCAACATGGAATTTGGATTCAAGGTGCAATGTCTTGTACGAAAATCGTTATACAGAAAAATTCGTTATACAGGAGTTCGTTATAGGGAAGTTCCACTTTATATGTAAAAAATCGATAACTTAAATTATCAAAATTCTACGGTTCTCATTTCACAATCCTTTCGAAAATTTGCATGATCATTCACTTCACCAATATACATCCTCAAACTTAAATCGAAAGTTATTTCATGGGAATATTAAAAATTTTTCTCGATATTACGATTACCTTTTCTATGGTTTCATTAACGCAACTACCACAAATTTTGTGTACTGCTTTTGATTACCATGAAAATTTCATTCATTATAAGAATCTTCTCCTCCAAATTAATTGAATTCATTAATGAGCTGAATGGGATAAATGGTTTTCACAATTTTGTGAGCTGATTTATAGTTTTTGTTTAAGTTTTTCACTTAAAGTCTTAACTTTCTTCCATTTACTTGTCATTCTCTATTTTTAAGGAGCGTAAAACTGCCTCTTCGATTTATTTTATCTTGTGAGTTTTGCTTGGCCCATTCTTCCTTTCTATCTAATATATTTTTTTCGTAAGTAATATCATAAGGGCATCTAATTTTTCCGAAAAGAATCGAAAAAACACGTTGCTAAGTAATATTTTGACAAGAAGCATGAGTGCTGGTGGCAACAAAAATCCGAGTCGAAGACGAGGATTTTTGCACCTGCACGAATGCTTTTTGTCAAAAATATTACTTTGCAATGTGTTTTTTTCGATTTTTTTCACAGGAAAAATTAGATGCCCGAATGGTATTTGAAAAGACTATTTCCTGAGTGACAACAGCTGTCAAGTTTTGTCGCGGGTAAACGCGAATAAACTGCTGACAGGTCCTGCCAAACAGTTTTCCACCTAGAAACCATTTGTAATTCAAAATTGCGCGTTTCTGATTGGTGCAAATTACGACGAGTTAAATAGTCACTGAAAGAAACTGTAAGTTTCACCAAAGAAAAAGTGAAATCGAAAAAATTGGTTGTTCAAGCCGCTTACGAACTGATACAAGATGTAGCACAATGGGACAATTTTTATAATGGACGTGGACATGTCCCAAATCAACTTAATTGGTCCTAGAATCGATGCCAAAGCAGTTTTTACAACCTTCAAATTTCGTCTTTCAAATACTGGTCGTAAGAAATTAAATTAAAGGTTGAAAGTTCAGCAGACAAACCTCTTTTCGGATGTTGCTTCATGATGAAAACTTCTTCCTTAATTTCTTCACTAATCCATGGTGAAAATTTTTCAGTATTTCACAAGTTGAGGGCAGTTTCGGATACCACCACTTTACACTTTTCGAATAATCTACAATACAAACAAATCGACCGCAAGACTTTGCTGACCACTGACCATCGGCCAGTGGCGTTTCTCTGCCCCATTTAGAAAAATATCGCGCATGTCCCCTGTTTTTAGGAAAATTCTGTTGCTGTCTTCTGTGCCACCTTACTGTTTTATTTGATCTTTGGGAACCCCAATAGGGTGCTGACTTCACCCACTTGACCCTTGATCACCCTATTTCTAGAACGTTGGACGCTTTTTTGGCCTCTTGTGGACTTTGAGAGCTCACCTTATCGATTTTCTTGAAATAATACGTCGTTTTCAATGTTAATTAATACTGTAGACGCTTTTATTCGTTCCTTATCCGAATATTTATCGCATTTTCTTTGGATTCCAAGGTCAGAATCGATAGACATGCAAGAGGTTTAGATCTTATCTAGGATAGGATTCATAACACATAATTTTCTTCGGCATAACATCTATTTACAGTGTTATTTGGGTAACAACATTGACATTGAATTTGAGAACATGTTCGGTTGTAGTAGAGGCTGAAATAGGTTTTTAACGTTGAATGAACGGAGGAAAGTGAATTCTCGTGAGTAATATTGTTAGGGCATCTAGTTTCTCCGAAAAAATTCAAAAAACACATTGCTGAGAAATATTTTAACAAGAAGCATGAAGGCTGGTTTTGCCCAAATGGCTTAAACTTTTGAATATTGAGCCGAAAATGGTCTCAAACAATAAGGTTCGACTTCCTCATGACGAATCCGTGGTCAAATTCAATTTTGTCCGTGGGGCCGTCCGTTAGCACGATAACGGAACAAATCCTAGAGATTTTCAGGGTGAGTTGGGTTCCCAAATGCCGTGGTTAAGTTCATTAACCAGCTAAATCGTACAGGGTGTTAAATAAAATATGGCCATTCAAAATTTTTCTTCAATATCTAAGACAAAACGGATCCAATCGAAATAAACTTTTGTGGCATCATGCAAAATGCTCAAAATAAGCCTCAAGCAAAATTTTGTAGCCATAGTGTAAACAGGACCATAGAAAATTCAATTGGAATATTGAAAAGAAGAACCTTCATATTTGGACAACAAGATATCCGATTCGAGTGATATCATCTGAACCATGGAATTTAATTTTTTTAATTACTGATATTTTTATATAAAATTTTTCGAATAATTTTCAGAATATAATTCCGACCCTGCTAAGATTCCGAGTTCATATATTAAGCATGAATTTTGAGATAATAGCATTATTGCTCCACCAATGAGCGAGCGCTCAAAAGCACCCGCTTAGGGCTGCTCTAAATTTTTCCATCTCGAAACCTTTTTTAATTCAAAATTTCGCGTTTCTGATTGGTAGAAATTAAGAAGAGGGAAATAGTCAATTCAATAAAAATTTAGTTCCAAATATTCTTCGGAGTTCCATACATGCCTCTCAATACAATGTCTACTTGCGAATGCGGAGAAACAGAGGAGACAATTGAACATCTGATAAATAATTGTTCCATTTTTAGGGCGTCTTAAGAGATATACCTGAAGTTACCGAGTCGTTTTTGAATTGGGTTGTTAATTTTAAATCGATTTGATAGAGTGTCAATCATTTTATTGTTCATTTCCTCTTTTCTGCTTCGATTTTTCAGTTCAAAATTCAGAATTCCGAAGGCATCTTGGAGAGGGTTATTGGTTGGACTCAATATAGAAGAAATCCTTCATTATCCGAATGGTTTTTAAGTTTTATTTTTGTTAGAACGGCGAGACAGGGTTTTATCTACTGAGGTTTTTCCCTGAGATCTGGTGATCTGGTATACGGAAAAATAGTATGATACCCTCTTTTTGCACTAACCTCAGTTAGGGATTCTTGTTTTTGTTGTATGTATTGTTTTATTTTAGCTTTTGATTTAAAAAGAATATATAAATATATAATTATATGCCCTAATTTTGGTGAAAACTTAAAACCAACCAGACTACAAAAAACAAATAAGGTATATAATTATCCTCTGCTCATCAATATGGTGAACGCCAAAGGGTTTAAAGAAGTTATAAATAAATAGTGTCTAAATAATGATTTCGTTAATTGAGAATGAAAACACCTTAGATATTGTTTTGCGCGCTTTGATCTTAGGGGATAGCGTACAATAGTTTCGCCCAGATGCCGGTTATTTTCGAATCTGAGTTGGACAGAATTTACTGAGAAGAAAGAAATTATACGATACGACGTTTCGCAATTGTGTACTGTTTTTTTAAGTTATATGGTATTTTGCTAAAATTTCAAATTAGATGAGGCAAGAATGTCATGTTTTAAACTAGATCAAACCTCCTTTATGCGAATAAATCATTACGATTGCATTTATCACACATCAAATAATCGAAAAGGAATCCTTACTATTTGCACAGAGCATGATCTCTCTCCTATTAAAACTCTAAGATAAGATAAAAAGATAATTAAAGTGATAGCATCATCGCTGCCATTTCCTTAGGATGTTAGTGCATACCGATGCCACATTTTCCATTGATAGTTTCCAAACGCTACTTAAACTAAGTCATCTCAATTGAATTATCTCGTTATAAACTCAACTTAATGCTCATTTGAAGCAGCACTTTTAGGTTAGTGCTCGACAAGAATGAGTCTGTTGAAACATTTTCGCAGTTCTAAAGCTAAGGTAGAAGTATATGGGGATCAGGAACCTCAGGTTGGTTTTAAGCTGGCTTATGATACGGTTACGGGAGAAATGACAGTGAAAGTGTTGGGTGCTAAACAGTTGCCGACTAGTTATGGGACCACGAAGGCACAGGGATACTTGATGAAGGTGAGGATAGGGAAAGAAACGAGTCTATGCCTAATAAATCTTCCACGAAAGTAATACAAAACGAAATATCATTGAAACTTAAACTGGTAAAGTGATTATATAGTGGTATCTATATTCTTTTGAAATCAAGAGCTAACATAATTCAATACATAAAACAAAAATAAAAATTCCTAACTGAGGTTAGTGCAAAACGGAGTACCATAGTATTTTTTCTTATGATACCAGAGCTCAGGGAAAAACCCTACTAGAAAAAAACCCTGTCTCTCCGTTCCAACAAAATAACACTTAAAAACTATTCGAATATTGAAGGACTTCTTCTTTATTTATTCCAACCGATAATCCTCTCCAAGATGCCTTCGGAATTTTTAATCTGAAACGAAAAAATCGAAGCAGAAAAAAGGAACAGTAAAATAAAATGATTGAAGTTCTATTTAATCGGTTTAAAATTTACAACCCAGTTCAAAAATGGCTCTGTAACTTCATGTACAGCCCCTAAGCTATCCTGAAATTTAAATATTGGACAATTATTCATCAGGTGTTCTATAGTCTCCTCTACTTCTCCTCATTCGCAACTAGAGCTCTCAACTGAATTCCACTTGTAAAGCATGCTATTACAACGGCTATGACCTATTCTTATACGATTGAGAACAGTCCAAATTTTCCTTGGAAGATCAAATCCAGGAACTTTATTGGAAGGATTAGTTAAATCTTTATTTTGAATATTACATGTGTTCCACTCGCATTGCCAAATAGCTTTATCGTTTTATACATTGGTAGCTTGTTAAAACAAATTTGCAACATTGTTGAACTAGAAAGAAAATAATATAACAGAGATTTCTCATAGGCTTTTCTTGTGGAATATCTTGTGGTGTAAACTCCTGGCCTTATGACCGACCGTAAACACGATAACTTGCGAATGGAAAAAATCGAAACTGAACATTTACAACGTTTGTTAAAGGAAATTTGAGTACATAAATGAAAGAAATTGAACTCAAAGTTCTCAGGATAGTCGAATTTGATTTATCTATTTGCCAATGTAAACTAAACAAACGGGCAATAGCTTTTGACTAGTGAAATCTAGTTCACAATACAAATTTGGTTTATGTCAATGAACTCAATGGAATTTTGAGTCTTTAAACTACATATTCGAAGAATAAAAACTTTCAACTGATTTCTGTGATTCTAAAATTTGATTATGAATTAGAAAAATGTCAACAATATTTTCGTTACCAGGATTCGTTTTTTTTTCGTCGACCTTAAAATGAAGGGTGGGTTCAACGAATACGAAATTGAACAATAATGGCTCATTTTAATGTTCAATTTAATTTGCAATCGTCATGGGCCACCGAACAAAGAAGTATTCAGAAGCAATACGAGTAATGACACAATTCTACTGGAACATTGAAACATAGATATTTATATTATGTCAAATGTAGTGTTAATTTATGTCTTCTGCATTGCAGATTAAAGCATAGATTTATAATAGGTACTAACTAGATGGCGAACCTATCAAAATTTTTGAGGCAAACGGCGGCCAGTTGCAGTTTGGGTTGGACTTGAGAGGTGTCAATTTTTCAAGGAAAAAAATCGAGCACGGATGGCATAGAACATCAAAATATTCGAGTTTCATTTTTCCAAATTTTCAATTTTTCTTGAATTAATTCAGGATATTGAAATGAATTTCAACAAGTTGACTTCAAAAACGTGTCGAAATCAGATCGAAATAATTTTTCCATAAATTTTTGGACTCTATTATTTAGAGACAAAATTTTTAGTGAATTCTTAAGAACCAAAAACAATAAAAAACTCTCTGCATTGAAGGTCGTTGGGTGTAGGCGTTAATACGATATCCAATTTGAGTCTCAAATTTAAGAGTATGCATCATTCGACCTTTCTGCACGGGATATACAATTTGCATGCTTACCAAGTTCAGTTTGCTCTAAATTGTTGGAATTGTTATGCTCGTGATATCCAACTTAATAACAAATGATTAGCATCATTTTCAATTGCATTTTTATGCATTCGTAGTTCAATCTGGTACCGGCTAGAAATATTATATTTTACTGAACGCAATCTTTTACTTGTAAATAATTTACACACAAAGATTTTCAACATCTTAGAAATATCTTGGTTGGATTTAATTATTTCACACATCCAGGGTAGGTTTGCCATATTATATTGAATAATTCAATTCCCAAGCAGTTCTTCTATGACTTTTCGAAAACATCGATTGATAGATAGAAACATTTCAGAGTTATTTGAGCATTTGGATGAATATTTCATTCAGGATAATAGATCATAGCTATGTGTTTGCCGTAGGCTGACTGTAAACACGATTACTTCCGAGAGCAAAACCTTCTGACTTTACATCAGAGTTCTCCTAAATGTTATTGAGTTAGTGTTTATATACAGAACGATTTTTCAATCAAGAAAACTACTCAAAATCTCGTTAGCTTCAACGGATGAACATATCCCATAATGTTTTTACAGCTTATTAGCAAACAATGATACGAGAATATCATTGGTATCCTGGAATAACTGATAGAAAATGGAAGATACCTATTATTATTCTCCTATTTGAGTATTCTTATTCCACCTGAAATATTTTGGATTGAAAATATTGTATCTATGCTCATTCCTTTCAAGAGGAATGTTATTTGGGAGCGTTGACCAGGGTGGGTAGAACGGTAATAATAATATTTTTTGAGAGACCAATGACTGTTTGATCTCCTGGTGATCTGTTTCAGTGCTCAATTTCATATTCATAATATTTTCAACCTCCGCAGATATTAGCGATTTTGGTTCGATAATTAGTATTGGAAGTGAGAATTTGTTGTCATAACGTGGGAAGAGAATAGTATCTATCTATTTGTATTAAATGGAGTTAGGTACCGCCAAGATATACTGAAAGAATGTGTCCAATCAAAAAGTTACTGATAGAAAAAAAATTATTGTTATTTATGATGACAAGTGTAACATAGCGATGAGATAATTTGAATATTTATTTCGACCATTTATACCTATAGGTTCAGATCTGAACATTTTACAGGGTGTACGGAAAAATGTGGTAAATCTGCCGGATTTAAATAAACAAAATAACAAGTTCCCATAATTTTTTCCTAGCGGCTGTTCCTAAAAAGACTGCCTTCTAAATGACGCCACTGGAAATCCATCGTACTGGAGTAAATTTCAAACTACTTACCATAATTTAATGGAAATGTGATATGCCAAACAGTAGTAAACACCTCTTAAAATACTGCCCCTAAATTTAAATCAGGTTGTTTTGGAAAAAAATCAACTTTTATGTTTGAAATACAATACAATATAAGAGTATCTTTTTCAGCTTAATGTTTAAGGTATCCATATTTGTTTTTTTCAACTCCTAATCATACAGAGAGTTAAAAGGGAGATTTTCTCCGCTTGTTCATATTGGAAAACAATCGTTCAAATTCCAAAATCCTGAGAACTGTTCGTTTCATTCCATTCGCTTATGGATTCAACCTTACTCAAAATGACCAAGCGTTGTCTCAATACGAACAAGCGTTGTCTCAATATGAACAAGCGGGTAAAAGCTTCTGCCTTCGAGTCAGGGTTTCAATTTTTTCAATAACCAACCAACGACAAATTATTGAAAATTTTTCTCCGACATCCAATGATTTTCTATTTGGGTTTTCATTTTCAGGTGACAGTATTCCCACAAAAAGAAAAATTCGAAACGAAAATCGTAGAACAATCATGGCCAACATTCGACGAAGAATACAAATTCAAAATCCAGTCACATTCAAAATACGGCGATTGCCTTAAAGGAAAATTCATATCTTTCACAGCCTACGCTTTACTTTATGGAGAACAGGATAAAGAAAAGAGGAGAAAACACTGATGAGTCGGTTTATAGCTTTCGCAGGAGGCAAACAAAAACGGGATATCAGAATCAGGAAGAGTTTTAGACATTCTTTGAGTAATAGACGGACAATAGGAAGTGTAACGTATAATTTGGAGATGAAGAATTTCAGTGTAAGAATAGGCGAGGACGTGAGGTCCACTCCAGAGATATGGAGAGGTCTTAGAGAGATCTCAAGTGGTGTAGCGAATAATACTGTGAGTATCTATTATTATATTAGTTCTTTATCGGCCATTCACACCTTGAACCCCTCATACTTATGATACAAGTACAATGAACAGCTCATTTAAGGTTATAAAAAAGTTTATTCTATAGAATTCGTTGATTCGGCGTTCAAGAAATTATGGTGTGTATTAAAAGAATAAAATGAAGGATTGGATATAAAACTTGATTGAATTTTGATCCAACACAATGTGTATTTCCAATGATTCCAAGAAAAAATTATTTTAGAAATCATGGAACATCAGAAAATCATGATCAAAGTCTATTGAAATCACCGAGATAAGCTGTTGAATTCAAACGATCAGAATTGGTCGTTTAGACAAACCTGGGTTTTCTTCAACACTTTCGGCTACAGCAGCAATATTCTCAGCTGTTCTTGAGCGACGTGCACGGGTTTTATTCTTCACATCACTAACTTGTCCCAACAGCACGAATTTTTCCACCAATTTCTATATTGCGGTCCGACAAGGTGCTTCACGACGACCCAAAAATGTTCGAGTTTCACGAACCGTCTCTGCCGAAGTTTCACCATTTTAATAGTGAATTTGAATAATTTCAAGGCGTTCTTGAAGAGTGTATAGTTCCATTTTCATTAATGGCATACTTTCTACTTGTCAAATGTCAAAAAATGACAACTTCAAACGTGACATCTACAGAAATAGCGGACTTATCAAAATAACACCTTTTATCGGAAAACCCTTTATATATTTTTAAATACTACAATCAGTTCGACAACATTTCTGAAATCACATCTGAAAAGCAAGAAGAAAGGTAGAAAATTGAGATAGAAGCAGAAAGTGATTTAGACATTACCTCTGCACCACAAATTAAAATCAGTGTGAAAGAATATGTCCTCCGATATCGGAATAAAAATTGATGTCTGCGATATTTTTTTGAATATACCTACATATATGTAAGAAACTCGTCAGATCCAACATATTGAATAATAATTTTTTTTCTCCAACCATCAAAAAATGTTGACATTTTTGTACTATTTTCAGGTGCAAAAGTCATAAATTTCCTTACCGTACAAAAATTCACTCGTAACTTAGCAACACTTTTAATCCTAGGATTAAAAACGCTGCTTTTAATCCCTGGATTAAAAGTAAATGCATTTGAAGTCTACTTGACAATCACTGTCATGATTCTGTGTTCAAATTCATAACCCAATTATGAACGATTTTTCACTAAAACCAATTTTATTGTAATTTTGACTTGGTTGGAGAAAAATAGTATATATTATTCGGACTAAAAGTGCCTATTTTAACTCGCAATTTTGCATTCGCTCGGCTACGCCTCGCAACTGCAAATATTGCTCGTAAAAAAAAGATGCACTTTTAATCCTTATAATATAATATACTATTCTCCAACCATCAAAAAATGTTGACATTTTTGTACTATTTTCAGGTGCAAAAGTCATAAATTTCCTTACCGTACAAAAATTCACTCGTTACTTAGCAACACTTTTAATCCTAGGATTAAAAACGCTACTTTTAATCCTTGGATTAAAAGTAAATGCATTTGAAGTCTACTTGACAATCACTGTCATGATTCTGTGTTCAAATTCATAACCCAATTTTTAACGATTTTTCACTAAAACCAATTTTATTGTAATTTTGACTTGGTTGGAGAAAAAATAGTATATATTATTCGGACTAAAAGTGCCTATTTTAACTCGCAATTTTGCATTCGCTCGGCTACGCCTCGCAACTGCAAATATTGCTCGTAAAAAAAAGATGCACTTTTAATCCTTATAATATAATATACTATTCTCCAACCATCAAAAAATGTTGACATTTTTGTACTATTTTCAGGTGCAAAAGTCATAAATTTCCTTACCGTACAAAAATTCACTCGTTACTTAGCAACACTTTTAATCCTAGGATTAAAAACGCTACTTTTAATCCTTGGATTAAAAGTAAATGCATTTGAAGTCTACTTGACAATCACTGTCATGATTCTGTGTTCAAATTCATAACCAAATTATGAACGATTTTTCACTAAAACCAATTTTATTGTAATTTTAACTTGGTTGGAGAAAAAATAGTATATATTATTCGGACTAAAAGTGCCTATTTTAACTCGCAATTTTGCATTCGCTCGGCTACGCCTCGCAACTGCAAATATTGCTCGTAAAAAAAAGATGCACTTTTAATCCTTATAATATAATATACTATTTCATTGATTTAAACAGTACTGAACTGAAAACCATTTTTAGTTTCGAAATGGCAATACAAATTTTCTGAAAACGTATGACATAATTGAAAAAACATCAACAGACAATTCTATAATCAACTCAACAGTTTGTATCTCGATGATATTATTTGAAATCGAAAAAATTATGAGTAATTCACTATATCTTTTCTTGAAACAAATATTTAAAAATATCAAGTGGAACCTTTTCCAGCATATTTAATTTGATTTAATGATTTTCATTCGATATGAAATAATTCATTATAAAGGAAGGCTATTTAATTTTACGATCCACATTCAAAGAACATTATAAACATGTTTATCATATTGTAAACTTGAAACATAGACTATGCTTTGAGTGGTCAGAGCTATAAAGGGATTTAGTGTTATTTTTCAATAATATCAATGAACACATTATTGACACAAGTATTAAATGAAAATAGGTCAAGAGCGAGAGATATGATCAGATAATTAGATTTGTGATCTTAAAATATTTGAAATACTCTGGAAAGAAAATAACTGACTTCTTATACCCAAATAATATTCTTAATTTCCTGAATATTTTTTAATAAAGCAAAGATTCAAGATCATAGAAAAAATCGAAAAACAGTTTGATTATCAGTTGTAATTTAACTAGTGCAATGAAAATTATCGATTCGTTTTCATTGCAAGAGTTAAATTTAATAAGAAAATTTTGTGAATCCATCAAATCGTATTGTGTCGCTGTAAGTTGCTGTCACATTGCCGTTACTCTAATAAGTAATAAACGTTCATAATTACGTCTGCATTTATTTTAAAGGACCTGCTAATTTCGCACAAGTGCGAATTATCGATAATTTGCACTAGTGCAAAATTATCGCCTAATTGTATGCTCATTGGCTAAAACAACAATAAAAAATCAGTCGGAACATTGTTGTCTGTCGAATTTGACAGATGAATAAAATTTTCATCATAATTTTTGGTACTGGATATTTGCGATTTTCATAATCGGCATAACTGTCTTTCAAATAAATTGAATCAACGTTGTTTACCTTTTCTCATATTTTACATCTTTTTTTAGAAAGACAATAAGAAAGGAAGTGTAGAAGTCACAATGTTGTATACAGTAAGCGAAATAGGAAATAAGGATTTGATCGAAGTAGGTGTATCCAAATTAAGATGCAATGTTCAAACAATGGAGGAGCATGAACGATTAGGAGGTGAGTTTGATTAATGCAGTTTCGGAAAAAAGTTGATGAGGTTGAATAAATATTGATCAATTTTGCATACGTTAATCTGAGCTTTCATTTTGAGTTCGTGGGAAATAGTTATCTAATCAACTACAGTGGAACTTCCCTATAACGTACAAGACATTGCACCTTGAATCCAAATTCCATGTTAAAAACACCCTCTAAAACGAAGTGAATTCTCTCTATAACGAAATAATCAAAGAACATCACTCTTTGAATGGGTATTTGTAAGAAGGTATAAGGGTGGGTTTTTTTCGAAATTTTTCCGGACGTATGTAATAAATTCCGACCTCAAACTGAATCATTACGGCGGGCAAAGAGATCCTTCTGAAACACTTTTAAATACACCACTGGCTGTTTGGTTTCAATCTAACCATTACGCTAGTGTGGAAGTTGTGCGAAAATGTCCAAAAGGAAGTGCTTAAGTTTGAATGATAAACTTAAATTTATCAGTGAAGTCGACCGCGACATTGCCGACTATAAAAACAAATTTCCTGTATAACGAAATTTCTTTATAACGAATTTTTTTGCGGATTTAGCGCTTTCGTTATAGGGAAGTTCCACTGTAGTTTATTAATCTTTAGATTAATAAAAAATTAAATTACATGATTTTCGATGACCGCATTATGAATTGAGTATAAATTCTTGATTGGAATACATTTTTAATTAGCATGAGAGATACATTAGACATAATATGTATTTCTGTATTTCAGTAGAGTCGTAATATTACCAGTATTGCTTCTGACTACTTTATGTTCGGTTGTCTATGATAATTGCATATGAAAATAGTAGAAATTGAGCTTTAAAATGGATTATTATCGCTCAATTTTGTTAATGTTAAACGCACCTTCCATTTAGAGGGGAAGAACTAAATTTTTGCACTTTTCATTTCATCACTTTCTTCTTTCACAGGAAAACTCTACCTGAAAATCTCTGCTTTCGAAATGGACGATGTGATACAGAAAATGAAAAGCGACAAATTTGACCCAACGATAAGTTTGAAGCTCGAAAAGAAATCCGCTAAATTAAAGGTCAAAGTCGACGAATACAGTTGCACTCAATTGAAATTGTTAATCAAACTCATGTGCACTCCTTTACTTGGTCACAAGTTGGAATTGGGAAGGATCGAAATAGATAGTAGGAGTGATATTTGGAAGGACATGATGAAGTCTCCTATGGTACCAGTTACGAAGGTTGTCAATTTGGAATAACCGAGAATTTTAGGAAGAATTTATGATTGTATGATATTATGATTTTTAACTCATAATTGTATTTTTTATTTATATTTATTTGTATTTTCGTTAACTTAAGATTAAAGCATTTCGAAATATTTGTCCTGCTATTGAAGTACATGTTTTTTGAAGCTTTGGAAAGAAAACATACACTCAATCGGGGAGACTGAGGTTTTCACTGAAGATTGTTCTCTGGGCTCTTATGTCATGAGCAGATATACATTATTCCCTCTTGTCCATGTTTACAATTTCATGTGATCATACTGTGAAATATACTTGCCATATTGTTCGATATAGGAAAATTTTTGAAAAGTCATAATTCAAAAAAATTATCAATATAATTATAATTATATAATAGGGATGTTGACTCATGTTACGAATTCATATAAATTGAGGTTTTACTCATAGAAGGAAGTTTTTGCAATCCCAAAAACCCATTTTAGTTATCTTATTATTCTCGTTAATTTAAATAAAACTGATTCAAATTATGTTATTTATTATCAGCTATCACGTGACTGCGAACGCCAATCAGAGGTAGTTGACGTCACTATCCAATATTTTCGTTGCAAATTCGAATGTTCTGTGCTCAGATCAACAAAATACATTCATAAGGCCGCGTTTCACAAAACTCCAATCACCTTGATTATTGAAATGCCATCATTTCTGTGCAATTTTCAGTTCATTTTTGACATAAACCATCGACTTAATTCAAAATCAAATTTGATTCGAACTTATGAAGTTGAAAGCTGAAAGAGAACAGAATAGTTCAATTATTAGTTACAAGAACGATAATCTACAATTTCTTTTATAATGGAGGATTCATCAAGGGTAAAAGTAGTAGCTTACTATTATTGATTCCCTGATGGTCGCAAGTTTCTTTGCTGAAAACAAGGATTTTTGTGCAGCGGAGCTTTAAAACGTGAAATTTTCTTCGTAAGTATCAAACTTTTACCATAGACCTAATAAGAATGGACACCGCATGAGAAAGAGAGGTCACTTGGTTGAATGTGATGGAGCTATTGTGGGCAATGTCATACTTGTTCTATGGGGAATGTCAGTTGAACGCATCAACTCCTTGTGGGCACAGCAATGTCTGTGGTCACATAAATATTTGTTTACATCTTCCATATGATTTTGACAAGTTGCCCACAAACTTGCTTCATCTCTTTTCTTTTCGATAAGATCGCATATGTCTTGCTCTCTCTTATGTATCCAAGTCGTCGATCTTCTGTTAGGTCACGTGATTCTGCATTCATAGTAATTATAGATCTATGCTTTTAACTCATATTCATTATTACAAATAGAAGAAACACCTTATACAGCATTTATAGACCGACGTATTCATGCTAGCTGAGGTTGGTGCAAAACGGGGTACCATACTATTCTGGCGTATGATACCAGAGCACAGGGAAAAACCTCAGAAGAAAAAACCCTGCCTCGCCGTTTTTACAAAATTGAAACTTAAAATTATTCGAATAAATACCTTCAATATTTAGATACAAAATACTTGATCTTGAGCCAGAAGGGTGTTTTAACCCTTTGAGCCCGAAATTAATTTTTTTTTCGATACGAGTTTCTCTCTTTAAAATGTGACTCATTAGGTGTTCAAAAGATGCACTGCATAATTTTTTCAATATTTATTTGAAAATTTTCACAAAATATGTGGTTTCATTTGGAACCACCAGGAACATAGCAACATTTCTGTAATTCAAATCGACATTTTAGTTTTTATGAAATTTCATAAAGCAATTCGATTTTTGAGTCAAACAAAATCCAACAGAGCAAGTGGAACAATGCCAACGTGTTCTGTGAGGTTTTGCACGTGTACTGCAATGTGCACATCTCGTTTTGTTGCCGTGAATTGGCATATGTGCACATTTGTCCAGTCTTTTCTCCATATGTACGGTGATTTTGAATCTCTTTACTGGCTCTTCGTCACTTTTTACGTACCGTCGGTCTTCGTTATGCAGATCGTCTATCAATTCATCACAAATCGGCGAGAAGTCATATTTATCGCCTATCTGGAATTTTCCAACGAAATTTTCTTCGAGATCATTATCCAATGGGGCTCCAGATGTGACAGACTAGTTGTCAGAAAGAATTTCAGATGAATGGCCTCGTCTGACGTCAAATTTTTCTGATCAATAAAGCAGTTTTTCCTTTCCTCTGCGAAGAATAGAATTACAAAGATGAATTTTTGAAGTTGTCCATTTTCCTAGTGGTTCCAATTGGAACCTCCCACTTTCCTCGTACGAAATTAAATCTAAATAACACAAGACTATATCAGAGAATGTATTTATATCATCTTCATACATTAGCCATCCATATACTATAAAAAGCACTTACCTGACATTATTCAAAAGAACAAAATTACATTGATTTCAAAGTAACTTTCAAAATGAGGTAAGAAGTCGTCAAACAGCTGATGGAAATGAGTTTACAGATAATTACCCTAAGTTTATTTGAAATGCTAGTCACTGCCTAGGCTAAGAGATGGCTCTATAGAATATTCAGATTCTATGTGGTACCAACTATCGCTAAGTAGGACATAACCAGAAATTTTTAAAAAATGTGGTTCCATGGTGGAACTACCAGGGCTCAAAGGGTTAAACCAGGTCTGGCATTCTGATTTTTCGAATCTACTGTTCTTCTCAGACCGCTACAGGACCTTATTGAAGGGTAATCATCTCCCATAGATTTAAATAGTGGTATTTCATCAAAAAATCTAATTCAATTTCGAAATAATGATAAAAACGTGTGACAAACAATATATCTGTTTGTAATCGAATATAAGGCAAAGTGGTTTCGAAATTTTTATTTTACGAAAAATCAGCTACAAACATAAATATAAAAATTCAATTTGATAATCTGCTTCCTCTCTCTTCTACTGCTCTCTTCAGTTCATCTGAGAGGGTGAGAGGTTCTGGAGGTGGTGGAGGTATTGCAAATCCAATATTTCTTCTATTGCTGTTACTACCATCAGAACTTTTTCTGTAAGTTTCGTCCGGATCGTTCAGAAATCTGTTCGCATTAGTATTATTATTCACTTCATTTCGTGTGCTGCCATCTTCAGAGCCTATTGAGCTACCATCTTGATCTGGATTGAACCGGATAAAACCAGTTGGTCTTCGGGTTGATACATTTTTGAATTTTCTGTGAAAATTTAAAGATTATACTACACACTTTGTATATTCTTCTGCTCACAAGAAATATGCTTTTCGGGCTAGCGAATTATGAAACATAGACGAATGTATACATGTGCAGAATATTCCTAGAAACACTAACTACTCGAAATATAGGTATACAGTGGAACTTCCATATAACGAACGTCTGTATAACGAATTTCATACAAGACATGGCACCTTGAATCCAAATTCCATGTTGAAAACACCCTCTAAAACGAAGTAAATTCTCTCTATAACGAAATATTCAAGGAACATCACTCTTTGAATGGTTATTGGTAAGGAGGTATAAAGGTGGGTTTTTTCCAAAATTTTTCCGGGCGTACGTAATAAATCACGACCGTAAACTAAATCATTACGGCCGGTAGAGAGATCCTTCTGAAACAGTTTAAATACACTCCTGACTGTTTGGTTTCAATCTAACCATTACGCTAGTGTGGAAGTTGTGCGAAAATGTCGAAAAGGAAGTGCTTAAGTTTGAATGATAAACTTAAATTTATCAGTGAAGTCGAACGCGACATTGCTGACTATGGAAACAAATTTTCTGTATAACGAAATTTCTTTATAACGATTTTTTTCGGAATTAGCGCTTTCGTTATAGGGAAGTTCCAGTGTATTTTGAAGAAATCGTGAGATCGAGATCTCACACAGTTCTCGAAAATATTGATTTTAAATGCTCCAGATTATCATACTCTTCAGAAAGTTTGTCTACTTTGTAAAGTTGATTATTTCTGGAAAATATCTGATGGCATAACTCGATGAGTCAATTTTTTCGTTGCCAAAAAGTCTTGAGAACTTTTGGAGGATGAAAACGAAACAAAATTTGAAAAAATATAATCCTTTGGTCCGTATTTTTCATAGTTTGTATGTTGAATTTTCTACGTATCACCATTGATTTTTTTCTTATCGATTTTATTACTCACTTGTCATCAGATGTACGGGAGACACCGGAGGCACGGGAGTCAAATTTCGGTGCTCTCGTTGGAACATAGTCAATTTCGTTGCTGTTCCTGAAAATTCAGCTCATTTGGGATTAATATTCCAAATTGTTATTAATATACGTATAGTTATTTCGAAAAACATGCAATATATTACGGAGAGCTTTCCTTTTCACTAATTGGTCTATACTTTCGAATGAATTTGGTTTCTAATGTATCAAATATCGCATCGAATCGAAAAAAGTTCAAGAAATTGTATCTCAAAGTTTCAAGTTCGAAAATATTGCATCTTAAAATTTTATGTTCTCTACGTATAGTAATAATACTTAATTAAAAAAATTTAAAGAATATTTTACAATCCAAAAATGAATGCGCTGATGCAACTCAATGTGTCCCTAATCGTTTAATAATTTTAATGAATGACAGCCTTATTTGTTGAGAACTTGTTCAAATTCGATCTGAAATTCATATCTCACAATAAAAATTCAGAATTACCTTATTCTCTTGAAATAATACAGAACAGTTGCAATAACATAGCCACGAATAGAAGTAGCATTACAATCACAGCTATTATCCATGCAGTATGACTACAATCATCTAAAACACATAAGAATAATTAATTTATCTGAATTGCAAAGGATTTCCGAAGAAAACAGTATTTGAGGAAAGATTTTCAAATTATTTCTTAGAAGAAATCGATCGCGTAACATTTGACTTGTGATCTCAGAATTAGTTCATGAGGATACTCCTAGATGGCATCAGCATACTTTCTACTAGATGCTGCCTTCTGAATCGGAATATAGGTGATCGCAGAATTCATGAAAAATATCTTTTTCTCTGTGTATCAAGCTAGAGAATGAAACTTGATACATATTGTTAACCAATAATATTGCACATTTAAGTATTTTTTGAACCCTGAAGTATGTTCCGATAGGGTTGAAATAGTCAACCACTAAAATATTTTTGTTACAACTTCTCAATTCATTTAATAACTTTTTTCGTCATTATCTAATTTTTCTGATTTCTCACCTGAACTTTGTGAACTAGGGGTAGGTTGTGTTGTTGTGTGTTTGTTTTATCCGTTGTTGAAGGTGTTGATCCTTTGTAAGACAAATTTAAAAGAATTGCCGTTGTTATTTTTCTTTCAATTTTGCCTAGATTGAAAGCTACCCATAATGATAGTGGTACAGTTTCTGCTTTCAAGAGATCTTTGGGAAGGGAACTCTTCATTTTCAACAATATTTCATCTGCTGTATCACATGTTGGACTGAAATATTCACTGTATTCGCCTGAAAAAGGAGTATACACTTTGAATATTCGTTCAGCTTGAAAGATGAAGATAGAGAATAATGAAAGTATTTGAATTTAAACAGAAAACGCCATCCAATAGTTTGTCAGGAGTGATTCAATTTAAATAAGGATTTTCAAAATTTTTATCGACCGTTTTGAAAAGAGTAAGGCACTTGTGAAGATTGTCCCTATACTTGACAGTAAATAGATCAGAAAAAACACAGTGTATTATTACATCGAGATAAAATAGAGAAGAGACGCTATGATATACAAGTGAGAAAGGAAAAATAATAACACTGGGGGGGATAAGTCGGGACCAATATGCGGAAAGTTGAATTAAGTTGCCAGTTTTTTCTGTTTACAAATTTCATCCAAAAAATACGACGTGTTGGGTCTTTAGGAATCCTGTTCCAATAAGGTCAATTGAATATCAAATAAACAATTTTCTTCAGGCGGTAATATACACATATAAAAAGAAATCAGATTACCAAGACAGACAAGTAAAAATTTCGAATGCGGATCTGTTCAGTACTCATCCCTACCTGTGATATGTTTTTCCTCTAATTTATTCTTATCTGTCTCTTCTATGCTTGAAGAAAGCCTTTCAGTGCACGATACCATTTTATTGTATATTATTAAGCAGAAAAAATCACAATTTAACTAGAACAGGCGCAAAAATCACAATTCCTCCAGAACATTCAACGATTGCCAAATTTGACGTTAGGTGGTAGTAATATAGCGCATCTGATACCACGTTTTTTCAATGATGGCAACTCTATACTTACTATCCTATCTCTATGGTATTATTATCATTACTAGAACTGGGGTCGTTATAATATATTTTTTTTATTAGTTGAAACAAATAATCTTAGATTTTCAACTCACTTTTTTGCAGTCCACATTCCACATTGTCCACATCGTCGCTATTAAGTTTTATAGCTATTGGTTGCATAGTACCATCATAATTGTCGTCATACTGATATTCTCCAGCGAAAAAAGAATCTTCAAAGTACACGCCTTTCTCACCATTCGGTAATAATAGGGTTATGAAGGCTTCGTCGATTGATTTTTGGTCACTATTTTTCACGAGGTCTATTATAACAGTAATTTCCGTATTTGTTAGAATAGATTTGTCGAAATTTTTCCTTGCAGATAAGACCCAGACAGCATTTGTTTTTTTCACTTCAAGGAATTCGCTGAAAGATTTCTCTGAAATTGAGGTTGAAGGAAAATGTTATCTAACAATCAACACTAATCTCAAATCTACAGGGTTTTTCACTATAATTTGACCCCCCTTTAACTTTGTTGCTAAGAGAGATACAGAGAAATGTTTCATACAAAATTTCATGAAATCGACTGAGGTTTTACAATATCAATTCACATAATGGAATATATACAGGGTGGTCAACATATTGATGGCATCTTCATTTTTTCAAATGGAACATCCTGTATATTTTTCCATGTTTGGCTTGCTCTTTTTCCCCTGATTTCGAATATGTTACATATGTTGGTCTATCTTTTTATTCTGAGAAACACATAGTTTCAAATTTAAAGAACCATCTGGCAAGCTCAGCAATGATTTCTTATTTAATCAGAGCCATAATAATATTATCAAAAATAGTCTAAACAACTTGAACATGGATAAATTGAAAATAGTAATCGTCGAAATGAATACAATCTTCAATTTATAGGCTCACAGATCCTTCTTTCGGCGGACTTGTAAGAAGCTATCGAGTAGCAACTAGCAGATGGTGACATCAAGTAGTGTCAAATGAGAAGTTCAATAATCCCAGATCGCATGCTGAAGCACTGATTACTTCCTCTTCGCTCTTTGAGATGTTAGCAGTGGCCCTACCACCATACTACCATAGTTTATAATATTTTTTTGGTTCAGTAATATTGTTAAGGTTTCATTTAAAATAATACTTTTAAGTGAATTGTTTGAATATAAAGAATTTCGTAGGTATTTCACATATTTTTTTAATCGGCATCATCATTTCAAAACTTTGAAACTCTGAAAATTGAATAGACACACCCACATGCTCATATATATTCGAGGTCAGGAGGAAATAGCCTACCAAAAGGTGAATAAATATACAGAACAGGGTGTCCTATTTGAAAAAATGTAGTTGCATTCAATATGTCGTTGTTCCTATAAATATTCCAATGGACGTTATCATAACTCCACAAATGGGAATTTTCACTTGAAAAATCATTACAGTTCTCGCTAGGTGGCTCTTAAAATTTGAAACTCTGTGGTACTCAGAATAAATGAAAAAGACCAACATATGTTACATATTCGAGATCAGGGGAAAAAAAGCTAGCCAGATATGGAAAATATACAACGTGTTCCATTTGAAAAAATGAAGTTGCCATCATTATGTTGGCCGCCCTGTATATATTCCATTATGTGAATTCATACTGTAAGACGTCAGTCGATTTTGTGAAATTTGTGTAAGACACATTTTCTGTATCTCTTTAGTAACAAAGTTAAAGGGGGGGTTAAATTATAGTGAAAAACCCTGTACAGTGTAGTTCAGATCTTAACCAAGAAATTTTATTAACCATGTATTCCACGTCAAAAATGATACTTAGTTTGCCTGATAAACGAATGTCTTAAAATGCTTCCTCTCCGAGATACAGGGTGATAAAATTGTAGACTTCGATGTGAATTGTGCGTTCAGCAAAATGGTTCGTACTTCGAACATCTGCTTTAAATTCACAATTGAGCATGGGTTAATACAGGGTCTTTATGAATGATTATAACAGCGCAGTTGGCGTTGGACTATTATAAATATTTTTATTATGATGTAAACTACAATTTAAACAAACTATACTGTGAGAAAAATTGAATAATGTAAATGGAATTATAAACTTGTAGACTTTGCATAAAAAAGATAAGATAAAAAAATTCCCAAAGCAACCTACTATGTTTCAATCATTTAAAGACCCCGTACTATTTTTTCAATACTACTATTTTCTTAGTGAAAGTCTCAAGTCTGTACCACCCTTATGAACAGAAAAAAATCATTTTGCATTTATAATAGCTCTTTTTATTCGGATGAAGAAGCCAATGAAAAAGGCTCTAAATTTCGTGTCATTCTCTGAGAATATACAATTTGATAATTGAATAAATGAAGTGATGAATGTTTACCTACTGCAATGCTGACATCATCCACCTCTTTAGTCAGTGTTATAGTTTCAGCCATTTTTATCACAGGTTTATTCTCGGCGATTTCGTATGTCCCATTGTATTTTTTCTCGAGAAACTAACATTCTCTTCCGTGTTTTGCGGAAATGAAATTATAACGTCAGCGCTACTGACTCCAATATCTTTCGAAACGTAACATTCAACTGTCATTTGGGCAATGCCTTCTTCGATTATGTCATCAGTGAACGGTTTTTTCATGCTCAATTCAATATTTTGTCCGTTGACGATAACATCATTGAAGAACGTGGAGTATTCTGAAATAAAAATACGTTTCTAACTTCAATAAAAAGTTTTAGAATGTGTGAGGATGTGAAGCCGTCAATGAAAGTAGTGATAATAAACGAAGTAATTCCTTTATCGTATTGAACAATTACAAAGTAAAGTACAGGGTGGTCAGCTAAGGAATCCGATTCAAAAGCGCTCCAAAATTGTTTTGAATAGGAATAGAGAAGTGGGGTTGGTCTTAAACGAAAGAGGGGTTCATGGAAATTCAGTCGCCATGGTTCGCTAGACGGGTGAGGAGCGTTCGTTCTGTGTGCGCGCTTATTACCAAAATCAACATTTTTCTCTGATGAGCCCATTTTAATCTCGGCGGCTATGTAAACCCACAAAATTACCGGTATTGGTCTTCAGAAAACCCCAAAGAGAAACATGAAACTCAATTGCAGAGTCTGAAGGTCACAGTTTGGTGTGCAATACACGCACAAGGCATTATAGGCCCGTACTTTTTCAAAGACGGACGTGGCCGAGTAACAATTACAAAGTAAAGTACAGGGTGGTCAGCTGAGGAATTCCGATTCAAAAGCGCTCTAAAATTGTTTTGAATAGGAATAGAGAAGTGGGGTTGGTCTTAAACGAAAGAGGGGTTCATGGAAATTCAGTCGCCATGGTTCGCTAGACGGGTGAGGAGCGTTCGTTCTGTGTGCTCTCTTATTACCAAAATCAACATTTTTTCTCTGATGAGCCCATTTTAATCTCAATTGCATAGTCTGAAGCTCACAGTTTGGTGTGTAATACACGCACAAGGCATTAGAGGCCTGTACTTTTTCGAAGACGGAAGTGGCCGAATAACAGTGGATTCTGACCGTTATGTGGACATGTTGAAAAATTTTTTTAACCGACCCTTCAAGACTTTCATGGACACAATCGGGGCACTTGGTTTCAGCAATACAGGGCCCCTTATCACACTTCAAATCGGTCTTTACTTGTTATTTAGGCGCTTTCTCCTAAAAAATTGACTTCTCGGCATGGAGACCTTCCATGGCCCACCAGAAGCCCGGACTTGACACCTTGCTACGTTTACCCATGAGGATACCTCAAAACAGTAGCCTACCGCAACAATCCCAGCACTTTAATAGCGTTGAAGGAAAATATTTGCCAGAAAATTTAAGCCATCGGTCCAGAAACTTTGCAACGTGTTTTTGTAAATGTGGGGGTTCGACTGGAAGAGTTCCAGCAGAAAAACGGTGGACATTTGAACAACCTAATTTTCAAGAAATGAATCTTCAAAGAGTTGAGCATTATTCGTAGAAAAGAAAATTAAATTGACTTGATAGTTTTTGTTTTATTTCTTTTTGAAATCGGAATTCCTTAGTTGACCATACAGTATTAGGAAATGAAAGAATTTGAGGTCAGAGAGCATGTTCCTGTTATGATAAAAAAGTGAGCATCAAAAAGAATTTTAACTGGATGCTATGGAGAAAGGAAGAATGAAAAAAAGAATACACTGCCCGAAATTTCAAAATAAATACCGTCAAATGGTATCCAGATGGTTCTGAAACCACGATAGATGCTTACGCTAGAGTATACGAGCCAAGAACCAAGTGTAAGGCAAGACGCAAAATGACTCGCAGCTTCGTGAGGTGACGCAGCGTGAGTCACGGCGGAATTTTGAGGAGGTTAGCTGCGAACGCGGGAACCGCGCAAATACGATCGCAGTACTTGCTGGTGATTGCTATAACGCAGTTGGTTACAGGCTCAAAATGGAAATATCTACTGTTTTTTTTATTGACTTCAATTCTGATCGGATTCGGGAGATGAGTTCGTGTCCGAAATGATATTTTTTACCTCTCAACTGACTAAAAGAAAGGAATCGAGAAGTTTATACTTAAAAAGAGGAGAAAGTCACGGAGAATTTGCTTCAATCAGAGAATTTAACGACGGACAATTTGAAAATTATTTTCGGCTAAAACGTAACCAATTCAGTTTTTAGTTTTTTCCTCATATAGTCTACATGGCATGTATCGTACAAAAACTTGCCGAATTCGCACTGCTTCAATTATTTTTTCTTCCATTTCTACTACGACTCACCGTGAATACATACAAGAAACTGCGGGATCGACACTGCGTTTCGCAGGGTCACGTTAAGCAAAACCTGCGTCACGTCACACTGCGAATGTGTATGCGCGGACGTATTTATTTATTAGATTTACAAAATCTCGCCGTGACTCACGCTGCATCACCTCACGAAGCTGCGTGGCATTTTGCGCCTTGCCTAAGGCTCTTGTTTGAGTTATTTAAGCAGAAACACTTGCAATCGAAAAATGCATAGCAATCTACGATCTACATGTTGATGAAAACTTCTTGTCGAATACCTTCTTTCGAGCCTTCTTCTTTGATGTCACACTTGAGTCCTGTTCTTTCTCCTTCTAACATGACTTCTTGACCACTTCTCGCCACTATGTTGGATTTCTCCTGGTCATAATCAAATAAATAGGATGATTTGGTGAAAGAGGGAGGTTCACTATTTTTTTCATCAATATCGAATATAACGGTGGCGGTACTGCTTCGTGTTGGTGTTCCAGAATCCTGCCAGAGAAAGTTTATGGAAAATTTTAGTTTTTTAGAAAAACAAACAATCAACTTCTGCAGAGGTATGTGAATGGGCATTTCCAGTATGTTAAAATACAGTCTTTATGTGACATCATAAAAAGTAGGATGTGTTGAATATCTACCTATCCAATAATACACTTAAAATTTCAAATTCAGTGGAACATTCCTATAACGCTAAATCCTCAAAAATATTCGTTATAAAGAAATTTCGTTATACAGAAAATTTGTTTCTATAGTCGGCAAGGTCGTGGTCGACTTCACTGATAAATTTAAGTTTATCATTCAAACTTAAGCACTTCCTTTTCGACATTTTCGCACAACTTTCACACTAGTGTTATGTAGATTGAAATATATTCTGGGAGGATTCTGCATTTCTTAGAAACTTTATAGGTTTTCACTCCCAGTCTCTGAAACATAAATAATTAAAAAATGTTTGATTAAGGTGAAGTGCTCCTGCGAAAATCTTTGCACTTATTTGTCAGGAGCAAATTGGTCTTGAAAAAAATTGTTGCCTAACTAGTGTTATGGTTAGATTGAAACCAAACAGCCAAGGGTGTATTTAAAACTGTTTCAGAAGGATCTTCCTGCCCGCCATAATGATTTAGTTTAAGGTCGGAATTTATTACGTACGTCCGAAAAATCCCACCCTTCTTACCAATACCAATTCAAAGAGTGATGTTCTTTGAATATTTTGTTATTATAGAGGGAAGGTGCAATGTCTTGTACGAAATTCGTTATACAAAAAAATTCGTTACACAGACGTTCGTTATAGGGAAGTTCCATTGTAATTAATTTTTAATTGAATATTGAAAATGCGATTTCGGTACTCGTAAGTTCAGACGTTGCGCCATGATGACGTACGAGCAAGCATAAGTAATGGATATGAAGTAAACTGCGAATCAAAATTCATCATGAAATAGATGCAGCTTTGCACCCCCGGTAGGAACGGCCCTGATAATCGCTATAATTTTTTCTGGAATTCGTTGGAGATGCCCATTAATAATAGTATATTGTGCAACGAGCGAATAATAGCCATTATACGCAAGTAGCATTCTATACTTTATCCACGACTACTGCATATACTTATTGAAGATTTCAACATTTGGCGACCGCGACAAGACCCTTCTATGACAAGCATGGAAAAAGTCAAGTTGACACATGAGAAATTTTTGTAGAACTGTTCAATGTATATATGTATATTTAGTAATAAAAATAGTTATTTATTATACAAGGGAAAAAAGTATAATACACTATTTTTTCTGTGACAGGAATAACGACCATTAACAGTGAAACAAATATGACCTTCACGAAATTACTTTTTTCCCCGGGAAAAAGTGAGTACTTTTTTCCCGGATACATAGAGACTCATTTTTTGACAGGAAAAAAAGTAATTTCGTAAAAGTTATATTTTTGACCTGTCAAGAGATATGAAATGTTAATTTTTTTCCCGTCACAGAAAAAATGCTTTAATTGTTATAATAAAATTAGACTTGGCCCTCGATTGACAAGGTATACCCATATTTGTTAGTTGCAGCAATACTGAAGAAATACCAATTTAAAGAATATTATATCAAAGCTAAATCTATGAAGCATCTGACAGGAGTGCCTAGATTATGTAGTAGTTGTGTATAAAGCTTATTTTGACATAATTCAGACTCACCATAGCTGTCAAGATGAATTGCGTTGAAGATTGAAGTTTCGCCAACCCAGTAAATTGTAATTGTAGTTGATAAGTGTAATCATTCAGTAAATATACCATTGGAGTAAGTCCCGTATAATTCCATGAAAATTTGATTTCTTTATTGGAGAAATCTATATCGCGGACTAATATATCAGTTCCAAAGTTTGTGATGTTAGTCTTTGGTGACATTGGCATTGGCAAAGTATACTTATAGGTTGATTGAAGGAATGCTGGATCGTGGTTGTTCGTATCTTTCACAATAATTTTGAAAAGCTGAAATGAAATGAATGTTGGAAACTGACAATTCTGAAGGATGTTTCAAATTGCGCATTTTTCGATAATACACTGCGCGAAGAAATTAACGCACATTCTGAAAATCTCAATTTTAATGAAAGTTAACTCTACATTGACTTTATAACTTATTTTTTATGTTCTCTCGGGAAGGTTTTGAACGAAACAAGACATTTCCACCGCTTGCGTAAATTACAGCTCGGCAACGACGGTTCATACTCAAAATGAGTGATCTTAAATGTTCTGATCTAATCCATCCCAGATTTCTCTGAGTTGGATTCCTAAGTCACTAAGAGTAGCTGGATGATTTTCTGAACTTCTCAGCCTTCTATTGAGGTTGTCCCAAACTTGCTCAATCGGATTGAGATCTGGACTTCTTGCTGGCCATTCCATTCGATAGACTTCAATTTCTTCAAGATACTCCTGAACGATGCGCGCACGATGGGGTCTGGTATTATCGTCCATAAAAATGAAATTTTCACCAATGTATGGGGCAAATGCACTACATGCTCTTCAAGAATGTTCCTTATATACCTATCAGCATTCATTGCAGTCAAAGATATTCCACCCCATACCATAATCGATCCTCCCCCGAAACCAGTAGTATTCAGGAAATTGCACTGAGCATATCTTTCATGTGGGCGTCTGTATACAAGGAAACGTTGATCACAATGGTAGAGGTAGAACCTAGACTCATCTGTGAAGAAAACTCTTTCCCAATCAGCCTCTTCCCAATAGATATGCTCTCTCGCAAATTCCAAACTCGCCCTTCGATGGGCTGGGGTAAGAGCTGGGCCTCTTGCTGCGACACGAGGCCTTAAATCATATTCTCTGAGGCGATTTCTTATTGTCTGAGTGCTAATTTGCACCCCATGAGTTTGCTCAAGCTGATTTTGAAGAAGGCGAGCGGTTGCAAACCGTTGTCTCAACGAAGAAATTCTCTAGTAACGTTCTTGAATGGCAGTTATTACCCATGGTCTACCCTGTCCTGGTCTCCCTGAATCGCTGCAACATTCTGGACACACTTGTATGGGAAACTCCAAACCTTTCTGCAATTCTTGTGTATGTCCACCCTTCTTCTCGCAAAACTACCGCTTGGGCACATTCCTCTTGGGTTTCGCGTTGCATAGCGTTCGAGTGTAGAAAATCAAACGAAAGAAAAACTATTGATCACTAGAATTAATCGAGAACAACTGATTTCAGAATGGAGCCAATACATTCAAAATCTGATAATCTCACCTTTTTCTTATTTCTGCTGGGAAAAAACATCTGTATTGAACAAAAACGTTGAAAGTAGATGACATATGCATGCATAATTCTGATGAAAATAATTATCATTGAGTACACCTTCAGTTGTAGAATAAATTTGGGATTTCCATAATGTGCGTTAATTTTTTTGCGCAGTGTAAATAAAACGAATAATTTGCATTCATTTTCGAAAACTTTTTATTGGTGATTGAAGTGTCAGTTTGTCAGTTATGACATTTATGTACAAAAAATAATCTCTGCCAATTGCCTCCTCTTACAGCTTTCCAGATGGCCACCTTTTGTGAGAATTCCACATAACCTCGAAGAAATAGTCCAACGGTATTAAATCGAATGATCTAGTTGGTCATATTTTTGAGAAAACTCAGCTGATTGTTCGTTGATGAAATTGACAAATAAACGACGTTTGAAATGATCTAATGCCTTTAGTTCCTGGGTTATTTGAACCTTATATGCCTTGAGAGCTAAATCTCTGTGTGAAATACGCCATGTTGTAGACCTACTATTTCCAACTTGTTGTGAACATCGTGTAATGGATATTTCAGGGTCTTCAGCAACACTTTCACGAACCAAATCAATATTTTGTGATGAAGTTGTTTTTTTTTTTCACTTTTTTGATCTCTAACCGAAATTATTATTTGAAAAAATGTGTTTCCAAAGATTGCAATGTAGAGAAAATGTTTATACTAAACGGTTTCACAATAAGAGGTGTTATTTTGAATAACCCGTTATTTCGGTTGATGTCACGATTGAAGCTGTCATTTTTTGACATTAACAAGTGGAAACTACGACATAAGAAAAATGGAACGATACAAGCCTCAAGAACGCATTGAAAACATTAAAATGCACTCTAAAATGGTGAAAATTTGGCAGAGACGGTTCGTAAAACTCGAACATTTTTGGGTCGTCGTGAAGCACCTTGTCGGACCGCAATAAAGAAAGTGGTGGAAAAATTCGAGCTGTTGGGACAAGTTAGTGATGTGAAGAATAAAACCCGTGCACGTCGCTCAAGAACAGCCGAGAATATTGCTGCTGTAGCCGAAAGTAATGAAGAAAACCCAGGTTTGTCCATTCCTCGTCGTTCTTTGGAATTAGGCATTCCAAAAAAGTCATTACACCGTATTTTGCATAAAAAATTGGGTCTTAAGGCTTATAAAGTTTCAACAAGACGGCGATATGTGCCACACAAGCAACGAAACCATTGGTCTTTCGCGGGAAAAGTTTCCGGACCGTGTTATCTCTCGAAGAGGTGATCACAGTTGGCCACCGAGATCTTATGATTTAACACCTTGCGACTTCTTCCTCTGGGACCACGTGAAAGAGAAGGTCCACCCTAATAGCCCAGCGTCGATTCAAGACCTTAAAGATGGAATTCGTGAGGATATCGAAGACATAGGGCAGCCACTTTGCGATTTGGTTATGGAAAATATTATTAAAAGGATATGGTCCTGTAAGTGTGGTCGTGGTGGTCATTCTCCTGATGTTATTTTCCACTATTAAGTGCATAGCTTCTTCTTTATAATGAAATAAACATCCGATCATTTATAGTGAAAAATGGCATTTTCCTTTGAATATCAAAATAACACCTCTTATTGGAAAACTCTTTATATTATATTGATGTACCCAAGAGAGCTAGGAATCCTTCAACATAACCTCAATAATCCCAAGTTTTTCAACAAATTTCATTGCATATTAGGTATATGACGATTTTCAGCTAGTTTACCATTTTTTTCATTCTCAAAACTATCTATGATTCTTTAATTCTGAATACAAGGGAATAAAACATTTAAACTAACGTACCAGTGTCCTTGTTCCTGTTGTACAAGTAACATCAATCTTAGAAGTAATTGTCACCGTATCAGATGTCGTTCTCTCATAATCTCCATTTCCATCTATATCAGTAAGGTTTTCTCTTGGTACGATTCTGAACAATTTCTTATCCTCATCCAACTTGATACAAAAATATTTATCACAGGAGCCAACACCTAAGAAGAAAATATTCGATGAAGAGGAATCAAAATGAATAAACAATATTTCTTCATTTCAGAAATGGAAGAATGTACCATGCAACTTACTTTCTATATTCTCGTATGCACTTTGAAAAACCGTTGCGTTTACATCGGTGTCCTTAATTACAACGTCAAATACTTTCTGCGTATTCCATTCTGTTTCATTAATTTCTTCGACCTGGCAGTCTGATGTTACTCCGTAATCTGAAAAGCACAAACCATCAATGAAAAATCCAAGAGAAGTCCTAAGTAGGAGCTTTTGAGCTCTCGTTCATTGATAGAGCAATAAAACTATTAGCTCAAAATTTTATATGGGACTTGGGAGATTGATACCGAATTTATAAACGCACAATCGGAATTATATTCTGGAGCTTATTCAGAAAATTAAGTATGTAAACAATAAATAATAATAAAATTGAATTCTATGGTTCTGATGATGCGATCCGCTTGAAATTTTGCATGAACATTCAGTATATCAGTCTCCATTCACAACATAAATTTCACTCAAATTTTATGGAAATATGAAGTTTCTTCTCTTCCACTGGCGCAGCCAGGGGGGGGGGGGCTTTGAGGCTGCAGCCCCCCCCAAAGATTAATTTTTCGTTATTTCTTTATTCTTTGCAACTTTCGTTATTCACTGTATCATCAAAAATTTTTCAGTTCAGCCCCCCGCAAAATAAAATCCTGGCTGCGCCACTGTTCTCTTCAATATTCCGATTGAATTTTCTATGGTTCTGTTTACACTATATCTACAGAATTTTTACCGCCTCGGTGGCTGCAAGGACATGGTGCTTGCCTACAAGTACTTACGAAGCTGTAGGTCTGGGTTCGAATCCCGGCGTGGGTATGGATGTTTGTGTATGTCCTAGTATGTCTAAGAACAAAAATTTTTGGAGTGGTATGTAAGATGTGAATGAGAGTCTTAAGTGTTAATTTGAAATCCATGATATAATGATATGTTCGTTGCCTCGATGGTCTAAGTTATCAAGGGCATTGTGAAAGGATGATGAATGAATGAATCTACAGAGTTTTACATGAAGCTTATTATGACCATCTTGCATACGACCACAACATTTCATTTCGATTTATTTGAATGTCCATATTTTATGGAACGCCCAGTACGATTTGGCTGGTTATCTAACTTAACCGATGCATTTGGGAGACGAACTTACCCTGAAAATCTCAATTCCTTCGAAAGTAATCAGGCTAACAGACGGCCGGACGGACGAATTGAATTTACTCACAAATTCTTCACCAGGGAGCGAACCCTATCGTTTGAGACCATTTTCGGCTCAAAATTCGAAAATTACAGACATTTTGACAAATTTTTATAGCGCTCGTTTAAGTAGAACGAGCGCTCAAAAATGATTCTTCAGAATGAAATATCTATTACTTTCATTCTGCTTATTTATAAAATTATAAATTCGAAATATTATTGAAGCTTAGAAACCATATTGGACAATAATAAGGTCACATATTATTATATTCAGATTTGATGCAACATTGTATCTACTTTTGATTAGATAGTCAGAAGATGTACCTACAAAATATTTTATGTTTTTTTTGCATGGTATTTTTTTTAATATCAGCTTGTAAATTTTTGAAACATTAGTTGCTATTGTTTCGAATAATAATTAATTATTATTGAATATTTACCTTATCACCGTATGTTGGCAATATCAGTCATAATATATTTCAATTTCTTTTCAGTCCTAATATTTCACGATTATTTGGAGTAAAAGGTGCTGCTGCTTTATAATATTTTGATTGATTATCGTAAAATATGTCGATAGATTCAACAGTATGCATCATTCATAAACTTAATACACGACTAATTTATTCGTATTGAAAAGTGTTGGAATTTCTTCACACAATACAAAAAAAGTAATTACCTTCAATCTGTTGGGCTTCATAGAGCTGAAACAGCAAGAAAACACAAACCAAATAAAAAAATTCATTTTTCTCACATTCTCCACAACTCTATACCCAAACTGCCTTCTAGTTTTTCCCTTTTAATCTTATCTCTGAAATATCGATTTCATTGTTCGCTCTTATAGAAAAATGATGAACCATATCAAACAATCATTCGATATCGGCGAATTTGCTGTGATATCAATAGATGGATGATGTTTTTCTTATCTTTTAGAGTGCGGTTAGTGTTCTAAATGGAAATTCAGAGGTGGCAGTTCGTGGATATCTAATTTTTCGTGTTTTTTACAAGTATGATGCGGAGAATTGTGAAATGTAAACACAAGTCGAACCACTTTACAAAGTATGTTGAAAACAAAAAGAATGGTTGTTGAATGTTGAATTTGCCACATTACTGACTTTGCTGTGGTATATTCAAACATCGGTAAAGTGTGCTGTAGTTTCACCAGTTGTCCCAAGTATTTTAATATCAGTTTCAAGTTTGATTTTAAGGGTGAAATATTAAAATTCCAATCTAAGATAATTATAATGAATGTTGTTTCAAAGTGCGTATTTCTTTTAATGAATAAATACCTAATTTGCAGTCATTTTCGAATTTTTATTATGGGTATAGTCTGTTCACGAAAGTTTGAGCGCATGGTAGGCGTTTATTTATTTATCTGAAGTTGGCAGTATTTGCTGTCATAACTTGAAATAAAGTCAACGTTGCCTTATGTACCCGGCCTCGTCCGACGAGATTGCGAGTTATCAGAGAACTCTATGCAATATTGACAACATTGCGTATCAATCTGACAGGAAAATAAACCACATAACCTAAAATTTTAATATGCCAAATTTCCATGGCCAACCGACAGCTCAACGTTTCGTGAACGGACTATAATTGAAGTATCCGTAATGACATCTTTGAACAAAAAATTATCGAAGACTTTTGATATAATTGAGGCTCTACGGGGTGTCAAGGAAAAAGTAACATGCATAGTGCCACACTATGGAGGCCAATAAAATATGAAAAAAAGGTCCCATGAATATATGTCCGAAACTGCTTCATCGAATTCAAGTTCGAAATAATTTTGAAAAACTTTTGTCGAACTTATGACAGAATGACCAATAATACGAAGTGACCTATCGTTTGGGAAGCTCAAAAAATAGTTCATTATTCTTATAGTTCTTTATCAACTCATTATTATTCAACAGTCCTGAGACTGGTGTCATATAGGTAACATATTCTCCGGAATACAAACTAATTATATTCCTTTTCCATGTCATCTTCTTTGTGTTTTTCACCTCCCTTGACTGAATTATGTTTCACTGGAATGCGAGGGGCAAGATTGATCATACTTGCCCACTGCCCTTCACAAAGATGGTGGAACCTCATGTTCTTCAATAGTTTGCCCCTCAAATCCGCTGGTTCACTGCAACTAGGCTGAGAATCCCAAACCTTTCTGTTATTATCAGATATCCACCTAAAACAAAATATTCAGCTTTTGAATGTTTAATTTATAAAAAACAAATGAATATTGAACTATCTCTTCAAGGCTGATGAGGTGAATTTATTCTTTTTAAATAATAAAAAGAGAGATGAATAGAGAATACAAATAACAAACAATAAACAATAAGTAACAGTGAAAAAATCAGCCGGTTAGTAATGATTTTTTTAGACGTAGTTGTTGATATATGTTGAGAGGGGGGGAAACTTTAATAGAATTATCATTTTTGTAATAAATTGTTTCAAGATTTAATTTATAAAGTAGCTGTTAGTAATAAAATTTGAACATTCACCCATTTAACACTTTTGATGCCTCTTACTGTATTAGACCTCACTATCGAGAATTTTCGTTGAGGAAAAAGTAGGGCGTCTCGTCAAAATGAAGCTACTCACAAATATTCAGATTGTTAGTAATCATTATGTAAAACAGGCGCTAGCCCATGGACTATATGGAAAGTTTCTTAGAAAATTACGTGAAAGGACCCCGCACATTTTGTATGGGAATTGGATCCCGGTGGATTTGGCTGAAAATTTGATATGATGTTCTACTAATCCTTCTGATCAAATGTCTAAACAGTCACGAAGCTGAAAAATGCATACTTCTAGGAGTTTTTTAGTGATTTTTTGTATCCATTATGGCTTACGTATTATGGGAATTGGTTCCCGGTGGATTTGGCTGAAAATTTGATATGATGTTCTACTAATCCTTCTGATCAAATGTCTCCACAGTCACGAAGCTGAAAAATGCATACTGCTAGGAGTTTTAGCGATTTTTTGTATCCATTTTGGCTTACGTATTACTGTTCACACAGAAATGTTTGAAAATATTTCGAATTGATAGAATCTGCTTTCAATAATAACGAAATATTCTCAAACATTTCTGTGTGAACGGTAATACGTAAGCCATAATGGATACAAAAAATCGCTAAAAACTCCGAGAAGTATGCATTTTTCAGCTTCGTGACTGTAGAGACATTTGATGAGAAGGATTAGTAGAACATCATATCAAATTTTCAGCCAAATCCACCGGGAGCCAATTCTCATACAAAATGTGCGGGGTCCTTTACGCTTTACATAATTGTCCATCTGAAAACACTTTCGGTCGAATTATTAAAAAATTTCGAGAGAACGGTACGGCGAAATATCAAACAATAGAGTCGCAGTGGACGTTCACGAGAAAATATTGATTTGGTGCGTGAAAGTGTTGCTGACGACTCTGAAATACGACGTTCTCAATAAGTTGGCCTTAGTGGATCCACAACATAGTGAAATTTTTCTTATACTTACAGTGCCAGATAAAGAATATTACAGTCGCAGTGCCACTGGTTTTTCGTCAGTTTGATTGATGTTACATTCGTGAGTGGATCCAAAGTGTTGGGTTGAAGATAACGGAATTTATTGCTGTCCAAATGCCTTGAAACAAAGTTAAATAATGTGTAGAAATCCGAATCTTTCTTGAAGAAAAATTGTTATCGTAAATTGATTTGGATTTCATAAAATCATTCGATTTCATCGAAAATAATCCAAAGAGATAATCATAAAATGATCAAAAAATAAAGATAAAGTGGAACTTCGCCATAACGAACGTCTGTATAACCAATTTCTCTTTATAACGAATTTCGTACAAGACATTGCACCTTGAATACAAATTCCATGTTAAAAACACCCTCTAAAACGAAGTAAATTCCCTCTATAACGAAATATTCAGAGAAAATTACTCTTTGAATGTATTGGTAAGAAGGTAAAAGGGTGGGTTTTTTCCGAAATTTTTCCGGACGTATGTAATAAATCCCGACCTTAAACTAAGTCATTACGGCGAGCAGACAGATCTTTCTGAAACAGTTTTAAATACACCCCTGGCTGTTTGGTGTCAATCTAACCATTAAGCTGGGTTTAGACGAAGCGCACCTACTCGCGCACCAGCCTCGCTTCCGCTCCCTCGCATCGTGTAAACATGCTCCTCGCCGTGAGGCCCCTCGTCCTCGGGGCGAGCCGTCGCCGGTCGGTTTCAGTCGCGCATCAAAGAAACCTCACTCTGTCGTTTGAACAAGAATTTGCAGCTAGTCGAGACTAGCGAGTGCGCCGGCTTTAGTATTCTATTTACGCAGGGAAAATGGACCAAGCGAAGCGCCTGGAACTTATCGAGCTATACAGGGTGTTCTTAATTGAACGTACAAACGAAAAGGGGAGATTCCTTAAGTTAGTTTAAGAAAAAAAGTCCCATAAACATGGGGTAGCAAACGTTTCGTTTTCGAGATACAGGGTGTTAAAGTTTTAATCGAAAACATGTGTTGATTATACGAGTTTATCGAATCCTTATGAATCATCGCTACAGATCAGAAAAATTTCCATAAAAACTGACACTGAATTCATTCACCACAGCTTACAAAGTTGCCTTTCCATCATAATTTGGATTTTCACGAGGATTTTGAGAGGATCGTTCAAATTTTTTTTCTCAATATCGTTGGTAGATACGACAAAACTACAAGAGACCGAAAAGTTTAGTATAAGAACAAAGCTTCTTTTACATTTTTTCAAATTAACAGTTGCTCACCAAAAAAAAGTTCTGCAGAAGAACAGGTGGCAGTGTTCCAGAAAAAATATCACCCTGTTGATCTTCTATCGAAATTGCCATGTCACGTGGTGAGAACTCTCAAATGTATTATCTATGCCAAATTTCAGTTGAATATCTTGTGAAGTGTAGATACTATGAGAAAAAAACGAAAAAAATTCAAACTTTAACACTCTGTATCTCGAAAACGAAACGTTTGCGACCCCATGTTTATGGGACTTTTTTTTCTTGAACTCACTCAAGGAATCTCCCCTTTTCGTTTGTACGTTCAATTTAGGAACACCCTGTATAAACAGCGGGTGGTATTGTGGAATCACAAAGAAAAAATTTACCACAACAAAAATAAAAGACAGGATGCATGGAATGAGATAAGTTATGTTCTGTCAATTCCGATTCCTGCATTGAAGGCAAAGATGAAAGGGTTGATGATTTGTGTCCATTTTTGCAATTTTCGGAGAAATAACAGCTAGCAGGTGTTCAAAATCTTCAAACGTCATGCGCAGGAAATTTTTTATGGTTTCTTCAGCAGGGTCTACCACCATATCGGCCATCAATCTGCAACCATACTGCAATCGCCGGCGAAATAATTCCTTAGCCCACCACCGACGCTCCTTCCTATTTTTTTCAATCTCATTTTTTTTTGTGACACATTGCTAGGAAAGCAAACGACGCGGTAATTGAAGGTGTAACCATGCTGAACTGTACGACTCTATACGAGGCTGATTACTACCTCGCCTTCTCATCCTGGCTCGCCCTTCCAGGCGAATCCAGCGCGTCGTGTAAACACTAGCGCGAGGATGAGTTTTGGTGCGCGAGTAGGTGGCGAGGTTTGACTCGCGAGTGGGTGCGCTTCGTCTAAACCCAGCTTTACTCTAGTGTGAAAGTCTAAAAGGAAGTGCTTAAGTTTGAATGATAAACTTGAATTTATCAGTGAAGTCGTCCGCGACATTGCCGACTATAGAAACAAATTTTCTATAGGTATAACAAAATTTCTTTATAACGATTTTTTTTTTGCGGATTTAGCGCTTTCGTTATATGGAAGTTCCACTGTATATTGCATGATTGATAAAATAACATGCTGTTCCATAATACACCATATACCCTTAATTTTTGAATTCAGGCCTTCCTCAAATCCCTACTTACATTTTTTTTACATTCGGTGTGTACCGAAATACATCAGGATGAATGACTTCTAACAGGTTATTGTTCATCAATAAAGTTGTTATATTTTCTAGCCCCATAAGAGATTTTTCCTTTAATTCAACTAAGGAATTCGAGTGGAAAATTAATATTTCTATCTTTCGATTTCGCAAAAACATTCCTTCTTGAATGTCCAGAATATAGTTCTGAGCCAGGTTCAATTCTGTGAGTTCTTTGAGGTCCCGGAAAGTATCCATATCCAGCTAAAAATTCGAAGAAGATGCACAAAATATTCTGATAAATAGAAGCAGGATGTGATGAACTTTTCAATGAGAAAACGAAGGTCTTCACAGTTTTCCAGTTGAATAGATTTTATAACGAAACAACTTTTTTCGGAGTTTTTGCGACTTGTTCATCCATATTTTTTCGGAAGGATTCAAAAAAATGTTTCATTTGAAAATATCAAATATTTACCTCTTCAATATTGTTGGAAGCTAGTTGTAGGTTCTTAAGATTACGCATATTCCCAAGTAATCTTTTGGAAATATGGGATATTTTGTTTTTTCGCAAATTCAGGTATTCCAAATTGGCCAACTTGTCGAAGATCCCTGAAAAATTGAAATGATAAGAGGTAGGAGTTTTTAATTCAGAATGCACTTAAAAAATTCTTTTTCTCATTTTCTTATAAACATATCGAATAGCGTGTGCGTAGCAAAATGTATCAATAAGATCAATTTGCAAGGGGTTATGTTATATATTTTGAAACGGGAAAAAACGAGGAGTTTCTAGTAAGAATGATTTATTGTTTCCATAAGAAAAAACAATACTTCATGTCATAAAACAGAAAGAAAACCGTTCAGAAAATATTTTAATAAGCCACTGGATTCCTATCAAAAAAAAATTTCATAATGTTTTTGTTTCAAGTTTTTCTTTATCTTATAGGGTTAAGAAGTTGTGGTTCAAGGATGACCAATTCTGTGTCACCCTGTATATTTATTCAAGTCCCTCAACTAAACATGATAACGAAAAAATTTGAAATATACAGAGTAATTTGGAAAGGCGATCAAAAAACGTGTTCAGGTAATATGGAGTTAGTATAGCTATATTATTTATGATTGTATTTATTTTGCTGATATTACCTTCATCCAAATCGTCCAATTTATTTTCAGCTAAATTCAATCTCGTGAGAGATTGCAAGTCTTCAAAAATTTTAGCTGGAAGTGACTCTATTTCGTTGTTACTCATATCTAGGTCTTCCAGATATTTTAAATGACTGAAAAGCACTTCTGGAATTGTTTTCAATTTGTTGCCTGACAAGTGCAGTATCATTAGGTCTTGACAAACTTCGAAGATACCTTCTGGTAAGTTCCTAAGTCTATTGAATGAAATGTCCAAGGTCTTGAGATTTCTCAATCCCCAGAAAATTTCTTTGTGGAAGTCCAACAAGAAGTTCTTGTGAAGACGCCTGAAGAAAAAGATATTATTCTAAAAGTTCAAGAACACAAATATGTTCGATGAAGCAATATTATTATGTATTATATTCCCAAATTCCCGAAGATTCAAATAGACTTTAGGAGATCTTGACTACACCACATCTTCTGTATAAGATTTTCTATATATTAATAGGCGGTTCTGTTTCTGTCCAATTAAAAAAACTATCATGTCTGGTTACATTTGACCATCTCAGATTGAACAAAGGTTTTCTTAGGAGTCGAGAAAACATATAACAAGTCTTGGGAAACACATCATTCACAAAACCCTTCGAAGTCACTTAAAAACGGGAACAACGCTCAAAAATTCCCAAAAAACTCTCAAATTTGTTATAGAAAAATATATCCGTCTACCTCAAAATAAAACTAAGTTTCGCTTGAACAAAATTAATCAATAATGATCCATTTTAATCTGTGATCTCTGCTATTTTAAGCATGGACCTATAATACTAACTGGACGTCGAACTTTCTTACTGTCACGTAGAAAAAGTGAGGCAAATGGCCGCCATTTGCAGTTTGGGGTGAACCACAAATATTTTGATGTTTTATGCTATCTGTGCTCGAATTCATAGATTTATAATAGGCCCATGCTCGAATTTTGATTGAAACATAGACGTTCCTTTGAAAGAAGTGATGAAAACGAACTCTATATTAGTGTTCTGTGAACTCTAACATTTCGGTCTATTAAAATTATAAAGATTTTCGATTCTTGTGATTAGTTATTAAACAATATTGGTAATCTTATCATTTTAATTCGTTGAAATAAAATGAATAAAGGAATATTGGTAATTCTAATATTTAAATTCATAGAAAAAGTGACACCTCTCCAATCCACCCCAAACTGCAAATGACCGCCGTTTGCCTCAAAATTTTTGACAGGTTCGCCATCTAGTTAGTATTATAAATCTATGATTTTAAGGATTATTTGTCATAAAAAACCGAACATAAAGTATTCACAAGCTGTTATTTGATTTCACATGTATGACTTGTATACTCCGTTCACGAAAGGTTGAGCACATAGTAGGCGTTTCTTTATTTATCTGAAGTTGGCAGTATTTGCTGTCATAACGTAAAATAAAGTTAACGTTGCCGAATGTACCCGGCCTCGTCCGACGAGCTTGCGAGTTATCAGAGATCTCTTTGCAATATTGACAACATTGCGTATCAATCTGACAAGAAAATAAACATCATAACCTAAAATTTTAATATACACAGTGGGATATGTCAAATTATCATGGCCAACCGACGGCTCAACCTTTCGTGAACGGACTATACAAAATATTTCAGTATTTCAATAAATAATTAATACTCAAATCATGAAGCGGTAAACGGAAAAATCTTATTAGATCTTATAAATCTAGTGATTAATAAACAAGTTGATTAATAAGTATTAGTAGGACTAACATGCACCAACTTGACTTACAGATATCCCAGATTTTCAAGGTCATCAAAGATGGTCTGCGGTAAATAATCAATTTCGTTGTCGAAGATATATAGCTCCGACAAAAATAGAAGATGTTTTAAAGCATTTTTGTTAACGGTCGTTAACTTATTTATTCCCAGATCTCTGAAATGAAAATTTAGTGAGGGTGCGTTGATTCAATTCCATGTTTACTCACAATATTGAAGCATCGTAAGGAATGACTTGGTGGGAAGGAAGATATGGTAAATTTTGCTGCCAGCAGCTGATAGTCTTCGTTTCTGGTAAACATTTACAAGGTCCCTTGATGCATTCCAGCCATCTATTGTTGTCTTTAGATATTATCCATACTGAAATCCAAAATACTCATCAATATAATACCAGATCCAAATTGATTAATAATGAGCCATTTTATTGCAAAATGTCTACTGTTTTAATGATCAATTGTTATGGACAACGGAACATAAAGTATTCAGAAGCAATACGAGTAATGTAACCATAGATTTATAATACTAACTATAGTCCGTTCACGAAAGGTTGAGCACATAGTAGGCGTTTCTTTATTTATCTGAAGTTGGCCGTTTTTGCTGACATAACGTAAAATAAACTCAACGTTGCCTCGTCCGACGAGCTAGCGAGTTATCACACAACTCTATGCAATATTGACAACATTGCGTATCAATCTGACAAGAAAATAAAGAACATAACCTAAAATTTTAATATACACAGTGGAATATGCCAAATTGTCATGGCCAACCGACGGCTCAAACTTTCGTGAACGGACTATAGATGGCTAACCTGTCAAAAATTTTGAGGCAAACGGCGGCCATTTGCAGTTTGGGGTGAATTTGAGAGTTGTGACTTTTTCTATGAATTGAAATATTAGAATTATCAATATTTTTTTATTTATTTTATTTCAACGAATTAAAATGATAGGATTACCAATATTGTTCAATAACTAATCACAAGAATCGAAAATATTTATAATTTTAATAGACCAATGTCACAGAAGTTCACAGAACACTAATATATAGAGTTCGTTTTCATCACTTCTTTCAAAGGAACGTCTATGTTTCAATCAAAATTCGAGCATGGACTTATTATAAAATGGCATAAAACATCAAAATATTTGTGGTTCACCCCAAACTGCAAATGGCGGCCATTTGCCTCACTTTTTTCTACGTGACAGTAAGGAAGTTCGACGTCCAGTTATACGGTATTCGTTTTGAGGAGTTTCGTGCTCCTGAGCTGTTCCAGTGCTTGTGCGCAGCCAATGGCAAGCCGTATTTCGAGCTTTTGAGTTACTCAGGAGCACGAAATATCTCAAAACGAATAGGCTATTAGTATTATAGGTCCATGAATGTAACATGCTGAAACATAGATACATGGAAATTTATAACATGTCAAATGTATGTCTTGTGCAAAATAAGTTCTTCAATAATAAAGAATTTATACTCAATTCATAAGGCGGTCGACGCTCACGCGTTAATAGTTGGAGAACATCAAATGGCTGACATTAGTGAACTAGTTGATTAAATAGTTATTTTAAACAAGAATATGGGTCAGGATGAGGGTTTTCTGCATCACCAAGTTCCAGCAACATAACAATGAAATATAGGCTACCATGAAAACTGTGCAATTCTGGAATATCAAAGCACTGTTCTGCTCTACAAGGTATGGTATAATGAACCACAAAACTGGAGAGATTTCATTTAACCATTGGTAATACTAAATGAAAGTTCTTTCTGTGTTGATCTGCTCAATTTTTTCATACATAACATTTGTCATGAAAGCTGAAGCTCACCTGGTTGCTCTAAAGACCTTATTCGTCTTTCCAATTTATAAAGAATTCCCTTCGTCATATTATTCACGAGTTCATTTCCAAATTCTCTAACAAACAGTTTACTCTCTTCCAAACCATCACAAGCGTCTATGGGACATTCATGTTTGGCACCCTCAATAAATGCTATAAAAATAAAAATTGTAGCAACAAAAACAAGCATTCTTACTCCTTCCTCAACTGGAATTAAATTTGGAGTCACAACGTTACGATTGACCTATAAAGTTTATTTAGGTACCGTCCCAATTTGGCTACATCATTGTCTAGATTACATCAATTATTTTGTTAATAAGATTTACTGTAACTAATTTCGAAATTGGTACGGTATATGAGTTGCTATAATTTACAAATGGGCTCTCAGTTATTGTCATATCAGAGTAGACATAGTAGGTGGTGATCATATTACGCGTTCAGAAAATTTCTGGTGATATATTTGCCAAATTTTCATGCCGAGCAAAATTTAGAAATAAATTGAATTCTATGGGAACCTTTTGAAATTCTGCAACATTCAGTATAGTATAAATATCTTCAACCTCAAAATACATTTCACTGGAATGGGATATTTTGTTGTGAAATATGGGGATATTTCTTTGCAATATTTCGATTGAATTTTTTATAGCTCTGTTAACACTATGGTTTTCTTATGAGTATCTTGCATGTGGCCGGAAAATTTCATTTCGATCTGTTTTTTTTGTCCGAGGTAAGAAAAAAAATTTTTGAATGACCATATTTATGGAACATCCTGTACGATTTGCTGGTTAACGACCTTAAGAGCGGCATTTAGGATCCCAATCTACCCTGAAAATCTTATCGAGAGTTATCGTGTTTACGGACGGACATCCACACGGATAGAATTAACTTTGATCATGGATCCGTCAACAGTGAGTCAAAGCTTATCATTTGGGACATTTTTCGGCTGAAAATTCGAAAATTTTAAATATTCTGGCAAAGCGATCAGATCTTGAATCATGACAACATCGAAACTGTCAAATATGTGCCAATTTTTGTTTAATTTTTTTCCATATTTTTTATTATGTACAATAATAGTCCAAGATTCGGAATAGAAAAGCTGACTTCTACACCTCCAGAAGTTGGTCCTTATACTTACATTCTTGACGATCTATTCCAGACAAAGAGAGGTATGCATTATGGAACTTTTATATTGAACTTAATGAATGATGGTATTCAACGAAATAAATGGTATTGTAATTGAAAACACAGTTGACACCTACCTATGGATACCATAAAAGTGTAGGCAATATTAATTTGATTTTCTAACTTGACTGCCTGTATTTTCTAAACTGATTTTAACTCACAGTTAACGTTGTACCATTTGGAGCTACATCAGGTAGAAAATGTACATTCGAGCATGTGAAATACACTGATGCTTTATATGATGCAAGTTTGCAGGAACATATTAAGGTAAGCACCTGAAATTTTTCATTATAGAGAATACTAACTGAACCTAAGATTGTCAGACTCTACAAGGAAAGTGAATTAAATTCTGCCTGGCTGAAAGGGTATTGTCTATTTCATAATTCAGTTTTCAATTTTGTCCAGTACTTTGAAATTTCATTCCTAAATATATCCATTCATTGATATTTTCTTCAAGGGAGGACATTCTCTACAAAATAAAGCCAAACGTTTTGTATATAAACATTCGGATGTTCCTCCACCTGGAACATACAATCTGAGACCTCCAGGCAAGAAAAGGTCCTCCAACCTTCCACCTCCTGGAAAAGGAAGACTATACCTGTGCAATGTACCATATAGTGTTCTTGGTAGCGCTCCTTCTATTCCAACGAAAAGAGATGCTCATGGATACGATATTGATGTCAAAGGAAGAATAGTCAAAAATAAAGTTGATAACAAGAAGGAAAATGGAGGAGCTGCTGCTTATTATGTTACAGCGGTAAGTTTCTTGAATTTATTCCTTTCTAAAGTTATTGAATATAATAGCAAATACTCAATAAAAATTGTCCCTGAGAAGATATAAAATGAGCTGATTCCAAAATCCTATAGGCTTGTGAAATGTGAGAAAGCTCTCAAGAAATTGAAGCTGAAATGTCAATTTACGCCAGTTTATCGAAATAAAGAATAGTTTTTTCAGAGGATTGTTTTAATAACTATTTTATATACTTTGTTATTATACGTAGATTGTGGTAGATTGGCACATATTGCTTCTCAATAATCGACCTCTGCCCTTATCAGTGTAGGTTATATGCAACATGATGAAAAGCGGGAAAGAAACTTTGAAGGGTCTCAACCTTTATAGGTAGTGATCCATTCTGATGGTCAAGCTGCTATAGAAGCACTGAGCTGCTATGTCTTCAACTCAAAGCATTTCTATTTGAGAGTACCAAAGAGAACTCAATGAAGTTGACAAGAACAACAAGGTCTCTTTTGTCTTCTTGTCATTCAGATATCCAAGGAAACAAAGAAGCTAACACACTAGCCAGAAAAGGGGCAAAAATGCTATTTACTGTTTCACAAACCTTTTGGGGAAAGAGAAGCACTGAAAAAAATCTCTGAGAAATGGGTTTTTTCCGAACTTCAGAAGTGGAAGGTCCAAATAGAAATTGTATCTCAGTAAGAAGGAGTTGAGCCTCCCAAGTTTTTTTGGAAAGCATACTTAGGAGGAGAATTAGCTCAATAGAAAATAACCAGTGGAGATTTGTAGGGAAAAGGGGGAAACTCCTGTTCTCTGTCCAAATTATAGGATACTAAAATTAATATTTGTTGTCGCTGTCTCAAAATACTATAGTGTGACTGTAGTCAACAGTGATTATTAGAGACCGGATTATATGCAACAAGAAAACCTTGTTATATACATGCAAAGATGAATGAAATATGCTTGAAATATGCACAAAAATAGGCTGAATATGCAGAATATGCAATATCGAATAATGAATTTTGAGAACTCAAAGAAAAAGGAAAGTAATTTTTATTTCAAAATCAACTCTCAATAATATGGTATTGAAATTCAATTCAATGTTTTTGGTATCGTTAACCATTAAATATTGTTCCCAATGTTCAATTGTTAAATTTTGCCATTAATCATTTTGAATATTTTTCATGGGCGTATTTACGGGGGGTACTGGGGGTAATTACCCCTCCCAGAAGAAAATTTGCAATACCCCTCCTAGAAGAATCAATCAACCCCCCCCTTTTCACTCATGATCAGGTCAGGTCACTCGCTAAAATTTACCGCTACCCCCCCAGACTCGCTCTCTGGATACGGCCCTGATATTTTTGAATGTGGAAAAGGTTCGCTCCACATCCACGGATTTGAACTTTGGTGCTATGTTCTCCCTTATAGTTCCAGGTAAAACTTCTGCCGTCCCATTAAAAAAACTTTCGATTTGAGACAAAACTTCGAAACCTGGATTTTTCGAACTTTTCTTGAAGTTTAGTTGGAAATGCCAATGGCAACGTGGAGTTCATTTGGCGTATTTTAATCATTATTTGGATACGCGATAAAAGTGATTGGCAAATCTGACTGAAGTCACAATTATTAGTAGTATTACTCAATAGACTCCATATTTCGTGGAATTTGGTCGGATTCAGCACTCTAATCGCATTTCGGAACGCAGGGAAGAAAATTTGTACCGAAAATATGCATCATAACTGGATATTTGCTAAAAGATGCAAATACCGCTGAAGATGTCTTAAATATGCAAAAGCATATTCAAATATGCAAACGCATATAATCCGGTCTCTAGCGATTATGTTGAGAATATATCAAAATATATATAATGTAGCGCCCTCTATAACTGAACCTACAAAACTTCTCATTTCCCTTTACAGTCATCCTGTTTGAACGACAATCCCTACAGCGGCTGTCATTGGTCACGCCGAACTTCCACCAGATCGATGCTCACTGTAAAGGAGGGGCCAGGACCGGCAGCTTACGATGTACAACAGATTTCTACTTGTCGCCGCAACGATATGGAAGAGTTGTACCGCGAGATGGCGCGACGGTTCACTTGCTTGCCGAGGTATACGGAACAGCAGCAAGTCCAAGCTCAAAGATTGGTAAGTATTGAAGTTATTCTATAAAAACACCAACAAGTGACAGATGATATTCTGATATGAAAGAATGTATTTTTATCATTTTGCCAAAGTTTTAGAAATTTTGCGGAATGGAAAGCTACTGATCACTGCTCCCAGCTCTCAGAACAAAGCTCGTCACAGTAAAAAAGTATGTTTATTATCATCAATACAACCACTGCACCCAATATTAGTAGTGTTCTTTCGTACTGATTGAACTGATGGAACTTATTCCGCGATTAGAATAATCACTTGCAATCACTTTATAGTTGTGGAAGGGGAACTGATTGAAAACGAAAGAACGATCGCTTCAACTGATCTTTCTGATTGAAGTTATATAAATCACTTCGTTCAGTTCGAAAGAACATCACTATTGTTAGTAACGGAATTCATCAGTAATAATTCAAAAAAGTCATAAAGCAATTATATTCAAAATCATCTCGAAATGCGACAGTATATCTTTTGAATGTGATTATCAGTACCTACACATCAGTATTCAAGAGCGAAATACCTACATAACAGGAAACTTAGATAATCAAGTCGCCACTAAGAATATTGAAATACCTAACATAGATTTTCTTCATCGTTGTTTCAAGGGAGAGATGAATTACTAGATCAGCGCTTCTCCTATAACTCTCCTGACCAGGACAGACTTTGCACAGGCTCGCCATTGCAAGTAATTCTGTAACATAGTGACCACAGAATCTACGCTCGTCAGTTTTTGTTAAGCCAATTCTCATCAAAGACTTCCTAAGTCGACATTGTCCTGTTAGAAGGCGAGTGAAGAGACGTAGCTTATTCCTACAGAGCTCCAAATGCTGTTTGCAACTTGTAGTTTTAAAGTTCCGAAGGAACTTTTTGGTTTTAATCCATTCCCGGAAGATTTTTGGAAAAAGCTTCTCCTTCAGTTTTTTCCTTCACCAAAAACTCTTTTTCACAGGTGCATTTTCTTACACCACAGAAGGGTTCTAGGGCGGTAAGTGGAGTTTCTGCTTCCTTTCTGGCAAGTGCGTTTGGCTCTTTCTTTCGGTTTGTCACACGTTCCTTATCATTGCTCAGAAATTGAATTGATATTCAGAATGAAATACCACTGTTTAAATCTATTGGAGATGATTACCCTTCAGTAGGGTCCTGTAGCGGTCTTAGATGAACAGAAGATTCGAAAAATTATCACTTGAAAGGCCAGACCTAGTTTAAAACACCCTCCTGACCGAGAGCAAGAATTAAGTATTTTGACTCTGAATTTTGAAGGTGATCATTCGAATAGTTTCAGATTTCAATTTTGTAAAAACGGCGAGACAGGGTTTCTTCTACTGAGGTTTTTCCCTGAGCTCTGGTATCCTACGCAGACTTAGTATGGTACCCTGTTTTGCACTTAGCTCAGCAAGAGACTTTTTTGTTTCATGTAGGTATTGTATTTTGTTAACTCTCAATTCTTAAGTGTAGGTACTCTTTTTTCTGAACCAAGCTTTCGCAATGTATTTATTGCATCTTCAGGGTTTCGAATTCGAGGTTAAATTTGGAACTCATCAGTTTTACGAAACAGGAATATTCTGTAGAGTTGAAAAAGAACAGATATGATAAACATAACTTTAAAATGAATTAGGACGGGACAATATAGTCATTGTTTTAAAAAAGTCAAAAGCTGCCATTTTTTGCTTGGTTGAGAAAAAAGATAACACTTATTTCTCCTTAAATTCCGAGTCTCTACACCCTTGTAATTGTTACATATACAGGAAGACTCTTAGCACAGTGAACTTTATATATACAGTGTGTTTGGTCACGAGTTAGCGATAATTTAAGGTCATCAAATATACCTAATGTTATCGACAAAAACACCCAAACTTGGAAGTTTACCTCCTTAGTTTTGGAGTAGCCCCCATTTTAAATTTACTTTTTTATTTTCGTCGACCCTTCCAAATAATATCGATTTCTTTGGACATAAAGCTCCTACAGATGTGAAAAAAATGTTTTTTGAAATATGATACTACCACCTTTCATTGAAGTATTACAATATAAGAACATTCAACTTGAAAACGCCATCAAAAATTCTTTAAAAAAGTTCATAGTGAAAATATGTACTGATTTTGCCAGTAAATCCGCAATAGTACAAGAACTAGCACATTAAAGTATAAATTTTTTTCAAAGATTTAACACGCAAGAATACAAGCTACAAAACAACACTCACATCATTTCTGTAAGTTACATGATTTGAGAGTTATTGCTGTTCGAACATGACCCTTATGAAAATTGATAAAATAAAAAAACTCAGTACTGTACTTTCGATAATTTTCAATGATAAAACAAACAAATTAATCATAAAAATTGCTCAAAATGGCCGCCTCTGCTCTGTAGACAGGCAGTGGCCTTCATGGCGACCTGTCTTGTGTCTTTTGCTCGCGTAGTGATCATGTTCGAGCAGCAATAACTCTCAAATTATGTAACTTACAGATATGATGTGAGTGTTGTTTTGTAGCTAATATCCTTGCGCGTTAAATCATTGAAAAAAAATTATACTTCAATGTGCTAGTTCTTGTACTATTGCGGATTTACTAAGAAAATCAGTACATATTTTTACTATGAACTTTTTATGGCGTTTTCAAGTTGCATGTTCTTAAATTGTTATAATTCAATGAAAGGTGGTAGTATATTCTTTCAAAAAACATTTTTTTCACATCTGTAGGAGCTTTATGTCCAAAGAAATCGATATTATTTGGAAGGGTCAACGAAAATAAAAAAGTAAATTTAAAATGGGGGCTACTCCAAAACTAAAGGGGTAAACTTCCAAGTTTGGGTGTTTTTGTCGCTAATAGTAGGTATATTTGATGACCTTAAATTATCGCTAACTCGTAACCAAACACACTATACAGGGTGAGTCTTTGACTTGTACATATATTTTAACCGTATATTTCTGGGGTCGAATGAAACACTTTTTTCCTCTACTATTTTTTCCGATTCGGCCTAAATAAGAGGATATAGCCCTTTTTTGTTTTCAGAATGAGCTATGCCGCCACTGGTAAACTAACCACTGAATTTTTGCAAGTACGAGATATAGCATTCAAACCTTTGAAATAAGCTATTGTATCAAAGAAACGAGTAGATATATCAATCGAAATTTTCAAATAAGCTGCTGTATTAAAGAAAGAAATATGAACTCACTTTTCAATATACCAGTTGTATATTTTCTATTGCAATAATTGATTCATCCAAAATTTTGCTAGTGATGAAAAGCAGAATAATATCTTCTTGATGTATACTTCATTTTTGATTATATCGGATTAACTTTTAAACCACCTATTCTAGCTATAGCATTCATTTCCAATATCTCTTGAAATCTTTCGTGCAAGAGTTTCCGAAATCAAAACAACAACTCAACCATAACACGCATGACATTTCACGTTCATAAACACCAGTTGGGGCGATTCATAGATTTACTAATCATGTAAGTTATAAATTCTATGGGGCGATTGAATTTCTAGTGGTGTCCGCATATTTATGTTCTGTGGTCCGCATGGTGAAAGTCACAGACAGTACTAGATTCTTTGCATAGAAATTATAACTCCAAGGTTAGTATATCTATGATTCTTTGACATCGGTGTTCTGTGGTTAGTTTGTTTTTCAAAATCATACGACTTCATGAATAATAACTTATTAAGGTCATTTTAGTAGTATAGTAATAAATATGATGAATAAATGAGAAATGAACGTGTTCTAACGTAATGTAAATTTGGATCGACGTATGTCAAAGCTCAACGAAACAAAATTGCAATAGGTACTTCGAAAGTGGTGTGGAAATTTGCTTGAATATAAATAAGGATTTACACTGAAGAAGTATAGAGGTGAGCTTATTCATTGTAACCCCATTTTTAAGAAAATCCGCTAGTTCTCTTACCATTCATCATTTCAGATAACAAATTCTCGAATTATTCTTGAAATTTGTCAAAGTGACCACATAGGGAAAATTGAATTCTGTGAATATTTTCGATAGAGTTGCATTCAGCCAAAGTACCCAATTTTTCGAATTTCAAAAAATTTTTTTTTCTTTCAACATCGAAGTACTCAGAATTTTGTAGTCGGGAAAGATTAATCATAGTCATGAAAAACTATGTTTCAAAACTCATTTCATTTGAAGGAATCGTTTGCGAGATATTACTAAAAATGTAGGCCGAATCGGAAAAAATGGTAGAGGAAAAAAGTGTTTCTTTTGACCTCAGGAATCTACGGTTAAAATATATGTACAAGGCAAAGACTCACCCTGTATATATTAAGGATTCAGGAACCCAGACCAAAGATACCTTGCTTTTCTTGCCTACTTCAATGAGTTTTTTTTTGGCACTCCCATATTAACTTTGAATCGATGATATAGTTTAGTTCTTCAGAATCATTTCGATCACCAGAATGAATCAATTTCGAATACATCAACTGCTACCCTGCAATGCCCATTGTTACGAAAACTACGATCTCTTCAATTCCACCGTGAAAAGAACCAACAAGTAATTCGCCCATCAGCAGCGGTATTTCAATCCCGTACAAGAGATAATAAAGCCGTCTTCGATTGGTTCCTTTTTTAACTCCTTCAAAGGTGCATAATAAATATTCGGTCCGGATGGATTCGTTCCAATTAGTGGAACTAGCGGCAATTTGCGGATTCCTTATCTTCCTGCCCCGATGGCTGATGGCGCACTAGAATTGGGCGAACGAAAATATCCTCTCGAGACGCGCCCACGCGATCTGCTCAAGAATTAATGAAGCCCGCTTCCTCTTCAACGAATTCGCTCTCGAACGGAACGGGCCGGGTAATTGTTGTAGGTCATGCACGGTGGATTGTTGTTTTTTTTTCGGAGAGATCGCGGTGGACCGTAGGGAGATTTGCTGTTTTTGTAGATTTCAAGTTCGCAGTATGGCGAGAGTAAATTTAGATTACTTGCATTTTATTATGAAGGGTTTGTTTTGATATTCAGAGAAAAATTCCATTTTTCAATATAAACGACCGCATATGTTTATTTCATTATTAAGAAGAAGCTATGCTGTTAATAGTGCAAACCAACATCAGGCAAATGGCCACCACGACCGCGCTTACAGGACCATATCCTTTTAATGAAATTTTCCATAACCAAATCGTAAAGTGGCTGCCCTATGTCCTCGATTGCCTCACGAATTCCATCTTTGAGGTCTTGAATCGACGCTGGGCTATTGGCGTAGACCTTCTCTTTCCCAAAGGAAGATGTCGCAGTATACCAGACAGCCATGCTGGGTCCAACCACAGACTCGAAAATTACAGAACAATTCGAATGAAATGAAATCTGTAATCGAATAAATGAAATCTGTAATCAAATGAGGTTTTATTCCTGTAATCGGCATGCTCACATGAAAAACATTGGAAATAGGTTAGGTTAAAATTTCTGAGAAATTGACATTACCATAGATAGATCTGTAATTTTCGAGTCTATGGTTGGACCCAGTCAGCCTGACTGGCATACCTATCTTTCTAGTGCTCTAGTTTTAGTACCTATTGTTTCTTCTTATTCTGCACTCGTGATTTCCGAATTTTGTGATCACGTCAATATCGATTAATGATAGCAAAAACAAATATTCTTGTAATGAATATTACTGTAGTTAATCAAATGTTTCAACTTTCAGAATTATCCTTCACCGGACCAATACGAAAAACCTTCGTGTTTTACGTACAAACCACCTGTTACAACAGTTGTAAAGCCATTTATCAGCCGAAAACAAAGATTCGAAAAGCCGAACGATCGAGAAGGAGCTTTCCACGCAATTTATGATACCGTGACGTCGATGGGCTGTAAAGTGTCGCCTTCAGTTAGACGAACTCCATTTACATTTACAGCGAGAAGGTTCAAGAAAAGGAAAAGGGATTCCTCGGGTAGGTGTCCAATCCTAAATAATATGAAAACTATGGAGACTAACTATCACTATAACTTCTGATCCGGACAAATGAACTCAATATCCATACACGTAGAATTCCATTTTCTTTATTACACCTCAATATAAGATTTATAAATATTCACTTATGTATAGTCCGTTCAGGACAGTTTGAGCCGTCGGTTGGCCATGGAAATTTGGCATATTCCACAGTATATATTGAAATTTTGGGTTATGTTGTTAATTTGCTTGTCAGATTGATACGCAATGTTTTCAATATTGCATAGAGTTCTCTGATAACTCGCAAGCTCGTCGGACGAGGTCGGGTACATTCGGCAAAGTTGACTTTATTTTACGTTATCCCAGCAAATACTGCCAACTTCAGATAAATAAACAAACGCCTACGATGCGCTCGAACTTTCGTGAACGGAATTATAGAATACATAGTGACAAGAAACAAAATGAGAAGAAAATAGGGCAACCGAACGCTTTTTCTCTGAAAAAGTAGCAGTTGCCAACTAAGACGGGAAAGTACGTACAGTCACAGAAATCGAAATTTGAACGATTTTTTTTCTCTTGTAATTTCCTTCCAATCATATATGTATGGTTTTCTTGCACTTTCCTCGTCAACAAAAATGTCAGAATATATTGGGGCACTTTCAAATGAACGAAACTTTGAAATTCAACTTGTAACATGAATTGAAATTTAAAGAAAATTTGGCGAAGTATTTGGAATCAACTGTCCATCACTTGCCACCCTTCTGTAATGAACCTGCGAAGCATTTGGATTTTACACATTCATGAAATAGCAATCTAAATCCACAGAATCCTGTGTTAAAGCCTGATTCGATCAACTAATAACTATTCTGAGACCATATGAGTTTAGGACAAATATTGTTTTTTTTTTCAATAAGTTGTTCACATTTCCTCTTCAAGAATGTATCAATTGATAGACCTGCTGATACATGAACATACCCCTTGTTGATTGAGTAGAATTTATTTATTTGAATAAATAAATAATAAATTGAGTGGAATGGATTATGAACCGTTTTTATCAATTTTCAGGGCCTGAATTCTATATGCCGAAAGGTTTTGCAGACGAGATTTACGAGAAGAATAGAAAACCGTATTGTTTGTACAAACCTGCGTTTGATTCCACTGTTCGTAGAGATATCAATTTCGTGTCCAACGATGCATACCTCATGCCAGATTGTGCAAGTTATCCTAGAGAAGAGTTGCCTGTCAGATTCAACGCGCAAACTTGTCATAGCATCTTTCTGTCAAAGACACAACGAGAAGAAGTGAAGATCAATGTGGTGAGTACGACTAGAACTCAATTTTGATTGATTCATAGATTAGATTCTACTATTACGCAAATAAACCATGGAAAATCTAATTGGAACATTGAAAATAACAAATTTTTCCATGAAAAAATATCGGATTCGAGTGAACTTTATTTTATGAAAGCAGATCGATACACATAATGTTCATGCAAAATTTCGTTGCCATAGTATTAACAGAACTATAGAAAATGCAATTGAAATATTGAAAGGAAGAATCTTTATATTTCTATAATTAATTTTTTGTGAATGAAGATTGACATACTGGATCTTCATGCAAAATTTTATGGTAATAGTATTAACAAAACCATAAAAAATTAAATTGGAATTTTGAAAGGAGGATCTTAATATTTCTATAACAGAATATCCGATTCGAGTGAAATTCATTTTAAGAATGAAAACTAATATACTGATGAATGTTCATGCAGAATTTCAAGAGGATCGCATCATCAGAACCATCGAATATGATTTTTTAATTTTTTTTACATAGTTCATTTTCAGTAGTAATAACCCAAGGACATTGATAATTGCACGAAAGAATTTCTATAACAGATTTTGAAAGCTTGTTGCTTGTAGTAGTTTCCAAGCAACAAGCTTTCAAAATCTGTTACAGAAATTTTTGAGCATTTATCAATGTCCGAGGGTTATTCGGATAGAAAATTTTTGCTAATTACCACATGGTTTTAACTGTTGCTTCTTTAAACTCTGTACCATCTTTTTTTCTCATATTTACAGCCCAATCTTTCAAAATAAATGCCAATTCTTCTGGTGTCCTATTTCCATCTAATACATACTTTCTCTCATCACAAAACTCCATAAATGCTCCCCATACAAATTTTTTACTGCGAACAGTATTTATTGGTATGTTTGATTGTATGATTTCATTAATATTTTAGTCAGTGTTGGAACCAAATCGAGGCATTTTGAAATATCAAATATAGAAACGTCAAAATCGAAATGCATCATAATGTATCCATGGTAACGAGAGTGAAAATCTCGCCCATGGGCTGTTTTCAGTTGTAATTTAACCAGTGCAATGAAATTATCGAAAATTTTTGGGAAATATGCTCGAATGCAAGTTAAGTTGAAAAAGAGTACGAGTGCCTTTTACAGTTTAACTTGCATGAGAGCAGATTTGTCAAAAATTATCGATTCATTTCATTGCAAGAGTTAAATTAATAAGAAAATTTTGTGAATCCATCAAATAAAAAAATTTCAATAACTAGGGCTAGGTTCAACAGTTTTCATGTTACTCTAATAAGTAATAAACGTTCATAATTACGTCTGCATTTATTTTAAAGGACCTGATATATCGGGTGTCCCAAGGTGAGTGGCCTATTAGATTATTATGGAAACTATTGATGGTAAAGATTTCAAATTTTGTGGATAGATATTTGGCCATGTAAGGCATATTTTTAAAATAATTTCACATTTCCAGTGTTGCCGGATGTACGACAATTTGGCAACAACTTTGTTATTTTAAATGGGACATCCGGTATTTAATTTTTTATGATACTCCATAAAATATTTAATCTATTCACTCTTACTTTTCCATCCCTATCTTTAACGGTTTTTGAGTTATTAATTATTTTTCGAAATTTCAGATCAAATTGGCGTATTACGAAAATGACTCTAGTTCGCTCAATATTTGAGATGTAAGTCAAAAATTTTTCAAGTCATTAGATATTGATCTGATATGTGTCACTGTTTTTGAATTATAGTTGTCAGTTTTACAGGACGGAGCAAAAAATCATCATTTGCCAAGTTCCAAAATCGTTGAGATAGGTATAGGGACGTGAATAGAAAAATTGTAAAGTGTGTTGTACTGATTCCAAAAATTGAAAATATACTAGGTGTCTTATTTAAAAAAAAGACTTTTTAACAATTTTGAAACTTGGCAACTGATGATTTTTTTGGTCCGTCCTGTATAATTGACAACCATAATTCAAAAGCAGTGACACAGATCAGATCAATATCTAACGACTTGCAAAGTTTCTGACTTCAATCTCAAATATTGAGCGAACTAGAATCATTTTCGTAATACGCCAATTCGATGTAGAATTTCGAAAAATAATTAATAACTCAAAAACCGTTAAAGATAGGGATGGAAAAGCAAAAGTGAATAGATTTAAAATTTTATGGAGAATCATAAAAAAATAGAAATACCGGATGTCCCATTCAAAATAACAAAGTTGTTGCCAAATTGTCGTACATCCGGCAACACTGGAAATGTAAAATTATTTCAAAAATGTACATTACATGGCCAAATATCTATCCACAAAATTTGAAATCTTTACCATCAATAGTTTCCATAAAAATTTAATAGGCCACTCACCTTGGGACACCCGATATATATATTCTTTTGAAATTGAGAGCTAACATAATACAATACATAAAACAAAAATTAAAATCCCTAACTGAGGTTAGTGCAAAAACGGGTACCATACTATTTTTCGTATGATACCAGAGCTCAGGGAAAAAACCTCAGTACAAAAAAACCCTGTCTCGCCGTTCCAACAAAAATAACACTTAAAAAACTATTTGAAATATTGAAGGATTTCTTCTTTATTTATTCCAACCGATAAACTCTCTCCCAGATGCCTTTGGAATACTGAATGAATCTGAAACAGAAAAAAAAATCGAAGCAGAAAAAAGTAATAGAAAAATCAAACTATTGAAACTCTATTAAATCGATTTGAAATTTACCACCCAATGACTCTGTTACTTCATGTATAGCCCTGATAATTTTGCACAAGTGCGTATTATCGATAATTTGCACTAATGCAGAGTTATCGCCTAATTGTATGCTCATTGGCTAAAACAACAATAAAAAATCAGTCGGAACATTGTTGTCTGTCGAATTTGACAGATGAATAAAATTTTCAGTGTAATCAGGCGCTGATTGGTTGTGTTCAATCAGATGACTTCGAATTGATTGATTTCATTGGGTTTTTAATAAGGCAAAAAATTTTCCTTATAATTTCCAGAATATAATTCCGTTTGCGCTGAGATTCGGCATTCATATATTTGGTTTCAGTCACAAGTCTCATATAAAATTTCGAGGTAATAGTCTTATTGACCACCAAGGAACGAGCGCTCAAAAACTTCTGCTCAAGGCTTTTTGAATTGATTTTGATACATCAAAAAAAAAAAGTTAATTTGATTAACTATTCAGCGATTTAGCTGAAAGTAGAATTGGTTTTGGCGTTTTTTTATTGGAAAATTAGAAAATAATTCAAAAATTTTCATTAGAAAGTACTGCAATCAGACTCCCATTTTGTTACTGATTATTACTAAGGGAAATCACGAATTTATGGTTTTGTAATTCCATAAGCAGGCGCTTAGTTGAATTTGGAATCTCTTACCCTACGCTCCACACCCTTCAACTTTTTTTTTCAAATAGGAACAAAGAGAAACAAAAACTATCGACAAGTTACGTTACTTTTTTGGCACGATGTATACAAATTTGGAAATTCACATCTGAAACATACGATATACAATGCATCAGACAAAGAATTCTTCCTTCTAGTTGCACAGATGAATAGTCGGGATAATCACGTGCTGAAACTGAATGAATTTCGTTGACTTATTGCAATAACCTAGTCTTGTCTCTCTTATCACAGTATGGTAGGGAACCTGCAGTACACGTATAGAATTATTTAATTTGTCAGGCTGCCCGTATTACTCGATTCAAGTATTTACTGTTGCCTACCATACTAAATGAATTATGCTCCTCCCAACGATAAGAGAGAGACAAGACTAGAATATTGCAATAAGACAACGGAATTCAGTATGTTACAGCACGTGATTGTCTCGACTATTCATCTGTGCAACTGGACGGAAGAATTCTCTGTCTGATGCATTGTATATCGTATGTTTCAGATGTGAATTTCCAAACCTGTATATGGATGTTTGTTCCTGAGGTGTCTTCCTTTTGCTCTAAACGCCCATCGCCATAATTTTGTGGCAGAAACTGATGTTCGCCCAAATCGATACTAATCCTCCCAGTGTACAATCCAGAATCCCGTGTCCCCCTTCGGTGATTCGGTCGTTTCTACGCTGATTTATCTATTTGCGGGCCGCACTCCGGCCGGATTTCGATTTAGGAGAAACGGGACTCCGGGATTGGATTGCTCTCTCGCCACTTTAAATTAAGTTTGCATCGTACTCGTATCGTATTGTCGTTTCATTATACCGCGTGTTTGCATCGGGGGCGCTCTAACAAGGATTTAATGAAAAGAAACCTCCCCACTATGCGAACGATGATTTCTCCTCTAAGTGGATTAAGAGCATGGTAACGTGCTGAATGACAACGAGAAATTTTCGGGGTATGAGAGTTTAGGAGCGATGGAAAATGGATTAGGCTGTAATAGAGGGGAACAATAATTTTGACAACTTCGAAATACCGTGGAACTTCCCTATAGCGAACGTCTGTATGACGAATTTCTCTGCATAACGAATTTCGTTCAAGACATTGCACCTTGAATCCAAATTCCACGGAAAACACCCTCTGAAACGAAGTAAATTCTCTATATAATGAAATATTCCAAGAACAAGAATATCACTCTTTGAATGAGTATTGGAAAAACTGTATAAGGGTGGGGTTTTTCCATAATTATGCCGGACGTAGGTAATAAATTCCGATCATAAACTTAACCATCACGGCGGGCAGATAGATCCTTCCGAAACGTTGGATTCAGCTGGAAATGTTGATAATGACGCTTACTTTAAATGATTTCGTTAATGTCGATGTAAATATTGTAACAAATTAACTTCCAACTGAAAAGGAGATATTAAACAGTGTTAAAGCGGTGTTCTAGATCACTACGATAGCAATAATGATACCGACAGCGTTGATTTGGAGGGGCAACCGGTGGAAAAACCAAATCGTGAAGAGGTACTACAAGCTTTTAAAACGTGACGTCTCGCTTTCTGGACCATTGAAGGGGTTCCGGAAAATATTTTTGAATCTTTGAGAAAAATCGAAGTTTTTTGATGAGAATAAAATGTTATTTAATTGTACCACTCGGACAAAAATTAAGAATTATTTGCCCAAAAAATCGTGAATATGTATTGTATATGCACCTACATAAAATGTCTTTAAGCTATTAGAAATGCACTCTCACATCTTTCGTGTAACGAAATTTCTGAATAACGAAGTTTTTTGCGGATTTAGCGATTTCGTTTTAGGGAAGTTCCACTGTAGGTGAAAATACTCGAAAACAGCTCAAATACAGGCTTTTATGGGTCGATTACATTGAGATACTTTACAAGCTGCTACTGAGCGAATTTAGATGCGAGTGAATTAACTTGTGAGATTGTGATGATTACACTCAAAACTGTCTACTCGCTGAGTTGTCAACAATCTAGCGATCCACACGAGGTTTATGTTTGTATCGTTGTCAAGGATCTATAATAAATGTCAAATAAGGTTTCAAATTTAAGGATCTGGAACCACCGAGTAGATGAGAACTCACCAAGGGCGTAGCCAGGAATTATTTTCGGGGAGGGTTTTGACATTTTAGCAATTGACTTTATAGGTGCCGGCAATTGTGATGGTCGCATTCTGTAGCAAGTATTTGTTGTTTTTAAGAATTCAATAATCCTTTTCCTACTTCGGAAACAATATTCAACATAGATATTCCTGGTTAGGTTAGGTAAACGTATTTTTCAAATCTGCTTCAGAATTCAATTTTTATTCATTCAAACAAAAACTTAAAAAACAATATTTATTTTTTATTTCCCAAACAATACTTACATGATGAATCAATTTGAAATTAGTGTGGATGTGTGCTTTCATTGAAACTAAATAGAGTTTTTTAATGTTTTACTCCAAAATAGTGCCAACAACATATGAATATATAGCTATTAAAAATGAAAATGAGTAAACACGAACAATATTCTTTATGGTGAATTCCTTCAGTTAAAGTCTATCCGTCTTTTTTTTAGCGAATTGGTCAACCATTTCATTTTCATCAATTTTCACACTATAATGTATATTCATAAGCGCCAACCCATTCAATCTAGTTTCGCTGAAGAATTGCGCAGGTAATTTTTAATTCTCCTCAAGCTGGAAAAACTTCTTTCTGGAGTAGCAGTAAATACTGGAATCGTAGCTAAAATTTGTAGTAGGATGTAGATGTTCGGATACATATTCTGATTGCACTCATCTAAGCATTCTAATGCCGATTTTGAAATTGACATTTCCATATTTCAAATTTTGCTTTAATTACGTTTTTATTTTTTCTGGGAGTATTGAAGAATACCTACATCGATAATGCGTCTTCTAATTCATACTCTGTTAAAGTTCTGGGGTAGGAGACCAGGGGCCTATTGCACCAAAATGCTTTGCAACTTTTCACTTTGCACTTTGCATTCTGACAAATTTCAAAAGTGAAAATTAGTTATGTTGCACAACATTTCTCCCAATATTCAATGTCTGCGGAGTAATTTTCATTATGCACTTGACTTTTCACAATGTATTTTTCATTTATGAATGCGTTTCGTGTAACTTAATTCATTTGAAAAGTGAAAAGTGCAAAGTGAAAAGTTGCAAAGTGTTTGGTGCAATAGGCCCCAGATAATGCTGATATTAATTTCCGGTGTTTAGAAAATCTATCAGTTAATTGTTGGATAGTATGTTCTATAAATGGAATGAAACTTTAATATCATCCATATTACTGATTTGAATTGATAATTTTAAGTAGATTTTCGGATATAAGTTGGTTTGAGTGCAAAATGAAAGATTATTTTTGCAACAAAAATAACTCTGAAACATTTCGGGGGGGGGGGGGGGGTTTGAACCCCCAAAACCCGCCCTCTGGCTACGCCCTTGGAACTCACAGATTGTTAAGTAGCAATTGTCATTACACACTGCTTGTTTACATGCTAACAAGCCAAAACGCCAGCGATTTGGTGTGTAAAGTAGTCCAGTTTCAGCTTTTTTACAGTCAGATTGTTGGCACGAATACACTGAGTGAATTTACAATCAGCTTCTAATTCGCTCAGTAGCAGCTTGTAAATATCTCAATGTAATCGACCCATTAGGCGTTTGTTCATATTGTTCATATATTCATGAATTCGACCTTCCCCTCAGATCTAAAAGGTACTTCTGAAAAGAACAACTTGAAACAGAAAAAATATATATGGCAATTTTGAAGACTGTCCTTGTCCTGTGTTTCGATAATATCCATGCAGAGATGGAAAAGTCATTGTCGCTAATCATTATATCTATAGAGACTTGATATCCACCACCAGCGACTTGGGAAAATCTAGTAATCTTCGAACCGAATAAGAGCATTTGTTGCAATATTTCTTTTGACGAAAAATTCACCTCCAAGTAAATACAGGGTCTTTATAAATGATTGTTACAGTGCAGTGGGCTTTGGATTACAGAATACCAATCTCTAACCAATCAGCGCATAGCACCATCACAGAATTAGGCGGTTTGCGTACGAAGCGGCAAAAAGAGAATAATTCAAAGCCAACTGCACTGTTACAATCATTTATAGAGACCCTGTACAACAATCAAAATATTGTTCAAAATTTTTCTTGTTTTTATATAGGTAATGAATTTCATGAAATTCCACAGAAATAAATAGATCAGCCTACTAATATCTAATGAAATAAACTCCCAAGACAGATGAGCCTCCCTTATCCTACCGAGCCCTCCGTTTTCTCGCCGAAAATCCACCAGGACCCTCATCCATATCTGTCAAAACAGCGAAGCTAGGTACAGACCGACAAACAGCCTCCTATGCACGCACCTTCCATAAACAGAAACCTCATCTACATATTATTTTCACAAACATATGGTACAACCCCCGTAGTCATTCCCGTATTATAGCGCCTCCGAACTTTATTCGGAAAACTCATCTGCCGTTCCGTATATCGAATTTTAAACGTTTTCGATTTGACGGGACGTCAAAAGCATGGGTCGCAGTAACTTTCAGTTGCAGCAGGGCACAACAGTGTGCATACGGAAAACAAACACACGTGCTTCGTTCTGGACATGTGTGTATACCTGGTAATTGAAGGCTGTCCAATAATGGTCGTCCGAAAACATCCTTCTGAAAATATTTGCTATAACTATATTTTCCGACGACGACGAGCGCTTTCAATATTCTTTACACGACCTCAGGTTTTGCACAGAGTAAACACTTTGATTACGACTATATGAAAATATCGCACGATTATTAAAATTTTGATGATTTTAGTGATACATCCAGTACAGGCTGGGCAAAATTATTTGTCTACTGAATGGATCTCGAGAACCATAGCAGCTAAAAGAAAACTGATGACACATTGTAGGGTTCTTTTCTCCTGACTAACTCAAATTTGAAAATAGATCTAACCTATCTTTCATTGATTTTGAGGTATGAACGAAAATTGAGATTTTGTCATTTTCATCGATTCTGAATAAGTCTCTTGTTTGAACTCGTATTCTAAATCCGTTGTAACATTCTACAGGCACTTTTTAAGGACTAGCGACCCGCCCCGGCTTCGCACGCTCTTGCCGCACCGGGCGGCACACCGGTACTGCCGCAACGCTACGTCCCGCAATTTTTGAATCTGTAATATCTTCGAAACTATTCACTTAAATCATACGGTGTAAAGGGCCATATAGATCTATATTAAATGAACAATGTATTCAAGGTATTTATTTGGTTGAGGATTAATGCTGTATTGGTTAAAATCGCTTCGAAAATTAGCAATTATTTGTCGTAAAAGGTAAATGACAAAAAAAAGTTATTGTGGGTTATCCATAACAGATCGACATATACAATCACGGACGTTTCTGTAGACCTTTTCAATGTGTACAATACTTAGTACATTATTTTGATAAAACTCGTAGGGTTCAGCCTGGGTTTGCAATGTAAGCGGAAAAAATGAAATTATATACGACATCACATTAAGAACCTCAAAAATAAAAGTACTTCTCCACTATTTAATAGATGTTATTATACATATGAACATTCCTCTTGAATCACTCTATCTATTAAAAAAAACGCATCAAAATCCGTTGCGCAGTTTCAAAGATTTAAGCAAACAAAGGGACATAGCGACAGAGAAAGCGACTTTGTTTTATACCATGTGTATGTGTTGATAAATTCAAATGTGATTTGACTAATTTTTTCAGTGCAGCCAATTTCGAGGAATGACAAGGTATTTTGATCTTTCAAATGTGAACTATAGTCGAATACGTAGTTCGATTAAACCAATTTTTGGAGAAGGACACGAAATCTTTCATTTATTCGGAATAGGTAAACGAACGCTAAGGTTAGGGATCGAGTTATTCCGAGTAAGTATCAGAAAACGCCTCATGTTTTCATTTAAATACTAATCGAATCAAAGATTTCACAAATTTGAAAAGAAAACGTTTTGGAATCTTAATCGAAATACACCCCAGCTCATACTGTCCTTTAATTTCGCCAAGACATTAACCAAAATTGCCCAAACAACTTCGCCCTAAACAGTCATAACAGTTTTCTTGTTTCCTCAATATCCATTTCCTCAGCACTAATAGTTTTTACACCGTTCCAAATAGATCTCGATCAAAAGAACCCCCACGCCGTAGCTCCATAACAAATCTGAACAAAACTACATATCTTATCGCCGAGATACACCTACCCCTCGTTACGTCGTCACATCATCGCCGACTTATTCGCCGTATCCAGGGCATATAAATAACAAACGAGTTTCCACCCCCTTGCGTCCTTCCTACCCCTGCAGTCGTTCGGCAACCACCACCCCATGTGACAGTCCATGTGCAAACATCCAAGGGTGTCTACGCTCCGATAATTGAAATATATTGTTTAACGATTTATACATGGACGAGAACACAGAATATATTGTTTAACTTTTGATCATGGTTTTGGATCACGTATGGGGTACGGCATATCTACAAATGATTAATTACAGCGGCAGAAAGGAGGCCAAGTGCGGAGGGAATATTCGTGTATTTGGAGGGTTTTGTTTTGACGTTGTTTGTTTTCTGAGTAGGCGCGGGTTGAATCAATGATTGAGTATCCGCTATTTTGCATCTATTGCAATATATCAGATTTTAAGACCCATAATAACATATGAGATAGCTAGTTAGTTTTATACCCCCTTACAGAGCTGTTCTGGCCGCACCCTTCACAGCTCGCCTTCCAGTTCCAGAGATCTAATGAAATCTTATGTGTGTGAAGGCTTCAACGAGGCTAGTTCCTCACTCTTACAAGTTTTTCGCCCAAAACATTCCTCCTTAGGCTCGCAATGCCAAAGCATTCCGTGACTAGGTGAATGAGGGTTTCTTCCTCCTCCCCACAGAACCTACACTCGTCAGTGTCTGATTATCCCATCCTCAACAGATGCTTCCTGAGGCGACAGTGAAGAGGTGTAATTGCTTCTTACCAAGATCCAGATATCTTTTGGATCCCGCTGTCTTAAAGTTCCGAAGGAACTTAGTGGAATGATCCATCCCTGGGAGATTCCGAGTTTTTCCTTCTCGGCTTTCTTCTTATAGGTACATTTATCTATACCACAAAAGGATTCTGGGCCAATGAGTGACATTAACATATGAGGTAATTGCTTGGTGCACCAAGACAAAGCAATGCATCGCAAAATGTATCCTCGAAGAAGTGAAGAGATTTGCATGCATGTGCATCACAGGGGTAAAAGAACGTATCTCACTAGGGAATTTTACAGACCTCAAATCTCTTCACCTTTTAATAGACAGATCTGCACAATAAACCATTGACAACCCTTAGATTAACCAGAAATAGTACAGGCAAGGAAAAATAATAGAACTGGCAGTATATGGTTTTCCTTGACACATTCAAGGATATTTAAGTTTTGATGATTGAAATAAAGGGTTTTCTAATAAGAGGTGTTATTTTGAAACTGTCATTTTTTGACATTTGATAAGTAGAAATTAGGCCATTAATAAAAATGGAACGATACACGCTTCAAGAACGCATTGATATTATTAAAATTCACTATAAAAATGTTGAAAATTTGGCAGAGACGGTTCGTAAAACTCGAACATTTTTGGGTCGTCGTGAAGCACCTTGTCGGACCGCAATAAAGGAATTGGTGGAAAAATTCGAGCTGTTGGGGCATGTTAGTGATATGAAGAATAAAACCCGTGCACGTCGCTCATTACAGCCGAAATATTGCTGCTGTAGCCGAAAGTGTTGAAGAAAATCCAGGTTTGTCCATTCCTGGTCGTTCTTTGTAATAAGGCATTCCACAAACGTCATTACACCGTATTTTGCATGAAGTTTTGGATCTTAAGGCTTATAAAGTTCAGTTATCACAAGAACTCAAGCCGGACGATCATCAACAACATCAGGTCTTGGCTGATTGGGTCGTTGAAATGAATGAAAATGAATTCCATCGAAAAATCAATTTGAATGATGAGGCCCATTTCAACCACGGTGGCTTCGTCAACAAGCACAATTGTCGCATCTGGGGCTCGGAAAACCCAAGAGTTATTGTTGAAGAGCCTCTCTATCCTCAACGTGTGACTGTTTGGTGCGGTTTATGGTCCGGCGGAGTCATTGGACCTTACTTTTTCGAAAATAGGGCTGGAGCAACAGTTACGGTGAATGTATTGCGCTATCGAGAGATGATTAATGATTTTTTATGGCCGAAATTGGATAGTATTAATCTGGACAACGTTTACGTTCAACAAGACGGCGCTACGTGCCAGATAAGCAACGAAACCATTGATCTTTTTGCAGGAAAAGTTTCCGGACCGTGTTATCTCTCGAAGAGGTGATCACAATTGGCCACCGAGATCTTGTGATTTATCACCTTGCGACTTCTTCCCTTGGGGCCACGTGAAAGAAAAGGTCTACCGGGTCTACGCCAATAGCTCACCGTTGATTCAAGACCTCAAAGATGGAATTCGTGAGGCTATCGATGACATAGGGCAGGCACTTTGCGATTTGGTTATGGAAAATTTCATTAAAAGGATATGGTCGTGTAAGCGTGGTCGTGGTGGTCATTTGCCTGATGTTATTTTCCACTATTAACGGCAGAGTGTCTTCTTTATAATGCAATTAACTACGATCATTTTTATCGAAAAATGGCATTTTTCTTTGAATATCAAAATAACACCTCTTATTGGAAAACCCTTCAGATAGATCTGCACAACAAACCATTGAACACCCTTAGATTAACCAGAAATAGTACATCTACAAATGATTATAAAAATTTAAGATGAATTATTTTTCTGTATTGAAATATTCCTTTAATTCTATTTAAGTAAATGTAACCCTTCAACCACATTTCTAAAAATATAAGCATCACTCACATGAAATGGTAATCTTACATTTGATTCATGTTCATAAGGAGAAATCTTTTTACTTATTTATTTTCATTTTAAAATTATCGAAAAGTCAAAGAAACGTCCACGCACGAAATAAACCTCTCGTATAGTTCGTATTTCACGTAGGCACAAAGTGACATGATTCAGTGAGACCGGGATACGTTATAGCTTCGACCACAAAGGCACAAAATACACGTGTCCAAACCGATTGTTAATGGGACATTATTTATATTTATCTATGGTTATGGCTGGACATTATATCGTTAATTGAAATGTCGCTGCACCGCGTTAATCGTCTGATTTACGGATGCATACAGTGCTTACGACGTATGACCGTGATGCTATCATCCCCGCCGAGTTTAATTTAGATTTTATGTTTGGAATAGTTGTGTTTTCTCTTTGGGAACGAGTTTTTCACTCGATTATTCTTGATGGCGATAGTCAGCAGGACGATGACCCATTGAAAACTAGAGATTTTTCGAGCAGAAAATCGAATTTACATTCTTACACATTAACGCGAACCTCGGCGTAGAAAATGGGCATTTCCAATTTGTTGAATTATAGGATTCTTATAGCATTAGGCTTTTTCGAATGCTTACTCGGGTTTACTTGATCCCTAACCTTCGCGTTCGTTTACCTAACCCGAACATCCAACCCTTGTTGGAAAGTACGGTGCTACTAACTCGATCACTGACTCAAGTTGATCTATCGTAACCCTACTCGAAAGAAGGGTCGTAGAGTCACCACATGCGCACTGCATTTTATTTTGTATTTGAAAAAGGCGGGAATGAGTCTTCTGCTCTTTTCTTAGTAATTTCATATATTCTATTCCTAAAAATTATGGAAAAAGAAGAGAATTTGGCTCAGTGTGAAATGGGTGGTTCCATGAATAGAAAAATAATATGAAACAACTTCTTCATAACTTTGTATGCAGATCTTTCTGCGTTAAAGCTAAAGCCTTCTTTACTTCTTTAACATAGGTACTCAAAGATAACATTGAATATGCGAGAGCACACCAGAAATTGTAAGAAATATTTAACAGAAGCCAATGAATCCAAGCAAAACTAGAGACAATCAGTAAATGAACTGAATGAATTCTCTAATTCTTTAACATATGTACTCAAAAATAACATTTAACATGGAAGGGCACACCAAAAATTATAAGAAATATTTTACAAAAGCTAATAAATGCCAGGAAAGCTAGAGGCAATCCGATAATAAACTGGGACTGAAAAAATTAATCCATAAAATATTTGATTACTTAGAACACAACATGGTTGCTGGTCATTTGCGTTGAATCTCTTGAACTTATGTTCCATTCTGATTTTTTTCAGGCTCCCCCAGTATCGAGGTATTCAATAACTGAGTGTTTCAACAAAAACAGGAATAGAACTTCACATAATAAGAAGAAACTACCTTTTCAGCAAATAGCGGAAAGAGAAACTTTAATTTTACCGAAAAAGCATAATCCTGGTTTGTTCACGATTAGAAAGGTCTGCATTTTATTGTAATAACTTCATTTCAGGCCCAGCTGATTACGTTGGTCAAGAAATAATGGGTGGTAAAGGTTTCTTTTTCGATAAAACTCGAAGATTCAAGGATGAAAAAATGGATGTTCCACCACCTGATCACTACTTCGTAAGTATATATTTTCAACTTTATAACATGCTGGATTTGACAGTTAACAAATTCATTCTTATTCTTCTTCACACAACCTACCAGGAATTGAAAGTACATTCTAAGAGATACGAAGGAATATACTGTATATTTGTACAGGGTTTGGCAAAAGTTCTCATGATAAATGAAATAAATAAATCAGTGAGTTAAGAAGCTGGATTAATTTTCAATTGAACGTATTTCTCAGCGATGAAATGAAATATTTTTTCTAACTCATCAGTTGTGATCATTTTTTCAAATGCAAACATAATATGTCGTCTGTAGGCTCTTTGAATAACTCGTTACTGACGGAACTAAGATATAACTCTTGGAGAAACAAAAACTTGAAAGACCTCCTTGTAGAATTGAATGTAGTATATACCGAAAATGCCCTCCACCCTCTACTTAGCATTCTCCTAGGCGATGGTAAAACTAGTCTATGGAATTCCGAATGGTCCCAGTTGGTATGTTATTTGTTTCCTTTCTACTCTATCCTTTTTAATAGATCTTCAATATTAGCCGGTCTGTTTTGATGAACGTTGTGTTTGAGACATCTCCAGTGAAAGTAATTTGAAAACTTCAAGTCAGGGTATCTAAAGGTGGTCATTCAGTTGTACCACGTCGTCCAATCCAGCGTCTTTCTACAATTTTCAGTTTTAGAAGAGTTCGATTTTTTTAATAAATACTTTGCAGTAATAAAATAAATAACTCAGTTATAAAAATGGTAGTTCATTCGAATTTGCATTTGGCAGATATGCACTTTGCTTTCATCTCCTGTCATAGACATACAATATCTTAGAATATTCATTCTATGAAACACTTATACGATGAAATGGAATGAACAGTGATCATAACTGCTTGTGAGTTTTTATTTTTTCCGAGAAAAGTATCGACTGTATCGAAATTTTGCAGGAGACTTTTTTTTCCAGAATTGAATGGGAAACCATAAGAGAATTGTTTTTCGAAAATCTATCCCACGAAAACAATTTCTGAACGAAAATCATAGGGGGTTGTTATTTTCAACCCCTAATAATAAAGTTATGAGATCTTAAACATTTGTGTGAGTAACATCTACTTAGTGCTTAATATTTTGTATAGTTTATGACTCGGTGTTTTGAAGAAGCCGTAAAAAATTAAAAACTGTTTTCTCGTCATCGCCTTCCAAAGGCTGTATCTTGGAAGGGAGGTCTATTTCGATAAAAATGTATATGAACTACCCCTGCTTGTTTTCATCGAGGAATCATCTTCCAAAGTCCCTCGCATTTGTTTACAGACACCCTGTATTTTATCCCATGCTGCATTCAGAGAGACCAACGCGACATTTTTCTAGCAGAATAGAATCCTCACAATTCTCGACATGAACCATAGACATCTAATCTATCGGAAGAGTATTCAGTTCGCCATTACCGCGATGTGTTGATTTATTCGTGTTCAATGTAACTGACATTTTGCCCTCTGCCTGCCTTCTCCCGTTTCTGGAAAGACGTGACTCATTTCGAAGGGGCGACCAGCAAAGCGTGCATCCTCTCCTCGTAAAGATCACCATGAACTTCTTGACGACGAGGAACGGTCGCATGAATCCCACTCATATCGATCTTCATTGAAAATCCTTTCGAGGACATTTTAACGGAGATGGGGGGAGCCCCCTTGGTTCGTTGTAAGCGAGAAGGGCGATTATTGCGTTTGCTTTGAGTTGGGAGTTGATGGAGTGAGATGTGGAAAATATGAGAAGGTACATAAAAATGAATTTGCAGAGTTTGTTTTATTTCCGGTGTAATATTTGGGGGAAAATGAGGAATAAATTTCTGGACTATTGGGCTCTTTTTGTTAGGGGAACGAGGGCCTGTTATTCTAAAGTGAGTCGAAATTTTGATTCTTGAAAATTAAACGACTTTCGGTGGACTGAGCGATGAAGATTAGGAATCAGTTACACTTGATTCGTTTAAGCCACTTCGAATGGAAAATATCAGATAAAGAACTTCTCTATTTGTAGCCGAGTATGCAAAATTAAGTATCCTTCTATTAGTTTATATAGAGTATCTCGAAGAAAATGAATATAGGTTAACACGCTAGCCACAGGAAGCATAAACACTACTTACTGGTCGAATGTGTTGTCCATCTTATTAATTGGAGCTATTAATTCAAAACAAATGAAAAGGTTTTTCGTGTCTACTCCAAATGTAAATTTATTGGCTGCTACATATGTTTAGACCCCCACAAATTTAGGGTATTCTTCAGGCTAATTGTTTAGAATTAATAGATCCAATTAATAATGTGGACAACACATTTGATATTAATGCTAGTCGAAGCAACAGAATCCATCGTTATCAACATCTTAGAATACAGGTGAAGTTGATTACTTTGAGTATTTGGTTTTTGTCATCATGCCTCAGACAAAACTAAGAACGGTTTAAGTATGGGCTCTCCTCTTGCCTCTATGATGGCAGAAATTTTTCTCAAGTACAGACCAAGTTCGCTAGAGTCAAAATCAGGACACCACTAAGGCAGCCAAACTAACACAGAAATTCGCCACCAAATTATGTGTTGTTTTCCTGTCTCAAATAGCTTGAAGATGACCCTAAATTTGTGAGGGTCGAAACATATGTAGCTACCAATAAATTGATATTAGGAGTGGACACGAAAAAAAATCTTTTCATTTGTTTACTATTTACTGGCCCAGAACGCTTCCAGTGGCGTAGTAACGCCCCCACGGGCCTGTGTTCAAGATATTTTCCGGGCCCCTACCCTCACTAGCAGGGCTGCCTGCTGGTTACATAATTAAAAAATTAGATAAGGACCAAATAAAAGCACATTTTCTTTGTCACTTATATTAGAATAGTGACAAAACAAAGTACGTGGGTACCTATACCTTCCACATATAAATTTAACCAACTAACAAAATAACAACTACAACAAATAACAACTATAAGCAAAATGAAAAAAAAAAATATTAAAACCAATTAACATATAAATATATTATTAATATAATAAACACAAAAAAGAGATAAAAACAAAGCGCAATCAAAACTTGTTTTTGCGAGCTTTCGAATTTGCAAATTTGTCACAATATTAGCTTTACTTAATGTTCGGGCACCTTCATTTTCTATAGAAATAATTGAAAATAATTCTAGCAAGACTTCTTGAGACAAGTAACGAAGTAACTTGTGAATTATATCGTCGATCTATTAGGCTCTTTTTTTCTAATTATTTTTGGTTTATAAAGAAGTGTTAGTGACCAATTACCAATTCGAACATTTATCCTTGATTATATACCGAAAATTATTTGAAAATAATAATCTGATAACTCGACGATACAATTCACAATTAACTTAGTTTTCAATTCTATCAGAAATCCCCAAAGACTGACCTCCATTTTTCCATATTGAGAGAGGCGCCTAACGAAAAAATCAGCCACGTGATGAATTATAGAACTCACCTTCAATAACACTTAAAGTCCAGAAATTCAAAAACACTCAGTTGCAAGTCAAAAATTTTGAGAACTTTCACTCTGAACACACTCACAAGCACAACGTCGTTTCAAATTCGAATAGGTACTTATTTCTCTAGAATAGGAATAGAAGTGAAATGATTTCGCATTTTCCCCTAGTCCAAAAAAAAATTTCCCTATGTACATGAAGAATCCTACATCAAATAAGCCGCTCAAAAGAAGCCGCCCCAATAAAGCGATCATCTGGTGACGTTAATCATCAAACAAGGTCTGATGAACCTCTGATCTGCAAAAAACTCTCTAGAGACCCCTTAATCTTTTGAAGATATAAAGTGAATTCTACTGGTCTAAAATCGAATCAATTTTTTGAAATAAATTGAAAAAATCGCATTCATTCATTTCAGAGTGTTCAATGAAAATGATAATCCGATGATATTTTAATTCTCCTCATCCTATACCAACATTTTGGAACCGAATAAAACGAAAAGATGGACAGTGACAAAGGGCACACTCTGAGGAAATTGAGAAAAAGCTCTAAAATAAGTTTTTCCATCAGTAATCGACAGGTTACACCTCTTAACATAATTAGAAACCCACGAAAAACCTCGAGAACCCACCAAAATCAATCGCTCGGTCCCACGACAGAAAAGGATCACTCCACCTCTTGCCATGCAAGCCGGATTGCTATCGACGTTCGCATTTGTCAGTCGCTTGCCCCGTCTATGAATTATACGATTTTTTTCTGTGGGTCTACAGGCCGCAGCCGACTGCGCTTTCAGCGGAATCACTTCACGCCAATCGCATTGTTCTTTAAACCGCGACTGGGGCATATTTCGAAAAGTGAGGTTATGTTAATGGCACGTGATAAATCTGACGACGTGGCTGTGATTTGCGGTGAAAATTTGAGCTCTATCGGGGTCCCTCTTCGAATGCTTGAAATAGTCCGGGATTTTTATCTTGTGCTGCGTCGGACGTTGTGATATTTCATTTCTACGAATATAAATCTGTACGAGGAGTTTCCGGGTCTGGAATTTATTCTTTCTGAGGGTCTGTGAGGGGTTTGCATAGCCATAGATCATTTTTCAGGACTTTTTCTTTTCTCCTTCATATTTTGGTCTTTATTAGTTGAAAAATCAATTTGAAGAATTTCGAATGATTTCGATCGGTATATAAAGGGTTTTCCACTAAGAGGTGTTATTTTGATAATTAAAGAAAAATGCCATTTTCAATATAAATGATCGGATGTTTATTTCATTATGAAGAAGAAACTATGCCGTTGATAGTGGAAAATAACATCAGGCAAATGACCATCACGACCACGCTTACAGGACCATATCCTTTTAATGAAATTTTCCATAACCAAATCGCAAAGTGGCTGCCCTATGTCCCCGATAGCCTCACGAATTCCATCGTTGAGGTCTTGAATCGACGCTGGGCTATTGGCGTAACCCTTCTCTTTCACGTGGCCCCAAAGGAAGAAGTCGTAAGATGTTTAATCACAAGATCTCGGTGGCCAATTGTGTCTTGAGTTAACTGAACTTTATGAGCCTTAAAACCCAAATCTTTATGCAGAATACGGTGTAATGACGTTTCTGGAATGCCTTTTTTCCATAGACTTATAAAATAATGGACAGGACGTGTGAGAGAGAACATTGACTTCAGACAAGGATAGAGTAATATTAGTGCGGTGCACAGAACATATAATAAAAACATTGAATCGTAGATATCTACGCATTAAATATTTTTATCTTCTGTGATTTTTCCAATATTAAGAGAGAGAGATAATGTGAAGGATGGAGTGATATTAGTTTATTTTAGTCTATGCACCACACTAATATTACTCCATCCTTCAAAGTACCTCTCTCTCTTATGTTGGGGGCACAAAACTCAGTGTGAAAGTCACGTGACGCCCTGTCCATTCCTTTCTATGTCTATGCTTTTTCCAAAGATTGACGAGGAATGGACAAACCTGGGTTTTCTTCAACACTTTCGGCTACATCAGCAATATTCTCGGCTGTTCTTGAGCGACGTGTACTAGTTTTATTCTTCACATCACAAACTTGTTCCAACAGCTCGAATTTTTCCACCAATTTCTTTATTGCGGTCCGACAAGGTGCTTCAAGACGACCCAAGAATGGTCGAGTATTACGAACCGTCTCGGCCAAATTTTCACCCTTTTATAGTGAATTTTAATAATTTCAATGCCTTCTCGATGCGTGTATCGTTCCATTTTTATTGATAGCGTAGTTTCTACTTGTCAAATGTCAAAAAATGACAGTTTCAAACGTGACATCTACCGAAATAGCGGGCAATTCAAAATAACACCTCCTATTGGAAAACCCTTTAGTTTAAGTTCACAAAGATACTTACTTGATAATTGGAACAGGGAATTAATCTGATTGTTATTCTAACAAAGTACCAACGACTACTGGAGGTTGGTTTGGTTTGCTTCGTAATACTAACGAATCAAGCACAACATTTTCTCATTCAAAATATGAAATGATTCAAAAAATATTCGAAATATAACTATCTGAAGTCCCTCTTTCATCTTTTCTCATACTTTTTGAGTCATAACTATATTTCCATGCAATCCAACGATGAAAGCCCTAAAACTGCAGCGTTGCCACGTGGAAGCAACAAGATTCGTTATACATAAGAGGAAGAAAGAAATGCAAATGATATTAACCCTGTGATTTCCCTGCAGACCCTACGAACTCCTTCCACAAAGACCTCCACAATAAGGAACCGTAACCTCTGGCAAATCATAAAATTTTAACGCAACCATCGTCGCGAAAAATTGGGTCCTACTTGTTGCTAGGAGCCCGCTTTGATCGATAGAAATGAATGGATAAGTTCACAACTTGGATGTATGCAGAAATTTTATAAATTTATCTCGCACGTGAATTTTATTCGTTAGTTATTTCGCATGTGACAGTTAGGCGATGGATTGTTAGTAGTTGACGTCATTACACGGTTGCTACAGGAGATGGGATTGGAAGAGACCTTTCGGTAGCGTGGTTACGAGATTTGATCGTTATCCTGTCGTTTTTCAACTTGAAAGACATTTTAGAAATAAGGTTTATAAGCTCTTGCCTCGTGATCACATGCACAATAAAAATTTGAACAATTTCTCAATCGCCCTGAAAAAGCAAGCTCACTTCAGATAGTAGAATTGTAAAAAGACGATGCCATTTTTAAGTCTTACCTCATTGCATTGAATATAAGAAGATTTATATCGTTTGATTCCTCAATTACAACAGTCAGCTTAAGAATTTGAGTTCATCAGAATGTTGTGAGAAGTGTTCTTCATAATTAGCTGATCTGCAATATTAACAGTGGGTTTCACAAAGCTTGATTGGGCAATCAAATCAAAAATGGACTGAATTTTGCACAGAAATGATGACATATCAATAATCAACGTGATTGGAGTATTGTGAAACCCGGCTCGAATCTACTGAAGATGCTTCTCCCTTTTTAATGGGACACGTAGAAATGGAGATTTATATTACAACTACGAACAGCCTGTACGAAGATATATAAATCGAATCTTTTCGTGTCGTCTTATAAGGTTGCCTAATTATGGTCACCCGAGACGGAAAAATTAAAGAAGCCAAGGAAAAGAAGAAGATTACTAGTTGGCTGTGGTATTCATGGTTCAAGACGTTTCTAGAGATTCCTATGATAGTTTTGTAATATATTTTTAGCGGGTGTGTGATTTACTTTACACGCACGTTATTTGACCTTATTTCAAAGGATGAAGTATATGTTCTTCATATCCGAAGAAAAAATCCATCTAATCCAATCATTTTTTCTCATATCGTAGAATATAAATCTAATTTTCAAATCGAAATTTAAATTTACAACAGAAAGTCATCGATGTCGAAATGAACGAACTATATTAATTTTGAGATTTTTTCGAAATGTATTTTATTAATTACAAGTTGATATCAACAATAACTGATTAGGCTGCCAAAAATAATTATCGTGTTGAGGATGTTGATTGGAAAAAACAATCGATTGGTATTTTTAAATGTAGTTATTTGCCTTTTGAAAGTTACACTAGGTCATATCCTTTTCCTATCGATTTTTCGATAGAAAGAAAAACTATTGACATTACGCAAATATCTTTAGAAAAATAATCATCGTCTTTCTAATAGCATCGCCATTTCACATATCGAAATGGAGTTCTGAGTTCTGAAATCGATTTCAAGAAACATTACAAGTATTTGAGCGTATGTCACGCTGAACTCAGATACCATCTCGTGAAAAGCTCTAAATGGGATTAATACGCTTAAAATGTGATGATACCACGAAATGTGGTATCATTCTGACGTTCATATACACGCAAAACACGTAAAGGTTACGAAATAACCCTGTTGCGTCTTTATATCATTTTGGATAAGCCTTTAAATTTAGCTGGAAATTGGATTAAGTGTATCCAGTTATCGTGAGTTTCTCATCGAAAAGCCGTAGCCTGAGAAATTGAACTCGTATTCAATTATGGTGATAAAAATAGAAGGCGGTGTTTCAAAAGTATAGAATTCGGTCAAAAACAATTTTTACAGATATATTTACAGAATAATTATTTCGCGCTAATCGCTAAGCAATCCCGATGAAATTTCTTGAAGACAGAGTGAAGACTTCCTTACTCTCAGGAAATGATAGCAGCTGTTTTACATAAAACGTTTACATGTTCTTTCGTACTTTTCTCTTGATTTCCTCTGCAATAATTTCAATGATGGAACTCCTCTTCTCTTCATTTCTCTTTCGAAAACACCAGCACTCAAATTTATAAGCATCAAGTTTGACAATTCAATCTCAATACTTTTCTATTGTAACCCAAGTGATTTTATTGCCTTTTTAAAAACCCCATTAGTTTGTGAATTAAACTATTCTCGATATTTTCAAAATACAGCGGAACTTCCCTATAACGAACATTTATAAAACGAATTTCGTACAAGACATTGCACCTTGAATCCAAATTTCATGTTAAAAACACCCTCTGAAACGAAGTAAATTCTCTCTATAACGAAATATTCAAAGAACATCACTCTTTGAATGGGTATTGGTGAGAAAGTGAAGGAATGGGTGTTTTTTCCGAAAATTTTCCGGACGTACGTAATAAAACCCGACCTTAAAGTAAATCATTACGGCGGGCAGAGAGATGCTTCTGTAACAGTTTCAAATACACCCCTGGCTGTTTGGTTTCAATCTAACCATTACGCTAGTGTGAAAATTTGTGCAAAAATGTCTAAAATGAAGTGCTTAAGGTTGAATGATAAACTTAAATTTATCAGTGAAGTCGACCGCGACGAAATTTCTTCATAACGAACTTCGTTATAGGGAAGTTCCACTGTAAATTCATATCTGTCAAATTTGAAATGATTTGCTGGAAAATAGTGTTAACCTCGTGAGGTTTTCCTACCCAGTAAAAAATATACTAATACATATTCTATCGCAAAATGGATTTATCATTACCCAATTCATTTTCCCGAATTGTTTTCCGATTCAGTATCATCCAACGCTGTTCCATTCAACAAACAATACAAAAATAGATGATAAATCTCGCGTTTCTTTACCATCAGCAATTAATAACCGCTCTTTCCCCTCAGGCGTTTATTACAGCGAAGAAAAGAAAACTCAGCAGAACCAACAGAACAACAGCACAAACAGGAAGTAAATGGGCGGAAAAACACCGCGCCGAATATAATATATGGGAAACCGGTACAAATAACTCATGAATGTACGACCGGACCGGGCCAATAACTCAGATTTTCCGCCGTTTCATCAAACGCACGCTCTCGGAAAAGCTGCAGAACTCCGATCTCAGCGTCTTCCATTTCCATGACGGATGAATTTCCCATACGGCAATTAGCGCGCGTGCCGCGTCCATTTTTCAAGCTGGCAGCCCTGAACCGGAAGTGGAGGAACAACAGGAAATGACGCGGCTAGTACGGCCGAAACAATAAAAATCAAATCTAGCCCGCCCCACGAGTTCTCAATGTCTCCGGATGACTCACGATTTTTCCGGGAACGATCGGGGTGGCTAGCAGGGAGTTTTTCCGATTTTACCGCTCTTTTTACGACGCAATTTTCGTTCATCATCTCCATTGCGGCCGATGTAAATACGGGCATAACCGTTTGTGTGAACTGCGCCTTGGATATTGGAAGGGATGCCTTGACATTCAGGCCGTTCTGGATGGGGAGGTTTTTTTGTTTACTTGGATTTGTGAACGGTATCATCGCATCAATCTAGTTCTTCAAACATTCGTAATTTTTTCCTGTTCATTTGAGGGGAACTCTTGTGTGCTACGTTCATAGGAATCGTTTGAAGAAACTAGGAATATAATTTATTTTGAGGCTTTGCCAATAGATAAGTTTAGTTTAGTTTAAAAAGGGGTTACAGTTTACTGTGACCTCAAGGTCTATTGTGCCCCCTTATAGAGCTGTTCTCGCCACACCCTTCACAGCTCGCCTTCCAGTTCCAGAGATCTAATGAAATCTAATATCTGTGATGGCTTCAACGAGGCTAGTTCCTCACTCTTGCAAGTTTCTCGCCCAAGCCAATCTTTCCTTTGGCCCGCAATGTCAAAGCATTCCGTGACTAGTTGAGTGGGGGTTTCTTACTCCTCCCCACAGAACCTACACACTCACTGTCCGATAATCCCATCCTCAACAGGTGCTTCCTGAGGCGACAGTGTCCTGTAAGAAAGCCAGTGAGGAGGTGTAATTGCTTCTTACCAAGATCCAGATATCTTTTGGATCTCGCTGTCTCAAAGATCCGAAGAAACTTTGTGGAATGATCCATCCCTTTCGGCTTTGAAGAAATTGAAAATATAATTTATTTTGAGGCTTTGCCGATGACGTGGTCCTAAATGTGAAAGGTAAATTTGTGGGTGTCCTCTGTGACTTGTTACAGGAGTAGGCCTCAGAATCATTGAGCAGTGGGGCTGGACATTGATCCTGTCAGGAATGGAGATTTTGTAAGTTGGAAACCTGAAGTCAAATATCCAGGAATAACCCTAGAGAGTAAGCTCCTCTTTGAAAAGTATGTCAAAATTACTGTTAGTAAAGCAATAAGGGCTTTGATGGCATGTAGAAGAATATCTGGAGGAACTTGAGGTTGTAACCTTTAAATACTGCGATGGATGTACGCCATGATTGTGAGATCAATAATAACATATAAGGCAGTAGTCTGGTTTGCAAAACCAGGTCAGGCAAGCACGAGGAAGGTACAAAAGGGAACCTGACCAAGAACCTACCTAGTGATGTTATGATCAGCAAAGTGAACATCGATAAGAATTTTGACTCGATGCAATGGAAAAGGGAATACACTGTCCAAAACTTCAAAGTGAATATGGTCAAATGGTATACAGATATTTCTAAGCCCACGATGGGTGCCGGCTCTAGAGTATACTATCGTTTATTCGAGTATTTTTCAGCCAGAAAAACTCGCAATCGAAAAATGCATAGACAGAAACCTGGAAAGAGTCTATCAAGTGTGTGACATCCTTTCTGATAATCAAACTGCTATTAAAGCACTGAACTCCTATGTCATCGACTCAAAGCTCATATGGAAGTGCCGAAGAAAACTCAGTTGAGTAGGCACGAAATCAAGGTACCTCAAGTCTGGGTTCCTATAGTCATTTAGGAATCAAAGGAAATAAAGAAGCTAGCACTAGCCAGAAAGGATGTCCAAACTTACCTTTATGTAGTAGTTCCGGAAATGATACAATCCAAAAACTTCTTTCAGAACTTTAAAATTGCAATCTAAGTAAGAATAAGTTACGCCTCCTTTGGCTTTTTAGCAGGACATTGTCGTCTTAAGAAGCATATGATGAGAATTAGCTTAACATCATAGACCTAATAAGAATGGACACCGCATGAGAAAGAGAGGTCACTTGGTCGAATGTGATGGAACTATTGTGGGCAATGTCATACTTGTTCTATGGGCAATGTCAGTTGAATTATATCCAACGCATCAACTCCTTGTGGGCAAAGCAAAGTCTGTGGTCACATAAATATTTGTTTACATCTTCCATATGATTTTGACAAGTTGCCCACAAACTTGGTTCATCTCTTTTCTTTTCGATAAGATCGCATAATATGTCTTTTTCTCACTAATGTTGCCAAGTGTTCGATCTTCTGTTAAGTCACGTGATTCTGCATCCATGGTACTTATAGATCTATGCTCAACATAAACTGATGAGTGTAGATTTTGTGGAGAAAAGGGGAAAACTCCTGTCCACTTACAGAATTCCTTTGGTAGGATAATTATAGGAGGAGCGCGGATTCAACCTTCTCGGACATATTGCAGTTTATTGAAGCTCGGGAGCAGTCAGAGTGGTACATGTTCCGAAGTTATTCTGGATAATTCATCAATCTATTGAACAAAATTTTTCTCAGGATGCCAACCGAATCTTGCTAGAAACTGCGACAGAACAATGAGAACTAAAGAAAATATCCAGACTATCCACAGAAACACAAACATGATACTCCATTGTTTCAATAACTGATTCGTCAACAATACAGCAGAACTTCCTGAAATCGAACAAGTTAGAACAGATAGAAGTTGAAATATTAAAAACGTCAAGGAATTGAATCAATCCCATCGGGACTTGCCATCCCGGTTGAAATAAAACAAAAGAATCCTTCTCCAAATGAACAAAGAGACAAGGAACCTCCATAGACCCGATATACAGAGATAGTTCAGTGATTTCTCGCAAGGGCGCAGAGCGGAGCAACTGCTTACTTATTTAAACATCCAATTCGGCCGTACCACGTGCCATCTCGGCTACACGCTTTTCTCTTCTGTGCTCTCATTAAGTTTTCAGGACGACCTGATGGAAAAGTGTCAGTGGAGACGTTATATCTTTCGGTAGAAAAGGCGGAAGAAGATTTGTAACTAAAGATGGGACGGTGTTTTGGATTTCGCGATTTTGGCAGAGGCGAGGAGTTTCGTCGCGTTCTACAAACTCGAAGGACATTTTCAGATACGAAGGAGGAATTTATATTAACCTTGTGGATTAGAGCCACAATGTCAGCGTTCGAAAATTTTGAAATGGAAAATGAGGAGGCTGACGACCTTGGTAGAAATAGGGGTAAATATTTGAATTTCGGTGACCAGCAGATCGAACAAATAAGATTGGTGTCATTGTTTTCATTGAGTCTTCCTAAACAACATTAGTGAAACCAACAGGTGGCGGTTTGTCTTAGTTTAGAAAATATGGACAACCAAAGTTCCAAAAATGTTCAATCGTCATGTCACTTTTATCACTATAGAAACACAAATTCACTGCTCCAATTGAGTCCACAAATCACCTTCGAACATTCAACTAACTATTCGATTAGTTTGTTTTCAGGTATATTCAATAATTAATGCAGAAACCTCGAAATTCTAGAGGCACCACATATCCACAAATTCTAAGGAAAGCCTGCCGTTTTTAATAGTAGATTTGGCACTGCCGCAGATTCATTCGCGCGAATATGATACGATGCATTTCCGCAAATCCCGCTATCATTTAAAACGTCACTCGCTGAAGGACGGAGCAGTGGTGCCAAACTTACCATGAAGAACGTTGTGCTTTCCTTAGAATTTGTGGATATGTGGTACCTCTAAAATTTCGATTCTGCATTAATTATTGAACATACCTGAAATGAACCTAATCGAACAGTGATTTGAAAGTTCGAAGGTAATTTATAGATTAAATGGGAGCAGTGAATTTGTGGTTTTATTTTGAAAAAATCGACGTGAAGATGGAACATTTCTGGAACTTTGGGGGCCCATTTTTCTAAGACAGACCGCCACCTGTTGATTTCTCAAATGTTGTTCAGGAAGACACTGTGAATACAATGACACTGTACGTGAGTGGGTATTTCAGTCTCAGTTCAACTCGATTTTTTTTAACTGAACAGTTCAACTGAGAGAAATAAAATTGTTCATATTTTTAACTGAAAGGTTTAACTGCACTGACGGTGTGTGTGGGTTCAACTGTGAAGTTTTCAGTTGAGTTCGTGTCGCAAATCACAATGTCCCGTAAACAAAACCAAGTTATAGTCGATTTTATCGAAAAATATAGATCGGAAACTTGTTTATGGCAAGTAACATCTGCTGGTGACCACGATCGCGCCAAAAAAATGGGGCATAAAGCAGACTGGCAAATAAGTTAGAAGAAATAGAACCGGGTACGACCAAGAAATCGGTGTTGTCAAAAATGAGCAGCTTGAGATCTGCTTACCTCAAAGAAAAAAAAATTGAGGCATCGAAAAATCGGAAGCATCTATGGATAGTGTTTACAAGCCGGTGCTTTGGTATTATGACTTGTGGCTGAAATCTCATGGTAGCTGTTAATCTTTCATGTGGAGATATTGCAGTTCTCATGACTGTATCTTTTTGCACAATTGAAGGAGAAATTTTTGGTACACTGTTTGAGTCATGCGCAAATAATTGAGAAAATCTAATCGTTCTTCTCCTAATTCTCTCAATAAATTTATGTGTGAAGATAAATTTCTTTTTTGTAGCCACTGCTTGAACTACTGTTTACGCCTTCTCTTCTTTATTCTTGGTAAAATTGCAAAAATTAAACCGAGGACGGCCAGATCGTCGGACTTGCTCGAATCCATGGAACAAATTGAAGCATTGGACTGCACATGTGTGCACCTAGACCTATAATACTAACTGGACGTCGAACTTCCTATCTGTCAACGTAAAAAAAGTGAGGCAAGGACCGCCATTTGCAGTTTGGGATGAATCTCGAATATTTTGATGTTCTATGCCATCTGTGCTCGAATTTTTTTCGTTGAAAACTTGACACCTCTCAAGTCCAATCCAAACTGCAAATGGCCGCCGATTGCCTCAAAATTTTTGATATGTTCGCCATCTAGTTAGTATTATAAATCTATGGTGTGCACATCTCACTTCACAGTTGAAACTGACAGTTTTAACTGTACGTGAGTGGCGCCTTGGAGTAACGTCACACGGAAAGAATCTGTGTACCCAACTCTAGACTCAGCCAGCCAGGTTTACCAGGTCGAAAGGAGCGTGATGCGTTTTTCAGGTATCGCTGGATTCGTGTTTCCGAGTTTTCTTTTACCCGCGGACTAGGGAGGATTTCCCTTCCACTGAGCTAATCTCACTTCGCACTTTCTTTCCTGCACGGAATGGACCCGTTTGGATTTTCTTGCTTATTGCGAAAAAAGGGGAATTTTCCAATTTGGAGAAAATTAGGAGAGAACTCTTTTGTTGAATCCATCGGTATGAATCGTGTCGAAATGGATTGAGAGGAAGTTTTTCGCCTTAAATGACAAAAAACTCGGTTCGTTTTTTTGATCGATATGTTTTTTTTGTAATTAAAGTGATGTGATGGATTTAACTACAAGGGTCGCCATTTGTTTTCCTTGGTTCTTTTTCTGTAAGGTTTGCCATAAGAGGTTCAATGAGTAATTACCACAGACACCATCAAAAAGATTTTCTATGTATTTGGATAACATACACTTTCATATCGTATCTATTATTATTCTTACTACATGTTTTCTCCCTAAAATCGGCATTTTTTTCCTTTTTTGTCTGGATGACTAGCTTTGACTTATCATTAAACGATCCGAGCGTAGTAAAATAATATTGCCTTCGATCTCAGAATACAAGCTTAGATTAATGTATCGATTGAAATATAATCTGGGAGGATTCTGCATTTCTAGAAAACTTTTTAGGTTTTCACTCCCAGTAACTGAAACAGAAATAATAAAAACATTTTTAATTAAGATGCAATGCTCCTGCGTAAATCCTTGCACTAATTTGTCAGGAGCAAATTGGTTTTGAAAAAATTGTTGCCTAACAGTAAAACTAAAAAAGGAAATAAATGAAGAGGATAATGTAACGTTTAGGTGTCTATATCAGACTCCTTCTTCAGACAAACTTGTAAAATCTCTGAAATTGTGTCTTTTTCGTTTGCAGTCTAATTGACATTGAAAGTTGTCAACACATAGAGATGTTGATTAAATTTTGAAATTTCCTGTCATTTCTTTCTTCAATGAATCAATTCAAATACGATCTATTCCAACAGAACAATTAGCCAAATTATCTACTTCATCTAACAAAATACATCTGAATTTCTTGATTTTCCTTTTATAATTATCAGGTTCCGTCATTAGGATCTTTGTGTTGTTCCAGCTCATCATATGATCTCCGCTATTCGAACATACATGATATTATACATTGGTGATCTTTTTTGATTTGCTGATTCAAACAAACATAGATCAAATATCCACGGTTTTTTTCTGAAAACGGTCAAAAAAACTTATTTCAGAGAGCGACGGAAATTGCTTCTCAAGTGCTCAAGGAACTGTCTACAGATCCCTAATACTAGATAAAAATTTCTGATAGATTCAAACAACGGTATTCCTCAACTTCAATTTCGAAGTAATCATAGAAAAAACTTGTGACAAACTTATGTGACATTATGATAAATGTCAATATGAAATTGTCTTCTAATAGGTACTTCAAATTACCGACGGGAAATATTTCCAACAAATCGCATACTTTAAAACGTCCGCATCAGTTTTGTCGAGCTTGTTCCAGAGTTCCAACCATAAAACGAAAAAAAAATCTATTAAAACATAGATCCAATTTACATGTTCGAGGTCTGGCAGTGATGGCGGCGTCAGGTATCCGTGCAGTGGCCGACCGACGCCAGACAGAACAAAAAGCGCCGATAAATCGACGTGATCAAGTGGCTGTTGATCGGATGACGACCGATGAAAATAAATGAAGAATAGTTTCATGTTCCCGAGTTGCGACCGCCGCTGATTTGCATAGCGACGATCTGAATAACAACCGTTTTGACATCAGTTCCACTATTTTTAGTTTTAACAATAAAATGAGATCATCGATGGTGCATAAGTCGAACGTTATGGGATGCTCTCTGGGCGATAAAAAGTTAGCATGCAGTTAATTAGAAGAATTATAAAAATGTCGTGGATATGTTGGACCTTGATTGGGAATAAAAAGTAAAATTAAACCATGAATGTGATCGACGTTACGGACATTTATTTTCTGATATACAGAATTTCGTTGTCCTACATCATGACTGAAATAAAAAAAAATAAGAAAAGTCCTGAGCAGGAGCTTTTGAGCGCTCGTTTTTTGGTGAAGCAATAATAATATTACCTCGAAATTTTACACGGAATTCGAGACTGTGAGACCAAATATATAAATGCAGAATCTCAGCACAATCGAATCGGATATCCTGTAATGGAAATATGAAGATTTTTCTTTTAAATATTCCAATTGGACTTTCTATGGTTTTGTTAAAACTATGGTCACGAAATTTCAGATGAACATTGATAATATCGATCTCCATTCCCAAAAAAATTCACTCTAATCGGATATCTTTTCATGGAAGTATGAAGAGCCTTTTATCAATATTCCATTTGAATTTTCTATGGTTCTGTTCACACTATGGCCACAAAATTTTGCATTAATCTTCTTATCAGCATCTTGCATTTAACCGCAACATTTCATTTCGATTGGTTCCGATTTTTCTGAAATATTAAGAAACAAAAATTTTGAATTACCATATTTTATGGAACACCCTATACGAATTGGCTGGTTAACGAACTCAACCGAGCCATTTGGGACCCGAACTCATCTTGAAAATTTCAAGTCCTTAGGACAAAGTTATGGTGCTAACGGACGGCCCCACGGACACAATTGAATTTGACCAAGAATTCGTCATGAGGGTGTCGAATCCTATCATTTGAGACCATTTTCGGCTCAAAATTAGAAAATTACAGACATTTGGGCAAAACGATATGGCACTCGTTTAAGTAGAACGAGCACTCAAAAAGCTGATTGTGGTGTTATGATAACTTCATTAAGTTGTTTAAAAATGAACATACGATAACAATCTAAGTCAACTTGTTCAGATTTAACGAATATCCAAAATTTCTTGAAATTTTCACGGTGTTATCCCAACATGCATATTACAAACTAAATGCAACGATATTCAACGTATGTCAACTGTCAAGATAAAATATAGATCCATAGATTTATAATACTAACTAGATAGCGAACATGTCAAAAATTCTGAGGCAAACGGCGGCCATTTGCAGTTTGGTTTTACTTGAGAGGTGTCAATTTTTCAACGAAAAAAATCCGAGAAGAGTTGGCATAGAACATCAAAATATTCGTGTTTCATCCCAAACTGCAAATGGGGGCCCTTGCCTCACTTTTTTCTACGTGACAGTTAGGAAGTTCGACGTCCAGTTAGTATTATAGGTCAATGTATAGATCATATGCGTTCACAGAATACATTTCGAACACAAAATATACGTCTTTTCATTTTCCAAACATCAAATGTATTCAATAAATAATTTAAAAACATACAAAATCACAATCTCAACAAACTGACAGTAAACAAGAGGACGGAAAAGATAATTTATAGGAAGATTAACAACAGTGTTTTATCTTCTATCTTTATATTTTTTAATTAAAATGTTATAAATTATACTTAAGCTTTGTATGCACGGGATATTATTTTCCAACAGGAGGAAATGTAGAGTTTTTCACATATACGAATATTTGAAAAGTCCTAGATCTGTTCCATTCAAAACGATAGAGTTGGTCAACGAGCGCAAAATTATGTTGGGAATGTTCATGATTTGTATTTTGCACTTTGAAATTCACAATAGTCGGAGTTTCTTGAAATTTGACCAAGAACGTTTAGGCAAGAACAATAAGGTCTTTTTAGTTTAGATTCCTGGTCACTCAGGAATGGAAAGAAATAAAAAAGCTATCTCAATAGCCAGAAAGAAAACACAAACGTCATTTACTAGCCCCTTGCTCTCTGTAGAAAAGGCAAATAGACCTTTAAGAAAGAGTTTTCGAAGATGGAAAAACTGAGAGAGAACTCTGCTGTTTTCTTCCGGGAATACCCAGTACCTTACTTCGCATGGTGGCTTTGATGGAAATCAATTCACGTTATCGTATACCTCCTGGAAAAATTAAAGAAAAATGGACAACGCCCAAAGTTTAAATATTATAAGTAAATATTATTATTACAAAAATACAGAAACGAAAATTCCCAGTATGACAGGCCAATGCCCATAAAACTATATTGAAAGGTTACAGACTCCGCACAATCTAACCCCTGGAAGCTCAACATGTCATCATCGATTTTGTAATATGCAAAATAATTCCCCATCAATATCTACAATCATCCTTTCAGAAATCGCCTCCTAAACGAGGTCGATGTCCCGTCAAGCCTCCGGAACGTTGATATTAGACAATAGTGAGCAAGCAGGAAGAAGGAAAACAAGCCGAGGACGTAAAGGCGTCGATCCCGAACAATTTCCATTTCGAGGCTGCTGTCGGTTAACCAATTTAACAACCAAAGTCAACAGCGAACTTCAATATGCACTTCACCCCTTCACACACGAAGGCCTCACTCCTAGGGCTCTCCAGGAAGTAAATGCCTCCTGTTATCATTAGATACACTTGCGGTTCTTCCGGAGCACCAGGGAAAATATTTTGTGAAATTTAGTTTCCGAGAAGACACTTCACTTCTGCCTATTTCGATCAAAGGATTCAAGAACGATGAGGATCCAATTCTAGCGTTGTCATTGTAGGAATGTATTTCTGTCATAATATGGAAAATTGGATCATACTGCCCTACATAGCACAATATGTTTTATTTGATTAGTGAATTTTCTAACTCTCTTTTAGCGGATTCAGCTGTGATCTATCGATTGCATATGAAAATTACACCTTAAAATGGAAGAAATCATGAATTAAAACGGATCGTTATTGATCAAGCTTTTCTACATTAATCATAATTCAACATTAGAACTGTTTTCAAAACACAAAATGATTTGAAATTCATTTTAACCAGAACGAAACCAACAAAAATAAAAGAATTGTGTTTACAATATTCCTCGTTTGTGTGGAAAATACAGGAGAGACATCAAGACCTTTAGAGATAAGAAAACGTGAACATAAGAACAACGTCAAAAATAGAGACTTACAAGATCACCAATCGCTAATTATACCATATGTTTGAGGGTTATCTGAAGAATTAGAAGAGTTGGAAATAAGTACTGTGAGAGATAATCATTCAAGGTTCAAGATACTGTCAGGACTAATCTAAATAATGTTGAACCTGATGATAACAAAAATCAACTAACCAAAAATTTCATATATAAAGTTCCTTGTGAGTTTGGTACAGCCTATACTGAAAAAAAACAAATGTCATTCTCACTTTGAATTTTGTATCAATTTCGAAAATAATTTCGAATGTAAAATGCATGGGCGTACTATTTTTTCACTAAATTTATTCGGACAGAAGTCTGCACGGACGCCACTGGTGAAAATTAAAACTTATTTCGAATTAGAAAAATATATATAATGTATTTTGATATGTACACCTAACCTACCAAAACGCAAAGGAAAATCGTGAACGGTGTCGAAAATATTTAAAAAAAAAAAATTTTAGTGATGAATGAATAAACGAAAACGAAACGGTTTTCATTGTCTGTTCTCAGTACTCGGCAACCTGGATGGTTCCATTAAATATTATTGGCGAATTAAATGAATGAATGTTACAGTTTACGCAGATGTTAAAGAAATAATGAAATTAATTATAGAGGGTGATTCGCAAACTTTCAAACTGTCCAAATTTATGTGATACGGTCCTGCAAATCGAATGATATTTGATACCAGGGGCCTATTGCACCGAACACTTTGCAACATTTCACTTTGCACTTTTCACTTTTCAAATGAATTAAGTTACACGAAACGAATTCATAAATGAAAAATACATTGTGAAAAGTCAAGTGCATAGTGAAAATTACTCCGCAGACATTAAATATTGGGAGAAATGTTGTGCAACATAACTAATTTTCACTTTTGAAATTTGTCAGAATGCAAAGTGCGAAGTGAAAAGTTGCAAAGTATTTTGGTGCAATAGGCCCCAGTTTTCTAGAACTTTATCTTCATTCCAAATTTCGGAAGAATCGGTTATTTCGTTCAGGAGTTACAGTGGATTTAATTTCCATGCAAATTTAAAAACACCATATCTCAGAATCCAGGACTCCTAGTACTACATATGGGGGTTTTTTGGAATCCTCTAGGGGCTCTAGGTGTTTTCTATCTCCCATTAAAATGTTTCAAACCTTATTTGTGACACCCAGTATAATTTTTCTCTTTATATTGTACCCAAATATGATGGAGATGTTCATCATCAATTTGTTTTCAAGATTCAACGTCCAAGAAGTCGAATGAAGTGACATTATATACGACGGATATAGTATCTCGATTAATTTCTGATATGGCAACCCTGCAGTATATTCGCGGGCGTTCAGTTTATGGCTCCATGGATTTAATTGATATGACTTTATTGGGGGCACCCCGTTAACATGTTAACAAGTTTGTCTTTCAAACTGCGTCGCTGAGAGCTGGAAGTATTCATTTGATCAACAGCGTTCATAAAATTGAATTGCCCGTTGCTTATTCGGAGAGATGTGGTTTGGTCTGAATTGAGCGGTTTATCTTCCTCCCACTCGAACATCGCATAAGCTTCTCGAGAAATTTTATGGATATTGTTGGAATTTCTAGCTGAGGAATCTGGAGTATAATAGAAATCCAACCGTCTTCTGTTTTTGAGACAAATGTGAGTCTTTCAATTTATTGCAAGTTTTTCAGTTTGGATTTAAAAAGTAATGTTAACAAAGTTTTCTAACTTCACACAACTGATGTTATTGCATGTATTAATTCACACATCCGAACGATGAGCTTGATTTTTCTCGTGAATTTTCGGTGAAACTGAAATATGCGTTAGAATGCCTTCAAATAATCTTTTGCAATTCTACAGTAAATCTGTTTCTTCCTTCATGCCTTATTAGCCCAGTCAAATTAGAATATCACCTCGGAATGAAAGATAATAAGCTGAAAATTGGTACGAACCTTTGTTTTGTCATTATAAATATTGTCCCAAAAGTCACAAATGCTATCGTGCCGGCGTCTTAAGATATTGAAGGTCAAAGGTCATAAAAATCGGTTTTTTGCGAATATCTGCCTTCCTATTACTTGAATGAGATTTGCAGTTATTATGAAAGTTGTAGACTATAAAATTGTCTACAACTTTTGTTTGAACTTTTTTTTCATACGACCAACCATTTTTGAGGTAGAGCGCGAAGAGTGCGCAGCGTACAGTCATAAGTAAATATATGACCTAATGCAGGGTCAAGCGTGAGTTACGGTTAGCAGTTCGTTGTATGAAGTCAATTATTCACTTAACAATTATAATTATTAAACAATGCTCATTATTTATGTTATATTTGTTAATTATTTATATTAAATTAAAATAAGTAATTAAATTATTCATATATAATTATTATAATTGTTATTTTACTATACCTATATTATTAATTCTGGATTATATATTTCAATTATATTTTATATTAAAAAGTAAGGGAATATATTTCACACATATCTTCATTTATCATTTAATATGGCAAATTGATTTTAATTACTTATAATAAAATTGTAAAAGAAAGCTAATTATCTTCTTCTTCTTCGTCCGTCGTCGTCTTCTCCTTGTTGTTGCTCCAAAAAGTTCAGTTCATTGTCATCATCCTCATCATCGGTCATATTCATCTCCAAACCTTCCAGAATTTCAGGCTCATATGTGCTTTCTTCATCGGGATTACTTGGATTTAGTGAAGCGTTGAGGCAAGCTTGTCCATTGCACTGGCCACAAGCTGAAGAACATAGTAGCCCTGACTTTCTGCATCCACAGCGGGAACCACAACCATTTTTGCAATTGCAAAATATAAAGTTTAGTAGTTTGGCTGGTGCTAGAGGTAGTAACGTTCTTATGGGCTCCAGGATTTCATTTTCGAGCATCCAGCCCCATTCTTGAGGTTCTATGTCCTTCCCTAAATACGTTTGAATCTGGTAGTAGACACGATTGATATGTTGACGAGCTGCTACACTCGTTGGTGGAAGTGTTGACAATTGTACAGGTTTATTTAGTTTCGTTAATTTGATGAATTGCGTGTAGCGGAAATCAATGTTGTCCTTAGATTTTGGATCATTATATAATGCCAACAAGATGCGCACTCCATTTTCAAATAATGTTTGTTCCGGGCAATTTTCTTGTTGAAATACTTCCACCAGTTCATCCAAATTGGAAATTTTCTCCAATGCTCTAGTAACAGTTTTTTTTCCTTTTTTAAATAGCTTATTAATAATTAGTACATAATTAGTGGGCATTGTTCAATATTTATAATGGTTAGGTAATAATTGACTTTATACAACGAACTGCTAACCGTAACTCACGCTTGACCTTGCATTAGGTCATATATGACTACGCTGCGCTCTACTCCAAAAACGGTTGGTCGTATGAAAAAAAAGTTCAAACAAAAGTTGTACACAATTTTATAGGTTACAACTTTCATAATAACTGCAAATCTCATTAAAGCAATAGGAAGGCAGATATTCGCAAAAAAACCGATTTTTATGACCTTTGACCTTCAATATCTTAAGACGCCGGCACGATAGCATTTGTGACTTTTGAGACAACATTTAGAATGACAAAACAAAGGTTCATACCAATTTTCAGCTTATTATCTTTCATTCCGAGGTTGGCCCCCTTTTTCATCTAATTTGACTGGGCTATATAGAGCAAAATTGTGAGGGAATGTTTCTGTTTGATACGAAGCTCATGGTTATATTTCATTATTTCATGTCGGTACTCAGAACATTTTTATCTTTTATCTGTCAATTCAAAGATATCAAAAAATTTGTTGTTGTTGTTGTCAAGCAACAAAATTTATTGTAAAAATTTACTCAACAAAATTTATAATTATTCGCTATAAAACTTAAATGAATAAGATGAATTAATACATATATAATACTGGTATAGAAGACTCATTCAAACAGCAGTTCATTCGAAAACTTAAGAAAGATTTCTGAAAAACTTTATAGATTTTCACTTCCAGTTTCTGAAACAGAAATAATTGAAAAAATTTCAATTAAGATGAAGTGCTCCTGTGAAGATCTTGGCACTTATTCGTCAGAAGCAAATTGGTTTTGAAAAAATTGTTGCCTAACTGTAAAACTGAAAAAGGAAATAAAAAGAGGACGATGTAACGTTTCGGTATCTTTATCAGATACCTTCTTCAGACAAATTTGCAAAACCTTCACAATTGTGTGTTTTCTCATTTGGAGTCTAATTGATATTGCAAGTTGTGAACACATAGAGATGTTGATTTATTTAATTCTGAAGTTTCCTGATGTCATTTCTTTCTTCAATAAATCAATCCAAATACGATCTATTCCAACAGAACAATTGGCCAAATCATCTAACAAAATACATGTGGATTCCTTAATTTTCATTTTATAATTATCAGGTTCCGTCATTAGGATCTTTGTGTTGTTTCAGTTCATCACCTGATCTCCACTATTTGAACATACATGATCAGCGATTTATGATCTTGTAATGTGTGTATTTTTGATGTTGTTCTTATATTCCCGTTTTCTTATCTCTAAGGTCTTGAAGTCTCTCCTGTATAAGATTTTCCACATATACAGGGAAAAGAGAATGACCTTCGAAAAACGATGAATTATCGGGTTAATCCTATCGATTACGCTATAAAATCGATTAATATCTCAAGGTGGCACCAACGCATTCGCCATTTTGGAACAAGCATATTTGGCCATCCCAAAGAATCATCATAATATGCTTCCCAAGATGACAATGGCCTGTTATAAAGCCAGTGAGGTGCTGTAACTCATTTTTACTGAGATCCAAATACTTCTTCTACCTTGTAGTTTCAAAGTTACGTATGAACTTCTAGGAATGATCCATTTCCAGTAGATTTTTCTGGATTGTTCTTCTTTCAGTTTCTTCTTCCTCAAAAACTCTGGCTATTTTCCTAAATTTCAAATACCAAAAAACATGTTATTGATATAGTAGAACATAACAGAGATAAAATTGAAGAACACATTGCCACCTCCTTTGTGTTTTGTTGATGTTAACAAGTTATTATTTGAACTGGGCAAAATGCAATTGGCAGCTGTTGTAGCCTTTGGAGAGCTAGGTCGCGGATAAGGAGGGTTGGTTTGTTCTTTAAATGAAATTTAAATGAAATTATTGGGCGCCACCAGATTTCTAATTCACAAAATGTTTTATGAATGATTAATGTTGAAAATTACACAAAATCTGGAAAGTGTAGTAGGTATATTAAAAATTGAATATATCGTATGTGAGGAAAATTAAATGATCGAAAGAAAATACAACTTTTATACATCTATTAAGCCAAAATCCCTAACAACCCAAGGTACCTTGTTGAAGTTTACCTAATTATCCTATTTCTAATTTGAATTATCCTATTTCTAATTTGGTACAAGGTTGTTCAAAAAATACTTCGAAATTGACAGATCTGACCTTTTTTCTTTGTCGATTTTGAATTACTGCCACAATCCTTTTGGTAGGCTGTTGTTCCTGCCTTGTCAATTGAAAAGCATACAAATCTTAAACAGTGGTTCTTTTCAAAAAGTCCATCAATTCCGATGTTTGAAAAGAAACTCGTTTCGATAGCTCCCTTAGTCCCTACATAGATATGTATAATTAACAAGTTATTATATATCATCTTATATATAATAATTATTATTTAACATGACTACTTCTTGGAGAAATATAGACACTAATATGACTTACCCCTTATAGGAGGAAAGCTAATAAAAATCTTGAATTCCTTATAATGATACAATAATTATTGTACAGTTTGAAACATCCAAATCGGTATATTATGTAAATGGAGCAGATATACGAATAGATATCCTCTAACAACTAAAATATAATAAGTGAATTAGAGAAAGGACGTGAAACCTTCTGTTGTTGCACTTACGCATTAACTGAAGAAACATATATTAACACCCTCAATTCCAGGATGTAGATAGTAATTGAAACTCGATATAGATATTTGAAGAAAAGTAACAAAGGGTATAGCCGGGTTTCAATGGTAAATCTGCCCCCGCGGCCTTTTCGATTCATATTGAGGGGATCGATTAGGCATTGAATGAAAATAATTCAGCCAACTTTTCAGCCTTTTATATCTAGCCATTTTTGAGATTTCTGTGAAAAACACTTTTTCGTTTTTATTTTTTTTCTCTTGTGATATCCAAAATTTTTGAATGGTGATTTTCTCTGTCAATTCTTTGCTATTGAAGGAATAGACGTATATTTTTTTGATGAATTTCAGCTGCAAAATCTATTTTTAGGAAAAAAAATAAAGTTTTTGTCATTTGTTTTTCGGTGTTTTTAAAAAGTGTCCACCGCCATTTTTTGACATAAAATGTCTTCTTTGGCCCTTTATACCCTGGAATTTTTTCACATTTTTAAAATTGGTGGAACATTTTGAAAAAAAATTAAAACTGTTTGAATTTTAGGATTCAACAGATATCCATCAAATTTTGGTACCGTTGTATTTATAGTATATTGGCTTCCTGAACAATATTAGTGAAAAAAACAATTGGCGATCTGTTTTAGTTTGGGAGATATGGGCCCCCAAAGTCCGAAAAATATTTCACCTGAAAGTCACTTTTCTCACTACAGAAACACTGAATTACCGCTTTATTAACCCTTAACCGCTAATCATACGTCTCAGAGACGGCACGACCTCATCCGATTCTTCAGATGACCCCCCCCTTACAACTCCTGCCATTGCCCTTCCACGTAATTTATCACTATATCACACTCACTTAGTACCCTAAAGTTTATTGTCGTGTATAGTCTAGTTTTCGAGATATCTCTAGTGAAAGATCGATTGCCGTCTCGTAGACGTATAGTTAGCTTTAACGTAACATTTAAACACGTAGGGACCGTCTCTGAGTCGTATCATCAGTGATTTGGAATTACGATGGATTGTCGACCTAGTACGTCTGAAACTGTAAAACCAACTGATGAAAACTGATTTCATGAAAAAACTCGCTCAAGAACTAGTGGCACCACATTTACAAAGGAGGTCGAAAAATCCAAAGTTGGCCCGAAAATTGCGACTCAGTATTTTGGAGATACTAGGTGAAAAAGGAGCTGAAAATATACCTGAAACATTGGAAAAAAGAAAAAATTGTTCTCTTTGTTCTTATAAGAAGAAAAGAAGAACGGCATATGTTTGTTACGAATGCCAGAATCCAATTTTCCTAGAGTGTGCGAAAAAGTGTGTCCGGATTGTGTATCAAATTCATGATAGACAGGCATTGTCAGTTTTTTCAAAATACTTGTTCTCGACCCTTTTTTTTTACTATACTTTAGTTTAACTCTTATTTCATCAAAAGTAATAAAGAATTAACATATTCCAAAAGTATTTCAATTTAATTTCAGCTGTTTAAATGATCGATGTCAAAATGCTGAATATTTGACATTCCTTTGGATTATTGTGTTTTTGACTGAGTATTGAAGTTTTATTCCATTTCTCAGCATACTTTTCAGTTCTGTAATAATGAAGAGAACTCATAACAGTTAACAAAGTGAAAACTATGAAAAAAATACCTATTTATATTGATTTATATATAGCCGTCTGTGAGACGTATAGATAGTGACAACGTTACGTATTTTATACATTAGTAGTTAAGGGTTGTTTAAAGCCTCTCTGAACATTTTAACATGAGGATTTGATTCATTTTATTTCAGATATATTCAATAATTGTTGCAAAAACATCGAAAAAATTCTAGGAAAAGCCCGCAGTTCCTTATGGTAAGTTTGGCACTACCGCGAATTATTTCGCGCGAATATGACACGATGCATACCGGTAAATCCCGCTATCATTTCCTAATGGCACTTGCTGAAAGACGCGGTAGTGCCAAACTTACCATAAGGAACGGCGGCTTTTCCTAGAATTTTTCGATGTTTTTGCAACAATTATTGAATATATCTGAAATAAAATGAATCAAATCTTCATGTTAAAATGTTCAGAGAGGCTTTAAACTTAATAAAGCGGTAATTCAGTGTTTCTGTAGTGAGAAAAGTGACTTTCAGGTGAAATATTTTCGGACTTTGGGGGCCCATATCTCCCAAACTAAAACAGATCGCCAATTGTTTTTTTTCACAAATATTGTTCAGGAAGCCAATATGAATACAACGGTACCAAAATTTGATGGATATCTGTTGAATCCTAAAATTCAAACAATTTTAATTTTTTTTCAAAATGTTCCACCAATTTTAAAAATGTGAAAAAATTCCAGGGTATAAAGGCCAAAGAAGACATTTTATGTCAAAAAATGGCGGTGGACACTTTTTAAAAACACCGAAAAACAAATGACAAAACTTTTATTTTTTTTCCTAAAAATAGATTTTGCAGCTGAAATTCATAAAAAAATTATACGTCTATTCCTTCAATAGCAAAGAATCGACAGAAAAATCACCATTCAAAAATTTTGGATATCACAAGAGAAAAAAAATAGAAACGAAAAAAGTGTTCTTTACAGAAATCTCAAAAATGGCTTGAGATAAAAAGCTGAAAAGTTGTCTGAATTATTTTCATTCAATGCCTAATCGATCCCCTCAATATGAATCGAAAAGGCCGCGGGGGCAGATTTACCATTGAAACCCGGCTATACCCTTTAAATATCCAGGAAAGCACATGAGTCTCTCAACATCAAATCTCTTTCTGAAATTTTCCAACAGGCTATCTTCACATATGTAATTTTGAAGATTTTGCGCAACAGGCGCCGGCGCATGGAAATAAAAGGAAACTTGGTAACATTTGAATGTTACAACATCATAACAAAACAGTTGTTAGGAAACCGTATTATGAAATATCCTAGATAAGATAATTTATTGATGCTCCTCTAGAAAATTCATAATATTGCACACGTCACAGGATTCATCAAAAATTACAACGATTTCGAAATGGTAAAAAGCATTTTTCATCATTCTCAGAAATATAAAAATAGTAAGAATAACTCAACGGTTATACAATTCTCAATTGACACAAAGTATCATTGTCAAAATATATAAATATAAAATGCATTATGTGGTCAATAAAAGTAATACTTATGACATATAAATGACATAAAATAACATTCCAACATTACAACATAAAGAATAAATCAATTTAAAAGAGATTAAAATTTCAAATTACTGGACACTCCAGAACGTAGGATGCTGCAAAAATTCACCAATAGTCTGCTTAAACTTTTTGAGATTAATGCCTCAATTACACTCAGCCCTCCTCACTGCCACCACAAAACATATAATAACAGAAATGCGAAGTCCTCACTATTCTGTGGAAACAAACTGGCGGCCATTTTGAGTGGCCAACTACTGGTAGCGACATTTGCGGCCACATTAGGAACTAATATCTGTCTAATTCTTTCGATATGGCGGTAAAATTCAAATTAATCGAAAATCTTATAGGTCGCGTTTTTATTTTCATCACTTCCTTCGATGAATTCAATCGGAGAGAAAGTTGAAGTATAGTTTTCATCTTCCTCCACGATTGAATTCATCGCAAACTTTTGAAAATAAAAACATGACCTATCACACATTTCAGACGTTGTTAAAGTCGAAAAGGTTACATTTGTAAACATGGAGGTGTAATTAATATTTTAATTAGTATTCAGAACAATATGACCAGTAATATATAAAAATTACATTAAATTTGTTGATGAACAAGATCCATGATTTATGTACATAGCATCAATATCAATCGCCAGCGACACAATGGAATGCAAATCCTATGAAGCAGAACCAGTGATGACCAAGAGCAGTGGATGACCTAAAATAAACAAAATATGAAGATAATTTATTGCAATAATCCAATACCAGGTTCTATATTCTACCCTTTGTACCCAAATCATACAAGACATCGACATGGCTATATTATTTGCTCGTTTCTTCATAAAACAATCCACAACTTAAAGCTATCTCATCGAAGAGCACAAAAAGGATAAAGCTCGTTCGTATATCTAATCTGAAGTTTTCAGATGTTTTAATGAAACGGATACCAAAATTTATTGAAGGAACCTGGGTTGAACGAAAGGTTGGAGGTACGTAGTTGTATTACTTCCTACTCTCAAATATGGACGTTGAGATATTTCATGCCTTCTGCTTATGGAATAATTTGGATAAATTTTTGGGAACTCTGAAGAATAGCCTTCTGAATTATAGGAATAGGAACAAGGGAAAAATTTATATTGAAGTTTTATTAAAACATGTTGGATGAAGAAGGATATGATGAATGGGATTAAATAGTGAGTTAGCAATTCTTGTCAGTATTAATAGACATAATAGAGTAAAATTTACCTAATAAATTCAAAAGCAATCCGTAAAGGTTGAAAAAATTCACTGATTACCACTTCGGACTTCGCACATTTTCTAACAAAACTGAATTGTCAAATTGATGCGTCTAAGTCAACGTCAAAACATCCATTCCATTTAGAGTGAGACAAACAAACATCATATGCCATCTCCCTCAATCTTGAGTGGCCACCATAGAATATTTGTTTCCAACCTAGCACTAGCAGTTTCACCCCCCTGACTGCCACTCGCGTTGTCGGCAATAATTCCCGAAATACTTCTGCAGCAGTTTCGAAGGCAGCGTGCATTTACACTCAGCCTCAGCATTGCTCTCCTGACCACGGTTCGGCAATGACGGACGAAGAAATTGCAGCCTCAGCGCTTTGTCTCGTTGATTTGTATGAATGTGTGGGTGTCTTGAAAACATGTTTAGAAAAAAGAGTTAGTCCCTCAGTATCAATTTACCCTTTTTCTATCAATTCAAACAAAAATAGTTCTAAATACTATTATATTATTCCAATTTGCGACTACAATTTACAATTATTCGATGTTTCGTATACAAAAATGGGATGGAAAGTTTTTCTGAATGAAATGACTGAAATGATTTTTGATTTCTCTTGAACAAAATTCAACCGATGATAAAAAAAGAAGATACGAGATTGAGAATGGCAATCCCCCAAAATTTAGATTGGCGATAAATCTGCGATTCTTGGCAAGTTTATACTATCTATTTCAAGTTTCAGAATCAATTATCTCAATAATTGTCCCTGAAGTGTGCAGAGCTATTAACATTGTTCCCAGTGATCTTATCCAGGCAACAAATACAGATAAAAAACGTAAATATAATTCTCACTTTAACAATTAAAATTGAATAAAAAAACCGGAAAATATATTATCAAGAGCGATTCATATTTTTTTATTTTCATTACTCCATTCCATCGTGGACATTTTTTCGATAATAATACACAACAATATTTTCGTTAAAATTATTAAATTTCGCGAGAGCGCAGGGCGATTTTTTTCTCAACGCAGCAGCAGCAACCTAGCTGAATGTAATCACACACTGCGCCCGTATTGCCAGTCCCTTTGACTTCCGTCCGAAAAACCGCCAATTCGGGGAGCATGAGGCAGCACGAGGATTCGCGGCATGCAGCAGGGAAGTATGTGATTACATTCAGCCGCTGCCTACTTCCCTGCTCACTTCCTGCTACATGCCGTGGAAGTGGGCTGAGTGTAATCGGGGTGTTAGACTTTTCACCTCATCAGGTATCTTATTGAAAAGTAATGAGAAATGAAATTAGGTCCGTTTTTGGATTTTTCGGAAGATCCATGTTATTATTATATGCAACGACAAGTTATTCATAAATATAAATCGAGGGAAATGTCAGGATATTTAGTTTTTTGAAGGCGTTTACGCAATCATCCCTGTAGTTCTCTATATCGAATAAAATTTCGTTTCACAACCTCGAGGAAATAAATAATTTAACGACATTTAGTGCCACGTCATAAAACCTCTCAAAATATGTACCCCTCGTTGTCGAATTTACGCGTCCTTCAAAAGCAAGTGAAATCATCCCCTAAGATGATGCATCGCGTCTTCTCCAGTCCAAAGAAACCCCTAGTATCCAGTCATCCAGACTGGCTGTTTATTGTCCGTAACTAATCGGCTAAGGGTGGCCCGCACAGAGCCGCTCGAAGATGCAGTTGGATACACAATGACATGGCTTATTTCAGTTGAGTTTGAAACATTACCACTGAGGTGAATTCGGAAAATTGGCCCTTCGAGGTGCTCCGAAGGTATTTATCACAGGCACGCTCAGTTTGGTAGATCGGTCATGAATTTGAGTAGATAATGTTCAAGAGGTTCTGTGAATATTTGCATTATTCAAAATAAATAATATAGTCCATTCACAAAAGGTTGAGCCGTAGGTTGGCCATGGAAATTTGTCATATTTCACTGTGTATATTGAATTTTAGGTTATGTTCTTTATTTTCTTGTCAGATTGATACGCAATGTTGTCAATATTGCATAGAGTTGTCTGACAATTCGCAAGCTCGCCGGATGAGGCCGGGTACATTCGGCAACGTTGACTTTATTTTATGTTATGACAGCAAATACTGCCAACTTCAGATAAATAAAGAAAAGCCTACTATGCGCTCAACCTTTCGTGAAGGACTATAGTCATTTCTACTAATTATGCTTTCTTTTACGTCATGTAGCGTTTGAACTTACAGAATACAAGGTGCGGCACGGAGGGTGGACGTTTTTCAGATGGGCATAACTTTCCCCCACTGAGGACGAGAGAAGTGGGGAAGGTGCCGTTAGACTCGTGTGTTCCTAGCATTTATTTACCAGTTGTCGTCATGGAGCCTTGGACGGTGGAGCATCGTGTTTTCGCCTCATTTTGTTCATGAGTGACGAAGCCCACTTCCACCTCAACGGCATGGTTAACCGGCAGAATTGCCGTTATTGGGCTAATGAACATCCGCAACACTTACACGAAAGACCGCTGCACAGCCCAAAAGTTACGGTTTGGTGCGCTGTATCGCAAACTCGCATCATTGGCCCTTACTTCTTCGACGACGTTAATGGTCGTGCTGTTACCGTGAAACTCAGAGCGGTAACGTCGAAATGATCAACACTTCTTTATCCCCGAATTACGACGGCAACGTGGTCCAATCCGACGTGTGTGGTTCCAACAGGATGGGGCGACCGCCCACACAGCCAGAGTATCAATGGACGTTATTTCGCCCTCTCTTCCTGGTCGCCTTATTTCCAGGTTTGGCTATGCTCATTGGCCTCCCCGGTCCCCAGATTTATCCATATGCGATTTTTCTTATGGGGACCCTCAAGGCTAGAGTATACGAGACCAAGCCCCGAAATCTGGACGAATTGAAAGGGCTATTCGCGTGGAAGTTGCCCAAGTTGAGAGAGCGATGTTGGAGAGAGTCTACGCGAACTTCCAAGATGCCGCTCAGCACTGCATCACCGATTTCGGCCACCACATGCCTGATGTGATTTTCCACACTTGACTGTCTCAAATGCTATTTCCTTGAGAATGTGATTCCGTCAATAAATGTGTTTTTGAGTAAAAATTAACGCTTTTATTATTTTTTTAAAAACCATCCATCCTCCGTGCCGCACCCTGTATAAATCGCATTCCCAAAATCAAATTAAACTTATTCACATGAAGTCTGATGTTTATAATTGGATAGGTATCGAGATACAGGGTGTATCATTGAAAAGTGTCTACCACCAATAACTCAACAAGGAATCCGGGTGTCAATTCTCGGGATCACTTGTTCGACGAACGTATACGTAATTTTTGGAAATTGTAATATTAATATCCGATATTCTCGAGTATATCGTCAACTACTCATTCCGACGAAAGTGTAGGTTCATTTTGAACGAATTTTATTTTTACAATTTCCAAGAATCTGCGCTCAAAATGTCACGAACGCAGACGTTTGTCGAACGAGCTATCTCGAGAATTGACAGCCAGATTTTGGGAAAATCTTCAGACAGGTCGATTTTTGATGACAGGGGTACATGATCTGGGATTCAAGCTTAGTTCTACTAGCAACCTCCTGGAGAGGGTTGAAGAATCTGAATAAGAAAAGTGGGTATTTTTGTAGCACAAATGTATGCATGGATTTCTATTTGTATGAACCTGAAGTTTGTGTTTTAATGAAGTGAAGGTTTCATTTAGTTTAGTCGGTAACATAATTGCATAAAAACACTCTGTAGCTTTGTGAATATTCCCTTTGTGGAACACAAACTGAAGGATCATATAAATTTGAATTCACCCATACATTTGTTTTACAAAATTACCCATTTTCCTCATTAAAATTCTTAATGGGTTGCAACCCTGTCATGAAAAATCGGCCTGTCTAAGTGTGTTCACAAGGGTGGACACTTCCAAATGAGACACCCTGTGTTTAACACTACTAATACTGTCGCATGAGAAAAAGCTATATTTCAACATACTGGAAATACCCTTTGTATATCCTCACATTTCGACTACATGTTTCGGAATCCTTTCAATACATTTTTGCGTTGCTGTTTGAAGCCTGTTCTGTTATTTAACAAATTTGCACTACTGCCATTCTCAAGGGAAATTCATGATAATTAAATGAGAAAAATGCCATCATTATGTTATCATTGTTTTCAAAAAAAGTTTATACTGGCCAAGACAATATCTTCGCAGATTTTCTTTAGATACAATAATTAATTATTGAGGAAAAAATTCGAGTTGTTCCAAATAGCTCATTTCTACAATTAGTGTAGTCCATCGAGAGGAGACGCTATGATATACAATTGAGTAAAGAAAAATAGTACCACTTGGCGGGGCTGAGTCGGGGACCAATATAGCGAAAAGTTCAGAGTTGAATTACGTTGACAGTTTTTTCTGTTTACAAATTTCACCAAAAAAATATGACGTGTTGGGTCTTAACGAATCCTGTTCAAATAAGGTCAATCAAATATCAAATAAACAATTTTTCTTCAGGCGATATAGACACATATAAAAATATATATCAGATTACAAGAAGACTAGCAAAAATTTCGAATCCGGATCTGTTCAGTACTCATCACTACCTGTGATATGTTTTTCCTCTAATTTTCTTCGTATCTGTATCTGCTTGAAGAAAGCCTTTTAGTGCACGATACCATTTTATTGTATATTATTAAGCAGAAAAAATCACAATTTAACTAGAAACAGGCGCAAAAATCACAATGCCTCCAGAAAATTAAACGATTGTCAAATTTGACGTTAGGTGGTAGTAATATTGCGCATCTGATACCACGTTTATTTCAATGATGGCAACTCTATACTATCTCTATAGTGTAATCTGAAGTTTTTTTTGATGATAATGCTATACATATGATTAATCACCTTCATGAGTTGATAAATTGTGAGTAGATTTATCATCAAGGTATTCTGTTATAAGAACTGATGATACACTCTGCTCAACATCCAATGCCAACTTTATGTAGCTACAGCCATAAAAATTAAATGGTGGTAGGAAAAATAGACCACCGTATAGAAAAGAATAAGGAAGTGTAAATATTTCCAGTTAATATCTGATTACCCGCGCCTTCCATGTTAACAACTTCCTTCCTGGAATAACAATCATCGTGATCTCAGCACACATAAACAATGGAGAGCTCCAAGCGCCCGCCATAAACTATGGGAAAAGATCTTATCTGCAGAAGTTACAGTTCTCATATATCAACCTGATTTTTTTGCTTGGGACATTGAAAGCAGTATCGTATTGAAGTAAAGTACAGGGCGCCCCTATACGGAGGTATCCTTCACACTTGTGTCTTTTTCAGAAATTATCATGAATAATAAAACAATCGAAGGGAGCACTGAACAGAAAGTGTGAAAACAATGTATTTTTCGTGTCTTCGTTTGAAAGTCAATATTTATGGTTCGAATTGATGTGATATCATAGAATAAAAAATTTAAGGAAAAGCCTACGAGAAGGAGCTTTTGAGCGCTCGTCTTTGGCGGATCAATAGGAATAACACCTCAAAGTTTTATGTGAGACTTGCATATTTATATATATGTATGTTTGTTAAGGGAGATTAGACTGGGTTATTAAGAGTGAAGTGATTTTCTCTTTTGTTTTTTGACCTAGCTTTCGAATAATATTTTATTCTTCTTCAGGGTCTACTACAAAATAACAACAAATTGTATTTTTACACATTAAAATTCACATTAAAATATTTTAAACTTACACAATCGAGGTTATTTACTCTTTTTCATTGGTGTTTTTTAGCTGTATGTAATTTTTTCCTTTGAGTGTTATTAGCTGTTCTTTCATACTTAATTTAAATCAAAAATTTTTTTACAAATGTCATAAATAAATAAAATCTTACGTTCACGTCACATTCACAGAACATATAACCTTATATTCTTATCCGTCATCTCAGCTGTGTTGTCTCATCTGTCAGCTCTTTTTCTTATTTTGGTCATCGGTCTTATCTTTTTTTTTTACTCGTCCACAGGTCCCATATAGGTTTCTCTCCTTCTCCTCCATTCTTGTGTCATCAAATATGAGTAGATATTGTTTAATGAGTTTGTATCTGTTTTTTTGTTCATCGGAGCTTCTTCATTGTTTATGTAATACATTTCGAGGAATAAACGTTTTTTAGATTGTTTTCTGTTTTTACTATAGATGTTTCTTCAAAGTTAATTTATGGTCTTTTTCTGTACTATGTTTTGCTAATGCGCATCTTTCTGGATGATTTTTGATGTCACTTTTGTGTCCTTTTATTCTATTTTCATTAATTGTGATGTTTGTCCTGTGTATACTTCCTCACATTCTGCGCATGGTATTTTGATACAACGTTGGATCTTTCCTGAATCCCTATTTTATCCTTTGTTTTCGAGAATAGTTTATTTGTCTTGTGTGTGTATTTTTTGATATTTTTATGTTTTCACCTCTGAATCTCTTATGATCTTTTCTGTTAGATTTCCTAAGTTGGTAATGAACAAAATACCTGTCTCTCATTTTGATCTTGTTGTTCTCTCTCTTCCCTTATGTTGGTTTCTACATTCATCACCCTATTTATGAATTTTCTTGGGTATCCATTTTGTTCTAGTGTTCGCTTCATGTTTTCAAATTTTTTTCCCTGAATGTTTCATGGCTTATTTTTTTTATTCTATCTTTCATGTTATTTATTGTGTTTACCTTGATTTGGATGTCGTGGTTGGACATGTAGTGGATTGTCCTGTTTGTTGCTGTTGGTTTTTTGTAACAGTCTAGTATTATCTTTTGATTGTTGTCCCTTATGGTCTTTGTGTCTAGAAAGGGCACCCATTTTTCTCCGTTTCTCTTTCACTGTGAATTTTAAGTTTACATCTATTTCTCCATCATTGAATATTGCAATTAGTTCTTCTATTTTTATTTCAAGTGTTGCCATGATAAATATCATCCATGAATTTCTTAACAAAAGAAGGTTTGTAGCTGAGTTTGGTAATTTTTTCTCTAGTACGTAATCCATACAATATTGTGCTAATATGGGGCTAAGTTTTGATCCCATGGCACTTCCTTTAATTTGTCTATAATATTTACCTTGGTACATACATACGTTATTTTCCATAACGAACTTGATCAAATTTAAAAAGTCTTGTTTGTTCAGACCTGTATGTATGCTTATTTTTCCCATTTATGTTCTATGGCCTGTTTGACTAAATTGTATGTCATGTTTCCAAACAATTTTCTACATCTAGTGAGAGTAGTACTTCCTCTTTTTATTGATAGGTTTTTGTGAATTCTGCATACTCAAAACTGTCAGCTATATAGTATTCATTATTTTTCTCATATGATTCTTTTAGTATCGTGGCAAGATATTCGGCCAATTTTGTAGTGGGTGAATTTGTTCCTGATATTATTGGTCTGAGAGGTATATGTCTTTGTGTATTTTCGGTTTTCCATAAATTCTAGGGCATGTTCCATTATAAACCTTATATCTTTTTTCTTCTTCTGCAGTTATGATTTTTTGTTTTAAGATCTTGAAAAATTTATTTGCTTTTTTGTATTGTGCTTGTTGGATCTTTTTTATTTCTTCAAATTCTTCTCTATTACCTAATATTTCCATCATTTTGGTGTGGTAGTCCTCTCTTTCCATTATTACCGTGGCTCCCTTTATCACTTTGTGTTACTAAAAGGTTTCTATTGTTTTTTAGGTAGTGATAGGTATCGTTAAAATATTTATTTAGTGGATATTTTGATCCTGTTTAGATGGAATTTGTTATAACACTGGTGATTTTTGCCCTGTATGTGTCTTGTTTTGATTTTCTAAGTTAGTTATATATATTCAACATCAGATAAGCAATTCATCTATTTTTAATTCACTGGTGTTTACTGGTAGAGCGAAATTTGGTCCTAGTGATAATATCTGTTTAATTTGATCTGGAAGTTTGTCTCGTTAGATTTAACCAGCCAGTTTTCTGTGTAATAAGCTTGTTTAACTGTTTTTCTCTAGATTTTGGATTCTTTTCAGGTTCTTGCCTGTGTGTTTTATGAAATCCTCTGTTAGACAATTTGATTTGGTTTGAGTCTTTGGCTTATGGTGATTAATGTGTCGCTAAGGTATAATGTTTTGACTTGTGTTTTGTCATCTCTGATATACTGAATTCTGATATGTATGCGTTATCCCATGATGTATTTAATGCTTCTGTTTGTATCTTAATTAATGTTCAGTCACTACCTCATGTATTTTCGCTACCACTCAGTACCAGAATTGGTCACTTAGAATTTTTCATTTTTCCTATGTAGTGACTTGGTGTTTCCTTCTAGGATGTTCAGATATGTTTTTTTGATTGTACGCTATATGGTTTGGACAAAGTTTTAACGATACCTATCACTACCTAAAAAACAATAGAAACCTTTAGTAAACAAAGTGATAAAGGGGGAGCCACGGTAATAATGGAAAGAGAGGAATACCACACCAAAATGATGGAAATATTAGGTAATTAGAAAGAATTGAAGAAATAAAAAAGGATCCAACAAGCACAATACAAAATAAAAGCAAATAAATTTTTCAAAGATCTTAAAACAAAAATATCATAACTGCAGAAGAAGAAAAAAGATATAAGGTTTATAATGGAACATGCCCTAGAATTTATGGAAAACCGAAAATACACAAAGACAATATACCTCTCAGACCAATAATATCAGGAACAAATTCACCCACTACAAAATTGGCCGAATATCTTGCCACGATACTAAAAGAATCATATGAGAAAAATAATGAATACTATATAGCTGACAGTTTTGAGTATGCAGAATTCACAAAAAACCTATCAATAAAAGAGGTGAAGTACTACTCTCACTAGATGTAGAAAAATTTGTTTGGAAACATGACATACAATTTAGTCAAACAGGCCATAGAACATAAATGGGAAAAAAATAAGCATACATACAGGTCTGAACAAACAAGACTTTTTAAATTTGATCAAGTTCGTTATGGAAAATAACGTATGTATGTACCAAGGTAAATATTATAGACAAATTAAAGGAAGTGCCATGGGATCAAACTTAGCCCCATATTAGCACAATATTGTATGGATTACGTACTAGAGAAAAAATTACCAAAACTCAGCTACAAACCTTCTTTTGTTAAGAAATTCATGGATGATATTATCATGGCAACACTTGAAATAAAATAGAAGAACTAATTGCAATATTCAATGATGGAGAAATAGATGTAAACTTAAAATTCACAGTGGAAAGAGAAAACGAAGAAAAATGGGTGCCCTTTCTAGACACAAAGACCATAAGGGACAACAATCAAAAGATAATACTAGACTGTTACAAAAAACCAACAGCAACAAACAGGACAATCCACTACATGTCCAACCACGACATCCAAATCAAGGTAAACACAATAAATAACATGAAAGATAGAATAAAAAAAATAAGCCATGAAACATTCAGGGAAAAAAATTTGAAAACAATGAAGCGAACACTAGAACAAAATGGATACCCAAGAAAATTCATAAATAGGGTGATGAATATAGAAACCAACATAAGGAAGAAGAGAGAGAACAACAAGATCAAAATGAGAGACAGGTATTTTGTTCATTACCAAACTTAGGAAATCTAACAGAAAAGATCATAAGAGAGTTCAGAAGTGAAAACAATAAAATATCAAAAAAATACACACACAGACAAATAAACTATTCTCGAAAACAAAGGATAAAATAGAGATACAGGAAAGATCCAACGTTGTATATAAAATACCATGCGCAGAATGTGAGGAAGTATACACAGGACAAACATCACAATTAATGAAAAATAGAATAAAAGGACACAAAAGTGACATCAAAAATCATCCAGAAAGATGCGCATTGGCTAAACATAGTACAGAAAAAGACCATAGAATTAACTTTGAAGAAACATCTATAGTAAAAACAGAAAACAATCTGAAAAAACGTTTATTCCTCGAAATGTATTACATAAACAATGAAGATGCTCCGATGAACAAAAAAACAGATACAAACTCATTAAACAATATCTACTCATATTTGATGACACAAGAATGGAGGAGAAGGAGAGAACCTACATGGGACCTGTGGACGAGTAAAGAAAGAAAAAGATAAGACCGATGACCAAAATAAGAAAAAGAGTCTGACAGATGAGACAACACAGCTGAGATGACGGATAAGAAATATAAGGTTATATGTTCTGTGAATGTGACGTAGACGTGAGATTTTATTTATTTATTTAAGATATTTGTAAAAATTTTTGATGTTAAATTAAGTATGAATGACACACTAATTACACTCAAGGAAAAGATTATATACAGCTAAAAAACACCGATGAAAAAGAGTAAATAACCTCGATTGTGTAAGTTTAAAATATTTTAATGTGAATTTTAATGTGTAAAAATACAATTTGTTGTTATTTTGTAGTAGACCCTGAAGAAGAATAAAATATTATTCGAAAGCTAGGTCAAAAAACAAAAAGAGAAAACCACTTCACTCTAAATAACCCAGTCTAATCTCCCTTACAAACAATACATATATAAATAAAACAAGACTGTAAAAAACAATTAGTATTACATCAAACATGGGATTTTATGAGTTCATTACAACTAACTATGGACAAAATACAACAGATATTCTGAAGAAATGGAGCAAACTCAACATAAAAATAGGAACATCAAGGAATAGATTGAAGTTTTTACTTGAGTGCAAAAGAAGAGGACTTTGTCCAAACCATATAGCCTACAATCAAAAAAACATTCTGAACATCCTAGAAGGAAACAACAATCACTACATAGGAAAAATGAAAAAACTAAGTGACCACATTACTGCGAAAATACTGAGGATAGAGATCTCACAAACAAACAGAACATTAAATAACATGGTAAGAGAGCTTAAGAGAATAAAACAAAAGGCAAAAAACATGATACCTGAACACACAATGAATGAATACCAAAGACGACAAAAAATCAATTATAACAAGGAGTTCCATAAAACAAAGGCAAGAAACCTGAAAAAGATCCAAAATCTAGAGAAAAACAGTTAAACAAGCTTATTACACAAGAAAACTGGCTGGTTAATCTTACAGAGACAACAATTCCAGATCAAATTAAACAGATATTATCACTAGGACCAAATTTCGCTCTACCAGTAAACACTAGTGAACTAAAAATAGATGAATTGCTGTCTGATGTTGAATATATAATAACTAACTTAGAAAATCAAAAACAAGACACATACAGAGCAAAAATCACCAGTGTTATAACAAATTATGTCCATCTAAACAGGGATCAAAAATATCCACTAAATAAATATTTTAACGATACCTATCACTACCTAAAAAATAATAGAAACCTTTTAGTAACACAAAGTGATAAAGGAGGAGCCACGGTAATAATGGAAAGAGAGGAATACCACACCAAAATGATGAAAATATTAGGTAATAGAGAAGAATTTGAAGAAATAAAAAAGGATCCGACAAGCACAATACAAACAAAAGCAAATAAATTTTTCAAAGATCTTAAAACAAAAAATATAATAACTGCAGAAGAAGAAAAAAGATATAAGGTTTATAATGGAACATGCCCTAGAATTTATGGAAAACCGAAAATACACAAAGACAATATACCTCTCAGACCAATAATATCAGGAACAAATTCACCCACTACAAAATTGGCAGAATATCTGGCCACGATACTAAAAGAATCATACGAGAAGAATAATGAATACTATATAGCTGACAGTTTTGAGTTTGCAGAATTCACAAAAACCTATCAATAAAAAGAGATGAAGTACTACTCTCACTAGATGTAGAGAATTTGTTTGGAAACATGACATTCAATTTAGTTAAACAGGCCATAGAACATAAATGGGAAAAAATAAGCATACACACAAGTCTGAACAAACAAGACTTTTTAAATTTGATCAAGTTCGTTATGGAAAATAATGTATGTATGTACCAAGGCAAATATTACAGACAAATTAAAGGAAGTGCAATGGGATCAAAACTTAGCCCCATATTAGCACAATATTGTATGGATTACGTTCTAGAGAAAAATTACCAAAACTCAGCTACAAACCTTCTTTTGTTAAAAAATTCATGGATGATATTATCATGGCAACACTTGAAATGAAAATAGAAGAACTAATTGCAATATTCAATGATGGAGAAATAGATGTAAACTTAAAATTCACAGTGGAAAGAGAAAACGAAGAAAAATGGGTGCCCTTTCTAGACACAAAGACCATAAGGGACAACAATCAAAAAATAATACTAGACTGTTACAAAAACCAACAGCAACAAACAGGACAATCCACTACATGTCCAACCACGACATCCAAATCAAGGTAAACACAATAAATAACATGAAAGATAGAATAAAAAAATAAGCCATGAAACATTCAGGGAAAAAAATTTGAAAACATTGAAGCGAACACTAGAACAAAATGGATACCCAAGAAAATTCATAAATAGGGTGATGAATATAGAAACCAACATAAGGGAAGAGAGAGAACAACAAGATCAAAATGAGAGACAGGTATTTTGTTCATTACCAAACTTAGGAAATCTAACAGAAAAGATCATAAGAGAGTTCAGAAGTGAAAACATAAAAATATCAAAAAAATACACACACAAGACAAATAAACTATTCTCGAAAACAAAGGATAAAATAGAGATACAGGAAAGATCCAACGTTGTATATAAAATACCATGCGCAGAATGTGAGGAAGTATACACAGGACAAACATCACAATTAATGAAAAATAGAATAAAAGGACACAAAAGTGACATCAAAAATCATCCAGAAAGATGCGCATTGGCTAAACATAGTACAGAAAAAGACCATAGAATTAACTTTGAAGAAACATCTATAGTAAAAACAGAAAACAATCTGAAAAAACGTTTATTCCTCGAAATGTATTACATAAACAATGAAGATGCTCCGATGAACAAAAAAACAGATACAAACTCATTAAACAATATCTACTCATATTTGATGACACAAGGATGGAGGAGAAGGAGAGAAACCTACATGGGACCTGTGGACGAGTAAAGAAAGAAAAAGATAAGACCGATGACCAAAATAAGAAAAAGAGTCTGACAGATGAGACAACACAGCTGAGATGACGGATAAGAAATATAAAGGTTATATGTTCTGTGAATGTGACGTAGACGTGAGATTTTATTTATTTATTTAAGATATTTGTAAAAATTTTTGATGTTAAATTAAGTATGAATGAACAACTAATTACACTCAAGGAAAAAGATTATATACAGCTAAAAAACACCGATGAAAAAGAGTAAATAACCTCGATTGTGTAAGTTTAAAATATTTTAATGTGAATTTTAATGTGTAAAAATACAATTTGTTGTTATTTTGTAGTAGACCCTGAAGAAGAATAAAATATTATTCGAAAGCTAGGTCAAAAAACAAAAAGAGAAAACCACTTCACTCTAAATAACCCAGTCTAATCTCCCTTAACAAACAATACATATATAAATAAAACAAGACTGTAAAAAAACAATTAGTATATATATATATATATAGAAAATAGGTTTAATGTGTACATCGCCATGAATATTGAAAAACAATAAAGTGAAAGCAGAGAATAATATTAATCGATATAAATCAACCATATTAAACTCATACTTCGGAGCTAACTTCGTCCTTGTTCGAGACAAAATGCAAGGAAGAAGGAATTTTGTCTCGAACAAGGACGAAGTTAGCTCCGAAGTATGAGTTTAATATTGGTTGATTTATATCGATTAATATTATTCTCTGCTTTCACTTTATTATACAGGGTGATTTTTTTAAGTGTTTCATTAGACGTTTTCGAGGAAGGAATTGTAATACAGATTCAAGATTTTGGATTTTCGCTTCAGAGTACATGAACTTTAATTGTAAAATATTTTCAAGAAGAATCTACTTCCGGTTTCACCGGAAACGAATGTAACTTCGTTATTTCAAATGCAACACCCTGTATATTTATACATATTCGAATTCTTCGTTCAATTCTACACTGATTTGATGTATGATATGTGCAACCACTCAAGCGGTTCTTAAATTATAGCCTGATTATCAAATTTTTTGAAATAAAGGTTGTCACAAATTAGTGTCCATATCTTCAAAATCCCTCATACAAGAATTTTTTTTTGCGAAAGTAGAACAAAAGAAAGTATGCTGATACTCTTTCTTGTATAACTTATGAGGAAATATTATACAGGGTGTCTGAAAAAGGGCCCCAAAGTGAGCCTCAATAAAACTATGAAATCTCACTTTTTTCAAATGGCAACCCTATAATTTTGTAATTCCAAACGATTGCTCGTCAAAAACCAGTTATGGTGTCCCGAACATTTCATGCCTCTAAAATCAGTATTTTTGCCGTTATTCAATAAAATTCGAATTTCACGATTAAAGACAGGTTTCGCACTGTTTGTAAGCTTGCATTTTTGCAGTAGGCTATGTTAGGAACTGTCATTCTTACTTTTTCTTACAGATCAAGCACTAAGCAAAACATGCAATAATAATTTCACTGGAATGATAGGTATATCAAGGGTATGTTCTTTATTTGCGGCAAATGTAACAAATTCCTAGAAAAGGTAATTAGAAATTCAACGAACGAAATTCACATTTACTGACTTTTTTTGTTAAAGGTGGTAAATGTGGATTTCTTTCGTTAAAGGTTCGGACTGCCCTTTCTAATATTTTGTTACATTCACCATAAATGAAGAACATATTCAATACATCACTGTTATTGTAATTCATATTTTGCATAGTGCCCGATTAATCAAAAAAGTATAAATGAAAGTTCTCTAAAATGCATTATAAATCAACAGACATAGCCTTCTTGAAAACTTCTATCCTAATAAATCTATGGTTAGACTAAGAAACCTTGATTCAATCCTGAAATTCGAATTATATTCAATAACGGCAAAACTACTGATTTTAGAGGCATGAAATGTTCGGGACACCATAACTGATTTTTGACGAGCAATCGATTGGAATTACAAAATTATAGGGTTGCCATTTGAAAAAAGTGAGATTTCATAGTTTTATTGAGGCTCACTTTGGGGCCCTTTTTCAGACACCCTGTATAATATTTCCTCATAAGTTATACAAGAAACAGTATCAGAGTACTTTCTTTTGTTCCACTTTCGCAAAAAGAAATTCTTGTAATGAGGGATTTTGAAGATATGGACACTAATTTGAGACAACCTTTTTTTCAAAAAAATTGATAATCAGGCTATAATTCAAGAACCGCTTGAGTGGTTGCACATATCATACATCAAATCAGTGTAGAATTGAACGAAGAATTAGAATATGTATAAATATACAGGGTGTTGCATTTGAAATAACGAAGTTACATTCGTTTCCGGTGAAACCGGAAGTAGATTCCTCTTGAAAATATTTTACAATTAAAGTTCATGTACTCTTAAACGGAAATCCAAAATCTTGAATCTGTATTGCAATTCCTTCCTCGAAAACGTCTAATGAAACACTTAAAAAAATCACCCTGTATATATATATATATAATTAGAATTGATGCTTTAAGGGCGTAGAGACTCTATGTATTTTGGAGGGTAGAAGTGTACTCTTTTCTCTTTACCAAGCTTTCGCAATGTTTTATTGCTTCATCAGGGTTTCTGAAAATACAGGAATTGTTTACAAGTAAATATACAACTATCACATTAAGTTCTTACTGAAAGTGAGGTTATATAATAAAATCAACAAACGGCGACAACATTCGCATAAAATAAAACTAAAACTTTCACAACAATATCAACACACACATACAAATATCATTTCAAAATCTTTGGTAGTGTTTGACTAGATACATTGATATATATTTTTTTTTTCTTTTTTCCTAAAGAGAACTAGTTCTCTTTAGGAAAAAAGAAAAATATATATCAATGTATCTAGTCAAACACTACCAAAGATTTTGAAATGATATTTGTATGTGTGTGTTGATATTGTTAGTCTGGTCAATTTAGACAATTGAAATAAAGAAAATTCCGACAAAGCCAAATTTTTGTAGACCTTAGGTTTACCACAAGGAATAAAGTCTCAAAAGTCCCCATCAGTCCCATGTGAGCTTAGGGACTTATTCGGGGTCAAAGGTCAAAATTTTAGGTTTTTTGGATTTTTCTCGAAAACGGTAAGTTTTATCGAAAAAGTACCTCGGAGCAAAGTTGTAGATCTTAAAATTCTCTATAAAAATGGTTCCCATGATTTTTTCTCTAAGACCCACTATTTCCCAGATATTGCGCTTGTAAGAATCATGTTCTACATAGTATGCACACATATGCCACGTATATACATATTTAGGTACTCAAGCAAGCAAAAATGCCTACTCGTGCCTCTTCTATGTATACATTATACTATTCTAAGAAAATTTACTCTAAAATGACCGCCGGTCCCTAACCTTTACGTAATTTTTGAAAAATATGTTCAGTATTTACGTAGACATTATGGTCATACAGTTACGGTAGTATTTGATGGCTACAGTGACACAACAAAGAACATAAAAGCTGCAGAACAACGTCGTCGTGCTACAAAAACATCCTCAGGTACCGACATAATGTTTGACGAATTTATGACAGTTCTAGTTAATCAACAACATTTTTTTGCAAACATTAATAATAAATCTCGTTTTATTTCTATGTTGAGTAACAAATTAACAGCTGAAAATCTTGCCGTGAAACAAGCTCCTAATGACGCCGATGTCCTCATAATTGAAACAGCAATAGAACAATTTAATGCAAGAAATACAGCTATTGTAGTGGGTGAAGATGTTGATTTATTAGTACTACTCACTGCAAGGACTCCATCTGATAAAATTATTTACTTTTTAAAACCTGGGAAGGCGCAGCAACGGACAGAAATATATTCTTCAAAAAGTTTATCAGCTTATCCGAAATGCCAAAACTTTATTTTATTTTTACATGCGATAACCGGATGCGATACTACGTCAGCAATGTTTAGAAGGGGCAAAAATTCAGTATTAAAATTATTTGAAAAAAATGATTTGATTGACTGCGCAAAAGTATTTATAGAAATTAATTCTTCAGCTCAAATACTAATTACTAAAGGAATTCGGTTTCTTCTTACGGTTTATGGAGCTCCAAAAAAAATTGATTGCATAGATACGTACAGATATTTAACATTCGTAAAAAATACACGAAACAAAAGCAAGTACAGCTATCTTGTCTTCCTCCAACATCGGCATCTGCTACTCAACATTTGTTTCGAGTATACTATCAAGTTCAGACATGGCAAGGCAATGAACTGAACCCCGAAGACTGGGGTTGGAAATTGATAAATAATACTTTGGAACCGATTCGAACTTTACTGCCCCCTGCTCCAGGAAAACTTCTTAACACTATTTTTTGCAATTGCAAGAAAGGTTGTAGTGCCAAATGTGGCTGTAAAAAAGTAGGATTGCAGTGTTCTCCAGCGTGTACCAATTGCCAAGGTGTCTCTTGCTCAAATGTTCAATTAAATACAAAAGAGGAAGATTTTGATGAAGAGACAACTGATTCATCTTCATTTGAACAATTTCTAAGCGTTCATCAACAGGAAGGAGAAGAAGAAGAAGAACAAGAAGAAATTGAAGAAAACATGATTGTTGAAGTTGAATATGAAGAGTATGAGTCAGATTAAAGTAATAAAAAAAAGTTATAACGACAGTTAAACTCAGTAACCCATATCAATAATCTTCATACTATTAAATAATTATTGTTCCTGAAAATAACGTCATAAAGGTTCGTGGAATAGGCCTACCGGGGATACCACGTTAAAAAACCACTGTTTATGTTAAAAAAAATGCGCCGAGTACACTACCTCACAGGTGGTGTGGAAATGTGTGCATATTATGTAGAACTTGATTCTTACAAGCACAATATCTGGGAAATAGTGGGTCTTAGAGAAAAAATCATGGGAACCATTTTTATAGAGAATTTTAAGATCTCCAACTTTGCACCGAGGTACTTTTTCGATAAAACTTACCGTTTTCGAGAAAAATCCAAAAAACCTAAAATTTTGACCTTTGACCCCGAATAAGTCCCTAAGCTCACATGGGACTGATGGGGACTTTTGAGACTTTATTCCTTGTGGTAAACCTAAGGTCTCTACAAAAATTTGGCTTTGTCGGAATTTTCTTTATTTGATCACTATTTTTATGTCTAAAATGACCGGACTATGTTGTGAAAGTTTTAGTTTTATTTTATGCGAATGTTGTCGCCGTTTGTTGATTTTATTATATAACCTCACTTTCAGTAAGAACTTAATGTGATAGTTGTATATTTACTTGTAAACAATTCCTGTATTTTCAGAAACCCTGATGAAGCAATAAAACATTGCGAAAGCTTGGTAAAGAGAAAAGAGTACACTTCTACCCTCCAAAATACATAGAGTCTCTACGCCCTTAAAGCATCAATTCTAATACTTAACGAAAGACTCTTAATATAGATATCCTATATATATATATATATATAAATACGATAGGTAGAATTTCTTGTGCTATATTTTAAATATTTAAGGTGCAATTTTCTTGGGTTTAGAGCACATTAAAACTGTAGGTATTCAGATTTTATTATTTCTAATCCTTGTAATCGACATATGTTTCGGCGTATATAAGCCTTTTTCAAGATTACATAGTAGGTATTGGCTGGGACATTTACATCTAAAAATACATTTAAAATCAGTCATAATTCTCAATTATGTGAACATCAACTCACTAGTTTATCTGCTATTTATCAACTCATTTAAAACAAAGCTATGAAATACATTCATTGAATCTGTCAACTTGGACATGTTTTGAGATTATCTTCGACAACACAGTTTTCCAATTGAACATCTGAGATGCCATCTGTGCGCTTGTATTAATAAATAATTATGGTGATGAAAGTTATCATTTCATTTTGATCATGTTTTACGTTTATAATCACAGATGTCATCTCCATACAAGTTTGATCTTATTTAAGGATACTATGGTAAATTTTTGCTAAATTTTTCAGGTCAGTTCTGTCGTTTATAGAGTCTTTTTCTTTTTGAATATATATCATTTCCAAAAAAGTCCTTATTTTGTTGTTGGTTTCTCTGTGTAGGATCTGAAAATTATCGAAGTCGAAGCTATGGTTCCTTGCTATTTCATGTTTCTTCAGGGCTGTAGAATTCTTTGCATATTTGTGGCCATTTATCCTTTCTTTTATGTATTGTGTTGTCTGGCCTATGTATACTCCTGGACATTCCTTGCATTTTAGTTGGTAGACACAGTTTGATGTTTTTTCCTTTGGAATTTTTGATTTCAGCTTGCTGTAAAGAGGCTTTAGGTTGTTTGTGGATTTGTGTGCAATTTTTATGTCTGTGTCCTTGAATATGTGATTTATTTTTTCTGACAGATTTTTCACGTATGGGATTGCTATATACTTTTTGTCTTTTTTATTGGTCTCATTATTTGTGGAATTATAAGCTGAATGTATTCTAGTTTTGAATATTTTCTCTATGAATTTTGGTGGATAGTTGTTTTGATTTAGGATGTCTTTTGCTTTTCTTATTGTTTCGATACGATATTTCGGTGATGTCAGTTTTATCGATCTATCTGCAATCCCTGAAACAACACTTTTTTTATATTGAATTGGTGCCGTTGATTTGAAGTTTAGGTATCTGCCTGACCATGTTTCCTTAGTGTGCCAAATTGTTTCTATTTTCGAATTGTTGCTATCATGTATCAGTGTTATATTCAAAAAGTTTATTCTTTTTTCATTCTCTATCTCTACTGTAAATTTAAGTTTTGGATGGTAGTTGTTTAGTTCATTTAACATTGGTGTTATATGAGATTCGGCAATTGCTGTTATGCAGTCATCTACATATCTTTTGAAGAAATTTATCTTGAATATAAGTTTTTCTATTATCGTTTTTTCAAGGTCTTCCATTACTAATTCGGCTAATACACCTGATAGAGGGTTTCCCATGCTGCATCCGTCTATTTGGCTGTAGAAAGAATTTTCAAACTGAAAATAGGAGTTTGTTATGCAGAAATCAATAGCTTTCATAAATTCAACTTTTGTGAGATCTGTATGATGTTTTATTTCATCCCAACGTTTTGAAATTATGTCTTTGGCTTTTTCCATTGGGGTGTTGGTATATAGACTCACAACATCAAATGACACTAACATTTCATCTTTGTTTATGTTCACTGTATCTATGAATTGTTTGAACGTCCAAGAATCCTTTATGTGGTATGCATTTTGACCAATAATGGGAGAGATACATTTGGATAAGTACTTTGATAGGTTGTAGGTAGGACCTTGAATACAGCTGACAATTGGCCTTAACGGAATGTTATCCTTATGAAGCTTCGGTAAACCGTAGAATTGGGGAGGCACAGCGTTGTGTATTTTTAGACTTGAACACAGCTTTTTAGGTAAGAGATTTTTTGTTTCCCAATTTTTCACTATTTCATTGTTTTTTTTCTGGATTACTTGTGTAGGATCTCGATTTAATTTTTTGTAGGTCTTTTCGTCACTAAGATGTTCTAATATTTTATGTTTATATTCGCTGTGGTTCATTATTACTGTCTTATTTGATTTGTCTGGTTTCAAGATTTTGAGGTGGGGATTGTTTTTTAGGAATGTTGTTGTCTCCTTGATTTTTTTATTTAATATTTCTTGTTCTCTATCCCTTCTTGGATTCTTGTTTTTGAAATTAGTGATAGTGTTTGTTATATCTGTTCTAATTTTTGATTGTGTTTCTGGTTCTAGGTTTATAATTCCAGTTTCTAAACTTGCAACAATGTCAGTTATAGGTATGTTTTCTGTCTTATATTCTATGCCGTAGTTTGGGCCCAAGCTAAGAACTTCTAGGACTGTTTCAGGTATATCTGTGTCTGTAAGGTTAGTGACCCATTCTGTATGTGTGGTATTGGTATTATCATTTTATTACTTAATTTTTGTAATTTCTTTATTTGTTTACTTTGGATTTTCTTGAAAGTTTCTTCTATTTTACAATTCTGGATATTAAGATATTGTCTAATATGTTCGAATGGTTGTATATTATTTAACTCCGACTCTATATTTCTTATTTCTGTTTCTAGTTTTATAAGATGTTTTGTTGTATCTGTTAGAAGTAGATTAAGTGTTCTCAATTGGAAATTACTCACTGTTCCGTCAAAGTCAACCTTCATCGAGTTGTCTAGAAATTTGATGTGCTGAAGCTTAAGTTTAAGAAATGTTGGACACAATTTTGCATTTTTACACTGTAGCAGGAATATTCTTCTGTTCTTTTGTTTGGCTCTTTGTTTTTTATTGTACCAAAGTTTTTTGAAAGCTCGTGCAATGTCCTCAGGATAGTTGTCTTGGATAAATTTCAAATTGATGTTGTCTGCCTCCATTTTTCACCCAGGAGTCTATAAATACGATAGGTAGAATTTCTTGTGCTATATTTTAAATATTTAAGGTGCAATTTTCTTGGGTTTAGAGCACATTAAAACTGTAGGTATTCAGATTTTATTATTTCTAATCCTTGTAATCGACATATGTTTCGGCGTATATAAGCCTTTTTCAAGATTACATAGTAGGTATTGGCTGGGACATTTACATCTAAAAATACATTTAAAATCAGTCATAATTCTCAATTATGTGAACATCAACTCACTAGTTTATCTGCTATTTATCAACTCATTTAAAACAAAGCTATGAAATACATTCATTGAATCTGTCAACTTGGACATGTTTTGAGATTATCTTCGACAACACAGTTTTCCAATTGAACATCTGAGATGCCATCTGTGCGCTTGTATTAATAAATAATTATGGTGATGAAAGTTATCATTTCATTTTGATCATGTTTTACGTTTATAATCACAGATGTCATCTCCATACAAGTTTGATCTTATTTAAGGATACTATGGTAAATTTTGCTAAATTTTTCAGGTCAGTTCTGTCGTTTATAGAGTCTTTTTCTTTTTGAATATATATCATTTCCAAAAAAGTCCTTATTTTGTTGTTGGTTTCTCTGTGTAGGATCTGAAAATTATCGAAGTCGAAGCTTGAAAAAACGATAATAGAAAAACTTATATTCAAGATAAATTTCTTCAAAAGATATGTAGATGACTGCATAACAGCAATTGCCGAATCTCATATAACACCAATGTTAAATGAACTAAACAACTACCATCCAAAACTTAAATTTACAGTAGAGATAGAGAAAGAAAAAAGAATAAACTTTTTGGATATAACACTGATACATGATAGCAACAATTCGAAAATAGAAACAATTTGGCACACTAAGGAAACATGGTCAGGCAGATACCTAAACTTCAAATCAACGGCACCAATTCAATATAAAAAAAGTGTTGTTTCAGGGATTGCAGATAGATCGATAAAACTGACATCACCGAAATATCGTATCGAAACAATAAGAAAAGCAAAAGACATCCTAAATCAAAACAACTATCCACCAAAATTCATAGAGAAAATATTCAAAACTAGAATACATTCAGCTTATAATTCCACAAATAATGAGACCAATAAAAAAGACAAAAAGTATATAGCAATCCCATACGTGAAAAATCTGTCAGAAAAAATAAATCACATATTCAAGGACACAGACATAAAAATTGCACACAAATCCACAAACAACCTAAAGCCTCTTTACAGCAAGCTGAAATCAAAAATTCCAAAGGAAAAAACATCAAACTGTGTCTACCAACTAAAATGCAAGGAATGTCCAGGAGTATACATAGGCCAGACAACACAATACATAAAAGAAAGGATAAATGGCCACAAATATGCAAAGAATTCTACAGCCCTGAAGAAACATGAAATAGCAAGGAACCATAGCTTCGACTTCGATAATTTTCAGATCCTACACAGAGAAACCAACAACAAAATAAGGACTTTTTTGGAAATGATATATATTCAAAAAGAAAAAGACTCTATAAACGACAGAACTGACCTGAAAAATTTAGCAAAAATTTACCATAGTATCCTTAAATAAGATCAAACTTGTATGGAGATGACATCTGTGATTATAAACGTAAAACATGATCAAAATGAAATGATAACTTTCATCACCATAATTATTTATTAATACAAGCGCACAGATGGCATCTCAGATGTTCAATTGGAAAACTGTGTTGTCGAAGATAATCTCAAAACATGTCCAAGTTGACAGATTCAATGAATGTATTTCATAGCTTTGTTTTAAATGAGTTGATAAATAGCAGATAAACTAGTGAGTTGATGTTCACATAATTGAGAATTATGACTGATTTTAAATGTATTTTTAGATGTAAATGTCCCAGCCAATACCTACTATGTAATCTTGAAAAAGGCTTATATACGCCGAAACACATGTCGATTACAAGGATTAGAAATAATAAAATCTGAATACCTACAGTTTTAATGTGCTCTAAACCCAAGAAAATTGCACCTTAAATATTAAAATATAGCACAAGAAATTCTACCTATCGTATTTATAGACTCCTGGGTGAAAAATGGAGGCAGACAACATCAATTTGAAATTTATCCAAGACAACTATCCTGAGGACATTGCACGAGCTTTCAAAAAACTTTGGTACAATAAAAAACAAAGAGCCAAACAAAAGAACAGAAGAATATTCCTGCTACAGTGTAAAAATGCAAAATTGTGTCCAACATTTCTTAAACTTAAGCTTCAGCACATCAAATTTCTAGACAACTCGATGAAGGTTGACTTTGACGGAACAGTGAGTAATTTCCAATTGAGAACACTTAATCTACTTCTAACAGATACAACAAAACATCTTATAAAACTAGAAACAGAAATAAGAAATATAGAGTCGGAGTTAAATAATATACAACCATTCGAACATATTAGACAATATCTTAATATCCAGAATTGTAAAATAGAAGAAACTTTCAAGAAAATCCAAAGTAAACAAATAAAGAAATTACAAAAATTAAGTAATAAAAATGATAATACCAATACCACACATACAGAATGGGTCACTAACCTTACAGACACAGATATACCTGAAACAGTCCTAGAAGTTCTTAGCTTGGGCCCAAACTACGGCATAGAATATAAGACAGAAAACATACCTATAACTGACATTGTTGCAAGTTTAGAAACTGGAATTATAAACCTAGAACCAGAAACACAATCAAAAATTAGAACAGATATAACAAACACTATCACTAATTTCAAAAACAAGAATCCAAGAAGGGATAGAGAACAAGAAATATTAAATAAAAAAATCAAGGAGACAACAACATTCCTAAAAAACAATCCCCACCTCAAAATCTTGAAACCAGACAAATCAAATAAGACAGTAATAATGAACCACAGCGAATATAAACATAAAATATTAGAACATCTTAGTGACGAAAAGACCTACAAAAAATTAAATCGAGATCCTACACAAGTAATCCAGAAAAAAAACAATGAAATAGTGAAAAATTGGGAAACAAAAAATCTCTTACCTAAAAAGCTGTGTTCAAGTCTAAAAATACACAACGCTGTGCCTCCCCAATTCTACGGTTTACCGAAGCTTCATAAGGATAACATTCCGTTAAGGCCAATTGTCAGCTGTATTCAAGGTCCTACCTACAACCTATCAAAGTACTTATCCAAATGTATCTCTCCCATTATTGGTCAAAATGCATACCACATAAAGGATTCTTGGACGTTCAAACAATTCATAGATACAGTGAACATAAACAAAGATGAAATGTTAGTGTCATTTGATGTTGTGAGTCTATATACCAACACCCCAATGGAAAAAGCCAAAGACATAATTTCAAAACGTTGGGATGAAATAAAACATCATACAGATCTCACAAAAGTTGAATTTATGAAAGCTATTGATTTCTGCATAACAAACTCCTATTTTCAGTTTGAAAATTCTTTCTACAGCCAAATAGACGGATGCAGCATGGGAAACCCTCTATCAGGTGTATTAGCCGAATTAGTAATGGAAGACCTTGAAAAAACGATAATAGAAAAACTTATATTCAAGATAAATTTCTTCAAAAGATATGTAGATGACTGCATAACAGCAATTGCCGAATCTCATATAACACCAATGTTAAATGAACTAAACAACTACCATCCAAAACTTAAATTTACAGTAGAGATAGAGAAAGAAAAAAGAATAAACTTTTTGGATATAACACTGATACATGATAGCAACAATTCGAAAATAGAAACAATTTGGCACACTAAGGAAACATGGTCAGGCAGATACCTAAACTTCAAATCAACGGCACCAATTCAATATAAAAAAAGTGTTGTTTCAGGGATTGCAGATAGATCGATAAAACTGACATCACCGAAATATCGTATCGAAACAATAAGAAAAGCAAAAGACATCCTAAATCAAAACAACTATCCACCAAAATTCATAGAGAAAATATTCAAAACTAGAATACATTCAGCTTATAATTCCACAAATAATGAGACCAATAAAAAAGACAAAAAGTATATAGCAATCCCATACGTGAAAAATCTGTCAGAAAAAATAAATCACATATTCAAGGACACAGACATAAAAATTGCACACAAATCCACAAACAACCTAAAGCCTCTTTACAGCAAGCTGAAATCAAAAATTCCAAAGGAAAAAACATCAAACTGTGTCTACCAACTAAAATGCAAGGAATGTCCAGGAGTATACATAGGCCAGACAACACAATACATAAAAGAAAGGATAAATGGCCACAAATATGCAAAGAATTCTACAGCCCTGAAGAAACATGAAATAGCAAGGAACCATAGCTTCGACTTCGATAATTTTCAGATCCTACACAGAGAAACCAACAACAAAATAAGGACTTTTTTGGAAATGATATATATTCAAAAAGAAAAAGACTCTATAAACGACAGAACTGACCTGAAAAATTTAGCAAAAATTTACCATAGTATCCTTAAATAAGATCAAACTTGTATGGAGATGACATCTGTGATTATAAACGTAAAACATGATCAAAATGAAATGATAACTTTCATCACCATAATTATTTATTAATACAAGCGCACAGATGGCATCTCAGATGTTCAATTGGAAAACTGTGTTGTCGAAGATAATCTCAAAACATGTCCAAGTTGACAGATTCAATGAATGTATTTCATAGCTTTGTTTTAAATGAGTTGATAAATAGCAGATAAACTAGTGAGTTGATGTTCACATAATTGAGAATTATGACTGATTTTAAATGTATTTTTAGATGTAAATGTCCCAGCCAATACCTACTATGTAATCTTGAAAAAGGCTTATATACGCCGAAACATATGTCGATTACAAGGATTAGAAATAATAAAATCTGAATACCTACAAACAGTTTTAATGTGCTCTAAACCCAAGAAAATTGCACCTTAAATATATATATATATATATATATATTGTCTTATTTCCCCTGTAGTAATAAAAGCCTCCCTGGTCTGGGATAACCGGGGGGGCTACGCAGGCGTCAGATGATGGTCGGGCAGGGCCTGCGCTGCACCCTGCACCTACCAGAAATGGGGTTTTCCTCCCCTGCTCCGTAACCTTAGTTTTACTGGGTTTTTCCATTAATAATCGAATAAGACGCATCTCCTGTGAGAATTGCTTGCCGGCAAGAAGGATCCGAAGGAAAGGGAGATTGGTGAGTATAAGGACACCTCCTGGCCCTCGGTTAACCTAATAGCGTCGGAGGGGGAACACAGGTGGATAGAGGTTTCTTGGGGGTAGTGGTGAAAGCTGGGACTGACCTTCACCATTGGAAGAAAGGGGGGCAGTCTTAGTTTTTCGCTGCTCCTCTGAGGACCTGTTCGGCATGGGTGACCCTACCCGACATAGCTTCAAAGAGTCATCGCAGGCTGTAGCTAGCGTTTCAGGTGCGTTACCCGGTCTAATCCTCCTCTTGATTCCTCCTCTCTTTCTCCTCCCTATCCTCCACCTCCTTTTTTTTCATTATAACTGTAATGAAAGAGAACATTCCGTGACAGTATTCTTTATTTGAGATCATCCGCGGGATGATCTCTTCCACTTCCGGTAGTTCTCCCGTGTCCTCAACCATCCGCCTCCTCTCGTCCCTCCATCTAACGCACTCATCCGGGGTGTCCTGTTGGTTACATCGCCGACATAGATCGCTCGTTGTCTTATTGATCTTCATTGTGAAGCTACCGTAGGATCCATGCCCTGTAAGGAACTGTGTGAACCAGTAGTTGTTCTATGTTTACAGTTTATCCATGTTATTATCTGCGCTGCAAAAACCGTAAGACGTACATGGAACCAATGTATGACGGAAATGTACCTCTTTAATAGTTCTACAAAAAAGTTCGCGATAGCATATATCTATCTTTCAAGGTATACTCGGTATCACCTTTTAAAGTTTTCCGAATGTTTCTCAAAATTATGCATTATTTGGTAGTATTTTTTATGAATACGCTATTGATCCTTATCCAATTAAACACGTCGTTCATACCCAGTATTTAATTTTGAACGTAATTACCTTTTACATTATTCAATTATGATGAATACATCAAAAGATATGGCAGGTTGAAGATGAAATTGTACAAAATGCATCTCAGAGGTAGGCACTAGGCGGGTAGGAGAAGGTACCGTAGTGTGAGGGATGTATTTTGGATTGCCGATGCCAGTATGTTTATGATCACAAATCAGATCAACAGATGGCGCTGTAGTCGTTATTTAGGTTATTCATCTACTCTGCAACTAAACGGCTGGATCGAATTGAATGAATTTTTGTGTATACAGTAATACTAATATTATAAAGAGGAAAGATTTGTATGTTTGTTGGTTTGTGGCTTTGATACGAGTTAACTCATAAGCTACTAGACCGATTTCAGTAATTCTTTCACCCTAAGAAAGGTACAATATGCCTGAGTAACATAGGCTATACTTTTCACCCGAGAAAATTAAGGAAACCTACTATAACTTCAATGATGAAAAATATGAGTACCAAAATCAGCTATTTTCAGGTACGCTGCAAAAACCGTAAAGTCGCGTACACACTATGCCGACATCATTCGACACGTTCGGGGCGACACGTTCGATTCGACATCGGTGTGGACGTGTCGAATGATAAACGACTTCCTTTGATCTGGACTGAGCTCATTCGGGTTGGAAGCGATATGATTCGATTCGACTTCCACAACGTCCACACCTATTCGACTTTGTCGAACGACACAAGTCGAATGATGTCGTTCGGCATAATGTGGACGCGACTTAAGACGTACATGGAAACAATGTATGACGGAAATGTATCTTCCTCTTTAATAATTCTACAAAAAAGGTTGCGATAGCATATATCTATCTTTCAAGGTTTACTCGGTATCACCTTTCAAAGTTTTCCGAATGTTTCTCAAAATTATGCATTATTTGGGAGTATTTTTTTTATGAATACGCTATTGATTCTCATCCAATTAAATACGTCGTTCATACCAAGTATTAAATTTAGAACGAAATTGCTTTTTACATCATTCAATTATGATGAATACATCAAAAGATATGGCAGGTTGAAAATGAAATCACACCAAAATGCGTCTCTGAGGTAGGTACTAGGCGGGTAGGAGAAGGTGAGGGATGTATGAATGTATTTTTAATTGCCTAATGCCCGTATGTTTATAACCACAAATCTGCAACTAAACGGCTGGATCAAATTGAATGAATTTTTTTGTATACAGAACAACGTCTGCTAGTTCTTGATATTTTTACCATTTTCGATTTAAGTACGCCTTCCTATTGTGGAAATAGCAGATTATCAAAAAATCTAACTGATTTTCCACAGTAACTCCCAGCAGCCATTTTGAAAAAATACGATCAGCTGTTTTGTCGGACTGATCCATGAATGATTTTCAACTGGGTTTATATTATTTTGAGCTGATCATCCAGTTGTACCTGAAACTCCTCAAGATATAAAACCTCCTGTTTCATGTTAGTGACCTCACTGTCACTAACATTCTCCATTAAAAAGTTCCAGATTCAAGAGACTGTTACTGAACAATAAATCTTTGTATGTATAATACAAGCATTGCGATAATATTTTTTCTATTGAATTGCTTTTTTGCAGTAGTGGGGAACCTCATCACTCGCATCATAATAATGACGGAAATCTCGGTCGAATACATGTTGGATTACAGTACAGTGATCGCAGGCAGAAATGGATGGTTACAGTATTCAGCATTGCCTAAGTACCTCTTGAATGTACAGGGGGTCCGGAAACGATGAGAAAAAAATCAAGTGTAATTTCTTGATCAAAAACAAATGTTTAGTTTAGTTTAAAAAGGGTTCACCTCAAGGTCTTTTGTAGCCCTTACAGAGCTGAGCCAATACCTCCTAGAAGAGAAGGCCTCAGGGCTGCCGCGTGACGTAAGCATCAGGAGTGCATCTCACTCAACGGAGCTTCAGTGATCGGTGTAGATTTCTCGATTGTTTCACCTTATAACTGAATAAAAACGGTTTATAATTCAACCAATTATTCCTAATGCATTTTAGCAAGTGTACCGAATCGAAAATATAAAAAAGAGGTCTTGTTTTATCAGAAGGATGGCAATATACTATACTGAGCTGTTTATGATCCGCGAAGTTACTCATAGCTCTACTGTTGACTGCATTATTATCACTGATAACACAAAAACTCTATAACCGATTTCTTCTAGTTTAATTATAATAGACCTTATCAATTCGAAAATCATAATGTGATCTACTTTAGATGTTGGACAAATATGAACAACTTCTTTGAAACTCGATGTTATGCTAGTTATCATGAACACGAAGGCAGAATTAGCTAAATTAATATTATTGTATGCAGTTCCAACTATATTTCCCGCTTTATAATCCAAAACAACAAAATTCAAAGACTTCAAATAAGAATCATCTTCCGAATCCACTGATGATCTATGAGATATAAAAGATTCTATCAAATTCGACGTATGCTTCAAAATACCATCTTTCTGATTTTCTGTCGAGTTCTCTGTACACTCGAATGATATATCTTGATCTATTCGGCTTGATAAAATATCTAATTCATTAATATCATTTGATTTAAAGGGAGTTACTTTAGATTCATCATTATATAAAAAAACTTTAATCTCCTCCCCTAATAAAAACGTTTGTACTTTCAAATTTAAATCAACTGAAACAGAATATGTAATAACATGCCCTGGTGAATATTTCAGTCTGAATAATAGAACTTTTTCTTCATGAACTATTTTATTCCATAACTTAGGCAGCTTGAAATTATTCAAAACATTGAGGAACGTTTTAAAATCTTCATATGAAAGCAACTTCTCATTAATTTCCCATTCTTTTCTACTTTCCGCTATAGCTTTTTAGAAATTCTCTTGTTCAAAATATTCTAATTTTTCGTCACGACTTACCCTTACCTTGATATCTTTCGATAAATACTTAGGACAGTTTGGAAACAGAGTAGGAACAGCATCTCTTCTTAACCTAGTGAATTTCAGAGGTACTGTTACTATATGGCCAGTTCTAGAATCCTTAGCTGAAGTGGATTTAGATGAAATTATCGTCTCCAAAATGTTTCTCACAAACTCTGCTGAAAACGGATGGTTTAAAATTTTGCCTAGGAATGGCGGAAATCCACTTTTTAAGTAAACACGAATCCGTTGGGAACTTAAAAACGTGCACGTTCGGTCCGTCCCCTACACCCCGGAACACAACACATATTAGGCATTTTTTTCTCACTGAGTACTGAAAAGTACTAACAAATATGTATCACAAAAGCACTGAAATATAATAATAATTATTCACGCTGGTTTAGCAACAGGTTGAATAACTTCGCAAACCAAACAGGCAGGAAGTGCAGGCACGCACCGACACCCTTTCAATAGAGTGCACTTCGAGTGATGACGTCACAGCTGTTTTCGATAGAGCCATCTGGCCTTCTCTTCTAGGAGGTATTGGCTGAGCTGGCCTCACCCTTCACAGCTCGCCTTCCAGTTCCAGAGATCTAATGAAATCTAATATCTGAGATGGCTTCAATGAGTTTAGGTCCCCACTCGTACAAGTTTCTCGCCCAAACATTCTCTCCTTAGGCAAGCAATGTCAAAGCATTCCGTGAGTAGGTGAATGGGAGTTTCTTCCTTCTCCCCACAGAACCTACACTCGTCAGTGTCCAATAATCCCACCCTTAACAGGTGCTTCCTGAGGCGACAGCGTCCTGTGAGCCAGTGAGGAGGTGTAATTGCTATCTACTAAGGTCCAGATATCTTTTGGATCTCGCTGTCTCAAAGTTCCGAAGGAACTCGGGGGAATGATCCATCCCTGGGAGATTCCGCCTGAGTTTTACCCTCTCGGCTTTCTCCTTTTCCAGAAACTCCTTCTTATAGGTACACTTACCTATACCACAGGAGGGTTCTGGGCCAATGAGTGACATTCGTGCGCCCTCTTTGGCAAGTGTATTGGCCTCTTACGCCAAGCAACAGAGCTACAAATGATTAGTTTTTTGACAAAAATACTACCTGGAAGCCACCTGTGATATTCCGTGCAGGACAGTCTGTAGTTTATTCCCACCATGTTCCCAACACGAAAATGCCATTTTTTTATTTGTTATTAACAAAAAAAAACAAAAATTCGAGTTCTTTTTAGTTTTTTCGTTGCAAAATGGAAACTATTGATGCAGTGAATTGTAGAGAATTACATTGTAAAGAGAATGATAGGTCAAACGCCGATCGAATAATTAAAACTGGAGAAAAGCGGAAAAACCGGAAAATTGAATGTTTTTTCTTTTAACTCATAACTCTGCCATTTTGCAATATTAAGAACTGGAACTTCACACGATAGTAGCTATTGACGTGCAAATCATGTGTGCCAAAATTGGATTCGGTCGGATAAATAGTTTTCACATAATACCCATTTGAATTTTTTTTGGACATATTTTCGCGGAAAGCTGGATGCGTTTGAGGTCATCTGATTGAAATTAAAAAAATTGATTTGGAAAGAAGACGTGATCAGTAACAAAACGTCTATTCTAATTTTTCAATAAAATGCGTTTAAGTGTGTTAAAAACTAGTGAGAACATGAGAGCTCGTAGCTCTTGGGTACACATGAAAATTCGAATTTCGTACCTTCGGTTACAGTTTCTTTAGTGCTTCAAAATTTATACCTATATCTGTGTGAGATTTCACAAAATTGTCATGGAGAAGACCGCTGAGTCGAATACAATAGAGGCATCAACATCTGCCGTTGTTATGTAAATATAATTTCAAAATTTGTCGTTAGAATAAACGTTATTTTATTTGAGTAGTATTTTCAATGAATGTGTTTTTAATCAGGCATGATAACGCATCAGAAAAAGAACATGAGGAGTTGTGGGAAGACGTAAATAATACGTGTTTGCTTTGCAGGAATCCCTTGGAAGCCTCAAAGTCCTGGGTCATCAAAGAACGAGGTATTAGCAGACTTATAAAATCAAGTTTGAAAAGGAATGATGGCAAACATCTTGAATTAGGAAAAATAAAGGAGGTTAATATACACACAACCTGTCAAGTTACTTACACTTGGGAGACCAATATTAAATCAGCGTTGAAAAAAGCATCAGAAACATGGCGAAATAATCGAAAACGACGTCAAGATGGTCGAATTTCCAATTTCTCGACGAAGTGTTTTCTCTGTTCCAATAAGGTGTTCCATTCGTCACAAGCATGTAAGCGTGTAACAAAACGAATAACTATTGATAATATTATACATAGCTCAATTAGAAGTTTATACATGCACTGAAGTCAACAAAGCCATCTCGTCGCGTTTAATTGCATTAAAAAGCAAAGATGATAGCAGGATAAATACTTTCGAACTCAACTGTCATCCCGAATGGCACAAATTTTCCCTCATTTCTATGACCCTTCGAATGTCAATACTTTCGATTTTCGCTCCTTACATATTTTTTTCTCGACATTTCAGAAACATGAGATTTCAGATAGTTGCTTATTAGTAAAAAAAGATCATAAACGAATCAAAATTTTCATAAAAATGATAAAAAATGCGAAAAACAGTTAACATTTGGAAAATTAATGATTAATTCTTCAAATATTGTTCAAAATGAAAACCACCAACTTCTACACATTTTTCTGCTCTTTTCATTAAGTTCAAAACTGCTTTCCTTATCACATACGGGTTGTTTCGTATTTCGTCACATGCGTCTATTATTCGCTGAATTAATTGGTCCCTTGTATTTATTTCTCGCCCGTACACCATAGTTTTAAGGTGTCCCCAAAGGAAATAATCTAACGGTGTCATGTCGGGGACCGAGGTGGCTATGCTCTTGGACCACCACGACCTATCCATCTATTTGGATAGACCTCGTTCAAATGATTTCTCACTAAAATTGAGAAATGTGGGGGTGCCTCATCATGCTGGAAGATAAGTCCTCTTTGATTAATATTCCCTAATAAATTAGGAAGAACATTCATGAGGAAATCTCTGTAAATTTCTCCGGTGAGTCTTCCTTCGAAAAAATGAGGACCTATTAAATTATTATCATAAACTGCGCACCACACATTAACACTGAAACGTCTCTGTGATTGTCTTTGTACGACAGCGAAAATCGGAAGATTGACATTCGAAGGGTCATAGAAATGAGGGAAAATTTGTGCCATTCGAGATGACAGTTGAGTTCGAAAGTATTTTTCCTGCTCTCTCAGAATCTGAGGTCAAAAAAATTGAAAACCGCATACAGGGTGTTGTTTTTACATAATTTCAGAAAAACTAAAATTTCTGAGTCCGGATCTGATTTTATTTCGAATTTTTCGTTCAAACAGATTCGTACTCACTCTATCATTGTTCATACGAAAAATCATCGGATTAGCTCTCATATTTCCTGAATTATGGTCATTTGAAATGTCGAGAAAATAATATGTAAGGAGCGAAAATCGGAAGATTGACATTCGAAGGGTCATAGAATGGAGGGAAAATTTGTGCCATTCGGGATGACAGTTGAGTTCGAAAGTATTTTTTCTGCTCTCTCAGAATCTGAGGTCAAAAAAATTGAAAACCGCATACAGGGTGTTGATTTGACCTAATTTCAGAAAAACTGAAATTTCTGCGTCCGGATCTGATTTTATTTCGAATTTTTCGTTCAAACAGATTCGTACTCACTCTATCATTGTTCATACGAAAAATCATCGAATTAGCTCTCATATTTCCTGAATTATGGTCATTTGAAATTTCCTAATTTTTTCTAAAACCCCCTGTATATCAGTAACCATGTACCTCAGATGATTTCAAATGGCATTTTCTCACTCCTTGAGACATCCCTCATCACCACCTAAACGTTGTCCCATTCCTCACCAGACACCCTGTATACTCAGAGCGTCTATTGAACATTTATAAGAAAAGTGTCACGAATGTTCGTGTTATGAAGTAAAAAATTACAATATGTGACATATTTATGGAAAGACCCTGTATAAATCCAAAGCATAATATATTTTAAATCCCACCATCGATAGTAAATTATTTGAAATTCAAAAACTTCTTCGTTTCTGTTGAAATGTCCCTGCAATAATGCAGAAATTCAAAATATTCGGCATGTTTATAGGAGCACCCCGTATGAATCCGAAGCATACTACCTATATTTAAAATCCCACTATAACAAATCACTCGAAATTCAAAAGCCCCTTCAATTTCATTGAAAGCTGTTTGTTATAACGTAGAAATGTGAAATAATTGATAAATTTATAGAAACACCCTGTGTATATCCAAAACATGCAAATGAAAATTTTGAATTATTTTTATCAGCTTTCTTCGAACCTGCAAGCAATTTTTTAATCCAGAATAAACAGAACAGGCCATGATGGGGATTCGAACCAGGTACACTACCGGGTCCACACAGCTAGACGTTAGTCTTTACACCACTTGCCTGGTTACACATGACGACTGTTTATCTCAGACTTCAACGGGTTTTATTAGGAGTCAAAAGACATGTAAACATATCAGGAAATCGAAAAAATATATTGAAATATCGATAATTATCATAATTCATACAGTTTAATATCATTTCCTGGCGTATTTTTTCCTAAAATACGAATAATCCCCGAATTTTATTCTCATTACGTTATTTGTCAGTGAAAAGGGAAATTCAGTTTGGTAGAACCCTCAAATATCACTTCGACCTGAAATGATGCTTTTGATTGTTGAAATGTTAGGAATTCGTTGAATGAACGTTGAAGTTGATGATTTCAATAACGTTTTCCACTCGAATAGAACAAATTCCTGGAACAAACATTTTCATTAATAAACTTTATAGAACTATACAAAAACGATATTCGTACTTTGTTTGATTCGGATTTATTCGTTTTTCTTCTCAAAATTGCAAATTTCCTAGAGCTTTTTTGACCTCTAAACTGAATTTCATAGTTCCTGAAACAAATATTTTTAGTAATAAACGTTATAAAACGATTGAAAAACGATATTCATACCTTGTTTCATTTGGATCTGGCCTTTTTATTCTGAAATGAGGAAAATTTTCGTAAGGAGACTTGACAGTTGTCATTGAATTCAATGTCATAAATAATGAAATTTTCAGAAATGTCAGAAATTTACCAATTTCTCACGTTCTTCACGATATCTTGAAATTTTTCCTGAATTTTCTTTGCTACAAACCTCGCGGAGCCCGAGACCTTTCCAACGAATGCAAAACCGTTGAAATCGGTTCGTGGGTTCTGAAGTTATAGCGTCAGGGAGGAAAACCCGACTTATTTTTATATAGTAGATAGCGACAAATGCCAATTTTCGTTAAAAGAAATATTGACAAAGTATATTGCTATGCGCGGGCAAACAGATATTCCCCGTCTTGATAGACTCCAGGAAATTTTAGAAAATCACTTTGAAGGTGAGATAGAGTTTCATACCATTTCTAACGATCGCTCAATATGTTTCAAAGATTCATTAGGGAAGTGCTTAGAAGATAGGTGGTATTGGAATCGCAAAAGTACTGAGCAAGAAGAGAAATTAAGATTAGTTGAAATGGCTGCTCATATTATACTCCAGGACATCCGAACAATGACATTCAATCTAAACAATTACAATTCACCATCTGCTTTTTTAAATAATGTGACTGAAGATGTTCCTCCAAGTTTGAAATTATTTCTCGATGAACTCACAAGCAAAATCCAACAAAGTGCTCTTGGGAAAAATGGAATAATAAAATTATCACAGCAGCACATATTTTAATGTCAATGGTTAGGCTGCGAAAAGGAAGGGTATAAATCACCGTCGGATGGATTCAGTCCATGTTGGTGGGACGGAGAGCCACGGCGGATCTTGGAGGGGTGTCGGTCACGGTCACGACGGAGAGGGGATGTCCACAGGGTGGAGTTCTGTCGCCTCTTCTGAGGTGTCTCGTGGTTGACGAACTACTCAGAAGATTAGCCGAGCAAGGTTACAGCTGCTTTGGCTAAGCAGATGACCTGGCTGTTATAGTTAGGGGGAAGTTCGAAAATATTACTTCAGAGCTGACCCAAAACGTCATTGATATCATCAATCGGTGGTGTCAGGAGGAGGGCTTTAACGTCAATCCAACCAAGACGGTTATTGTTCCATTCACACGTCGTAGGAAGCTAATACTTGTAGCACCGGTGTTGAAGGGAATAAAACTAGAGTTTTCCGATGAGGTCAAATATCTGGGGGTCACCTTGGATAAGAAACTCAATTGGAACTCTCCCCTTAACAAAGTGATTGTCAAATCTACAACGGCGTTCTGGATATGCCGCAAGTTATTTGGCAAAACTTGGGGTCTGCAGCCTCGTATGATCCACTGGATCTATACGACGGTGGTAAGACCTGTTATAACATATGCCTCTTTAGTTTGGTAGACTAAAACTGAAGAAAAGACAAGCCAGCAGAGGCTGAATAAGCTTCAAAGACTGGCCTGTCTAGGCATTACAGGAGCTGCGTAAGTATACAACTCCTACAGCCGCAGTAGGGGTAATACTGGATCTCACCCCGCTGCACATTTATGTTAAGAAATGTGTGCCCTAAGAATGGACCAAATAGTGCCTGGCAAGGGACACGGAAATATTTTAAGATCACTCGGTGGTGAACTCCCTTTACTACCGAGGGATTCCATGCCAATCGAGTATGACCTTGACGCCAACTACGAAGTGATCATAGGTGTTCGCCAAGAAAGTGTGGGAGGTTTGTCTCGACTTCGTAAAAACCATCTCATCTGGTACACAGATGGGTCCCTAAGGGAACGAGGAGCAGGCATAGGTATATACGGTCCCAAATACAGGGAATCGGAGCCTTTGGAATAGCCAATAACAACGCTCCAAACTGAAATTCTGGCCATAGAAAGATGCGCCCAAGTCTGTCGGTCCAGACAGTACAAGGGAGACAGAATTTGCATTGCCTCTGATAGTCAGATGGCACTGAGGCAGCTTATGGCCGTTGATTCTAGATCAAGGACCATTTGGAGCTGCAAACAGTCCCTCAAAACACTGGCGGAGTACAACAAGCTAGTTTTAGCTTGGGTACCTGCCCATCAGAACATTGAGGGAAATGAAAGAGCTGATGCCCTTGCAACAAGAGGAGCAAAGACACCCTTCACCGGACTCGTGCCCTCCTGTTGGGTATCACCTACACTGATAAGGGCAGAGGTCGCCGTTTGGGAAAAAAGGGAGAAACACTCTGACTGGATAAACACATCCGGTCAAAGACAAGCAAAGAGACTAATCGAACCTTCCAAAGAGAAAGCTCAACAAGCTCTATCGTTGTCAAAAAACGAGTTAAGGCTGCTAACCGGCCTTCTCACAGGGCATTGTCCCGTGAGATATCACCTACATAAAATCGGTAAAGAAAACTCCGACATTTGTAGGTTATGTGAATCGGCCACTGAAACCACCGAGCACATACTATGCCAATGCACTGTGCTGGCGCAAACCAGACTTACTCTACTAGGTGGCGCGTTATTAACGCCAGCCGACATAAGAGCGAAGTCTCCTAAGGAAATAACCAGCTTTGCTAAGGAGGTTACATTCCTGGGAAAAACGTAGTTTTAGCATGGTAACACACAAAAGACCTTATTGGTCGCAGTGCAGAAGGGTAATCAACGTGCCGATCGACCACTATCTAATCTAATGTCAATGGTTAGACCGCGATCGTTTAATTCTCCTATTTTATTAGGACTGTTATGTATGATGCATACAAAATTTCCGGCACGAGCACTCATTGATTGTTTGTGTAATCTAGGTTTAGTTGCTTCATATTCAGAAACTGTCAGATTTGAAACTTCGATTGTGAACGATCCGGATACATTCGAGTTCATTTCCGACACGTATTTGCAGTTTGTTTATGACAATGCAGATCACAACACTGCGACAATTGATGGTAATGATACCTTTCATTTGTATGGGCGGTATCATGTGCGTAACGGTAACACCATCTTCCTCCGCAATTTGTAACAACACTATTCCTCGCTTAAAAGGCGTGTTACCGAAATCTTGTTTCACTCGGCTAACTGATTTCCAAAATAACAAGCCCCTTTACATTAGGTAGCGTCGTTGTGCGTGACTGGAAAAATGCAGATAGTATGAATTTTTCAATTGGACCCGAAGCGATAGACTTATTGTATTTTTATGGCAAATATACCTCACCAGAAACGACGTCTAATCGGAATGGATTTATGAATACTTTTCATACTCATAATTCAGATTACTGCACGGCGAGTGTCATTGCTTCACCGTTTATAAAAGCGCCACCAAGTGATCATAACACAATTTTAACCGCATTAATTGATGCCCGGCAGAGAGCAAATCAAAACAAGCAAAGGCATTGCTTTGTTACGTTCGATTTGCCACAGTACATGAAAGCAAGTGAAATCGTAGCTTCTTTGGATGTAAACAATGATGCACACAATCTACTGTCAGTTATTCCTCGTGTAAGGGGTTTTCACCTGGCTATGTCATTTCTTGGCGATGTTGGAACATAATGACAGGAAGCGGTCTGACAGAGGCATTTAGTACTATTTATACAGAACTACCAGCTGATAAAGCTTTGACTGGTCATGCATATTCGAGATCTGTGAGAGGCCACCTCTTAGTACAAGCTTTCCCTTGCCACTATAATTCTGAATAAAATTCAATTCGTAGACTATGGAAAAAAGTTTTTAGACGAAGGTCTCAAAAAAATCGGAAAAGAAAATGTTAAAACTTATTTGCTTAATCCTGTAGTTAAGCAGATTGAACAAAAATTCATGGCTGCTCTGGATAGTATAGAAAATAAGGGGCCTACCAGCCAACTTTGGCTTCAGTATGTTAAACTCATTTGTTTGTTGCAAAGATACATCGATGCAGAGAGATCCGAAGATTTTGAATCGCATATAAAAATAGTAGAGTTAATGACACCGTTTTTTTGCCTCAGGCCATCACTTATACGCAAAAGCCTGTCTATTATTATACATTCAACAGATGCTCGATTTAAAAAATATTATGGACGTTGTAGAATACGATAAAGGACCCCGCACAATTAGTATGGAAATTGGCTCCCGGTGGATTTGGCTGAAAATTTGATATGATGTTCTACTAATCCTTCTGATCAAATGTCTCAACAGTCACGAAGCTGAAAAATGCATACTTCTAGGAGTTTTTAGCGATTTTTTTATCCATTATGGCTTTCTATTTATTCATGTTTTTGCAAAAAACCATCAAATGAACGTGTCGAGGCGTCTCAATTCAAGGCAATAACAATTATAATACATATAAGATATATTTAAAGATTAACAATATGAAAAAATTAGTTCATTTTTGAACATTACTCAGCGTAAACGCCATCATCCGATATCAGGATTTTCATCATCCACCCGTCTATCTACTGGTCTCGGTCTAATCGCAGCATCGAAAATCGTGTTAAGAAGGACCGTCGAAGGGTAACGAAGCCTTCCGTTGTGACGAGCGTATCCGAGAAACCATATGACGCTCGAAATGTGTGCGCACGTACCAACCGTCCTAGCACCAGAGGGGCAGGTACAATAATACCCGATCACAGGTGAATCTTGGTCATAGTTTTCATATTCGTCTTCATCAAGTGATATGTACGCAATCCACAGCTGATACTTCGTCGCATTACGGTGACGAGAATAGATTCTCACTCTGAGGAATCCTGCCTCTGGCAATCTATCCGCATTTCGAAGCATCTCTACTTGATACTCCTCCGTTTGTTCCCTGTCAAACTTGTCTTGGACGTATGATGGAGCCAGATTCACTTGATATATTCCGACGGTAATTTCTTTCAGCTGATCAGGTGTTACAACAGGAAAATCTTGAATGTGGTCAGCCGACAATGTCACCCATCTTTGGGCATTTCTAGTGTAAAGATTTTCAACTTCTACCCTCGCTTGAACGGTGTTAGGCTCCTTTGCTTTTTCAAGTAAAATCCGAGCAGTTTCTGCAGTGCAGTCTTCCATGTTGATGGTTGGACGATATTTATTGATTATTGCGCCTGCTATGCGATAAAAATCACCCAGATTTCGAAGATGCGTCATCTGAAATACCTAATTAATATGCGAATTAATTTTTTATTCAAACCTAATAACTTCTATTTTATCAATCATGAATTATTGGAATACTATTTACTTGGTTAAAAATCTTGAAGATCGATTTTATATGACCGTTTCTAGCCTCAAATATCCATCTAGTTTTAGTCACAAGTCGCGACTGATTAGCTTCTTCTGTAGATAGTTGACGTTGACCTCGAGCAAGGAGAGCTGGCATTTCATACTGAATACCTAAACTTTGCAACAATTCAGTGACATCCCTGTAACCTCTATCTACTACGAAAATATCGCCTTCTTCTATCCATTGCCTTAAACCTTCAGCGTCTCGGTCGAATTCATTCCGTAGTATTTGGGCATCGTTGTTGCGGCTGTCAGAAAAATATGGTCCGTGTATATCCAGTATGTAACCATCCGGTGCAACTACCAGTACTGGTTTTAATAAGTGACGTCCTTTATGAGTGCTGAATGATTGCCGAAGGGAACGGAAGTTGCTGCTTTTAGGTATATAAGTGTAAGTACTGTCTACGTATACAATCGCTCGGGGGACTCGTGGATCAGGATTATATAACTCGTTGGAGAATTCATTCACATGTTGTTCGATGAATTCTTCTCTTGTTATCGACCCAACTCCAATGTTTGCAGGAACGAATCGCTGCATCAACGACTGTCTGACCGTTGAGATCGCTAAGCTCGTCGCTTGTCGACTTGAATATCCAAATATGACTTTCAGGAATTCATCTGGAAGCCCTTGACGCATCTTACACATAAAACTCAGCAAGTCTCTTTTATCAACGTATCGGTAACAAGATTCTTGAGGAACAGGATCACAAAAAGTGTAGAGATCTTGGAACTGCTCTTTGGATGCAGGCGAAAATGTTGCAAAATCCTCTTCTGTGAAGTCATTTTCATCGTTAAATCTCAGTTGCGACTTAGCATTTTCACGAAGTGCAGACAGAAATAATTGTAGTTCTGGACCTTGCAAAGCGTACGGCCTATTGATGAAACGCAGATTTGGTAGAAGAAGGCGTTGAAAAAAACCCCGATCATCCAAATGATGAGCACACGATCTGACACCAGCTGGCATGTATATGTTCTGAAGAACGAAGACATTCACTCTGCATTCAAGAGAAACTCTCCTCATATCAACATCCGAATTGCAGATTACGCATGTTGCATTTCTGGTCTGATAAAGAACGTTTAATCTCAAACAATTCTGGTCTTGTTGTAAATCGTCCAATTCCCCCACTGGGTCAGCACCTTGTCGTGGTGTGGGGGCTTGTAGTAGCTGCATTGATACTCGGAATCTCTGCGGCTGGAACTCCGGTTCCTGGCAGGGCCAACACCCATGTCGATGAGATTCCGGAGGAGTGGCGAAACTAAGATTGACCAACCCAAGCCAAGGTGTGAGATATCGTGCCGAGGGCTGAATGGCACCTGGGTGAAGTGTGTCGCGAACGATTCCCTGGGGAAACCGGGTCGCATCCCCTTGTAAAAGACCTTCCCCCAGTATCCAAGCTCTGCTGGGGGCGACCATATTTTCTTAGGTTACTCGTGGGATTTACATGGACGGTAAATTTAATGAAACAAAGGGTGCCAAACACCCTGACACCAAAGGCTCCTCTTCTGGAGGGGCTCGAGGTAAAATCCCGGAGAAGACTCCGAGTGAGGGCCCTTCAGGCAATGAAGGGACTTCACAATCGGGGCCCTCTTCGAGGCCCGCTGTCAAAAGGCGGAACCGCACAAGTGCGGAGAAAAGGAAGGCGAGGAGGGCTCGCGCGGACTCAACCCGTCAAGCGGCGGGAGAGTCGGCAGTCGGGAACTCCCCCCTTCCACGGGCTGGTGGCTCTAAAAGGGACGCCCCCGAATCGGTCACTCCACCCTCGTGTGAGAGACCTGCGAAGAAGGCTAACCACCTTCCGGATAGGCCCTCTTACAATGAGGTGGCGAGTTTGCCCTTGAAGGTGGCCCTCGTTCACGAGGATTGGCCAGACAGGGCGCTCTCCAAGGAGGACCTCAGCGCTGTGGAGCTAGCGGTGGCTGCTGGGATGGACAAGATCCTACCTGGCATGCCCTACCCGCGGTTCCAGGGTGTTGAGCTCAACCACCAAGGTGCAATTGTCACCTCCTGTGTGGACAGATTCAGTGTGGACTGGCTGTGTACTAACCTGTCCACGCTGAAACTTCCGAAAGGACTCCGCCTCAAAATGATTGAGGTGAAGGACCTGGAAAGACCAACGAGAGTCAGTCTGATGGTGAAGGGTGCTCAAAGCTCATCGCCAACGGGACTGATTCTCAGACGGATAGAGATGTCGACTCCGGCTCTTAAGACTAGGGGCTGGAGAGTCTACAACCGGAGTGATGGGCCCGATATGGTGCAAATCATTCTGGGGGTGGACAAGGCATCTCTACAAGTCTTGGAGAGTTGCAAATTCCAAGTCGGCATTGGAATGAGGATGGGTACCTTCAGGCTCATCCAAGGTCCAAGCCGTAAAACGAGTGACACGGCCTCCTCAAATACGAGGGCTGCTCCTAGTGAGGGGACCCGTGAGGAGGTGGAGGTCACTCGGACCATGGAGGAGGAACCCTCCAACCCGACGATGGAGTCGGGCAGTCCGATGGATGTGGACTCTGTTGGCGCTCCTGTCGGGCTCGTGCCGGGGGGACCTGTTCAGGGCTCTGCACAATCGGACACACCCGTTGGTCCTGCGGGATCTGCTGATCCTCCGGGATCTGCTGATCCTCCAGGATCTGCGGGTACAACGGAACAGTTGGCCGACTGAGGATTCATCTCTTCTCATGGCGGCCAACACATTTGTAACACAAATAAACTTGCACCATTGCATTGCGGCAACCGATATTCTTCGGTTGCAGCTGGCGAAGGTGCAGACATTCATTAACCTGATTCAGGAGCCCTGGATTAGAGGTGGCGAGGTGAGGGGTCTCTCCTTCAGTGGAAGTAGGCTCTTCTGTTCGCCCAAGGACACAAATCCGAGGGCGTGCATACTCGCTTCTTCTGACTTGGGGGCTCAATTATTAACAAATTTCTGTTTCAGGGATCTAGTAGCGGCCCGGTTTACTGATTTCAGGGGACCGCTGGAAAACTTGGTGGTATGCTCGGCATACCTTCCATACGACTCTCCGGATCCACCACCATCGAAGGAGATGGTGGAGCTGGTGACATTCTGTGAGCAGAAAGGCTGGCCCCTGCTCATTGGATGTGATGCGAATGCGCATCACATTCTGTGGGGCAGCACTGATGTGAACCCCAGGGGTGAGGCTCTAGCTGATTTTCTGTTTTCAACCAGTTTACACCTTCTCAATAAGGGTGACGAGCCTACCTTTATCACGTCAAGTAGAAGGGAGGTTCTTGACGTCACTATGTGCAGCAGCTCCATCGCTGATTGCATAATGGATTGGCGTGTAGCCACGGAGGTGATCTCACTGTCTGATCACCGGCACATCTGCTTCACCATCAGTGGAAGCAGCCCGACAAGGGATCCGGTAACTTTCAGGAACCCCAGAAAAACAGACTGGTCCAGATATCTGGCATTCCTCTCTGAAAACCTGGGACAGGTGCATCCCAAACCTAGGACTTCGAGAGAATTGGACACTGCAGCTGAAAAGCTTCAGGAGGCCATAATCTCAGCCTATCATAGCAGTTGCAGTCCCCAGGTTCGTAGACCGAAGGGTCAAACGAAATGGTGGACTCCTGAAATTAATGATGCCAGACGCACCAGCAGGCATCTCTTTAACAAGGCAATGAGATCCGGCCTTGCAAGTGACTGGGACGACTATAAGTCGGCACTGAGAGTGTACAAAGGACTAATAAGAAAGTCTAAGAGAGAATCTTGGAGGCGCTTCTGTAGTGATATTGAGGGTGCGCCTGAAGCTAACAGGCTCAGGCGGGTCCTCTCTGCCGGGGGCCCTCCGAGGATTGACTACTTAAATCTTCCTAGTGGGCAAAAGACGGGCTCAGAGGAAGAAAGCTTAAGACATCTCTTAGAGACGCATTTTCCTGGCTTCTCTGAGAATGTAGACACACAGGGTGTATGCCATCGACGGGCCTCATACGAGGACTGGAAGCTGGCTGCACGTGCAGTCACACATTCTCGACTTCGTTGGGCGATCAACGGTTTCGAGTCTTATAAATCAGCTGGTGAGGATGGCATTGTTCCGGCTCTGCTATCCAAGGGGCTGGAAGTTCTGGCCTCCCCACTGCTTCACGTTCTTCGTGCGAGTCTGGCTCTAGGTCACATTCCATTGTCCTGGAGAAAGGTGAAGGTAATTTTCATACCCAAGCCTGGAAAACCATCGCATACAAAAGCGAATGACCAATTAGCCTCTCCTCGTTCTTAGTCAAGACACTGGAGAGGTTGATGGAAAGATACATCAGGGACGATGCTTTAGTGGCTATACCACTGCACCCCTCCCAGCATGCGTATCAGCTGGGCAAATCAGTAGATTCTGCTCTTCACACAGTGGTTAACTGTATTGAGGACGGAATACATAACAAGGAGTACACCCTAGCTGTATTTCTTGATATAGAAGGTGCCTTCAATAACACTGCGTTTGGTGTGATGCAATCTGCGTTGGCCAGACATGGTGTTCCGCCTACTCTTTGTCGGTGGACGGGGTCTCTGCTTGGTTCACGTAGCATCGTGGCTCGGCTGGGCGGCTCGACCATAGGGGGCTCGCCAGGAAGGGGATGTCCGCAGGGCGGTGTTCTGTCTCCGATACTGTGGAATCTCGTCCTGGATGAGCTCCTGGTGGAGTTAAGGAAGGCTGGGTTCGTTGTGGTGGCCTATGCGGACGACCTTGTTATATTAATCAGGGGTAAGGTGATCAGTGTCATTGGGGATCTGATGCAGAATGCTCTGCGACGGGTCGAACGATGGTGCTTGAAAAACGAGCTCTCGGTAAATCCTAGTAAGACAGAGATGGTTCTCTTTACTAGAAAGAGGGTGCCTAGCAACTTACGACTTCCCAGTCTGTTTGGAGTTGGGCTCACTCTATCCGAACAAGTTCGTTATCTCGGGGTGATATTGGACCGCAAACTTTTGTGGAACAAACACGTTGAGACTCAAACGAATAAAGCCAATGTAATATTCTGGTTCACTCGGAGGGTGCTGGGTAATGGATGGGGCTTCAAACCGCACATTATGCACTGGTTGTATACTGCCGTGGTGAGGCCTATCCTGACCTATGCCTCTGTGGTGTGGTGGCCTTCTATGGAGAGGGCCGTCAACCAGAACATTATGACTAAATGCCAGAGGAAAGCTTGTTTAAGTATTACAGGCGCTCTGAGGTCTACCCCTACAGCAGCGATGGAATGTCTGCTGGGTCTCCCTCCTTTGCACTTAGTTGTGAAGGAGGTGGCTATGAAGACAGCTCTAGGAATCTGGGAACGGGGACAATGGCGCGATGGAGGACTCTTCACTGGGCACGCGAGGGCCCTCAAAATGGTCAAGGATGCTCACGCTCCCCTTCTCCAGAGAGGTGACCGCGCGGGCACTAGGTTCTGCTTCGACGAACCCTACAGGGTAATTGTTCCCGACAGAGACCTATGGTCTTCATCAAACAGGCTTCTTAGTCCAGAAGGTCCCACCTGGTTCACTGATGGCTCTGTCACAGCAACAGGGTCTGGGGCCGGAATCGTGGGTCCTCACTTTAATCAGGCTATCCCTCTGGGGAAGGACTGTTCCATTGTGCAGGCTGAGCTATTTGCGGTTCTTGCATGCGCACTGGAAAACATTCGCAGGGGATACTCTGGCCAGCACATTTATATATGTTGCGACAGCCAGGGAACTCTGAAATCTCTATCTGATGTTAGAGTTGATTCTCTTCTGGTAGAAGAATGCAGGAAAGCTCTGCGTGGGCTGGGCTCTGATAACTTTTTGAAAGTGATCTGGTGTCCGGCTCATGCGGATATACCTGGTAACGTCAAGGCAGATGAACTGGCTAGGCGGGGAGCCGGATTAGCATTTGTTGGTCCGGAGCCTTCGCTGCCAATCTGTCGCACATCTGTCAGAAGTTTCTTCAGGAACTGGCTGAACAGGGAATTTTCCTCGGAATGGAGCGCAGGGGTGGGCCTGAGGTGGTCGAGGATTCTCATTGAGAGACCGTCCTCGCGATCTGAGGTCAATAGGCTTCTGCTGCTGGAGAGGAAACAACTCAGTCTGGTGACTGGTGCATTGACTGGTCACCTGTTTAACAAGCATTTGAAGAGAATGGGATTGACGAGCTGCTCCCTATGCCGGTGGTGCAGGAGTACTGATGAAACGGTTGAGCATATTTTGTTCAACTGTGAAAACCTTACTGAGTTAAGGTCAACACACCTAGGAAATCCAACACCTTCTATTCCTATAGTGAGAGGGACCACTCCTGGCAGGCTCGCGACATTTCTGTCTTCGTGTCTGAGGAGCTGAGTCTCTGTAGAATGATGCGGGTGAACAATGGGCCACTAGGCCTCAGTTCGGCCGGTAAGGCACCGCACAGAGAAGAAGAAGAAGAAATCGTCCAATTCACGCAGTATAGATCGATAGCAATTGATGTATATTCTAGTCAAATCTGTCACATCAAGTGGTGGTCTCCCAAATCAGCACGGCGCAAAACAGCTACATTTCTTTTTTCAGCATTGTCATCCCCACTGATCCGAGATAATTGTTTAAAATTGAATAGATCATCACATACATAACAACATCGTCGATTCCTGTTTGCCATGGTTCAGGTATTTTGGCGTCGAAAAGGGTTCAAAAATATTTTGAAATATTTTCTATGTGATGTCACAATGACAGAACTGACAAAATCTGCTCTCAATAATCACGAAATATTTTCAAACATTTCTGTGTGGACGGTAATACGTAAGCTATAATGGATACAAAAAATCGCTAAAAACTCCTAGAACTATGCATTTTTCAGCTTCGTGACTATTGATACATTTGATCAGAAGGATTAGTAGAACATCATATCAAATTTTCAGCCAAATCCACCGGGAGCCAATTTCCATACTAATTGTGCGGGGTCCTTTTGTAAAAAAGGATTTCACACGATACGGCGATCAAATCGTTTTTGGTGTGGTGTGTGGTCGGACATGACGATCGAGCAAGTGCTAATGAGAGCGATGACATGTAGCGGTGGTTTAACACATGGCAGTGGACTAACAGAGAATGTAATTGGGAACACGTCGATAATCGTGTTTCCCGAAAGTCTAGAGACACACCGGATTTAACAAATATCCAGCAATTCTTCGATACGAATGATCCATTTCTCGATACGAATAACATCATAGGTATTCATTCCGGAGTTATTGGCGACTTGAAAACTGTCAATTGCCATAGAGCATATGAAGTAGGAAAGGCGTTAATGGACGATACCTCAAATAAAAAGTTTATTGAAATTAAATATGAAAGAAACAGTAAAGTCCAGCATTTGGCGGCTGCGAATTCAACTGTCAAAAATGCAGGAAACGAGGAAGTTTATATATCGCCACTGTTGATTTTTCAAAAAAAATGTTTGAATATTGATAGCCAAAGCGACATCAGAGGGTACGCCAGTTCCTACGAGCTATCTCATATACCGTTATCTCTTTTCGATGAAAACTGAATGCGAAAAACCACAAAATCAGTTTTTTATTCTTATTTTAACGCTGTATACGAAGTATCATTAACAGCAAAGATAACGCATATTGTTGACGGCGGATTTTTGTCGCATAAAGTTATTTGGCGAAGTAACATTAAAATTGATGATATCGTGAACCACCACGTATCATATGTATTTAAGCATTATGCTCCGAATAGTTGCATCATTTTTGGCGGTTATCCCGGGGACGAATCATTGGGGACTAAATCCTTTGAGCGTTCGCGTAGGCATGTAGGCGCGAAATTGCTTTTGATAACAATACAACGATTATTGTGAATCAGAAGCAATTTCTGATTAATAACAAAAATAAGTCGAGGCTCATTAATTTCATTTGTGCATCATTAAAAACCGCTGGATTCAGAACAAAAATTGCTTCCGAAGACGCCGACAGAATTATAGTAGTTAGTGCGATCGAAAATGCTCGCGTAGATACTGAATCAACAATTCTTATTGTAGGCGAAGACTTTTTTTTACTTTTATTCACTTGTGATTTTTTCACAACTGGCAAAAAATGATACTTAATAATATTTATTTTCGAAAAGAAGGAAAGGATGAGAAACCGCATGAATTTTATACTAGCAGCAGCTTCAAATACGAGAATCTACAAAAAATAATCGCTCTATTACATGCATCTTTTGGGTGTGATACTACATCTCGTTTTTATAAACTTGGTAAGAATAAACTAATTGACTCATTTTCACATGAAAAATTATTGTATTTAGCTGAAGTATTTTATGACGAATTTGCCAGTTGTGAAAAAATAGCCGACAATGCTTTTCAAATGATTGTAGGAATGTACAGTAATAAAGCCGAAAAGAAATTAATTCAAAAGTTAAGCTCCTTTTCATTGGGTGACTTAAGGTATTTACATTTCAGTAAGGCCAAAATAAAGACTAAACTCGTGTTAGAAACCTTGCCGCCGACAGAGGGAAGTGCCAGACAAAATGCATTACGTGTATTCTACCAAGTCCAAACGTGGCTAGGTAACGAAAATCTGAAAGCCACTGACTGGGGTTGGACTGTACAAAATAATCATTCAGTTCCCGTAGGAACCACTGATCCACCAATCACTAAAATATTGCTTGACCAGATTTCGTGTTCATGCAGTAAAAAGGGATGTGTGGATGTTGCATGTACATGTAAAAAACACGGCTTGAGATGCTCGGATCTTTGTGCACACATAAAAGAGAATGATGTAATTATATCTGATGATAAATATAGATCGGAGGATGGAAGCTGTGATTTCATGGCAATGGACAATGATAATTTTAATAAAAAAGTCGCAGAATGCAATGAGCCTACCAAAAAAATTAGGATTGTGTAATTTCGTTCAATTAAAATTTATAGTTTGTATGTAAGAAAATTGATTACTTTGTTTTGTAATAATAAAGCTTTTACTTTCATCACTCATGAAATCTGAGTCATGAATCGAATTCCCCAGGTTCCGATACCCCAAAATAAAAAAAAGGCAAATCAAATAGCTACACTACTAAACGCCGAAATAAGAAAAGCTAAGAATTGTTGCGCGGAGAGCGCACCAAATTTTGTACACATACGTTTCCCCTCGATTCGCTCATTCCCTCTCCACTCGACCGCTCTCGCTCGGTCGGCCGTTTTCCCTCATGTTCTCACTAGTTTTTAACACACTTAAACGCGTTTTATTGAAAAATCCGAAAAACACAGAAACAGATATATTTCTTCAGCAAGAGAGCATACACTTAAACAGGTAATCGGTAATCTGAATTATCAGTTGGCTGTCTGGAAACCACAGGTACTACTACATACACGACAGAAATTTTTACCTGTGTCCACAGATAAAAATTGGTTCGGAAGAGGAAAACTTATTCAAAATAAAAAAAAACAAAAAAAATTATAACAGGTCAGGTCACACCCTTACACCAGTTTAGGTGGGTTGCCAGTCGTGCTTAAGCCGCAATAGCCAACCACACCTCACCTAGTGCCCTGGGGACGGACGGGGACGGAAATATAAAAAAAATAGACAAAAAAACAATATCGACAAGTCGGGTCACACCCTTGCACCAGTTTAGGTGGGTTGCCAGTCGTGCTTAAGCCGCAATAGCCAACCACACCTCACCTAGTGCCCTGGGGACGGACGGGAACGGAAAAATAAAAAAAAATATCGATAGGTCGAGTCACACCCTTGCACCAGTTTAGGTGGGTTGCCAGTCGTGCTTAAGCCGCGATAGCTAACCACACCTCACCTAGTACCATGGGGACGGACGGAAACGGAAAAATAAAAAAAATTAAAAATAATAATGTCTACAGGTCGGGTCACACCCTTGCACTAGTTTAGGTGGGTTGCCAGTCGTGCTTCAGCCGCAATAGCCAACCACATCTCACCTAGTGCCCTGGGGACAGACGGGAACGGAAATAAAAAAAAATTTAAAAAAATCTACTAGAGACACTCTGTATGAACGGAACGATTTAACGGAATTCTGTCGTGTAAAACTTTACAGGAGCGGGGTCGAAAAAGGGAACACAGTAAAGCAATGCAACAGCCAAATTAAGTATTTCAAAGCCCCAAAAAGGGCCTTACCTTTGTGTCACTGGTACACTGAATCGAATTCTCTCTTTTCCAAAACGAAAACGAATTTCCGAAAGTAGTCTTATAACTTTCAAAAATTAATTTAAGAATAATTTAAAATAAAGAATCTAACTTTGGAGCAAATAAATGAACGACAACTAATTAGCGATACTAAAACTCGGAGCTGAATGAATAATTTTCGGGCGAATTCTGGTTTTAACGGCATGTCCCCACCGACCAAGACATGCGTCAAAATTCCAGAAAATTCGACGGCGGGGTTAAAACGGTGCTCTCGGATTGGCCACTTTTTCAAAACTCCATTTTCGGCTTCGAGAAAATTCGGAACATTCGGTAAAAATCGGAACTAAAACGGCGGACAATTTCCTTATCAAATTCCCAACCTCCGAAAAACACGAGCAGCATATTTCGAAAAAAACGGTAAATAACAAACTGCATCTCGGACTGGTGTTTTTCTACATAGGTTGGAAATCGAAATTGAAATAATTTATTTCGTATTATAATATTCCGAATTTCTCAATTTTTCAATTTCATTTATTTATTGGGTAAATTTAACGGAATGAAATTGAACGGAATGGAATTTCTCTGGTAATAAGCGATATCACTTTCCATGTTTAATCGTCGGAAAAATAAATAAACGGACGGTTGAAATAATAATGAGAATTATTATAATTCACAATATTATTTCCGGAGCGTCTGATTCTTGGAACAGGACATCCAAAGAAATTAATTAGACGCGGTCACTCTCAATCGAAACATCATACAGCGGTATACAGGGGATGGTCCGAATTGAGAGCGACCCAACAGAACAATTTCTGAGCGAAATTGTTCTTATTTCGGTTTTTTTTCCTCGACATTGACATGAATGATATATACGGCGGTCGGAAATTACTACCAGGGCGGAATAATATCGTACTCTTTTACCAGTAGTCAATAATTGTGGTAATTTAGCGGCTTTAGTAATAAGCGAAAAAAAAACGCTTCATTACACACCCCCTTTTCCTCCACAAAAAAAATGAAGCCGTAGGCTTCTATTTTTTTTAGAGATTGTCTGGGTGCGGTTTCGGGATATGACGGATATGATATACTAGTACTGTATAACATATTACGGACTCACGTGGGTCTGAGTCGGTTCTTCACCTGACTCATCTCCACGGAACGGTATTTGCCGGAAGTATCCCTCAAGTCATAAACAACTGGGGACACTATTCCGGTAACGGTATACGGACATTTCGGTATGCGCATGCTCTCTTTGCTCTTACTTCAGAATTTTACTACTTTACATTGCTTTGGGTTGATTCACCCCCTGCCTCATTTCCACGGAACGGTTTCAAGTCTTTGACATGAATACTACGGAGGTATTTGCCGGAAGCGTCCTTCAAATCATAAACGACTAGGGATACTATTCGGGTAACGGTATACGGACCGGCGTACTTAGCAGCCAGTTTGGAGGCGAGACCTCCTACGGCAGATGATAAGGGGTGCTCTCGACGCCAAACCTTATCACCTATTTTACAGGTCCACTCTCTTCTACGGAGGTTATAGTGGTGACTCTGTTGCGAGAACGCTCTGGCCAGGTGAACTTTCACAAATTCATGCGTCTCCTGGAGTCGTTTGATACGGTCGGCATATTGGGTCAAACCCTGGACGGTCGGTTCTTCGGCCAAACCGGTTGTATCTCCCTCTGGGATACGGCGGTTTATTTCCGGCGATCTGAATTCTCGGCCGAAATTCAGAAATGCCGGTGTGAACCCAGTGGACTCATGTTTGGCCGAGTTTAAGGCAAAAGCCAATTCGCCTATGTGCTCGTCTCATTTACGGTGATCACCTTAGCAAAACTGGGCGATCATGGTTTTGATGGTGCGGTTAGCCCTCTCGACCGGGTTACACTGCGGAGAGTAGACTGGTGCAAACCCATGGTTTATTCCCATCTGTCGGAGGTTTCCCTTGAATAGTCGTCCATCGTACTGGGATCCATTGTCACTGATGACGGTCCGGGGACAACCAAACTTAAGGACTACTTGATCGTAGAAAGCTTGGAACACTCCTTTTCCGGTTGCTGCTTTGAGCGGTTTGCACTCAATCCATTTTGAAAAACGGTCTGGAACATCACCAAGAAAGTGTTACCCTTTTTCGAGCGAGGCAGTGGGCCTATCAGGTCGGTGCTGACGGTATTCCATGGCTCACTTATGTGATACGGTTGCATTTTTCCTGAAGGCTTCTGCTGGCTAACTTTGTACCTCTGACACTGTCCACAGTGTCGTACGTACTTGGCCACCTCTCGGAACATTCCAGGCCAGTAATAATTCTGGACCACTCCAATTATGGTCTTCGCGACTCCCAAATGGCCTGCTGCTGGCTCGTCATGGTTTTCCTGTATCACGGTCACTATCTTCGGTCGGGACGCAGAGTTTCCAAGGAGTTCCCATTTCTGGTTCGGTAAAGTCGTTAGAACTCCAGAAATGTCGGTATAACTTTCCTTCCTGAATACGGTAGTCAGGATATTCGGACGGCTCTTTGGAGACTTCTTGGTATTTCTTCACGTACCATGGGCAAAGGATCGCTTTTTCGGTCAGGCAAGATTGATCGTCATACGGTAACGGGTCCCTAGACAGGGCATCTGCCACCCGGTTCAAAGCTCCTTTCCTATACTTAATCTCAAAGTCGTATTGCTGAAGAAATACGCTCCATCTTGCAATTCGTCCTGAGGGTGACTTAATGGACTGTAACCAGCGGAGGCTCATATGATCGGTAATAACGGTAAAACGGTAGCCTTCTAGGTACGGTCGCATTTTGTCTATAGCCCACACTAGTGCAAGACACTCCTTTTCGGTAACGGAATAATTCCTTTCGGCGTCATTCAACGAGCGGCTTGCATAAGCAATCACTCTTTCATGACCCTCCAGGACCTGTGTCAGAGCGGCTCCCAATCCAGTTTCCGATGCATCGGTTTGCAGCGTAAATGGTTGGGAAAAATCCGGACAGGCCAATACTGGTGACCCAGTTAATTTCTTTTTTAACTGGTCGAAAGCCTGCTGCTGGTCGGTTCCCCACTTCCACCTTTGCTTTTTCTTCAGCAAAAGGGTGAGTGGTGTCACAATTTTCGTGAATTCCTCAACGAATCTTCGGTACCAGCTGGCTACTCCCAGAAATCGTCGGAGTTCTCGGACAGTCTTCGGTGGTGTCATGGAATTAATGGCGGCAATCTTGTCTGGATCTGTCGCAATCCCATTTTCAGTCACCACATGACCCAAGTATTTAAGTGACTTCCGCACAAACTCACACTTTCCCGGATTGATTTTCAGATTCGCTGAGCGAAGTCGGCGGAAAACGGTTCTTAAATTTTCTAGGTGTTCCTCCAATGTTTCACCTAACACCACAATATCGTCAAGATAGGCGAAAGCAAAGGGGTCCAATTCAGGTCCCACCACTCGGTCCAAGAATCTTTGGAAAGTTGCTCCGGCTGAATGTAAGCCAAATGGCATTACCCTGAATTGGTACAGGCCTCTCCCTGGAACGGTAAATGCGGTGATAGGCTTACTCTCCTTAGTAAGAGGTACTTGCCAATACCCCTGTTTTAGGTCCAAAGTAGAAATAAACTTGGTTTTTCGCAACTTGTCCAAAATTCCTGCTATGTATGGAAGGGGGTAGGCGTCCTTGACCGATACTTCATTAACTGCCCTGAAGTCGATGCAGAATCGGGGTTTACCATTTGCCTTCATGACGATAACCACACTCGAAATCCACGGTGAATTCGATGGTTCGATGATTCCTTCAGCCAGCATTCTGTCGAATTCTTCATCGATGATTTCCTACATTTTGGGATTGTAGGGACGGTACCTTTGCTTGATGGGTTCGGTGCCAGGTTTGATTTTGATCTCGTGTTTGATCATGTCAGTTATACCACTCACGTTCTCTAACTTCTTGAGTTCATCCTTCAAGAATTTGTCCAGAATTCGCTGTTCTTGTGATGTTAACGGATCCATCCTCGAGTTCTGAGGTGATTTCGGAGGTACGGTCGAATTCCACAGTGGTACATCTCCAAGGAAATATCGTGAGGTTTTGAGATCTATTCGGAAATTATGACATGTCAAGAGATCCACTCCCAGAATGATGTCCATGGGCAAATTCGGAACTAAAAATAGGTGCGAGTCGATAAACTCGTTCCCAATTTTCAGTGTCGGTTCGAAGACTTCCTTAACTGCAACTGAATTCCCATCAGCCACAGTAGTCCTCATGTCGGTGACCCCAATCGGTATTATTCCCAGTCTCCTACATCTATCGGCAGTCTTTTGACTCAGGAAGGACCTCGAAGCTCCGGTGTCCAAAAAGGCTCTGAAAGATTCATTTGCTATGTACACGGTGATGATCGGTCGGTTTTCTTTCGGTGAAGGTTTTTGAACCATAGGGGATGCTTTTGTCGGAATCTGCCTTCTCCCCACTAGGCAGCTCCGCTCTAGTTTTCCGAACACTGGCAGTCCCTGGACAAAATCCCCTGTTTGCCACACCGAGAACAAAATATCCTCGGAGTAGATCGGCATTCCCTTCGCGTGTGTCCCATCTTTCCACATCGCCAACATTGAACTTCTGTGTCCTTAAAGCTCACCCTATTTGGTCTCACATCTCCAAATTTAATAGGAGCTTTCCTTTCTGGTTCCTCCCGCCGGATTTTCGGCGGTGTTTGCGGCATAACTGGCGGAAGTGTCGGTTCTTTCGGTCCTGGCACTGCATCTTTCGGACGTTGATGCACGTATACCAGGTTTGGTTTATCCAATAGTCCCTTCTGTGTTGGCGGTGGAGTATAACTGTCAACCTGCCACTGGACCAACTCAATTATTCTCCCCTTGTCCAACAACTGCTTATAAGTCCGGGTTTCCTGAAAGGCCAATGCTTTCTGCAGATGAGGTAACAGGCGTTTCCTAATAAGGTTAACCTGCTCTTCTTCAGACGGTCTCCTGGTTGTCAACTTGAGGAAAAAATTTTGCATCCGAGTCACGAAGAAAAGTGTCTTCTCCTGTTTTCCTTGTGCCCTTCGCCTGATCTCATCTAGTAAGCTTTCCTCGTAATCCGGTGGCAAGAAAGCATCTAGCAGCTGATCTTTAAAGTCTTCCCAATCAGCGAACGTACCTCTCCTAGGAATGTACCATTCCTTGGCGTCACTCCTCAGTAACTCGAAAATACATTCGAATAGCTGCTGGTGGCTGACCTTCCGGGTTTCGGCTAGTTGTTCGACTTCCTCCAAGAAGGAAGTCACACTAGTGGAGTTAGTGTTGTTCTGCCAATTTCCCTCGGACTTCTTGGACGATTGCGGTTCGGGCTTCTCCTATCGGTTGTCCTATTGTTGTCATGTCCATTCAATTCCACAACTTCCGGTACAATTTGACAGGATTCGGTCGGAACAGCCGCGGATCTTCTTGGAAATCCAGGAATTTGCTGGTTCGGTGCTGCTTGAGAATTCCCAAGTTCGTCCTGGTCCTCCAAATTCAGGAAGGGAAACGAAACCCTCCTGGTTGACTCAGCCAAAATGGGTCTGCTTTCCTGAGTTTCTCTGTCCAGCAATTCCTCATCATGTCCGGATAGTGAACTCGTAAAGTTCAGTCGGCGTCGGACAGCCTCCGAAGCTCGATCCAGCGTACGCTGTAGGAAGTCCAGCAGTACTCCAATCAGAAGAGAAACTGAAGCTGCATTGTTAACTGGTCGGTTTCTCGTACTTTCCGCTTGTCCTGTGGGGCTTGAGTTGCCCTGGCATGTCCTGTTCGGCGGGCTGTCTGTTCCAATATCACGTGATTGGTTGTCTGGGATGTCCTGAAATGAGATCAGGTCAGCATCCTGGTTAGCTTCAGGCACTTCTTCGGTTCCTTGATTCCTTGAGACTCCTGTTACATCGATACATTCCCCCAAGGATGCATGTAACATGTGCCTTGTCTCAGCTAAGGTTTTTGCGTCCCTTAGCATTTCCCGAGTCCGAGTAAGGACTTCCTTCAGGTCGTTTATCCTGACCTTCTCCTGCAAATTGGTCGGTATCAATCGGCTCAAACGGTTACGGACGTGGATCAGCCGACTTCTCAATCGAATTTCTTCATTCACCGGGTTTTCCTCATCGAATTCCCGGACATCCTCTAGTACGGAATTCAGGATACTGTTGGCGGTGTCCAACTCCTCTTCTACGTTCCTTGACACTAGTAGGAATGGAATCCTCTGAGCCAGCACCCTGCGTAAAGCTGCTCGGTTCTCCTGAACGGTCCTGCCGGTTTTGCATCCACGTGCCTCGAGCTCCCATACCAACTCCTCTGCTCTCAGACGGTTCACCTCCATTGTCGGGCTCTCCAACGGTAATGTCCTCTTCTCCACGGTTAGATATCTGATAGAAATTGATCCCTGCTCGGGCGCCAATTTGTTTCCTTGCTGGTGATTTACGGTTTCGGTTTCCTTTCGCTCGGGCGCCAGTTGTGATAATTTTCCTCAAAGTCACAACTCCTTGTTGACATCGTTCACTTACCTAAACCTGGGTAGGCTTTACACAGTTGGAGAAGAGCTCGGTTCAATCTGAGTTTTTAGCGATTGAGTAGAGTCTATCAAATAACCAACGAGTATGGAGTCTGCTCACTTTCAGGTTAAAGAAACACACAAAAATATATATACCAATTTATTTACAATAAAAACAATTTATATTTACCATAAACAAAATAAATATTCCAGAATACAAGAAAAATAAAGATTATTTCAAACAAAAAAAAGACACGTATCACTATTGTTCTTCCAACCTGAAATTCAAAATAATAAGCGGTCTTTAGCGGTGAGCAAACTGAGCAGGTGATACAAGCGGTGAGAGCAGGTGAAATGAGCGTTGAGAGCGATGTAGACATAAATAGGCGGTGAGAGCAGGTAAAAAAAATAAGTAAGTGGTGAGAGCAGGTAAAAACAAACGGTAAGAGCAATGTAAAGTATACGGTTAAAGCAGGTAATATAATAAAACACAGAAACAGATATATTTCTTCAGCAAGAGAGCATACACTTAAACAGGTAATCGGTAATCTGAATTATCGGTTGGCTGTCTGGAAACCACAGGTACCTTACTGTGTTCAACTACGTACACGACAGAAATTTTCACCTGTGTCCACAGATAAAATGGGTTCAGAACAGGAAAACTTATTCAAAATAAAAAAAAACAAAAAAAATTATAACAGGTCAGGTCATACCCTTACACCAGTTTAGGTGGGTTGCCAGTCGTGCTTAACTCTTTCAGGGGCTAGAAATTCTGTCAAAAAAAGTCCTGGAGGGGCAAAACCATTTTATTGAATTTTCAAATCCAAATCCAACATTAAACTAGAACAATGTGAATATAAGGTATTATAAATACAAAAAAATCAATAATTTTCCAATATTTTAGAAAAAACTGGTGGTATATATTTTGTACCACTGCACTACTAAATCTTAAAGTTTGTTATGAAAGTTCTGGAAACAAGTTTTATTTTTTCCCAAACAAAGAGGTACCTGGCATACAGAACATATCCAATCTGTTCGAATTTGTTTTTTTGTTGTGCTACAATTGGCACAACGACGTCTAGTAGACCTTTCTGGCTGATGAGCGCTTCCAGTTGTCCGTATTTCAAAAGGTACATGTGGTTTTGACTTTCTAATTTCAATGATTTGGGAACTAGTTTTCGGTGTTTTCATATTGACGAAACTTTTGGCCACAAGATGTTGCACTATTTGTCTTCTGAAGTCTTTCATAGACATGTGTTTCAAGTGTAATTCTTTGTATAGTACAAAAGCATTGACAACAGCGGCGTCCACAAAATAAAAGAAGATACGATGCCACCATTTTTTCGATTTGCGATCGATTTTATACGCATTAAGATTTTGATCAAATTTATCAACAAAATTCATATTCTTGTTGTAATCAATCAGAGCTATGGGACAAGAAACTTTCTCAATGCTTCCATCCTTATTTTTCCGATCAACTTCACCCATACCATCAGGGTCATGAAAGTTGGATAGCAAATGTACACTTCGCTTATCTCTCCATTTGATGGCAACAAGGTTTGTATCAGATGTTAAAATTTGACAATTGCCACGTTTCATGTTCTTATCTGGCATAAAGTTTGGAAGTAAAATTCTAGTAGAGTTGACTGTGCCACAAGCGTGAATATCCCGGATCTTGAGTTCTTCCAACAGCTCCACACTATTGAAGAAGTTATCAAAGTAGACAATATGATGCCTTCCCTCCATACCCTCTAGGAGGTTTTTTACCACCCTAGAACCCAATCTCTTCTCAGAATCGTTGGATTTACCGGTGTAAATTTGAAATTTTTGACAGTAGCCATTCTTATCAGCCAAAACCCATACCTTATAACCCCTCTTGATTGGCTTCTTGGGGAGATACTGTTTCAGTGTACTCCTTCCTTTAAATTTTATCATTGATTCGTCTATAGCAATCTCTCTGGAAGGGGCCATACACTTTTCAAAATTTCTTGATAGTTCTTCCAAAAAAGGACGTAACTTATAGAGTTTATCATAGTCAGGTTCTCCTTTTTTGGGCATAAGCATGTTATCATTCAAATGTAAATTTGAAAGCATCCAGCTGAAACGCTTTACTGGCATTAGAGAACTAATATACGAATCATGTAGGTCTGGAGAGCTACTCCAATGATCTCTATAACTGGGAAGTTTTTTCAGTCCCATCAATAAGTTTATTGCTAAAAATATTTTCATTTCATTTATATCCGTATTCTTTGCTTTCGTGCATGTTTGGTAACAATATAAGTTCGTCTGGAACACTATATTCTCCAACAGATCTTCAGTGAAAAACAGTTGAAACAGTTTTCCTGGTGTAGGAGACTCCATATTTTTTACAATATCCCTCATACCAGACTCCACAACAAAGTCTCCTGGTTTTTTTGGCACTGTTCTTCCATTCCAGTTGCGCACTTTCGACACCATCTTCAATTTTTGTCTTATAACCGAGAGAGGCAAATTGTCTTCAGGGTCAGAGTCGTCTGATTCTAAAGTATCAATATCGATATCGATATCATGTGCTCCATATTCTGACTCTTCCTCTACCACCGATTCAGAATCTGAGGGTATCGGATCAACATTCAAATTTTCAATTTCTTCCATTAATTCTTCATATGTCATATCCACCAGCCGAAATGGTAAAGGTTCCATATTCAAAGTCTGAAAAGAGTTTAACCCTTTCAGTGTATCACTGCGAAAAAATGACAGGAAAATTATCTCCTGGCTTTTCTGAAGCAGAAATAGTTCAGATAAGAATATTCCATCAAAAAAATCTGATTCCACCCACTCGTTTTTTTTTTATGAAATGTCCCTCCAGAGGGACAAATGCACTGGAGGTCAAAAAATGCAGAACGCCTTATACATAAAAAAAATTTATTCTCATGATGATAAACACAAATAATTTTATTTCTTATGGAAATCATAAAAACAATTTCTTTCTTTCATAATACATAAATGGAGTTTACACTTTGAGCAGTAAATATGAGTTTTCATTCGACAGGTCTCCATTTTACACCTCGAATTGTCCTTCTTTTCGTCGACTAACGGCCAATGATCGTATCCATCATATCGAAGTTCTGTCACCGGTCGTGTCTCGAATGGCTGCTTCGATGGTCTTTCAGTAGACTGTCTGCTGGAAGAAGGCCTTCCCCGTTTAGGGTTTTTTTGGGCAAGAATAAGAGACTCTGCCACAGACTGTCTGAATGCAAGCAGATCTAATGTACGCTGCTTACTTATGCCTAATGCAGACGCCTGCTTCTTATACTCAAGCCAAGAGTTCACCAATGCAAAGTCAATGGCATGTGAAATCATACGTATTGTCCACTTTTTACTCCTAACATATGATCTATACAGACTCAATAAAAAGTCATGTTTGTCTACGCCTCCCATATTATTATTATACAATTTTATTGCTTCTGGACGGGAAACATAGATGTATTCTTTGGCAGTCTTATCCCATCTTCTACAGGAATCTTCGTTGCCAATTCCAATGAAATTAGAGCCTGTCACAACACTTCTATTGTCAAACCACTTGGTTAGTACTATTCCATCCTTACTCACACAAACAGCAGAACTACCTCTACCTCGAGTTTTCATCTCCTTATCACTAGGCAATCTGGGATTGGCGAAGCGATCTGTTCTCACAGTACCCACAGCAAAAATGGATTTAGCTGTAAGATATTGCAGAAGTTGATAGGTACTGAAAAAATTGTCGAAAAATAGACCGTGATTCGGCTCACCTATCCGTTCACTCAGTTGCATGACTATTCCAGCAGCAGCTCCACAATGAGTGAACATAGTTTTCATCTCAGTAGTTGCTCCCTGGTAGATGATAAAATCATAAATAAGACCACTTTGTCCAGCTAACACGTAAATTTTTATTCCCCATTTTTTAGGTTTATTCTTTATATACTGTTTCACATTTATATTGCCCTTGAAAGGTACAATCTGTTCGTCAACACAAAGATTCCTTTCAAGTTTCAATTCAAGACACCTTGCTCTGAGTGAATCGTACAAAGAACGGACTTTCCATAAACGATCATTATTATTTTCTGGTCTACTAGTTATATCCACTAAATGGATTGTTTGCCTGAGTTTGAAAAATCTACGAATGCTCATAGATTCATGAACAATTGGAACTCTAGTTGTGGAATTCCAATACATATTTACTCGTGGAAATTTCAAATTTCCCATTATGATATGAATAGCGATAAATGTTTTCATTTCTTCTGGTGTTGTGCATGGAAATCGTGTAATACTTTGTTGTACAGCATATAAATTGGTCGTATCGCTCATCTGTATAAAAATATCCTGGGAAATATATCCATAGAAAAAATCTATTGGCGACGGTAAGTCAACAATTGAAGTTTGTTCAGGGCTATGCCATCGAACGTTTCTTGTTTCGTATTGAACATCGTTCATCCATTTTATATATTTTTTTTCGGTCAGATTGAATTTTCTGTAGAATTCCTCCATCAAGGATTTGATGGAGGAATTTTCATTTTGATTGGTATTACATTCTGCTTCCGGGTTTGTCGATAATGTTTGTTCAATATGGACATTCTCATCATCTTGTCCGTTTTCATTTTCATCCATCACATTTTCGTTAACATTTTCTTTATCCTCAATGATATCATCTTCTATTGCATCTATATCTTCTAATGAATAATCGATATTTTCAGCTGGTAAAACAAAATCATCGATCCAACCATAGTCCTCTTCATCAGATAAATCAGGAATATCCGAATCCAAGTCATTTTCCAAATAATATAACATTTCCGCCTCAGTCAGGGGTTTTTTTCCGCGATTAGACATGATCTACAAAAAAAAATCGTATATTTCCAACAACACTTCGGTAACTGCAATGATCCAAAAATAGGACCTCCAGTGTAATTGTCCCTACACAGGGACATATTTTTTTAGGCCACTGGAGGCCTTCGTAATTATAATTGAGATGCAATCCAATGATAAAATACAAATCTGAGATACTTCAACTTACCAACAAATAACACAGTACACTTGTTCCTAAACAGAAGAAGAAGATTTGAATTGGAAAACGAAGGCGTTATCAACACGCGTACTCAACAATCGAAAACGGTTTCATATTGTTTACGTTTTCAGTTAGAGATTATCTCAACAGATGGTAATGCTTGTGATAATGTATACATTAGATGTCCCTCTCGAGGTACGAAAACACTGGAGTCGAAATAACAACATATGCGAAACATATGATTGTATGAATATCGATGTCCCTGTGGAGGGACAAATACACTGAAAGGGTTAATAATAATTGAAGGGCGATGGTACTAATAAGGTACCACTACAATATACGAAAATGTACAACTAAAAATGAGTGAAATTCAATAATTCCATCAGCAAAATAACCTGTAGTACTCAATTCAATACATCTCATCTAAATTCAAAGAATATTATATCCCTTACTTACTTTTACAACACTTCTATATGAATAAGTCGAAATTCACTCTCCGCGATGAATAAATCTAACCTAACATAAACACATGGCCAAAAATTGTGGTGTGAACAGTTTCTCCACGAGTCGAATCAAATGTGCGTCACTATCATCCACTGGTTCATGATTTGGGCCGTCGCCCTATAAACTAAATGCATTTTAATACGTGGTATATTTTGTATACCAACGCCCCATTAAATGAGCAATGAAGTCGGTACACTTTGTGGACCATCGCCCTTAAAAGAGTTAAGCCGCAACAGCCAACCACACCTCACCTAGTGCCCTGGGGACGGACGGGGACGGAAATATAAAAAAAAATAGAAAAAAAAACAATATCGACAAGTCGGGTCACACCCTTGCACCAGTTTAGGTGGGTTGCCAGTCGTGCTTAAGCCGCAATAGCCAACCACACCTCACCTAGTGCCCTGGGGACGGACGGGAACGGAAAAATAAAGAAAAATATCGATAGGTCGAGTCACACCCTTGCACCAGTTTAGGTGGGTTGCCAGTCGTGCTTAAGCCGCGATAGCTAACCACACCTCACCTAGTACCCTGGGGACGGACGGAAACGGAAAAATAAAAAAAATGAAAAATAATAATATCTACAGGTCGGGTCACACCCTTGCACTTGTTTAGGTGGGTTGCCAGTCGTGCTTGAGCCGCAATAGCCAACCACACCTCGCCTAGTACCCTGGGGACGGACGGAAACGGAAAAATAAAAAAAATAAAAATAATAATATCTACAGGTCGGGTCACACCCTTGCACTAGTTTAGGTGGGTTGCCAGTCGTGCTTAAGCCGCAATAGCCAACCACACCTCACCTAGTGCCCTGGGGACGGATGGAAACGGAAAATAAAAAAAATGAAAGAAAATCTACTAGAGACATCCTGTATGAACGGAACAATTTAACGGAATTCTGTCGTGTAAAACTTTACAGGAGCGGGGTCGAAAAAGGGAACACAGTACAGCAATGCAACAGCCAAATTAAGTATTTCAAAGCCCCAAAAAGGGCCTTACCTTTGTGTCACTGGTACACTGAATCGAATTCTCTCTTTTCCAAAACGAAAACGAATTTCCGAAAGTAGTCTTATAACTTTCAAAAATTAATTTAAGAATAATTTAAAATAAAGAATCTAACTTCGGAGCAAATAAATGAACAGCAACTAATTAGCGATACTAAAACTCGGAGCTGAATGAATAATTTTCGGGCGAATTCTGGTTTTAACGGCATGTCCCCACCGACCAAGACATGCGTCAAAATTCCAGAAAATTCGACGGCGGGGTTAAAACGTTAAAACGGATTGGCCACTTTTTCAAAACTCCATTTTCGGCTTCGAGAAAATTCGGAACATTCGGTAAAAATCGGAACTAAAACGGCGGACAATTTCCTTATCAAATTCCCAACCTCCGAAAAACACGAGCAGCATATGTCGAAAAAAACGGTAAATAACAAACTGCATCTCGGACTGGTGTTTTTCTACATAGGTTGGAAATCGAAATTGAAATAATTTATTATTATAATATTCCGAATTTCTCAATTTTTCAATTTAATTTATTTATTGGGTAAATTTAACGGAATGAAATTGAACGGAATGTTCTCTGGTAATAAGCGGTATCATTTTCCATGTTTAATCGTCGGAAAAATAAATAAACGGACGGTTGAAATAATAATGAGAATTATTATAATTCACAATATTATTTCCGGAGCGTCTAATTCTTGGAACAGGACATCCAAAGAAATTAATTAGACGCGGTCACTCTCAATCGAAACATCGTAAAGCGGTATACAGGGGATGGTCCGAATTGAGAGCGACCCAACAGAACAATTTCTGAGCGAAATTGTTCTTATTTCGGTTTATTTTCCTCGACAATGACATAAATGATATATACGGCGATCGGAAATTACTACCAGGGCGGAATAATATCGTACTCTTTTACCAGTAGTCAATTATTTAGCGGCTTTAGTAATAAGCGAAAAAAAAACGCTTCATTACAACACATGAATGACAAAAGTCTCTGACAAGTCGTTACCATTGTACTCTCATCGTTTCCATAGTAACGTCGCATAGAGATATATCATTAGTCAGTTTATTCTTTAGAAAAAGCGTGCGAGAAAAACCCTTGCTAATCCATTACCACACGCATTTGCGTGCGGTAATGGAATAGCAGGTTTTTTTCCCACACTGTTTGGCAATGTGACTCTTTACGAATTGAAATACGTGCGGAAAAGAGAATAAAAGTGCACGCTTGTAGAAAAATATATTATAATAATAATAATATTGCAAAATGGCAGAGTTATGAGTTAAAAGAAAAAACACGCAATTTTCCGGTTTTTTCCGGTTTTTTCCGTTTTTGATTATACGATCGGATCGTTTGATCCATCATTCTCTTCACAATGTAATTCTCTACAATGCACCCCATTGCAACGTTATCACTGCATCAATAGTTTCCATTTTACAACGAAAAAACTAAAAAAAACGCAATTTGTTGTTTTTTGTTAATAACAAATAATTAATTGAGAACATGGTGGGAATAAACTACGGACCCAAGTAGCATTTTTGCGACGGCAACCTCATTATACACCAAAATTAACGTTGTCATTGATTTAGAAATCAGTCGTTCTTGAAACCTCGCATTGAAGACCACCTTACAACGTAATCGCGACGTTAAGCATGACTAAAGTTGCACTAGTCGTCGCGACGACGTTTAAACAACTACATACAAATTAGTTATTATTTTGGGATTATTAACGACGTTCTTATAACGTTTATTAGACAATTTTACAAATGAATTCTTCCATAGTATGTTCTCTCGAAATCAAGAAGTATAAAATAAAATAAAACACACTATTATTGTTTATTAAAATCTTCGGCTATCGATTTCGGAATACTATTCCATCATCAGGCCAGCTGAAAGTATACAAATGTAAAAACATGTATTTATCTAGGCGAGAGTATGCAACTTACTGTCTTGAATTAAAATGAACAGAAACTGTTTAAAAACATTAAAAATATTAAAAATGGTTCTCCTCTGTCAGAATTGTTAAAATTTGAATTTTAGTCAACCTTTATTATTGATGTATCTTTCTTGTGGGAATGTCAACTGAATCTGGAACTATAGGATATGTGCGAAATGTGATATCTAATATGTTATTATCGGTGGTCTATTGGTGGCGGGAATTTTTGAATTTTATTTATTGTTGTTTTTTAAGAATCTATGAGTTTAAAAATACTTCTTCTGTCGAATTCTATATTATCATTAAGTAAAAATTGGTTGTCTTCATTTTTTAAAATTTCTTGTTGTTCAAGTAATATTATTTTATGGTAGTTATTTTCTTTATGAAGTATTTTCAGATTATCTAATGTGATATGATGTCCGGTATCGTTTAAATGTGTGCCTAAAGCGGAATGGGGTTGATTTCTTTTATGTTCTTTGAATCTTTTTTCTACATTACGAGTTGTCATTCCTATGTAAAATGAAGGGCAGTTTGTGCATGTTATCTCATAGACTCCGCTGGATTGTTCGAGTTTAGATTTCATTTTATTATTAATCAGTATATCTGCTATTGTTCTGTGTCGTTTACTTGTTAGTGTGTAATTGTATTTCTCTAAAGTATGTTTTAATTTTTCATGTAGATCTTTGTAGTATGGTGTTGATATGAAATATTTCCTGATGGGTGTGTGGGGGTAGATCTTATCTAGAATTATTTTTCTTTTCATTGATGTTAGAATTTCGTCGATATATGATCTAGAATATTCATTTTCTCTGCCTATTTGGTATATTATATCCAGTTCTTTCTTATAATTTTCTGGTGTTAGAGGGGTGTTAAAAAGTCTATGAAATAAAAATCTAAATGCGGCTCTCTATAGAAAATATAATGAAACTTGGTCAGTTAATAACCGAACAAAACTTTTTCATATTTGACGAAAACGTATATACTATGAAAGACGGATTACCCATGGGCCTACCATCTAGCGGACTCATAGCGGATAACTATGTGGATCACGTAGAAAAACAAATAATGCTCCTACCACATAGTAAAAACATAATAATCTGGAAAAGATACGTGGACGACATCTTTTGCTTATGGTCAGGAACAAACGCTGAACTTGAAGAATTCTACCAAGAAATCAACTCCAAATATAAAATTAAATTCACCATAGAACACGCCATAGCAAATTCACTGAATTTCTTAGATTTGAGCATAACACTAAAAGACGATAATGTTTTTCTTTTCGAAAAATACAGGAAACCAACACAAACTAATACCATCATTCCTTTTAGCTCATACCACGCACCCACAATGAAGAGAGCCGCATTTAGATTTTTATTTCATAGACTTTTTAACACCCCTCTAACACCAGAAAATTATAAGATAGAACTGGATATAATATACCAAATAGGCAGAGAAAATGAATATTCTAGATCATATATCGACGAAATTCTAACATCAATGAAAAGAAAAATAATTCTAGATAAGATCTACCCCCACACACCCATCAGGAAATATTTCATATCAACACCATACTACAAAGATCTACATGAAAAATTAAAACATACTTTAGAGAAATACAATTACACACTAACAAGTAAACGACACAGAACAATAGCAGATATACTGATTGATAATAAAATGAAATCTAAACTCGAACAATCCAGCGGAGTCTATGAGATAACATGCACAAACTGCCCTTCATTTTACATAGGAATGACAACTCGTAATGTAGAAAAAAGATTCAAAGAACATAAAAGAAATCAACCCCATTCCGCTTTAGGCACACATTTAAACGATACCGGACATCATATCACATTAGATAATCTGAAAATACTTCATAAAGAAAATAACTACCATAAAATAATATTACTTGAACAACTAGAAATTTTAAAAAATAAGGACAACCAATTTTTACTTAATGATAATATAGAATTCGACAGAAGAAGTATTTTTAAACTCATAGATTCTTAAAAAACAACAATAAATAAAATTCAAAAATTCCCGCCACCAATAGACCACCGATAATAACATATTAGATATCACATTTCGCACATATCCTATAGTTCCAGATTCAGTTGACATTCCCACAAGAAAGATACATCAATAATAAAGGTTGACTAAAATTCAAATTTTAACAATTCTGACAGAGGAGAACCATTTTTAATATTTTTAATGTTTTTAAACAGTTTCTGTTCATTTTAATTCAAGACAGTAAGTTGCATACTCTCGCCTAGATAAATACATGTTTTTACATTTGTATACTTTCAGCTGGCCTGATGATGGAATAGTATTCCGAAATCGATAGCCGAAGATTTTAATAAACAATAATAGTGTGTTTTATTTTATTTTACACTTCTTGGTTTATTAGACAACTTCGGTTTTCTGCAACGTTGTCTCGATTCAGAAACAACGTTGTGGATTCAACTGAAGCAGTTGACTTGAAAATGTTGTCGCGTAGTCATTTCAGTAAACTTGTGATACGATGAAAAATATCGAAAAATTAAACTGATTTATTATATTTGTGTCGATAACTTTCTCAAAATTATGGTATTTGCGAATCCAAATGAAAAATAATTTCGAATAGTTAAGAAGAACATTTTTAGGATAAATCCAGCAAAGATCACGTTTATATTATTTACCTTATAGTTTCGTGATATTTCAATTCATATGTCAGGTATCATCTAAGACAAAATTTTTCATTAATAAGTTAAGATTCATAATATTTCAATATCCACATTATTCGAGTAGGCAACTTCTCTGACGACAAGAACTGAAAGCTTATATATACAAATTTAGGTGCCAGTAGATACGAAAGATAAAGTTCTCAATATTGTATTGTTGATAATTATTATAATCAATGAATAAGTGTCAGTACTTCCATATTTATTAATTGCCGATTGATTAACTCATCCTTTCTAGAAGTGAATTCATAATATAAATAGTGAGATACTGTTTATTTACCTTTGTTATTTTACGAAGTCTGGAAGTTAACAGAACAAAACACAGAAAATTTGTTTGGAATCTAATCAACCAACTAAATTGTATAAACTATATTCAATCTTTATGAATCAAATACCTGGTTTTCAATATATGAGTAAATGACTATGACTACTTCATGTTAGATATTCTGGTTACAAAACATAACAAGCAATATTTCAATTTAAAATACACAATGTTCTCCATAATTATCAAATTCTTCTGAAACCCAGCTGATTGGTAAACATAATATTTGTTAATATTTATGTAGCTCCTTTAATTCATTCTTCCATACATAGATTAAAGATTCCACTTCTATTTCAAGTACACAGTGAATGATTTATTATGATACTTCGTAACTGAAGTTCTTCGATAATATTCGATACAGTTCTTCCTCAGGTGCAATATAAAAACCTCATCATATTTATTTATCTCTAGTAAAAGTTATTATATGAATGGTTCCATCTGAAAAATAGAAGTAATTTGGTTTGAACATCACCAGTATTTGTGATGAACATTAGTTTCTTACCACGCAGTCAGGGAACATTTTATTTATGTCTTCAACAAAATCGGAAGATTTCAACTTCAATGTTGAGGCTTTAAGAGACAAGCACACATAAGATCTAAATTGTAATATTTCTCAGAATGTCGGCTGAATAAATATCATCAGAATTCATATGATCTAAAAATTGAAATCAGATTTCTTCCGAACATTTTCTAGGTACCCATCATTCCCATAATCTGTACATTTACTACTGCGGATTAGTCGCTAATATAGAAACTGCATCTGAAACGTTGGAAATTATTAGAACGGTTTATAATACGTTTAATAATACTTTACCTGGTCAAAAGCCATCAGCTCCAAATTTTAAATAAAATGTAAACAAATCATATTGAAATTTCATAACCTCAATTTGACGGGGTAAAATAAATTGACAGCAGTTAAGCTTTGGCCGTGTAGGCAACTAGAGTCGCATTTTGGGTATTATATTGGTTGTCTAGTAACCCAACGTTTAAAATTAGTGCAGTTTTTGGTCAACTAAACTACCAAACTACGCCATATTTTAACAATTGGTCATTGACCTTTGGGATGTAAATGAACGAAAACAAATGATTTTAAAACCTTCATTTAAATTTTCTGCGCGTAATTTTTCTAAATCTCGTTTAGTAAGCGTTTGAACTCATGAAAAACATTGGTAATTTCTTCCTTAATATAACTTTTTATGAATTTTCAATTTTGGATTTTCCAGAAATATCCAATGGATTGTAGGCGCGCTTGTTTTTCAGCATAAATCAATAGTATATTCAACAGTAAAGTGATCTTCGTTGTCGATTTCTGTTGCGATAGAATCGTTTCCACCCTTTAACAAGGGCAATTGGCTATATGCATAAGATAGAAAATAAATCGTCATGGCGGTACAAGTTGGAATATTGTGATGGCCACGGTAATTATTTGATTGAAATATCAACGTCATATGTGGAATGAACTTCGTTCCCATAGATGTCGCATGTGTGAATAAGTTGCATTAGAGTAAACTTCGCAACGTTTAGACAACGTAAATCTGATGACTGTAGTTGCATCATGACGTTGTCAAAACCCCAAAATGATTGACCAAACTGGTGCATTTCATGGTTGTGAGGACGTTGTGCAGAGGTCGGCGAAGTCACTTAGTTTGGTTGCGCGACTTCTTTATATACGTCGACGCAACGTTAAATTGCTACTTGGGGACTGTCCTGCTCGGAATGGCACAGGTGGCTTCCAGGTAGTATTTTTGTCAAGGAAATATCTCTATTGCTTGGCCTATCTTCGTTTCCTTTGATTCCCGAGTGGCCAGATTTAAAGACCTTATTTTTCTTGCCTACCTCATTGTTTCGGCACTCCCGGATCATCTTTGAGTCGATGACATAGGAGTTCAGTGCTTTAATAGCAGCTTGACTATCTGAGTGTATGGCTACATCGCACTTCTGATAGTTTCTTTCTAAATTTCTATCTAGACACCTTTCGATAGCTAAGATTTCCCCTTGAAAGACGCTCATACAGGAGCTTAGCGACAGTGCACACTTGTTACTTGGCCCGTATATCCCAGCGCCAGCTCTTGTAGAGGTTTTGGAAACATCTGTATACCATTTAACGGTATTTTATTTGAGGTTATAGTCGGTGTATTCCCGTTCCTATTCTTCTCTTCTACATAGCAATGTCCTAGTGCTTACTTTCTTGATCGATACATCACTTAGAGGTTCGCAGATGAGATGTTGTTGTTCAGAGAGAACCAGACTCTCTGAATATTTATTCTCTCATTACTTGTACCTTCCTAGATATGTGCAAACTCGATAGATTTATCAAATCTTTTTCTATATTTATCTCTAACTATCTTCGACATTGATAATTCCAGCCACATAATTCTAACGCCGAACCTGCATAACAGTGTAAAAGGAGTAAACAAATAATCCAAAGCCAACTGTGCTGATACACTCATTTATAAAGACCCTGTAGAATCTGTTTATGTACACGAACAACATTCCGGCGTAGCGAACTTGTGCTGTATCTTTATTCTGTATTGGGATAATTGGTCTACCGCTCCCCTAATCTTATATAAACGGCTTTCATCTGTTACAGACAATTCTGTCAGTTTGGCAACAGCGTCTGTTAGTGTTCAGTTGCTCAATGCGTCGTATTTACATCTTCATCTCAATTTGACGTTCATAAACTGAATTATTTTACTGATTTCGTGGCAGTTTATCGTTGCCTACGGGTATAACATTAATTATATATCCACTTTTATTTCTTGTATATATGAATAGCCTACCTGAGAATGTAAGTACCACCAGAAGTATCCTTTACGCACATGCCACGATTTTTATGAATTTGGCTCCCACCGAGGGGGAATTGAGCGAATTGTTGGTGACTACGCTTGATATGGCCGAGAATTGGTTCAGAGCAAATGGCCTCAAATTAAACAAAGATTAAACACAGAGAATCAAATTCAGAACAGACTCTGACGAAAACACTGTCTGTTTACTGGGAATATATATTGATGCAGAATTGAAGTGGGGAGAACATCTGAAATTTCTGAAAAACAAGTTATCGACAGCCATTTTCACGATACGCCGCATAAAAGAGGTCGCAAGTAGAGAAATAAGCAAGCTCAATTATTACAGCAATTTTCATCCAATAGCAACATATGGAATTCCGTTATGGGGATACGGTCCAGGACTGCAACAGGTTTTGCTGAAACAAAAAAAAGCTATTAGAGCCATATGTAGAGTTCCGACTACGACTATTTGTAGAGAACTTTATGGGCAGTTGAGCATACTTACTGTAACATCCGTTTTTATACTCACCTGTCTGAAGTATGTCCACGATAATAGATCACGTTTTCCAACCAATGGTCACTATCACAACTACATGACTAGTAGGACTCGACACCACTTTTCAATTGAGCACCATCGTCTGAAGAGAACCCAAATGGGCATCAATTACACCTGCCTGAAATTGTACAACAGTATTTATGAAAGACTAAAAGATGCACCTGAAAAAAAAGAAATGAAGAAGATTCTTTTAAGTCGCACATTTTATACAGTCGATGAGTTCTTGATTCATAGTTCATAGTTTATTTATCTTCAAATACATTTACAAGACATGTCAATAAAAATCACAAATATAATCACAAGTTAAAAACAAAAACAGTGAGACAAATATTCTAAAATGAAGTGAGGTAAAAAGTCTCAAATTTAGTGAGATAAACAGTTTAAAATCAAGTGAAGTCAGCTCCGATATATCCCTCAAACGTGTATATTGGTTTTCTCAGCAGTATTTTCCTTATGGCCACCTTAAAACGTTTCATGTCGAGCTCCCTGATATTATGTGGCAATTTGTTGTAGAAAGTTACTTAGAGGCTCACGAAGGATCGTAGTGTCAGTGAAAGGAGGGTTTTTGGCATCACGTAGTTATCTTTCTTTCGTGTCTGGTATTCATGGAGCTCCCGATAATTTATTTGCTCTGTCTCCATGAACGTGAACCAAGCAGGCGAATATGTAGCAACCTGGAAGAGTGAGTATGCCATATCTTGTATATAGGCTTCTGCAGCTGGTTGTATTGGGTTCCCCCGCTAGTATTCTCAAGGCCTTTTTCTGTAGCAGAAAGATTTTATTCCATGAGGATGAGGCACCCCACAAAATTATGACGTATGTGGCCACTGAATGGAAATGGTAAAAAAAGGTGAGCAGGAAAGCTTTCTCTCCCACTAAGTATCTTATCCTCCTTATCATGTAAATCCCTGTTGACAATTTCCTGGCTAAAGTTTCTATGTGCGGTTTCCATGATATATTGTTGTCTACTTGAAATCCCAGTAAGTTAACACCTCACTTTCCTTATACTTAGTTGACAAAATAGCTTTTGGGTTTTTTCCACGTTGAGCTTCAGTTTATTTTCTGTGTACCAGTTTTGTTCCTCCAATAGTGCCTCTCCTGATTCAGTGTCCAGGTCTTCTCTAGCATTCCCTCTACTTATGAGAGTTAAATCATCGGCAAAAGCTTTTTTTCCTATAGTTATCTTCCCCAGCAGATCGTTTGTGTAAATTATGGAGAGAATAGGCCCCAATATAGAACCCTGAGGAACTCCCGTCTTGAACTCCAGCAGTCTCGCCCTATGACCATCCCACTCCACAGTTTGAAAACGACCATGCAGATAGGAAGTCATCAGTTTCAGTAGGACACCTCTGATGCCATAGTGTTCAAGTTTTTTCCAGCAATCTGTCGTGTACCACGCTTTGGATAAGTCCAGACACTGCAGTAACACATCCTCTCCATTTTCTAGGGCTTCAGGACAGCTATCATAATCTCAATCATTGCTGTAGTTGTCGATTTTTTATTGCGAAAACCATGCTGGTCTGGGTGAAGCAATAATCTGTTTTCGAGGTAATCTACAATTCTTTTTTTTATCAGGACCTCATATACTTTCGAGTAAACCGGGAGAATTGAAATTGGTCTGTATTGTATTGTATTGTATTCTTCATTAGCTCAACGGTGAAACCGTATATATCTGGCGACTTCTTTTTTTCATCTTGGATACTTCTGCATAATTTCCTGCACAGTAGTGGGTTTCAGAAACATTGAGCAAGAGCTATCCCGGCTCAGTACTTTGTTGGTGCTATTCAGTGTCTGTGATATTTATCTCTTTTACTATATTGACGAAGTATACATTTAGTTGATCTGGAGTTGACGATGTTGTTTGTGTCTTTTTAGCCTTACTCTTTACCTTTGAGTTTATCACATTCCATATTTCTTTTGTTCTGTTTTCGGCTCTCTATACGTTTCGCAACATGTTCTCTCATTACTTGCTCAATTTTATCCTTGTACATTTTTCGCAGTTCCTTGTACAGTTGCAGTGATCCATTGTCTTTCCTGACTTGATATATGGTATACGCCGCATCAGTTTTATTTCTAAGTGCTGCAAATTCTGTATTATGATAAATTGCTCCATTTTTTGTTTTGTTTTGTCGTTTTATTCGAATTTTCTTCTCAGGAAAAGAGTCATTGAAATTCTGCAACAAAATATCATGAAATATATTCCACGACTTTTGCGCATCTTCAACCCTCAAATAACTCCACTCCATCTTTTCAAGCTTACCGATGAAATATCCAGTACTTTCACAATTTATTTTTCTAACACACCTAAACTTGCCCTCCTCCAGGCAAGACGGTGAGGCCACCTGAAGAGCCTTTGCATAATGATCCGAGAGATGGAAGTTTAGCGTTTGGTGGCTATAATTTCCAGGATGAACATTTGTGAAAATGTTGTCTATACATGTACTAGAATTTCCCGATTCTCTTGAAGGCTCCCCAAAAACAGGCCTCAATCCATATCAGTTGAGGAGTTCTAATAGGTTATTTTTTGAGGCAGAGTGTAGTAAAAAGTTGATATTGAAGTCACCAGCCAATATTATCTCACCTTCATATTTGGAGGATACAAAGTCGAGAACCTGTTCTATTCTTTCAAGAAAAACATCCACAGCCCCTGTCGGTGGTCTATACACACAGAGACACACCCTGTTCGTACTTGGACTGTATGTTGCGGTTATTTCTATGTGGTTTTCTAAGGAACAGTTAGTGATTTCCTTTATTGGATGACCTGTGCCAGAGCGCACAAGTATCATGCTACCACCATGCCTTGAGCGCTCAAGGCAACCTCACAGTTATGCACATTTAACCTGGATGCATCAAAATCCCTTGACATATTGGCTATTTCATATTTTCCCTGATTCAACAAGAATTCAAGCTTATCTAGTTTATTTGTTATACTTTGGATGTTTGTTTACGTAAAGTATTTTATACTGAGCTGGATCAATGTTCATGTGCGGTAATGTGGACCCGTTTCCTGTTTCCCGTTTATTTGATTTGACCGTTTTCGAGACTAAGGGTCTTTCTCCCCTGTTTAACCTGTCTGGACTGCATATTGGTTCTTCACAAAAATTTGGTTCAAGTCGACAAACTTCTTGACCACCGAATGTTCGGGCCAAAAATCGCTCTTTAGAATTTGTGAGCAGTAGTCAGCAGGGACAGATATTTAAAAGCTCCTGTACTGTCCAGACCTTACTTTCAACTCCTCCAACTTGCACTCGATACCTATTATTTTGGACGTCAAAAAATCTTCAATATCCTCTCTGGTATTTTGCATTTGCACCTTTGATAGATGTATGTTGGTCCATGGAATAAAAGCCTTTAGTTGACTTTTCCCGGTACTGTTTCCATAAACTACTTCAGATTTCTTTTTATAATTTTTGGGCAATTTAAAAGCACTATCGTTTTCGTCGTTTTTTCGCGATTGTTGGTCAAACCTTCTAAGGGTCCTTCTGCCCATATCATCATTTTTTCCGTTTTTTCTTTCATTTGTATTTGACATACCACATCATCTGACTTTCCCTTGCTTTCAATGGTAGAATATTCATTTTGATAGGCTCCAACTGTTTCTTATGCAGAGTTCGTTTGAGATTATCTGCAATTTTCTGGTTTCAACAATTCAGTTCTGAGCTTCTCAAATAGTCTTCTATAAAGCCTCTCCTCAAGTTGCAATTCCAAGGAGAACCTTTGATTTCCTTCATTACCATCAGGCACCTCCGCAACTTCTGCTTGTTCCGAGTCCATTTCTGAGTGTTCTGCAGCAGTTACCAATTTTTTTTGGTTCAATTTCATGTTTTTCCCTCGAAAGTACAAAGTCAATTTCTTCAAGATGCATTCCATTTTCTTCCCGCAAGAGTCTGTTTGCTTTCTCCAGTTTTTTTTTAAGTTCCATCATTTCTGTCATGTATGCAACCTGTTTGTTTATCAGCTGTGTGTTTTCCTCTTGTAGGTGTAAACGTTTTTTTCAGCAGTTTCTCAATCGTTTCTCTACCTCCTCGCAGTTTTTCAGTTTCATTTTGTAACTTTCTTCAGATTGAAACACATCATTTTCGAAAGTTTCACTGCGTCTTTTCATCTGCTGAAGTTGTTTGTTTTTTTCAGTTAACGCGTCATTCAAGTAATCAATTTCCTTCTGCATTTCGTTAGTATTATCGTCTTCCTTTTCCTCTACAATCAGCAACATCTCTCTTAATTTCTGAATCTCTATGCAGCTTGCATGAAAAACATTATAACAAATCACGCAAAAAAAGTTGGAGTGTTGTTTGCTGACACAACATTTAAATTTACCCATTTCTGTTCTCCGCCACTGAAGTTTGAAGATAGACCATCAGATGTTGATGATTATCAGCACACAGATGTTGAATTTATTTATTTCTATTTCGAATTTACCGACGATAAACGGCCAAATTTTACGGTTTTTAAGCGCTCAAGCACAAAAGTTTTTACACTTGCTGATTCACTGATTTTTTCCTCACAATTGGTTCTAAGTTTTGCAATTTAATTTTGGTAAAAATAACTGTATTTTCCTGTATAAATGGGATTTCACAATAGCACATGGATGTTTAGATATAACAATATAACAATTCATATGATTTTACTGTGGTGTTTTATTTATTTATTTTTACTGAATGTTATTCCAATTTGTATTTGTTCTGACGTACCTTGTAATTCTCTTATACTTGAAGGTTAATAAATTATTATTTTTATTATTATAATTACGGGAAAATTACCAAAATGTTGTATTTTTGCTCAGGGCCGTCGCGTGGTTTGTTGGCGCCCAAGGCGAGACTTTCTTCGGCGCCCCCTCCCCACTCCGGTAAAATGAATGGTTTTTTCCAGTTTTGGTTCGAAGAGTGATACAATAGTTCTTTAGAGCCTCTCAATTATCCACCATTCATGGACCCACCGTGTTCCGGACTGGAAAAACCGGTAGTCATTTTCACTTCATCACGGATCACCCGCCCACCCTAGTATACTCGGAAAATTTAAATATTGAAAGGCTTTCGCCTGGCTTTTGCATTAGCAAATTTCAACAAAATTTCTTTGAAGTCTATTTTTTTTATGGTATCATTTTTTATTGCCAGAATGGCGGGAGTGTTAAGCGTTTCTTGTGCCATGGTAGAACTCAAATATGTTTTTATAAGTTTAAAAGTACCAAAACCTCGTTCTGCACTGGCTACTGTTACGGGTATTGTTAGTAGCACTCTTTAGATTAGATTAGATTAGAGGAGGGGCGACAGATCAAAACCGACCTTGCGAGCACCTTGACCTTAAGATCTATTGTGCATCCCCGCGCTGTTTACCAGTCCGGCAGCAAAGTCTCAATGAACTTCACCACCTTTCTGGGGGCCACATCCATTACTTGTTCAGGCTTTAGGAACCTGGAGCCAAGATGCCGTAACCGTTTCTGGTGAACAGCTTCACACTCACATAGCAGGTGTCTAGCTGTCTCGGTGGCTTCTTGACAGAAGCGACATGTACTATCTGGCGCCTTTTCCATGTTTTTTAAGTGATACCTCACAGGACAGTGCCCAGTGAGAGCGCCTGTCAGTTTCCTCAGTTCCAATTTGCTGAGTGAGAGGACTTTCTTGGTCCAGCTCGTCGAGTGAGAGAGAAGTGACTTAGCTTGCTTTTGACCATTGGTCGTACGCCAGGACATAAGCTTCCTCTTTTGTTCCCAGTCCTTAATAGCCATTGCCTGATGACTGGCTGGGAAGCCGCAAAACGGTTCTGGTCCAGTGAAGGGGGTTGTCCCTCCTTCCCTGGCCAGTCGGTCTGCCGCTTCATTGCCGTGAATCCCGGAGTGACCAGGCACCCAGATGAGATTGACCTGGTTCTTTTCTCCGAGTAGGTTAAGTGACGTACTTAGAAAGTAAGCCCGCTCTAATATCTTGATCAATTATCTTCTCCATCGCTTTCAAGAGAAAGGAGGATAGGCTGATAGGGTGGAATTATTTTGCATCAGTCCCTGGCCGTTTACCAGCCTTAGGAAAGAAGCTCACTCTCACGTCCCGCCAGCATTCAGGGATGTATCCCCAGGTGAAGCTCCGTCGAAAGAGGTCCACGAGGTCCGGGAGTATGACCTGCAGTCCCCTCTGAAGCAGTACCGGGTAGATGCCATCCCCGTCTGGAGATTTATAAGGTTTGAAGGACTCGATTGCCCATCGAACCCTCTCTTTTGTAAAGAGTTTGGCGGCAATCTTTCTGGCTCCTCGTCTGGGTGCCGAGACATCCCGATTCGGTTTATTGCCCAGAAAGATTCGGGAGCCTGGAAAGTGAGTCTCTAGCATGAGTGACAACGTCTCGTCATCTGTGCCAGTCATCTCACCATCCATTCCCCTTAGCTGCCCTAGACCATTACTATGGTCTTTTGATAAGACCTTATGTAGTCTCTCGGCATTTGGCGTGTCCTCAATGCTCTGACAAAAGGTACGCCACGACTTCCGCTTGGCATTACGCAGTTCTTTACTATATTCAGTCGTTGCCGCTCTATAGGCAGTCTTGTCTTCCAGCGTCCTAGATTTAGACCATTTATTATATAGTGTGCGGGCTTTCTTACGTAGCTTTGCGAGGTTGGAGTTCCACCAGGGCACGTCCCTACTGGATGTCGACCGTTTGAGCGGACAGCTATCCTCATAAGCCGTTAAAATCCGGCTTCGGAGGTGCTCCGCAGCCAGGTCAATGCCATCCACAGAGTCCATGCCCCTGACCCCCGAAAGCTCCTCGCTGCCCTCCAGCAGACAGCGGTAAAGCTCCCAGTTGGTCCTTCTAGGATTCCTTTTAGGCTCCTGTATTATCGGCTCAATGTCGATGTCGAACCAGATTTGTCTGTGGTCAGATAGGGAAGCCTCATCTGAGACATGCCAGTTCGAAATTTTGTGATGTAGGGCTGGGCTAATAAGGGTAAGGTCCAGTACCTCTTCCCTGATTCCATTGCGGAATGTAGGTTCACTACCCCGATTTGCTACTCCCACCCCTTCAGTCATAAGAAAATCAAGTAAATTCTCACCTCTTCTGTTGATATTAGAGCTCGCCCAGACTGTGTGGTGTGAGTTGCTATCACATCCGATGATGAATTGCATGTTCAGCTTTTTGCAGTAGTTCACCAAATTGGCCACCTCCTCGGGTGGGGATGCTTCCTCCTCATGGTGGTAACTTGAAGCTATGACCACTTTGACGTTACCTCCGGGAAGACGGACATCCATAACTACTGCTGCAATGTCGCGTTGTATAAATCTGGAGAGAGGCAGATATTGTAAGTTTTTGTTGATGTAGAGTGCCGCTCTGGGGGCCAGCGCCCCTTCATGATAAATAAGTTTACCTGACCCATTTGGTAGTCCTTTGATCTTGGATCCCATGACCCAAGGCTCCTGTACCAGCATTACGTCTAGGTCTTGTTTTACCAACCTCCAGAGGGCCGCATCTGTAGCAGCCTTGGCGTGGTGGAGGTTGATTTGGAGGCACCTAATGGTGTTCCTCCTTTGTGTGTTTCCACGGTTTTCCTTTATTTCGGGGAATAGGTCGCTTGTCGCGCTCCTGCCGGAGTGGAGGCGGCCTTCTGTCCCCCGGTTTCTCTTGCTTAAGAGCCTTTGTTGTCTTGGGCTCTTCCTCCGCCCTGCTGGAAGTTTGGACTACTTCCATTGGAGCCGGCGTAACAGTCGCCTGGGCTGACGCCGAGGGCTCTGACTCCGCTAGGGCAGAATCGTGAACCATGGCGCCAGAACTCACAGGTACCACCTCGCCAGCAGCCGCAGAGCTCTGAGTGCTCGCTGGTTTTTTCGTCCAAAACTTGACCTTTCCCAGTCTGTAGTTGACTTGCAATCTAGCGCTTGTAGAGCGGCTAGGCTTCCACAGTCCAGCGAGAAAACGATCTCTCGGCAGTTTTTCCCTGTGTCCCCTACCTTCAGCACTTTCCACTGAGCGGTGTTTACACTGGGGTTTTGTTTGTCGATGAAGGTCCGGATTTCCTCGACGGTGTACTCCAAGCTATTTGGGAAATAGGCAGTGGCCACCGCCGCACCTGGGATGTTCTTTTCATCCCTGACTTGGATCTTCATGTGGGGGAGTTGCAGCTCCTCTTCTTTGGATTTCACCCAGTCGGCTGTAGCCTGATTATCACAGTTAATCACCATGAAGCCTTGGCGAAATACCACATTATTGAAGGTGGGGACTATGTTGTCCTCACACCCCAGTATAAGACGAGCCAGTCTTTTTTCCAGCTCGGTCATATCCTCTACCCCTAGGTTGCTCTTGGGATGATCGACCGGAACGAGTCCAACCTTTACTCCCTTGAGCATCCCGCTGTAGGTGGATTTGTGCGGTCTGATGGCAGTTCGAGATGCGGACTTCTGCTGAGGCCTACTTGTGGAGGCAACTCGAGCGTCGAGTGGTCTCTGCATGCTCTTTCCGCCTTTCCCCTGAGATGTCGAGGGTCTCGATTGCTCCCGTTTGGGATCAGCTCGAGACGTCGATGGCCCAGGTTGTTGCGTTTTTGCCTTTTTTTGCTTGCGTCGATCGGGAGTTGAATCCTCGGACCTGACCCGCTTCACAGCAGGAGCAGGATGTAGGGCCTCCCGTTCTGCAATGGTTAGCTTGCAGAGTGTATACGCCTCCTCGTGCGCATGTCCGTGACTCACTAACCAATTATATCTTTTCCTCTCGGCTTTTCTCAGACGATGTCTGTTGGACTGCTCTTTAAGCTGAGCCCGCACAGATTCGTCCGAAGAAGTGCCTTCGAGGAGCCGATCTTCATCAGTTGTAGCCCCCGCTAAGGAAGCTGGTGTAGATGAGGATAGTACTGGGGGGTTCTGCACCTCAGGTGTATTTTCGGTTTGGCCTTCGTCAGCCTGAATCACATCCGTCTCCATGGAAATCTCAGAAACAATGGTTGTCTCTGGCGATTCCTCTGGTGACTCTTCTTCTTTTTTGTTCGTATATGTATCCATATATGAGCTCTTTGTGCAGGAAATACTAGGTCCACTGCATCAGAGCCTGTTGATACAGCAAGGGTAGTTAAACCTGGGGTCCCCCGGTACCAGGAGTTCGCATACTAGCAACCAGCCTTCCCGCTGGCCATGCAGCCCTCGGCGTATGCTGTTCCACCACCGACTTGGGGGGGATTGTTCAGAGCAAACCATAGAGGCTACTCGGGCGGATCCCCACCGCGCCAAAGCACTCCCTGCAGACACATGACCTAACAGGGAGGCTTGTGGATCAGTCTTAGTTTTTCGCCACTCGTCTTGGACCTTATCGACATGGGTGACCCTGCCGGAACTGTTCCGTCGACATCGCCCCAAGATTCATTGTAGTTACTAAAGCCCTCACACCAACGTCAAGGTGCCGATCCCAGTGAGGGAGTAGCACTCTTAATGTAAAAAAAACAAACAGTAAAGATGTATTTACAAATTTATGGGTCACAGTAGCACTCTTAATGTAACCCATAAATTTGTAAATACATCTTTACTGTTTGTTTTTTTTATTAGACACAAAATTTCTTTTGGCGTGACTTTGTTGGTCCCTTTATCAGCTTTATCTAACCTTATCGAACCTTCATGTGAGAGTTCACGAAACAGTTCAATTACCTTTATATCTGATATCTTGTTATTTCCAGTTAAATTTTTTTCGAGATCCAAACAAATTTTTTTTAGGTCTTCTTTTCCTGGAAGTTGAGTGACATTATACCAAAATCCTCATATGTGCTGATATTGTTTCGATGCAGTTGACCTCTTCTTAAGGGAATCCAGTATACAGGGTGTCCCGAGAAGAATGCGACAAACAGAAACCATGAACCAAGGAGGACTCGCAACAAGAGGTTTTAATCGTTTGAGGGCCTTCGTTTGGGATATACAGGGTGATATTCATCTTATTCAATAACTCTCAAACTATTCGACCGAATTTTTCAAATTTGCGAGTTTTGTCACCCTTTACGATTGCCATTTTTCAATATTACAGAAATTGAAGAAATCAGATCCGGACTTGAAAAATTTTGGATTTTTTCTATTTTTATGAATATTGAAACACCTTGTAGGTGAACACTATGGTTTTATTTTATTTTCGTAACCACAAAGAATCAATCCATGAGAAAAATTCAAAATCTCTGCTTGGCACGGTCATACAGGGTGATCAAGAAGTGAGCAAAAAGATTTCTCGAACAATGAAATTTAACTCATAAGTTCATGTTCCTAGATCACTCTGTTTGGCAGTGCCAAGCAGAGATTTAAAATTTTTCTCATTGTATGATTCTTTATGGTTACTGAAATGAAAAAAACATAATGTTCACGTACTGGGTGATACACTATCAACAAAAATTGAAAATGTCTGAAATTTTTGTAGTCCGGATCTGATTTATTCAAATTCAGAAATATTGACAGATGGTAATCGTAAAGGGTGAGAAAACATTCGAATTTGAAATCATTCGGTCGAATAATTTAAGAGTTAATGAAGTTTGAAATTTCACTCATGAGGTTATGTTTATTGCTCACTTCTTGATCACGCTGTATGACCGTGCGAAGCAGAGATTTTGAATTTTCTCATCAATAAATTTTTTGCGGTTACGAAAATGAAATAAAAACATATCTTCACCTACAGGGTGTTCCAATATTCATTAAAAAAGAAAAGGTCTGAAATTTTGCTAGTCCGGATCTTATTTATTCAATTTCTAAAATACTGAAAAATGGCAATCATAAAGGGCGACAAAAATCGCAAGTTTGAAATAATTCGGTTCAATAATTCAAGAGTTAGTGAACTTTGAAATTTCACTCATGAGGTAATGTTTTTTACTCACTTCTTGATCACCCTGTATGATCGTGCCAAGCAGAGATTTTGAATTTTTATCAATAATGGATTCTTTGTGGTTACGAAAATGTAATCAGAATATAATGTTCACGTACAGGATTTTCCAATAGTCATGAAAATAGAAAAAATCCAAAATTTTGCTAGTCCGGATCTGATTTCTTCAATTCCTGAAATATTGAAAGATGGCAATCGTAAAGGGTGACAAAACTTGCAAATTCGAAATGATTCGGTCTAATAGTTCAAAAGTTATTCAACTTTGAAATTTCAGCCATCAAATGAATATCACCCTGTATATTCCGAACGAAGGCCCTCTAACGATTAAAACCTCTTCGTGCGAGTCCTCCCTGATGTACTTGATTCATGGTATCCTTTTGTCGCATTCCTCCCGGGACACCCTGTATTATGCACTAATGAATGGATAAAAAACATTCCTTTTAAAGCTTTCTTCAGGCGTCGTGTTTATATCCTCATATAAAAAAATGCGTTTTGTTTTGCGAATTCCATTCTCGGGGAAAATGGGTTCAATGTCAAGTTCAGCAGCAAGTTCTTTAGCGGAGATTGGCGCGTCCACGTATCCATTATTTCTAAATCTATGTAAAAACTCTAGACACGTCTATGTTTTTCCCTTGAATTCTCTTACTGACCAAATTAACTTTAAAGAGAATGTCCTCCCATAAGATCAAAGTTACGATGAAAGAAAAGTCTTCCATCTGATTTGTGAACGATTGAGCATCAGATGCTGTTTAGGCATCCTCAATTTTGTTGAGTAACTCAACCAAGGCATCCCTGACTTCAGCGTATTGGTGTCTGACAGCCTAAACAGCACTTATAGGAGCTTCCCAACGTGTTTCACACACTTGCTTTAAAGTGAAGGCTTTCGTATGGTCGCTTATTACACACCAGCGCTTCGTTGAACCAGAGAGTATGGTAAAGAGGTGTTGTAAAATCCCAATAAGAATATATACTTAACTGATAACTTTGCTCCATCAGCAATTAAAGGTTCAGGCTATGGCAACCACAAGGAATGAACACAGCAAAAGGGGAGTTGTCCAATACACGGGCTTATCGTACACTATTATCGTAGCCATGACCACGACAGTTTTTCATGTTCAAACCACACTCTTCAATATCTTTGAACAGCGAGAGCTGCCCTATTTGTTTCTAATCCCGAATTTTTCTAACCACGGTGGCGCGGCGCCCCTCTCAGCCCGACGGCCCTGTTTTTGCTTACCGTTTTGCAACGTTGATTACATTTCAAAGGAATTTCGTATTTGTAGCTTTTACGGGAAGAGAAAAACGAATTTGCAAACCATTTTTTCCCATTTCATTGAGGGCGTTTCATACGAGCCTATAGCCTATACTTTTGTTTGAATGCTTTCAACTTTGTGTGTTGTAATTCTTTAGAAGTTCCAAAAACAATCTATTCGAAAAAGAGGTTCAATCAAAAGAGAAATTCCTATATTTCAGCAATGTACCGATGAAAGACCCAAGAGATATTCCGGATCCTTATGTCAAACTTAAGTTGTACTCGATGGCCAATATTATAAGGCATAAAACAAGGGTGTTTGCTTAAATACTCAAATAATCTATTGTGATTGTCTGATTCTTGATAATTTCAAACTATTATGGATAATCCCAATGCTGAATTAGCAGAGCAGAAATTGCTACTGACAATAAAAACGAAGAAAAAACTATTTTCCAACAATATGCTTGGCCAGGTAAGAACAGTTTCAGTCTTTTCACAGCTTCTACAAGAAAGTTTATTATAGTTCTATGTCATATATATGCTATAAAAATCAAGTAAGAACAGTTTCGGTCTTTTCACAGCTTCTACAAGAAAGTTTATTATAGTTCTATGTCATATATACCTATGCTATAAAAATCAAAATGCTATAATTATTTTTTCCTCTTCTGTTGTTATAGGTTTTCATTGATATGTAGAGGATTTAGACTTGAATGAACACCACAACGAGCGGTACGATATAGGACCAGAAATGTACCCAGAATAAACCATCTTATGTACGAGAACCTACAACAAGTACTGTTTTTTATCAATCTTTTTTCTATTTTTGAACACCGTTGTACCTTAATGTCTAATATAAACGAATGAAAAGAATAGGTACAGCATTATCCATCATAACTTTCAATCATTGGGAAGTTCTTTGAATTCTTTACAAAATCTACTCACACTATAAAGACTGCCAAATACTGTGCATTACTGAGCATAGGAAAGCAAAAGAAGAACTGATCAGTCATATTCACGAATTAATATTGATTTCTTCTGTTTGTCGTGAAAGTGGAAAACATGGAGGAGCAGCAATCTACGCAAGAAGATCAGTGAAGTGCAAAGAAAGAAAAGACTTGAGTGATTTCTCGGTGATTGGCCATGTCGAATGTGCGGCGGTGGATTGTTCGATCAATAATGCCAAGTTGATTGTTTCTGTATATAGACCCTTCGGGGGTAATTGTGATGTTTTTCTAGAGAAGATGGAAATGGTTCTAGTTTCAATTGGTGTGGACCCAGAATTTATCGTAACAGATGACTTCAATATTGATCTTCCGCAGTCAACGAATTTTGGTGATAAAATAGAATTTCTATCCTTAATAACTTCATTTGAACTCTCTCAAACCATTTATGAACCTACAAGGGTAACATTTAACAGTAGTAGTAGCTTAGATAACATTTTTACCAGTTTCCATTACGCTGAATATTAATCGCAGATGCTCAGAACCGTAATATCAGATCATTTTGGTCAGAAAATTTCTATCAAATTCCATAAAATGGACAAAAGTGAACCAATATATAGAAGGTTTTTTACTTCTGAAGCTATTGAAGCTTTCGAAAGTGATCTGGGGGACCGGAACTGAGTGTCTGTGTTTTGGGCAGCTGAGTGTGATGTTAATTCTCAGTGGGAGAGTTTTGTTGGTGAATTTTTGTTGATTTATCATGAAAAATTTCCCCGAAAGCTTGTTCATGTTAGGAAGGTAAATGCCAAAGAGATATTTGAAACTCAGAAAATTTTAGAATGTAAGAATAGATTAGATTATCTCCTATTACTAAGAACTCATCACAAAATATATGATGATGTATATAAAATAGAGAAAAAAACTATGAGTCTCTTCTGATGAAATTCAAGGCTTCTTATCATGGGAAAAAATGAGTGAGGTGTGGAAGGGTCACCCTCTGAAGTGTCAAATAAATTTTTCAAATTTTTTGAATCGCTTCTTCAACAGTTGTCTGAAGGAATTGATGATATCACTTTTGTAGATTATTTTCCGAATATAAAGGAAGAATCCACACTCAAGCCAGTTTCACCAGAAGAAATAGTCGAAATAATTAATAGTTTCAAAAATAAACATTGCAGTGGCCATGATGAGGTGCCTCTGTCACTCATCAAATCATGTAGCGATGAACTGAAAACTGTGATTCAATATATAATCAATAGGTCTTCCAAATTTGGAATATTTCCTGATCAGCTAAAATATTCTTCAATAAAACCTATTTTCAAAAAAGGTAACAAAAAAGCACTTGAAAACAATAGACCCATAAGTCTTCTCCCTAGTTTTTCTAGGATATTTGAAAAAGCAATGTCAACAAGACTTCTAGAATTTTGTAAGAGAAATAATAGTTATTTTCCTAACAAGTGCGGAAAGTGATATTTTCCCGCACGAAACTGCCGTTAAGTAAGCAGTTGAGTGCGGGAAAACACTTTCCGCACGAGTTAGGAACAATATTTTTTCTACAAGCGCTTATACGAGATCGATTTCAACACACAGATCAAATGTGAATTGATCATTCTAAATACACATGAATGACAAAAGTCTCTGACAAGTCGTTCACATGCCGTTTCCATAGTAACGTCGTCGGTGGCATAGAGATATATCATTATTCAGTTTATTCTTTAGAAAAAGCGTGCGAGAAAAACCCTTGCTAATCCATTACCACACGCATTTGCGTGCGGTAATGGAATAGAAGGGGTTTTTCCCACACTGTTTGGGAATGTGACTCTTTACGAATTGAAATACGTGCGGGAAAGAGAATGAAAGTGCACGCTTGTAGAAAAAATATTTAGTGTATCGCAACATGGAGTCCTACCTTGAAGGTCGACATCAAAAAGTTGTTGTTAGAGTAGATGGTGTGTTGTCTGAATCAGAGTTCACAAGGGTTGAAACAGGGGTACCTCAGGGTAGTGTACTGGGCCCGACATTATTTATTCTATATGTAAATGATCTATGTATATTGATAAAATTTCTCTTAGTTAGACAAAACTGCTGCATTAATTTTCAGTACTGATAAATCACGTAGAGATCTGGAAGACGCCTTGAAGCTCGGAAATAGAAATGTACTAATAGAGAAATCAACTGAATTTTTGGGTCTGTATGTTGATAGGTTTTTGAAATGTTACGACCACATTGAGTAGGTACTTATCAATTAAACTCAGTAAGATTTGGTAAGTTTTGGCATTAGAACATTGTCAAAGTATATTAGTGAAAAAGAAATGAGAATAGTATATTTCGCAAATGCTGAGTCGATTATGAGATATGGAATAACTTTCTGGGGCAGTAGTTCAGCGGTAGATGTCATTTTTAAAGTTCAAAAAAAGATTGTTAGGATTGTCTCATATGTCATTTAGAGAGCCTTGCAGAGGAGTGTTTAAAAAGAACAGAATTTTAACGCTTTGTGCTTTATATATATTTGAGGTACATACAACTCATCACAATTATAGTACTAGATCATAAAATCTACATTATCCTATTCACAAATTATCATTGACAGAAAAACATCCATCTTACATCGATGGCTTTCTGACAAAACATCGTAAGCGACAATAGCATGATTTTACACAAAACGATTTTTTTGTATAGGTAAACCATTTCAAAACCTAATCATCTAAAAATTCATACGTGAACTCTAGCAGCTCTACTGATTCATCTGAAGCAGAAAGAAAAGTAGAAAAAAGGAAATTTCTATTAAATATGGCGCTTACGATGATTTGTGAGCACTCTTTGAAATTCAATATACATGAGTTTGTCGCTTAATATATGTACTTACGACGTTTTGTGGGTATGCGGTTTTCAAAGAAAGTGAACTATAAATTCGATCTTTATTAGTTTTTTTCTACAACAAAAACGAAATTCATAATACTTTAATATATAACTATACTCTGAATTTAAATTATTCAATTTTCTTCATCTTCGTCGTCTGTTTGTGCGAGGATATCAGGTATGTTTCCATTTGGAGCAATTTGTCTATATTCATTAATAAATTTCGAAGGTATTACATGCTTTTCACACAACTTCATTAAATCTTCATATTTTTTTTGTGTAATTTCTAATGGTTGTGGATAAACACTTGAAAGTTTTCTTGACAAAAACTTAGATTTTTTTCCTGTAATTGAAAGAGAAAATTCAATTCATAATTATGAGTTGAATTGAGAGGTTAGCTTACCTTTGGCAGATCCAGTAGCAATAGGAAGGATTAAAGATTCAGCGGCATCAGAATATGAGTATTTAATTTTAATAAAATCATTTCCTTTGTCTAGAGCAGCTATTCGCACTCTACTAATTTGAAATTTGGACCCTTCTGTAGTTTTATTTGGAAGTAACATTTCAGCAAAAGATTTCCATGACATGAAGTCCGTATGGCTCATACTTACAACGTTGTAAGGTTGGGGATCCACTCTGGAATTTCTGATCAATGTAGTCCATTCTGATGGGGCCCAAATAATTCTTTTACGTACAAATCTTTCGATGGTTGCATGTACGGAATCTACTGGCATGTATGTATGCCCGGGTAATAGAAAGGTAATTTTAAGGTGACTGATATTCTTAGATTCTTTCAAAAATGTATAGAGCATGACTAACATCGCCTTGTTCTTATTTTGCCCTGCACAGCTATCGCAATAAAGGGCAACACTCTTTACCGTCGAGCGACTATCTGCTTCTTTCAAATATTTGTGGATAATTGAACAAATTTCGTTAGTGCCTCTATTTCCATCTGTTTCACCCCAAAGGTAGCAGTAAGCATTCCTCGTTCCACTTTCGTATACAGTTTCATTATAGAAAGAATATTTCCGAGAATAATATAAAAGCATATTGTCACCATGAGGAGTGTTTAAAACTTTCTGAAGATCGAAACTTGAACAGATGAAGCTACTATCTTCCTTTGCAATATTTTGATCCGCGAGAAATTGAGTTTTGCACTCTTCTTTATCTTTTAAATGTATCTGGTATTCCAAGTCCTCTATCGCGGAAGATTTGCTTTCTTTATCCCTATTTCGGGATTCACAGGTAATGCATTTGTCTTTTTTTGGTAAATGAAATCCTACATTGAAATCTTTTTTGAAAATATTTCTAAAAACTTTCAGGGAAATCTGAGTTTTTATTTTATGAAATTCTAACTGATCTCTTACAAATATTCTGTAGAGGAAGGACACGTTTCTCATTTCACTTGGTAGGTATTTTTTTGTCGAACTAGATCTGCAGTAATGCGATGGAACTGCCGGCAACTTTTTTATGAAATCATGAACTTGTTTTTTATTTTCTAAGCTAATTTTATGAGGAGGGTCATGTTTTCCCCGCTGATCACTTTTAGGAATCTTGCCATCTAGTGCTGTATTTTTTGTGTATCTCAGTGTCATTTGTGAAATGTTGAGTGTTTTCAAAAGAAACTGTTGACAGACTTCAATTTCCTCATCATTCCACTTGATGAAGTATTTGAAACTTCGTGTCTTTCTACTATTTTCCATTACTATTTGTCGTTTCACTGCAGTTTCTCTTATACAAGATAAGAGCCATGCTTTTTGTTTAGAATGGTCTCCCAGGCCCCAGTAAAATTCAAATATATCATGAGGTTGCTGTTCTGTAAATTTACTACCACAACTATTCTGACAACGCTTATTTCTGCAAGGATTTTGTTGCACCGATTTTGTGGCTCCTAATGCTTTTTGATCCTTATTTTTTTGACTTTTTGGCATAATTTTTTTTTCATACCCGAAATTCCCACAGAATCTTCAACAACACCTGATTTTTCAGAGCAAGATGAAATATAAAAGTCAGAATCTTTCTCGTCATGAAATGAATACTCAGAGCTGAACCTTCTGATCTTCCTCCGTTTTGCAATATCTTCCGTTGAATTCGATTCAGATTCTGAACTGGAGGAATAATTAACAAGCTTACAGTCGGTATGTATAGGCTTATCAATATTGCCGGGCGCTTCCTCAAAATTTGAAAAATTGAATAGATTCTGATGATGGCCTGAATCCAGTTCTTTATCAGTAAAAACATCGTTCGCATTATCTAGTAACACTACAGGGATGTTTGTAATATCTAAAAGTGCTCTGTCTGATGTATTCAGCGTATTCTCATTGAACAATTGACTAATAGAACAAGTTTGAGGAATTTCGTCATCAGTTTTAGGATCAATTTCGTTTTGAATGTTATGCGGATAATCTGAATAATTTTCGAAGATGTCAGAGGTGTCCAAATCATTCAACACGACGTCTCCTTCAATATTCTCTTTTCGATTTTGGTTCAATACCATCATTGTGATTTTATACCCTCTCGAAAATGCCATTGTTTATTTATTTACTCTGCAAACACCATAATATTATAAAGAGTAATTACATGCATAGTTATTAAAAGTTAGTTGAAATATAAGTGCAATTTCTTACCTTCAAAGAGGTGATTGAGATTCAACTACACTCCACTTTGTTAACGAATATCATCGTTGAAATCTGAGGTTAGAAAATTAATACGCCGTCTAATAACAGCTGATTTTCTTCCAGTAGGGAACGAAATTTTATCGTAACCAACAGAGAGATCATCGTAAGCGACGGCGCTTACGATGTTTTGTCGGGAACACTCTGCTACTTACGATAAAATTGGTATCTCCGGAGGTTCGTATATGAAAACTTGTCGGTTACGATATAATCAAACTCCATTTTTAACCAATAAAGAAACACGAAATCCCAATGTGGTATGCTTCTGTCTAGAGACATCATCGTAAGCAACGCTTAGGCGCTAAAATCTAGAATTCGAGGTTTATGTCGCTTACGATGTTTTGTCAGATATCCATCGACATGTGCATAAAGTTGTTCAATGCACTTCCAAATAATTTAAGAATAGAATTTCAAATAACCTGAATGTTTTCAAGAAAAGACTGAAAAACTGTCTTATAAATATTGAACCATATTCGCTGAGTGAATACTTTGAAGCTGCTAAAATTATGTAGTTATATTTTTTTGTGACGTCTGTTGCATTTGCTACTTTATCATTTTCACTGTTGAAAGTTTTGTGATTCCTGAAATTAATTTCAAAAACTTTTATGTCTGTTCAAAAACCTTGATGTCAGTTGTAAAACTTTTATGGTGCACTGACAGTTATTTTGTATATTATAATAATTTTTCGTAGTACTTAAAATCCTGTTTAAGTTTGAAATTTGGGGTAATGTAAAATTATTTTGAATATAAAATAACAATAGGATTTGGATGGACATATTTGCCTGAGATAGTTAATAACTAGCTGATTGTGATTGATTTTAAAGAATCGTTAATATCCATTAGACTGGAATTTTCTTTGTTTTGTTTTGTTGTTTACCGTCCATAAGGTTCAAGTACAGATATTTTTATACTAATATTGGTTTTTTTTGAGTTTACATTTTATAATATATTAATATATTTTATCTAAGAATGAAATAAATATAACTTTGTTTGTGAAATTGTCAATTGTTCGAATTGTTCTATGGAAAAATAAATATTTAAGAAAAGCCTGTTCTGAAAAAAATTGCTTCCATGATATTCCTGTTTTGAAAAGTTATAAATGATTTCTTTAATTATAGTTTCATTGAAAACAGATTCGAGATTTTGAGTTATTCAATCAAGTTTCTATGTTTTTAAAGAAACAAAAATTTTCATTATGACAATAATTGTTTAACCAACACCTGATGTTTTAGTTTTTTCTTATATTTTGACACCAACTCAAAATTATTTTATTTATTGGAAAAATAAAAAATCGAATCATGATGTGTTACAATAATATTTTGATTGAATAAGTTGTGTATCGAGTCAAAATTTTTTCAATCAATTAATTGTCTCAGATTTCGAATTTGATTCAGTAAAATATATATTTTTTCTGGAGATTAACAATGCGGTGGTACCTGATATATCGTTGATTTCAATTCGAAAACAAACAAATAAAGTTTTATTTCATTCATTGAAAAAAGAAAAAATTGCATTTTTTTGATTGGATTTAATATTACATATTGTATAAAATTAAATTGATTAAATTAACCATGAGCTAGTATTCCTAATATGGTTAATTTGTTTCAGAAATAGCAATATGACAATTTAGTTAAGAAATGAAATAAGGAAAAATCAAATGAGAAAATTCCCGAATATATTTCGATAGGTTGGGAATTAATTATAATTGATTTAATATTTTATTGAGAAATTCGAAAACTTTCTTGTTGAAAATATTATGGGATTTTTTCTAATAAATAATCTAACTAGTAATTGAATATTGATCAGAATATATTGTGGATACAATCGCTAACAAAGTTAGCAATCTAACCAATATTCGATTAATTTTTCAAATCAAAATAATTGATAGATACGTGAAATTTTGGTGTTCAATCAATGATATTTATTTTATAGTTGTTGTAACTGAAAGAAATATTAAATTTTCCGGATTTTCCCCTTCCAATAACTTGAGGTTGAAATAATTTCTAATCCAAATATTCGACTTTCCATGTGGAACATCCTGTATATCGCTAGGGCGTCAGGGAAACGACGAATGCAAGGGATGTTACATGATTTTATTGCGTAATTACATGAATCAGGTATATCGCTGGAAAGTTGATGACCAGTTTATACTGATATGAATCAGTCTATTGCGAACAGGGGACACGTACGGTTCGTGGAATGTACCCCCTGTGCGGGGAAAATTTTCCTAAAATGTTTTCAAGTGTTCGTGAAGTGTATACAAATCGGAATTTGAGAAATAGTGATTTCGGGCGATTGAATTTTTTACTAAAAGTGTGCGTTCGAAATTTACGTGAAAGATACGGAAAAGTGCGCGGGTGAAAATTTTAATAGTATAGTATAGTATATTATATTTCAGTATTATATGATACATAAATACAGAATTTAATTCCTACAATAAATATTGCAGAATTCGTCAATATAAACAATTAAGGTAATCAATTAAAATAACATAGAGCACACAACAGAACAGTTCAAAATCCACATTAAAATTAAACATAAACAAAGGTATCATTGCACACGATTAAATTCACTGGCATTTATGTCAACGGTGAGATACTCTTCGAGTGAATAGAAAGAATGAGCAAGGAGAAATATCCTCACATATCCACAAAAAGATCTCTCGGGCAGCCTTCGCACATCACATGGTAGTCTATTATAAAGTCTTGGTCACCAAACATCGACGTAAATCGTATTTCCTGCTAAGCGGCGAAATGGAATGGAAAGCTTTCCCTCATTCCTGGTGTTGTACCCACTCGATTCAGTCGGAAACTGGTTCATGTGCCTGTGAACATACTTTAAACAAGTTAAAATATACAGTCCAGGTAAGGTCAATATTCCTTCAGATTTGAAATAGCTTCTGCAACTCTCTGTCGATTTCAGTCCCATTAACGCTCGAATAGCCCTCTTCTGCACCAAGAAAACCTCTTTGGCATGCGCTGAGTGGCCCCAAAACATTATAGCGAAAGATATTATGCTATGGAAGAAGGAAAAATACGCTACTCTAGCTGACAGGTGAGTGGATGTTCTTTTCATTTGCCTAATTGCGAATATTGCTCCATTTAGTCTCTTCTTCAGGGAATCGATATGGTCTCGCCAACTCAACTTCGAGTCCAGCAAAACCCCAAGGAACCTTAAGGTGGCTGTGTCGCCAGACTTCGAAAAACTGATGGTTTGAGTTTTTTCACCATTTAAAATGAAACTATTTTCCACATACCAGTTGTTCATTCTTCGAATCCTCTCAGTCACCTCCTCATCAAGGACTGCCCGTGTACCGCATCGCTTCAAGAACGAGCCATCGTCCGCATACAATAGAACCTCCAGGAGACCCAGGTCATTGATGAAAATAATAAAAAGGAGGGGCCCTAAAATTGAACCCTGCGGGACTCCTATCTTCATCTCCTCATCACTAGACCACTCTCTTCGCCAATAGAATCTCTGTTTTCTATTGCGTAAATAGGTATCAATTAATTCCAAGGCCACTCCTCTTACACCGTAACGATAAAGCTTCTTAAGCAAAATATCGTGGTCGACCAAATCAAAAGCCTTCGTAAGGTCACAGCATGTCATCTGGCAGAGCTGACGATCCTCAAATGCTTCTATCACTCCATCTATGACATCCTTCAAAGCGGCTACAACTGACCTCCCCCTGCGAAAACCATGTTGTCGGCTGGTGAACAGATGTATAGTGCCTATATAAAGTGGAAATCGTAAAGTGTTTTGTGACCTCAAACCAGGAATTATTTTTTCACAACAAATCAGGAGAAAATCAAGTGATTTTATGTATCAAATTTATGGAAAGGACTAGTGCCCGTACTCATAGTCGATGCTCCGTCAGATCTCCATCTCATACTCAAGGCGTTCTCGGCGGAGACGAGCTCGCATGCTTAGCTACGATCGTATTTCATAAACAAACCTTCGGCAAAACTCGGCGGACAGTTCGAACATCGTCGGAATCTGGCTTTTTTCACTTTTTTTCTGTGGTATCACTGCTGAGTTGCCATGGAGATCCGTCATTTACATTGAAATTTGAATATTGACAATCTGTATGATAGTTCGACATCCGAGCACGCCTCATGGTTGGTCGGTAGCTGAGCATCGACGAAGTATTGCTTGAGTACTATGAGATGAAAAGGAATGCTTGAGAACTGCTTGAGTATAGTCCGTTCACGAAAGGTTGAGCACATAGTAGGCGTTTTTTTATTTATCTGAAGTTGGCAGTATTTGCTGTCATAACGTAAAATAAAGTCAACGTTGCCGAATGTAACCGGCCTCGTTCGACGAGATTGAGAGTTATCAGACAACTCTATGCAATATTGACAACATTGCGTATCAATCTGACAAGAACATAACCTAAATTTTAATATACACAGTGGAATATGCCAAATTTCCATGGCCAACCGACGGCTCAACCTTTCATGAACGGACTATACGAGAACTGACGGAGCATCGACTATGAGTACGGGCATTAGTAAGTGGCATTTTTATTTTGATTTCAATACTCTAATTTCGAAAAATTTGGGTAACTAACCTTTGAGTAATACGTCCATTACAAATGAAATATTTCTATTACTATTATCAATAGGGCTTACACAGTGAAAGGGGATTAAAAACTTATAAACTAATACTCAAAATTTACCAAATCCGGGCATTCTAGTCGAAATTTTATTCGAATTTTCCAAATCAGACTAACGCTCGAATACACGTCGATCCAATATTATTCGAAATCGATTTTTCTCATTTACTGTATTTTGGGATTTCTGTTGATAGTTTGAATAGTGCGATATTATTGAAATGAAAACGAATCCTTTTAAAAATTAGAATGGGTTAATAGCGGCTTATAAGTTACGATGATTATAATCTTATAAAATATTATTCGAAATCGATTTTTTTCGCTTTCTGCATTTCTGTTGGTATTTTGAACTGTCCGATATTATTGAAATGAACACAAATTAGTTTGATAATTATTATTGATAGCGGCTAATTAGTTGGGGTGATTATGAATTTATGAACTATTACTGTTATTCACCTAATTTGAGTATTCTAGTCAAAATATATCTGAACTTTGCAATTCAAACTAACGGTGGAACAAACGTTGGCCGAAAATTATACAAAATCGATTTTTCTTTTTCAGTGCATTTTGGAATTTCTGTGGATACTTAGTTTGAATAGAACGATATTTTTGAAATTAAAACTAATCATTTTATAAATTAGTATTAATAGCGGCCAATCAGTTAGGGTGATGATAACCTCACAAATTATTACATGTAGTTACCTACTCAAAAATTAACAGATTCGGGGATTCTAGTAAAAATTTATTGGATTTTTTCGTGCGTAAAATTATTCGAAATCAATTTTTCCAATTAAAATATTCCACTTTTCACTTCAAGTAATGTAACATAGTACTGCGTAAAATCATAAACTGGTCATTGACCAGTTCTATACCGGATTGAATCAGTTTAACGCGTACGGTTCGTAGAATGTACCCTCTGCGACAAGAAAATTTTCCGAAAATATTTTTGGGTTTTCATGAGGTGAAGGTACAATGGAATTTGGAAAAAAGTGCTTTCGTGCGATTGAATTTTCGGCTTAAAGTGTGCGAGTGGAAAATTTAAGGGTGATATACAAAGAAAGTGCACCAGTGAAAATTTTTTCCGGTGTGATACAAAAATTGCGCGAATGAAAAATATAATTAGTGATGTATTATGGAATATCTTCATTTGGGGTGATTATGAACTTACGATCGTATACTCAAAATTTACCAAATTCAGGGATTTTTTCAAATTTTTCTATAGGAACTAACGTTGAAACAGACGTCGGCTCAAAATTATTCGAAATTGATTTTGCTCATTAACTGTATTTTGGTATTTCTGTTGATAGTTTAAATAGTGCGATATTATTGAAATGAGAACGAATCCTTTTATTAATTAGAAAGTGTTAAAAGCGGCTTATTAGTTACGATAATTATAATCCCCATAATTTACCATCTTCATTCGGGATAATCAATTAAAACAACTGAGGCACAAAATTGATCGAAATAAATTTCTCTTGTTTATTATTGGAATGAAAAAGAAGTATTTTTTATTTTATTACTATTTATGTCGACTTCAAGAATAGGGTACCTACTCATATAAACAATACACAAAATTCACCAAATTCGCGGATTCTATTCGAAATTCGAAAGCAACTTTCGGAAACACGCCGGCATAAAATTATTCGATATAAATGTTTCTTATTTCACTAAATTATGCGATTTTTGTTGATTTGATTGAATTGGTAGTGCAATATTATTGAAAAAATTTTACTGCATAATTGGAGTTCTTGCGATATTTTGGATAGTTCAATATCATAGAAATGAAAACGAAATATTTTTCTTATTATCATTAAAAGCTGTTTTATGATTACATTGATCATCCTATGAACATTAACTCGAATTTTCGCAATTAGGGATTCTGGTCGTTATTTATTCGAATTTTTCGATTCAAACTAAGTTTCAAAAACACGTCGAGTCGGCATAATTATTCGAAATGGAATTTTTTTTTGCATGTTGGGATTTGGGTTGATATTTTGAATGAAGTGTTATTATTAAATATTTATTATTATTGAGAGATTGCGTTATGGCTTATATGTGTTCTTAGGTCTGAAAGTAATTGGAATTCTATACCTACTTATTTTATCGGGACATTAAAAAGGTCACTTTTTTAAAGTTTTTTTCACTTAACTAAGAATTCAGATGATTTTACAAGAGCGAGTATGACTATGGATTGCTTTTCCTGATCTTCTCTTGTGTTAGTGTATGATGTCTTCATGTAATTCCAACTGACACATTGATTAATATTGCTATACGATTAAAATCATCTGGTAATTCCATCCTGTGCATTCGAGTATGATTCGGTTCACCCATCCTCAAATCCTTTTACTTATCTATATGTGGTTTTTAGAAGTTATGTTAATTTTTCCCAGCAAATAAGGTGTAGACAGAATGTCATAACCATAGTACGCGAATTCAAGAAACACTTGATGAAGCTAGCTCATGGAGTGCTCAAAGTTGCAAAAGAACTATTTCACTGTGAATTAGTGATTATAGCCTATAGAGATGTTACAGGGATGCTGTGAAATTCTTCGTGAGGCTTGTTACAACTTTGGTCGATATGAAAAACATGATGATATTTTCACCTTCTGAAGGATACCAAACAACCAATGGAACCTACATTTTGATCTCGATGATAACATCATTGAATAGTTCTTGACTTTTATGATTTTTAGGCCAAAGAGAACATATGGTTAACCGCACACAATCACTTATTGGGACAAGAACTTTTTTGTTGTAGGCGTTGCGCTGACTAAAAGTTCTTGACTCAATAGAGAATTGTGTGCGTTATCCATATGTGCCTTTAGGCCCGAAAGTACATGAAAGTCGAGAACCATTTAATCGGTTTCATCACTGATATCGAACTGTAGGTTTTATTGCTTGTTTGCTATCGTGTAGAAGGTGAGAATGTCCGAATGTTTCTCAATATTGATCGAAAATGTGACTAGTCTCACGAAGATTTTCATTGTATCTCTGTAATATCTCCTTATGCTCAGATTACCATTTTACTGTTAAATCGTTCTGTTACAATTTCAACCACTTCAGGTACTGACCTTCACCTTCAAAGTGACACTTGAATTTACTTATTCTGGTTATGACTTTCTGCCTACACTTTACATACTGAAGAAAATGTTACCATATCTACTAAAAACTTAATATAGATCAGCAATTAAAGGATTCAACGTTGAGTAGACAAAATTGAACTGAAAAGCACAAAATGAAGTGAAGAGATGATTAAAAATCCTATATCAGTATCAATCAGCATGACGGTTATCATTAAATTGTACAAGAAAAAGCCAGAAAAGGCAAACAGCGGTCATGTTCACTATCGGTACATCATTGGTCTTCCTCTGTATTTCTATTAAGTCTCCTTCATTATGGTTGAAAATTCACCGTTAAATAATGATGTTGCAATTTCAATCTGTTCGAATCCCAACTTTATCTTTATAGTATCACTTCAAATTCTTCATTGTGATTAAGACTTATGTCTACATCTTCTTTACTCTAAAAAATAATCATAACTCGCACAAACCACATAAAAATTAATAAAGAGGATTTCACATTGGTTGAACTGAATTATATCGAAAGGCACAGAAGAAAGTGAATAGATAAAAAACTCTTAAAGCAATTTTATCAATATGTCGGTTGTCATTACATATTAACATAATGTAGCAACCAAAAGAAGAAGAAAGAAAGCAAACGATATCCATATTTTTTATGAAAAAATCATTTGGTGCAGCTGAATTCTTAATGATGTCGAACAAGCTAAAAAGTCAGCTTTGAAATGCCGAAAGGCGAAGAATGAAGGATCACGATTGATGCCACGAATAACTGTGAAAGGAAACATTGCAAGACGAACTATCAGGACATCAGCCAAAAATCGAAAACCAAACAACGAAGGAGGAACGACCTAGGAGGAGAAGAAAAACACCCAAAACCCCAGAGCTCATTCCCTTTTATTTTTAAATATCTGGGATGTTCCCCTTAGAGGGAGTGAGAAAGCCAATAGGCTCAAGTCGTGATCAAAGTACCCTATGGGCATCCATTTTGTCACTGCAGAAACTAAAAAATACTTAAAATCGATACTGCTGGAATTGTGAGAAAATTCGTAGTTCACGATGGATGCCAGGAACAACCATGAAATGAAACGTTGCATGACTAATTACCAGGACATGAATTGGAAAATCTAGTATCAAACAACGAAGAAAGAACGACCAAGGACCCAGGAAAAGAAGAACACCTAATACCTCAGAGCTCAATCCCTTTTCATTTTTAAATATCTGGGATGAGTGAATGTTGTCCTTAGAGGGAGTGAGAAAGCCAATAGGCTCAAGTCGTGATCATAGAACCCTATGGGTACTCATCCATTTTCTCACTACAGAAACTAAAAAATATTAAAAATCGATACTGCTAGAATGGTGAGAAAATTCGTAGTTCACGATGGATCCCAGGAACAACCATGAAATGAAACGTTGCAAGATCAATTACTAGGACATGAGTTGGAAAATCTAGTATCAAACAACGAAGGAAGAACGATCAAGGACCCAGGAGAAGAAAAACAAACGCCTAATACCTCAGAGCTCAATCCCTTTAATTCATAAATATCGGGGATGAGTGAATGTTCCCCATTGAGGGAGTGAGAAAGCCAATAGGCTCAAGTCGTGATCATAGTACCCAATGGGTACGCCTCCATTTTGTCACTAATAGTAATAGAAACTGAAAAATACTTGAGATCGATACTTCTAAAACGGTTAGAAAATTCGTAGTTCACTATGGATGCCACAAACAAACATGGAAGGAAACAATGCAAGATCAACTACCAAGGCATGAATCGAAAAATTTAGTACCAAACAACGAAAGATGAACTACCATGGAGAAGTGGAACCCCCAAGCCCATTACCTCAGAGCTCAATTTCTGTTATTTCTAAATATCAGGGATGAATGAATGTTCACCTTAGAGGGAATGAGGAAGCCGTGATCATGGTATCCTGTGGGTACTCCTCAAATTTTTGAACAATAAAAACTGAAAAATCCTTGAAATCGATACAGCCAGAATGGGATAGTTCACGATGGATGCCACGAACAACCATGAACGGAAACATTGCAATACCATCTACAAGGACCGAAAAACCTAGTACCATTATTACCAAACAACAATAGACAAACGACCAAAGTCCCAAGAGAAGAAGAACATCCTGAGAGCCCAATCCCTCTTATTTCTAAATATCTGGGATGAGTGAATGTTTCCCGTAGAGGGAGTGAGAAAGCAAATGGGCTAAAGTCGTGATCATAGTACCATATAGGTACGCCTCCTTTCTTCACCAATAAAAAAATTGTAATTATTCTAAATCGTAATAATCGTATAGTCCAAGAAAATTATTAGAAATATATATAGAAATATGCAAACCACCAATGAGGAGGTAAGAGGTAAATGTAGCAGTGTTTGCCAATCCTTCAATTTCATCAGTTCTTATACTGAAATATGTAAGCATTATTTTCGGCTCAAATTCGAAACTTGCGATGATCAATCATTCAAATGTAATTAGTGTACAGAAAACTGTTCAAAAATAAATAGTTTTGATCCTTACTTGTTACTTAAAAAAAATACATATTGCTGCTTGCATACATGTTAAATAAACAGTGTTTTACCTGTCATATTAGAATATAATCTGTTACTGTTTGTCGATTTGACATTCCGAAAGTTTGTTTTCGGTGTCAAGAAGAGAAAGTCGTATTCAACTCCCCCCCTGAGTTGAGTTCATGACCTGAACTCATTCACAGATCGTATTCCTGTGAAATGCGGATTCTTTACATGCGTAACCATGGAAACCGAACCACGCCGCATAGATTCACGGAGATTTCTGAGATTCCTTAAGCAAATTTCAAGTGAACTTTTAATTTTATCATATAAAAGTACTCTTGGTGAAACCTGGATACTGTGTACCGTTTTCGGAGTATTTTGATAGAAAAATCATGTATTAACCGATACTAGTAAAAAGTGTTGATATAATAATAATAATAATAATAACCCCTCAGGGGCTCTGGAATGGTAAGTTCTAGAGTACGGACTTAGCAAACCCGAGGTACCCGAGCTAAACCTGGCAGTAGGTATAAAATGCAACCCATAATGATGGTGCAATTAAGGAGTAGAAATATTGAGTCGCTGCCTGAGGATCGTCAGGGCATTTCTGGAGCTGGCGCTGGACATGACAGCATGCGGGACGTCAGTGGCAGGGCGCTGAGGAGGCGGGCCCCTGTCATACAAAACACTACAGCTCAACAGGAAGAACCAAGGAGGCAAACAACAGCAGTGCCACCCCCTACAAATAGTGCTACGCAGGATCTTCAACCAGCGTTCACTCAAGCAGGGTTACCCAGAAGACGCATGAAATGGACAAGTTGTATCAATGAAACGATCATGCGCATCTACTATAAAATAACAAACCTGGGTCAAGAACTAACTGGATACAGACAACGGTAATTCAATGAATTCAAGCGATGTTTTCCAGATCTACAAGTAACTGAACAGAGGATAGCTGACCAATATCGCGTAATCCTCAGAAACAAACTTATATCAGAAGACAGATTGCAGGAAATTAAAAATGAAGTTGTCAATGAATTAAACAACGAAGAAAACCATAATAGAGAAGAACACACAACTTCTGGAAACAGAGAGCACAACCATGGAGCAACACATGAAGAAAGAACAACTGAACTCCAATTACCGCTCCAAGAATATATTCAAACGGACGACGAAACACAGAATGAACATTCATCACCTCAGGTTCATACCTCGGTAGAAACTGCCCATAAAATTTCGAACGAAGAACGACAAGCTCTAGTGGAACGTCTTGAATCAGCAATGCACAGATTAGTCAGCGAATACAACGGCACTGATCCACTCTCCAGACTTACACTACCTAGGATCAGATCATCCAAAAAACTTGCAGTCATCCTCAAGATAATGAACACTGATGTCATACCAAAATTCCTTTCAATGGCAACACAACTGGAAACGATCCATCTCATCCTTTATTGTGCCGCAACAACTGTAGTGGAAGTGCTGGGCATGAAGACCAAACCAAGACAGCACTCAAATCAACCCTGTCCACAACTTCGCCTACCTCACTGGCAAAGGAGGCTGGAGGAAAAGTTCAACGCTGTCGGCAGGACATAGGAAGGCTGACACAATATGAAAATGGCATCAGAACAATCAAGCTGAAATCGTTGGTGGAATCGATTATCTATCGAAATCGCAAGCACTCAAGCTATGAAGAAGAAAACACAACAGTAAAGCAGTGCATCGACACACTGAAACAAAAACTCAGTGTCTACTCCGAGAGATTGCGAAGATATAAAGAGAGCAACAGGAGGAAGCAAGATAACATTTCCTTTGAAAACTCGGAGAAAAATTTCTACAGACATCTGGATGGAAAACAACAGAACTCCCCAAACATCTATCCGAATAAGGATGACATGGAAAAATTCTGGACCGAACAACTGTCAACATCTACCACTTACAACAAAAATGCCGAGTGGATAAAAAACGAAGAGAAAACTCAAACCAACACCGCACAAATGTCCCTTACGGTCATCACAGAACAAGAGCTTTCGGATATTCTCAAAGAAATGCACAACTGGAAATCACCTGGACCAGACGGGCTCCACAGTTTTTGGCTGAAAAAATTCAACTGTTTGCATAGTAATTTAACTAAGGCAGTTAATGAAATTCTACGAGGTCCAGAGAGTATGCCCTCCTTCCTGACAGAGGGTATAACTTATCTTCTGCCAAAAAATCACCAAAGTACAGACGATCCAGCAACGTACAGGCCAGTCACATGCCTGCCAACTATGTACAAGCTCATAACATCTTGCATTACACGTCGACTATACTCCCATTGCGAACGAAATAATATAATTGCATCAGAACAGAAAGGATGCTCCAGGGGTGCAATGGGATCCAAAGAACAACTAATAATCGACTCTATAATCTGCAACCAAGCCCATAAGAAGAGGAGAAATTTGTTCACGGCTTATCTTGACTACAAGAAAGCTTTCGACTCCATGCCGCATGAATGGCTCATAAAAGTTTTAGAAATCTATAAAGTAGATCCAAGAATAGTGAGCTTTCTCAAAACAGTTATGTCAACTTGGCGAACTAACATCGAAATCAGCGGAACAGGCATAAGAACTGGCACAGTATCCATCAGGAGAGGAATTTTTCAAGGAGACTCTTTGAGTTCATTGTGGTTCTGCATGGCAATGAATCCGTTATCAACTATTTTAAAATCCTCCAGAAAGGGATTCAACCTGAAAGGCAACACTAGCAATATGTTGATTAACCATCTTTTATACGTCGATGACTTAAAACTGATTGCAGCAAACAGAGACCAACTAGAGTGCCTACTACGGCTAGTGGAGATGTTTTCCAAAGACGTCAGCATGAACTTTGGACTGGACAAATGTCGTTCCCTAAATATAGCAGGAGGGAAAATCCAACAGACACCTCTCACCTTATCTAACGGAGAAGAAATAAAGGCAATGCTGGCAGGTGATCTATACAAATACCTAGTCAAAGGATAGACCAACGAGTGATGAAGGACGAACTAACAGCAGAGTTCACCAGAAGAATGAGGAGCGTTCTGAAAACGAAACTGAACAGCAGAAATCTCACAAAAGCTGTTAACACCTACGCTTGCTCAGTTCTCACCTACTCATTCGGAATAGTAAAGTGGAGTAATACAGATCTCGATCGTCTCCAACGGAAAATGAGAACACTATGTACAAAGGCCAACAAGCATCATCCTAAATGCTGTGTTGAAAGAACAACAATTCCAAGAACTCAAGGCGGACAAGGCTTTGTGGACATAAAGAAAATGGCAGCTGAACAAATAAACAACTTGAGAAATTATTTTATAGATAAAGCAAACACATCGGACTTACATAAGATACTGATTGAAGCAGATTGTTCAACACCTCTATTACTAAGCGAGCACCCTCATGAAAACACCACACAGACGGATAGTGATAAAATTCAAAGATGGAGAGAAAAGCCCCTACATGGAAGACACCTGAACGAGGTCACCCAAGAACATGTCGACATTCCTGCGTCGAACTACTGGCTGACTTCTGGAAGATTGTTTCCTGAGACAGAAGGTTTCCTCCTTGCCATTCAAGATCAAGTAGTGCAAACTAAAAACTATCAGAAATATATCATGAAGGATAGGAGCCTCACCGACGATAGATGCCGCTACGGATGCCAAACATCAGAAACAATCCAACATATTACAGGAGGCTGCCAAATGTTTGCTGGAAATGAATATAAGAGTCGACATGATGCAGTTTGTAAAATACTTCATCAGGAACTCGCCATCCAACTGAAGATTCTGCAGTCCGAAACAATTCCATATTATAAGTATCAGCCTGAAGTAATACTGGAGAACAACCTTTACAGGTTATACTGGGACCGCACAGTACTTACAAATTTAACAGTTGCTAATAACAGGCCAGATATAATCCTAGTGAAGAAAAAAGAGAAGAGAGCAATACTAATAGACGTAGCCATCCCGAACAACAACAATCTACGTCAAAAATATGCTGAAAAAATATCGAAATATCGAGAGCTTGAACTTCAGATTAAAAGGCAGTGGGGAATGTCTAGTACCAGAACCATTCCCATTCTCATATCAACCACAGGAATTATTCCTAAGAGCCTCAAGTCCAACCTCAAGGAGCTAGATTTGGATGAAAACCTGTTTAAAGTAATGCAAAAAGCAGTACTTCTTGGTACTGCTAGAACGGTAAGGAAGTTTGTAGGTCACGATGGACACCAGGAACAACCATGGAGGGAAACATTGCAAAACCAACTACCACGACATCAACCGAGAGATCCAGGACTAAGCAACGAAGGACGAACAACCCAGGACCCAGGAGAAGAAGAACACCGAAGACCTCAGAGCTCAATCCCCCTGATACTTGCTATCCGGGATGAGTGAATGTTCCCCTTAGTAGGGAGTGTGATAGCCGATCGCTAGGGGGTGTGAAAAATCACACCCTTTCTACGCTAATAGGCTCAAGTCGATAATAATAATAATAATAATAAGAGAGTTTATTATTATTTAGTACATAAAAAAACTCTATAATACTGTGGAGTTAATCATTTACATTAACTGTATACAGTAATATCAACATAAATTTTTTTCCAAAAAATCACCGCAAAAATAAAAAACAATTAATCTATATTTAGGTATGTGCTCTATTTTAGATTTAGATAGTCAAAATCGGGCAGCGAGTTCGTCTAAATTGGGTAGTGAATGTGTCAAGATCAGGAGGCAAACATATCATGATCGGGTAGCAGAAGTGTAAAATTCCTTTTCAACTATTAATGAGGTATTCATTGTTGGGTCTGATTTATAACCTTATGCAAAATAGTCCGATCGAAATTAATTATCCATTTTTTCACTTCTCTTTTGAAAGGTATTTTATGTCTCAAGTTCATCACTTCTTGGGGCACTAGCGAGGACAGTCTTGGGGCTATATAGGTGAAACATCTTTGACCAATTGTTTTCGTCGTTCTTGGGAGTTGAAAATTTTTTCCAGTAATTCTTGTCCTATATTGATGGTTGGACGGTTTAAGCAAAATTTTTCATCCATGTATGTTCATTATGATTTTCTGAGCATACACCTGTCTGACATCAGGAACTTTGGCTAGTTCATAGAGGTCCTTAGTGGGGAAAGTTAATTTTTTTCCATGAATTATTTTGAGAAAATATTTTTGTATTACATCCAATCTTCTTTATGACAATCCAGAACTCCACCCCAGCCGATAATACCATATGATAACTGGGATTGTACAAAAGCATTATACAGTATTTTCAGGTGTTTCAAACTGTTGATATTTTTTTTCATATATTTGAACTTGTACAAGATACCGCGTAGTTTATTAGTTAAATAAACCATGTGCTGATCCCGTTTCAAATGTTGATCGACTACTATGCCCAGGTAGTTCACGGAGGATGCTTTCGGTATAATCAACTCCTCATTTATGTATAAATCTCCAAGGTCATCAGCTCTAGATTTACTTGATGTGAACGGTAAGTATTTGGTTTTGGTTGCGTTTAAAGTAAGTTTATTTAGTTTTAACCAGTTAATTATCTTCTCAAAATCCCTCGTTACTGTATCCAACAGGTCCGCCCAAGATGAACCTTTGTATATAACCACGGCATCATCTGCGAAACTTATCAGTTCACCTGCAGTTTCCATCTCCAGTAGACCATTCATGTAAATAAGGAAGAGAAGTGGTCTCAGAACTGTACCCTGTGGAATTCCGTAAGTAATCACTTTTTCCTGACTATATTCATCATTTACAATTACTTTTTGCTTTCTATTGGTAAGGTAGCTTCTGATGAGTTCATACACTGGTCCACGGAATCCATAGTTATATATTTTCTCCAGTAGCTTTTCATGGGTCACTGTATCGAATGCTTTCGCTAGGTCGACGAATATAGCCAAAGATGGTATATTTTTATCTATATTCTCATACAGCTCAGATGTAAGAGCTTTTACAGCATCCTCGGTCGAAAGTCCTTGGCGGAAACCAAATTGCTTGTTCGACAATATTTAATATTTGTCTAAATAATTGACCATTCTTACTTTTAGTAGTTTCTCGATGATTTTTCCGATATTTGAAATTAGAGTAATTGGTCTATAGTTTTCCATTTTCGACTTATCTCCGCTTTTGAAAATCGGTTTTACAATTCCCAGTTTTAAGATATCTGGAAAACAACCCTTCTCGAAACAAGCATTCACCAGATAAGCAAGGGGTTCAGCTATTTCTTCTTTTATTTCCTTCAGTGTTTCGGCTTTTATTCCATCAAAACCAGTTGACTTCTTCGTTTTTAATTCAGATATGACTCTTATGATCTCCGATGTTTCTGTCGGCATCAGAAAGAATGAGCTATCAACATTAAGATTGTTCTCGACAAAATCATCTGGAGTTTTTATGTTTTCAGCATACTTTTCACCTAGCCCACCTTAATATTCGCTGAATGCTCGTGCGATTTCATGATCACTATCCATCCTTTCCCCAGCTGCATTCTTTATGCAAAGTATTTTCATTTCAGGCTTATTTTCATTGCACATGTCTTTTACATAGCCCCATAACGCATTTGATCCAGCATTTGCTTCAACGCGATTTTGAAAGTAGTTAAATTTAGCTTGCTTTACTTTCTTCTGGACGTCGTTTTTACATTTCATGTATTCCTTTTTCAGCTCTATGCTGTCTGGTTCTTTTTTTAATCTGCAATACAGATTATTTTTTAAGTTGATCAATTTGCATATTGCCGGGGTAATCCAGTTCTTTCTTATTCTCTCCGCCTTTCTAACTGTGACCGTAGTGGTACTCTGCTCAATATATTCCGTCAATATAGTAACAAAGGCATCTGCAATTTTATTCACGTCATTGTGTTCGTACATCCGAATCCAGGTTTCATCCCTCAATTTTTCTTTAAGTATACTATAATTAATATATCTTTTTATTTTTCTTTTATTAGCACTTTGATATTTCATTTTCAGGTTCAAACCTAATATAACAGGGTAGTGGTCTGTAACTAGATATTGCAAAATGCAAGCATCAGTATCATGTCCTGGTTTGAAACCTTTAACAAAAAAATGGTCTAGACATGACCCGCTGTCTGGGCGAGTGGAACGATTGACCATAGAGACAAAACCACACGTGTACAAAATGTTCTTATATTCCTCAACTAAATATTCGTCACTGAGTAAGTTGATATTTATATCTCCAGCAATAATGTGTTTCGTTTTTATATTTATATTTTGCAGGTATTTCGCTATCTCGATATTGAATGCAGCTAAAGGTGTCCGCGGCGACCGATATATAGAGGTCAACTTCAAGTTTTCACCATTTTCTTCTTTTATATCGATTTCTAATAAACTGATTTCATCAATTTTGATTATTTGATACTCATGTTTTATATTTTCTTTGATGTATACTAATACGCCGTCATTCTTGTTGAATGTACCCTTATTATATATAACTAGCTGCCCGTTACGTGCTTCGCTACGTATAAGGCATAGTAATAAACTTAGAAATATAACAAAAAAATAAAATTTATTACTTAGTCTAATTTCGAATGTATGGAACTGCTCATCAAAAGCCACTAAAAAAACATAATGTAAATGTTTATATTATATTTATCAGAAATAAACAAAAAGATATACTATTAAATGTTATTTCTCAACTATGAGAAAGAGTAAAAACTATATTATATTCATTCGAGTTAAAACATTCTAAAGACGTTGTCCGATTCCCAATTGCCAATGCCTTCTAAATGATGAAGACTGCAAAAAGTAGAAACTAAAAAATTAAAAAGAATTGGGTACTCTCACTATGGTAGATGTTAGTCTAAAACATTTGGATAAACAATATTTTTTGTTTTTCCCTTTTCAGCATGAATAAATAAACAATTGGGAGTACCGACTCTGGAACAGGCAACATAAAGTTGGCCATGTGAAAAACATGATTCCTTCAAATTCACACCACAAACGTGAAGTGTTTGCCCTAGGGCATTGTTTATGGACATCGCAAATGATAAACGCACGGGATATTGTAACCATTTTAATTCAAATGGCATATCCGTTGGAATCATAGGGATACGCGGTATCAAACACACTTCTCCTTTTGATTTACCAGTAATATGGTGATCAGTCCGTTGGTGCTGTTGATTTGTATTTTGCCATCACCAATTTCTAACAATTGTTTTGAAAACTCATGGGCAGTTGCATCATTATTTAGTTGAAAACGCATATCAATATTCAGTGTCAATTTTCGTACATATCTCCAAATAACTGATGACTTCAAACAGGCATTTATTTCATCAATAGTAGGAATGACAGGCAATGTTTGACGAAAGTCTCCTGACAGCAATACAGAGCACCAACAAAAGCTGTTGATCACCCTGTAAATCTTGCATTGTTCGATTAAATGCTTCTAGTAATTTTTTATTTTTGTTTTATGTATTGTATTATGTTAGCTCTTGATTTCAAAAGAATATATATATATATTCGCAATTGTGCACTCATCCCATAAAATAATTGACATTAATCGAAGAACTATTGCCATAGTAGAATTTCTCGAAATATTGCAATTTGGAGTTTCAATCACCTGTACATTCAATGGCAATTTCAATGCAGAGTGTGCGGTCCGACCACCTTCTTATAATGTAGCAGCAATTCCCGAAGATGCAAGTGCCAATGCAATTTTCTGTTTCGATCGAATAGTCGCTAAAATATATGATACAACGAAAGTTTTGCCTGTACCACCAGGTGCATCCAAGAAATGTAATCAACCTGTATTATTGGAAACGGCTTGAATGATTATGTCATATACATGTTTTTCTTGAATATTCAGTTTGGTTATATTCGATTGTATAAATAAACGTAAATCATTAGAATTGAACTACTGCTCACGTTGCAATTCACGATCAAACAAATCATGTATCTCACGATTTGGTGCGGTCATACCCAATTGTTCTAATGCTTTATTTACAATGGTAGAACACATATCTTATCAAAGCTTCGTTGTATATTTTCAAGGTTATCAACAAATCAGGATTTCTTGCATGATGACGAATACGATTTAAAATATCTTCTGCCATATCATGCTTATATTTGTTTTTATTCCATAATTTTTGGATTTGATCACAGAACATAAAATATATTTGATTTGATGGCGAACATGCTGATAATATAATTCTATGCCATCTGTGCTCGAATTTTTATTGAAACATAGACGTTCCTTTGAACGAAGTGATGAAGAACGAACTCTGTATATAAGTGTTCTGCGAACTCTGAAATTACGGTCAAATAATAAATTTCAGATTCCTTTGATTAGTTATTACAATAATGTACCATTATGATGATTATACACTGAAGTGTAATGTCGGTAATTTTAATATTTCAATTCGTTGAAAATTGAAATCTCTAATATTTTTTTACAGGTTCGCCATCTATGACAATTCAATCAAAGATATATATGGAGTATGAAAAAATAGGAAACTGCCTTGCATTCGTAGTACTCGAAAACGACTACAGATGGCACTGAAAATGAAAAACCTGTAATGTTGATTTTACACTTTTCCAAGATTTCCTTTGAATTTTCTATACGTGAAATTCTTCCCTAGACTTCCATGAATAATTCAAGACCAAAATTAGCCAAATCGGTGAAGGCGTTGTTGAGTTATTAAACCACAACGAAAAGTGGCACTTATATTTATATATTAGATATCATTACCGTTCAAATTAAATATCTCTGGATTCGCAACATAAAAAGTTTCCGTAAAAATAATAATATCATAATGTTGGTTGATCGTCTTTAATAGAATTTCTAACTCATTGAAGTTTTTCTGTATACTTCTTATATTCATTTGAAACAACTTAAAACTCTGTCTGATAGGGGAGTTTCTGAATATTTTCAGCTATTTTGGTATCATAGTTTTCGTTTTGATAATCTCTAATAAATTGGTCCATTTTTTATTAACTTCACTATACAAAATAACCTTTTACATTACTTAAATGATGGTAGCGGGAATTTGGACAAGTTTTCTTTATTTGTTCTCTATCCTATTAATACATCGCCAACGTTTCGAACCTTTTGTGGTTCTTTCTCAAGGCTACAATGTCAAATAAATTAGTTAAAAAGTTGGATTGTATATACAAAGTATGCCCAGAGTCGGCCCGTCACTCACCTCGTATTTTTTTCGGAAAGAAATTTAGTCAAATTCGATAAAATCCTGGTGTGGTAGATTTTCATTTATTGTCAATAATTCAATTTTCTCTCGATGTTCTAAAATTCGTTATCAGTGTTGTTGTTAATACGACATGAGTAAACGTAGCCGTCATCTGGTAGGTGGGCACGTTCCGCAAATCACACAAAACTCAGATATAATTACAATATCACATAAACAATAAGTCAACGAACAACTGTTAAAAGTAATAAATAATTAATTAAAACACAAACAACGATACACGCGTACATCTAGGTCTTGGAACTTCTCGGTTGTTTCACTACATATTACCAATTATTTAATTTTTTTTTTTTTTTTTTTTTTTTTTTTCCCAGAGTTTCAACGACTTATATTGTTCAGAATCAAACCATCATAAACCAAACTGAGGTGTTGGACGTCTTCCCTGTAGTTCACAGTATTGTTGGACCGTATATGGATCATTTCACTGATTAGCCTTCTACTGTAGCTTGGTTCGTAATCCAAAATTGTGACATTTGTGAAGTTGAATGTGTGTCCTTCAGCATTAACGTGTGCAGCGAGGGCTGTTCTCTGTGTCCTATCAGAGTTTTCTGCGTCATTTTTGTGTTGTTTTATCCTTTCCTGTAGCAACTGCTTTGTTTGGCCCACGTAGCATTTTGTACAGTTGTTGCATTCTATTTTATAAACAATTTCTGACTGTTGCAAAATGGGTGTTCTATCTTTGAGTTTGGTGAAAAACTTCATTTTGTTATTTAGAATGTTATAGAATGCTGCGCTACCATTGTATTCTTGGATAATTTTTCCTATTTTATATGATATTGTTGGATAAAAAACGAGTTTGAAATATTTTTTAGCTATGTTCTGCGATGTTGATGTATTTGCCGTGCCCACGTCAATACCATTATTCAAATGGACACTACGTTTTGCTCTATTGTAGGTGTTTATAATAGTTTTTATATAATATGTTGGGTAGTTGTTCTGCTTCAGGATTTCAGTCACTTTTTTCAAATTATCTGTTCTATACTCCCCATCGCTCAGTGTGATTGCTCTATTTATCAAATTTCTTGCTACATTCCTTTTTTGTGAGAAACTGTGGTTAGAATGGAAATTGATACATCTACCTGTGTTAATCGGCTTCGTGTACCAATTGGTTTTTAACCTATCGTTATCCCTGATGACTAATAGGTCTAAAAATGGGATACTCTGATCTTTTTCCCTTTCTAGGGTAAATTTTATTGTTTGGTGAAATGAGTTGAAAACATTCAGAGTCTCTTCGATTTTATCTTTAGGTATTAAGAGTAATGTATCATCGACATAGAGTTTTATAAGAGGAATGTGGAAACTCAACCTCGATATAACATATTTAAATAGTGCGAGCATAACTAAGTCCGCAAATGCAGAGCTTGCTGGAGAACCCATTGCTGTACCTTCTTTTTGATCATAGAAAACACCTTCGAAAACAAAATATCCTCCTTCAAACACAACTCAACGAGATGAATGAATTCCTTCCTTCCCAAATTTGTGAAATTTTTAATATAGGACCATTGATTTTTTATTATATTGATGACCAGTTCTTTCGGGATGTTTGTGAATAAAGAAATTACATCCAATGACACTAATTCATAACCGTCCGGTACTTCTATTGATTTAAGTTCTTCAACTAACGTGAATGAGTTTTTTACATGAAATACTGAGGTTGATAGTACATCATTGAGTATCTCTTGCAGGAATTTAGCAATTTTGTAGCTGGGTGATTTTATGCTACTAACTACCGGTCTTAGTTTTACTTCTTCCTTGTGGGTTTTTCTAAGGAAATATATTTTTGGTGTTACACTGTTATGGGATATTAGCATCTTGTATTGCGATTCTGTTATGATTGAGTCCTTTTTAAGTAGTTTTAGGTAATTGTTAATTTTGTTCTGAATTCTTTTGGTAGGGTCGGATGTTAATGTTTTGTATGTTGTCTCATCATTCAACATATTTGTGGCTTCTGTAACATATTCGTCTTTATACATTATCACCGTGGTGTTGCCTTTATCTGAGTTCCCTATGATTATTTCTGGATGTTCCTTGATGAATCTTCCAGTTAGTATATAATGTTGTTTGAATGGATCTTTGGGGTGTCGGTTCGTTCTCATAAAGTTGTTGATTATTCCAACGCATCTTCCTCTTATTTGATTTCTCTCCTCTTCATCCTGAGTGGCTGCTTGTGTGAAATTCTCTATATCTTTCATTAGTTGTAGTTTCGGAATGTTATCTGGCACAATTCCATGTTTTGGTCCGAGTCCTAAAACTAGTTTCACTTCCTCAGGTATTGTGATGTTCGTGTAATTGTTTATGAATCGGTCTGGCTGTGTAGCACCTATAGGGTGTCTCTGGTTCACAATCAATCTATCGAGCTTTTTGATATGTGTGTATCGTTGTTTGTGTTTTAATTAATTATTTATTACTTTTAACAGTTGTTCGTTGACTTATTGTTTATGTGATATTGTAATTATATCTGAGTTTTGTGTGATTTGCGGAACGTGCCCACCTACCAGATGACGGCTACGTTTACTCATGTCGTATTAACAACAACACTGATAACGAATTTTAGAACATCGAGAGAAAATTGAATTATTGACAATAAATGAAAATCTACCACACCAGGATTTTATCGAATTTGACTAAATTTCTTTCCGAAAAAAATACGAGGTGAGTGACGGGCCGACTCTGGGCATACTTTGTATATACAATCCAACTTTTTAACTAATTTATTTGACATTGTAGCCTTGAGAAAGAACCACAAAAGGTTCGAAACGTTGGCGATGTATTAATAGGATAGAGAACAAATAAAGAAAACTTGTCCAAATTCCCGCTACCATCATTTAACTATTTACATCATGGACGCTACCAATAACCAATGCTTAATCCCGGGGGGACTAATGAATTACATCAAACATACTTACGGCGATGATGTGTTTTCTCGATGTAAAGATATTGCCAATTTCAACAGGAAACTAGCGTCACTTAACAACAGAGTGATTTTCCTGTTACAGTGCAGATCGAAAGAAGTATTTCCAGCACACATAATAAATAACATCAGACAGGTTTACACGCTAGAAATAGATGAACATCCATATTTTAATTTGGTCAACAAGATTATGAGAAAGTTCCGCAAATCAATTTTGAATGTAGAAATCAAGATATCCATTTGGAAAAGAGATAACATGAAATACAAACTACGAAAAACTGAGGAATGGGTGGAGAACAAACTGAACAGTACCACATATAGAGCAGTTACCAGTACAGGAAAACGAAATTTCCAGAAAACATTCCAGAGAATCCAAGCTGAAAATATCAAAAAGCTCGATAGATTGATTGTGAACCAGAGACACCCTATAGGTGCTACACAGCCAGACCGATTCATAAACAATTACACGAACATCACAATACCTGAGGAAGTGAAACTAGTTTTAGGACTCGGACCAAAACATGGAATTGTGCCAGATAACATTCCGAAACTACAACTAATGAAAGATATAGAGAATTTCACACAAGCAGCCACTCAGGATGAAGAGGAGAGAAATCAAATAAGAGGAAGATGCGTTGGAATAATCAACAACTTTATGAGAACGAACCGACACCCCAAAGATCCATTCAAACAACATTATATACTAACTGGAAGATTCATCAAGGAACATCCAGAAATAATCATAGGGAACTCAGATAAAGGCAACACCACGGTGATAATGTATAAAGACGAATATGTTACAGAAGCCACAAATATGTTGAATGATGAGACAACATACAAAACATTAACATCCGACCCTACCAAAAGAATTCAGAACAAAATTAACAATTACCTAAAACTACTTAAAAAGGACTCAATCATAACAGAATCGCAATACAAGATGCTAATATCCCATAACAGTGTAACACCAAAAATATATTTCCTTAGAAAAACCCACAAGGAAGAAGTAAAACTAAGACCGGTAGTTAGTAGCATAAAATCACCCAGCTACAAAATTGCTAAATTCCTGCAAGAGATACTCAATGATGTACTATCAACCTCAGTATTTCATGTAAAAAACTCATTCACGTTAGTTGAAGAACTTAAATCAATAGAAGTACCGGACGGTTATGAATTAGTGTCATTGGATGTAATTTCTTTATTCACAAACATCCCGAAAGAACTGGTCATCAATATAATAAAAAATCAATGGTCCTATATTAAAAATTTCACAAATTTGGGAAGGAAGGAATTCATTCATCTCGCTGAGTTGTGTTTTGAAGGAGGATATTTTGTTTTCGAAGGTGTTTTCTATGATCAAAAAGAAGGTACAGCAATGGGTTCTCCAGCAAGCTCTGCATTTGCGGACTTAGTTATGCTCGCACTATTTAAATATGTTATATCGAGGTTGAGTTTCCACATTCCTCTTATAAAACTCTATGTCGATGATACATTACTCTTAATACCTAAAGATAAAATCGAAGAGACTCTGAATGTTTTCAACTCATTTCACCAAACAATAAAATTTACCCTAGAAAGGGAAAAAGATCAGAGTATCCCATTTTTAGACCTATTAGTCATCAGGGATAACGATAGGTTAAAAACCAATTGGTACACGAAGCCGATTAACACAGGTAGATGTATCAATTTCCATTCTAACCACAGTTTCTCACAAAAAAGGAATGTAGCAAGAAATTTGATAAATAGAGCAATCACACTGAGCGATGGGGAGTATAGAACAGATAATTTGAAAAAAGTGACTGAAATCCTGAAGCAGAACAACTACCCAACATATTATATAAAAACTATTATAAACACCTACAATAGAGCAAAACGTAGTGTCCATTTGAATAATGGTATTGACGTGGGCACGGCAAATACATCAACATCGCAGAACATAGCTAAAAAATATTTCAAACTCGTTTTTATCCAACAATATCATATAAAATAGGAAAAATTATCCAAGAATACAATGGTAGCGCAGCATTCTATAACATTCTAAATAACAAAATGAAGTTTTTCACCAAACTCAAAGATAGAACACCCATTTTGCAACAGTCAGAAATTGTTTATAAAATAGAATGCAACAACTGTACAAAATGCTACGTGGGCCAAACAAAGCAGTTGCTACAGGAAAGGATAAAACAACACAAAAATGACGCAGAAAAATCTGATAGGACACAGAGAACAGCCCTCGCTGCACACGTTAATGCTGAAGGACACACATTCAACTTCACAAATGTCACAATTTTGGATTACGAACCAAGCTACAGTAGAAGGCTAATCAGTGAAATGATCCATATACGGTCCAACAATACTGTGAACTACAGGGAAGACGTCCAACACCTCAGTTTGGTTTATGATGGTTTGATTCTGAACAATATAAGTCGTTGAAACTCTGGGAAAAAAAAAAAAAATTAAATAATTGGTAATATGTAGTGAAACAACCGAGAAGTTCCAAGACCTAGATGTACGCGTGTATCGTTGTTTGTGTTTTAATTAATTATTTATTACTTTTAACAGTTGTTCGTTGACTTATTGTTTATGTGATATTGTAATTATATCTGAGTTTTGTGTGATTTGCGGAACGTGCCCACCTACCAGATGACGGCTACGTTTACTCATGTCGTATTAACAACAACACTGATAACGAATTTTAGAACATCGAGAGAAAATTGAATTATTGACAATAAATGAAAATCTACCACACCAGGATTTTATCGAATTTGACTAAATTTCTTTCCGAAAAAAATACGAGGTGAGTGACGGGCCGACTCTGGGCATACTTTGTATATACAATCCAACTTTTTAACTAATTTATTTGACATTGTAGCCTTGAGAAAGAACCACAAAAGGTTCGAAACGTTGGCGATGTATTAATAGGATAGAGAACAAATAAAGAAAACTTGTCCAAATTCCCGCTACCATCATTTAACTATTTACATCATGGACGCTACCAATAACCAATGCTTTTACATTACAATAACAAAAACCAACCCCACAGAAAACATGTATAGAAAAACGAATGAACTCACTGTCTAGTTTTCATGTAATGTTCTAGATCGAAGTTTCCTCACCTCTGGTACACTTTCTTTGGGCAATTTGATCCTCGATGGAAATATCTTCTTATGGGTGGCCAGATGTGGAGTAGATGGCTTTTCCGATTTCGCTTGGGTCTTGGCGGAGGAACCACTTGCCTGTTCTTCGTCAAAAACGATGTCTTCTTCGGCGGAACTATACTCTATATCTTTCATGGGTGTATTCGGGGCACTATTTGGCTTGCTCTCTTCGTTCGTGTTTTCCAAGTCCTCTATAGAATATATTTTACTTCCAATAACCAATCTGTTGCCTCGGATATATGACTGCTCCCGACTTTCCACTCTAGCTTTTTTGAGGAATTTATTCAAAGTTCTCAATTCTTCACGCTGTTCCAATGTGAGGTCATTCGATATGGACACACCCGTTCCTTTCAATTTTGTTGTGTTCCTGAAAATGAGCTTTTTCTTTTGATATGAAATAAGTTCAACCTTAATGGGGCAGTTGTCAGCTCTACCAAGAGGGTAGAGATCGTTTATCTCAGATTCCTCTAATTCGACTTCCAATAGGCGTGTTATTTCTCTGCAGACAGAAGTTGTAGTTATTTCACTTTTTTGTTTTTTCAGTCCGAATATAACAATATTATTTTTATTCTGGTTCCGTTTGCCAAGCTCTAGTTGTTCTCTGAGGTGTTGATTTTCTTTTTCTAATTTGTTCACCCTATTTTTGAGGTTTTGTATTTATAGGATCAGTCTAGTCTCCGATGCAGTAATACAGTTTTTCAATTCCTGTTTTGTATTCAATATTTCACTTAATAAGTGCCTCAATGAGATATCTTCCTTTCCATCATCAGACATCTTACCACAATTTATCCTAAACTGTATGGAATACTTTACAACAGTCGCCTCGCAGCTGCTAGGTGCGATAATGATCACAGTTGATTTAATTTATTTCTCAATTAAATGATTCAGGTATCAAACTACGTTAAATAGTAAATCGAAATCTGAACAACCCCATCAGTACTGCTTTCACACTTGTTCAATAAGCCTTTTTTCACACTTTTATTCCGTTTTGAATTCGACTCGCAATTTTTATTGTAGGAGCACTTAATACAGTGTTATCTCTACGGATCACAATATGACAATATGATATAAACTTATAGATTATATTATATTAATACTGATAAGTAAGCATTTTTCGCGAAAATTGAGGAAATTTCGAAGACCCAATCTAATTTAATTGTATTTTATGCTATGAGCCTTTTTTGAACATTGTCTGATTTTTTTGTTCAATTCATACATTCATCGTTACTTCATTCCTGAATCGATTATTATTTCTTGATTTTCAAATCAATACTACGAGAACGCTCCTGCATCGATGGATACACTGGAATACACTGACAAACTAATCGGAATGAATGCTGGTCAGATCCATGCCAGAATGGGGCAACTTGCATAGATGGGATAGCGATGTTCAATTGCTCATCTGCTTCAGGATTCACGAATTAGGTTGATCAGACTGTGGTAGATTGGCACCATGACTTCTTCTCTGAACTGCGACCAATGGATCTTTTCTGCGTTACCATAACATCTCGTGAAACAATTTCCTGTGAGAAACCCAATAAGCTGCCTCAACTCGATCTTTGACAACGTTAAAAATATGACGGATTTTTTTCTAATGAATTAACTAATTAGTAATTGAATATCGATCAAAATACATTGTGGATACAACCGCTAAGAAAGTTTTGGAAAAATACTCGGAAATTTAGCATTTCAACAAATATTCGATTAACTTTTTAAATCAAAATAATTTAAAGATACGTGAAATTTTGGTGTTCAATCGATAATATTTATTTTATAGTTGTTGTTACTGATAGAAATATAAAATTTTTCGGATTTTTCCCTCCCAATTACTTGAGGTTGAAATAATTTCTAATCCAAATATTCGACTTTCCATGTGGAACATCCTGTATATCGCTAGGGGTCAGGGAAACGACGAATGCAAGGGAAGTTACATGATTTTATTGCGTAATATCATGAATCAGGTATATCACTGGAAAGTTGATGACCAGTTTATACTGAGATGAATCAGTCTAACGCGAACAGGGGACACGTACGGTTCGTAGAATGTACCCCCAGTGCGAGGAAAATTTTCCTGAAATATTTTCGAGTGTTCGTGAAGTGTATACAAATCGGAATTTGCGAAATGGTGATTTCGGTCGTTTAAATTTTTCACTGAAAGTGCGCGTTCGAAATTTACGTGAAAGATACGGAAAAACGCGCAGGTGAAAATTTTAATAGTGCGTGAATAAAGTAGAAATCGTGAAGTGTTTTGTGACCTCAAACCAGGAATTATTTTTCCACAACAAATCAGGACAAAATCAAGTGAGTTTATGTGGAAAATTTATGGAAAAGACAAGGTAGGTGGCATTTTTATTTTGATTTCAATACTTACATTTCGGAAAATTTGGGTAACTAACCTTTGAATAATGCGTGCATTACAAATGAAATATTTTTATTACTATTATCAATAATGCTCACATAGTAGAAGGGGATTAAAAACTTGTAAACTAATACTCAAAATTTACCAAATCCGGGCATTCTAGTCAAAATTTTATTCCTATAATTTTTCAAATCAAACTAAGGCTCGAGTACACGTCGATCCAATATCATTCGAAATCGATTTTTCTCATTTACTGTTTTTTGGGATTCCTGTTGATAGTTTAAATAATGCGTTTTTATTGAAATGAGACTGAATCCTTTTATTAATTAGAGAGAGAGATGAACTACCAAGGAGAAGTGGAACCCCCAGCCCATTACCTCAGAGCTCAATTTCTGTTATTTCTAAATATCTGGAATGAATGAATGTTCCCCTTAGGAGGAAAGAGGAAGCTGATAGGCTAAAGCCGTGATAATAGTACCCTGTGGGTACGCCTCCAATTTTAAACCAATTAGAACTGAAAAATTCTTGAAATCGATACTGCTAGAATGGGATAGTTCACGATGGATGCCACGAACAACCATGAAAGGAAACATTGCAATACCATCTACAAGGATATCAACCGAAAAATCTAGTACCATTAGTACCAAAAAACAATGGACAAACGACCAAAGTCCCAGGAGAAGAAGAACATCCTAAGAGCTCAATTCCTCTAATTTCTAAATATCTGGGATGAGCGAATGTTCCCCGTAGAGGGAGTGACAAAGCCAATAGGCTAAAGTTGTGATCATAGTACCCTATGGGTACGCCTATTTTTTTCACCAATAAAAAAATTGTAATTATTCTAAATCGTATTGTCTAAGAAAATTATTAGAAATATGTAAGCGTTGACCAAACAACCAATGAGGAGATAAGGGCTAAATGTGTCAGTGTTTGCCAATCCTCCGATTTCATCAGTTCTTATACTGAAAAATGTAAGCATTATTTTCAGCTAAAATTCGAAACTTTCGATGATCAATCATTCAAATGTCATTAGTCAACAGAAAACTGTTCAAAAATAAATAATTTTGATCATTCCTCGTTACTTACCTATGTGAAAATATATAGGGTGTTCTGATTTGTTTCCGACAAACTGATATGGCTAATAGATCACATCATTTTGAGCAAAAAAGTTCCTATGAACATGGGTCCGGAAATGCTTCGTTTCCGAGATACAGGGTGCTAAAGTTGAAAAAATAATTCGCGTTTTCTTCCATATGTTTTGACTGCTTCGAAATCCTTTCATGAAATTTCGTATACAGGCGTTTTTTGGGACGATAAATTCAAATTTGTGGTTCATTTAGGTGTATTTTTTATAGGGCGCCACCGGCAACCATTTCAACCGATGCAACTTCTTTGTGCTACCCTGTATAACATTTTGGACTCAAAAAATCGATTCTCTCATTCTTTTCAATTGAAAAAGGTACACTTCTTTGAAGTTGCTAGGATCAATCGTTTCAGAGAAAAATGCATTTAAAGCCAAAGGGTCCCAAAACCTCTCCGAAAATTATTCCCATTCAAATATTTAATTTAAATTCATTTTGAACATTTCTAAGGCTAAATGCATGAGGATTTTCAATTGCCCTCTTACAAGTAGAAGTGGTAGGCTATGTAATTGTTGTTTTTAAGTGTTCTGAATATTATGTTTCATGAAATATGTTGTTGGGAAAGATATAAAAGAAACGCGAATTATTTTTTCAACTTTACCACCCTGTATCTCGGAAACGAAGCATTTCCGGACCCATGTTCATAGGAACTTTTTTGCTTGAAATGATGTAATCTATCACCCATTTCAGTTTGTCGGAAACAAATCAGAACACCCTGTTTATTGCTGAATCGCATTATTGGGACATGTAAAATAAACAGTGTTTTACCTGTCATATTGAAATATTATCTGTTACTATTTGTCTATTTGACAATCCGAAAGTTTGTTTTCGGTGTCAGGAAGACTGAGAACCTCTGCTTTATATTGGGATAATGCATGGCACTTTTTCCCCTCGTCCTGTATGTTTTCTTTCATGTTTTCTAATGTGGCGTTCTTCTTTGTGACGCTTCAAGAACCCGTTTCAAATCTGGCTACCAGTTGGGATAAGAGACATTCGCGGTCTCTTTATTGTTGTTGGGTCATCTGGATGATATTGCATTACTTCTGCGATAGTTGGATTAGTGTGGTTTTCGGCTTTTTCTATGATTTTTCTGTCTCTATCGGATTTGATTGATTATCTTGCTAATCTGAAGATCATTCCTGATATTTCTATTCCTGATGAACCAAGGGGAGTCTGTTATTTGACGTAGGATTTTGCTTTGAATTACCTCCAAAGTATTTAGGTGGGTCGCTGCAGCTTGTCCCCAGACTGATGAGCAATACAACATCACTGGCAGTAGGTATGGTGCTTTTACGGCCGAATTCATAGTTCACCCTTGAGGGCGAGTGTGAGTCTGAGATCGAGTGTGAGTAGCTGTTTCTGTTTCATAAATCATACTCAGTGAGTGGAGTGTGAGTTTTTCCAGCCTCAACATGAGGGACGGCGATAGAACCTTTGAGATGAGTTTTTGGTCATTCTGACAGGTTCTCTTCGGCCGTTTTTTAATTTAATTTTGTTCACATCGTAGCGAAAAGAGTAATGAATATTGAAGTTTCGTTATAAAATGTAGGATTTTCGAATCTGACAGTGAAATGAGAGTCGTAAACAGCCGTATACGAAAGAGCTGCATTCAAGATATGGAGAACCCTCTAGAAATTCACTACTCCACACATATCTGTTGAAGTGAAATGCCAAAATAAGAAAATGCAAAATATAGATTGATATACCTATTACCCTTCAATATAAGGTTTCATATTCTGAGGAATACATCCTTTAGAAAATAACAGGAAGATAATACAGTATAAGTTTTTGGAACAATGATGTGTTTGTGAATTACCCCTCTTTAACTTTGAATATTCGAAATTCCCGGGCAGCTGAGGGGCGTGGGCATGCGTGTTTCGTTACTTCCTACACGTTTGACATTGGGGGTACAACAGTCAACAACATCACTTTTCATTTGTAAATATAACAAACTCACGAGAGATTTTGTTGTTTCTCAAGTGTTTGAGTTGATTTATTTGTTCTTTGGACTGAAGAATCGTGAAAATGGACCCATCAAATTATTTATTATGTTCGGATCATATTCATCGAGGACGATAAATATGAGTTTTGGGCACTCACCTTTATCAACTGCAGAAGATTTATCTATCTAATATGGCTAATTCCGAAGATTAAATGTATCCTGATATTTTTATCCATCATTCAGTAGAAAATATGAGTGGTGGTACAATGAATGGAATGATATTTATTCTTGAATATATGGAAAGGAAAAAAAAATTTCATTAGACCAGAAGGATTAACAAGGTATGGTGAAGTATGTTCAAGACATTTTTATTCAGGTGAATAAAACATTGAAAATCTTTTACAGGTTACCATTTGCTAGGATGGTGGTTATGATCTTCTCTGTGCGGTGCCTTACCGGCCGAACTGAGGCCTAGTGGCCCATTGTTCACCCGCATCATTCTACAGAGACTCAGCTCCTCAGACACGAAGACAGAAATGTCGCGAGCCTGCCAGGAGTGGTCCCTCTCACCATAGGAATAGAAGGTGTTGGATTTCCTAGGTGTGTTGACCTTAACTCAGTAAGGTTTTCACAGTTGAACAAAATATGCTCAACCGTTTCATCAGTACTCCTGCACCACCGGCATAGGGAGCAGCTCGTCAATCCCATTCTCTTCAAATGCTTGTTAAACAGGTGACCAGTCAATGCACCAGTCACCAGACTGAGTTGTTTCCTCTCCAGCAGCAGAAGCCTATTGACCTCAGATCGCGAGGACGGTCTCTCAATGAGAATCCTCGACCACCTCAGGCCCCCCCTGCGCTCCATTCCGAGGAAAATTCCCTGTTCAGCCAGTTCCTGAAGAAACTTCTGACAGATGTGCGACAGATTGGCAGCGAAGGCTCCGGACCAACAAATGCTAATCCGGCTCCCCGCCTAGCCAGTTCATCTGCCTTGACGTTACCAGGTATATCCGCATGAGCCGGACACCAGACCACTTTTTATGATACAATAATATTTCATTACTTGACCACCAGTTTATTGCACCAGAGGAAGTAGTTAGATGTTGGGAACACTCAAAACAAAACTGTGAAGACGCAGAGATTAGCCAGTGTCAAACTTAATATTTGGACTTATGAGAAGGAAATATATAATTTTATTGGATGTACTTCTAATTCACTGTTAGTGAAAAGTCAACTGACAAAATTGTTGTGATACCACAAGTTTTAATAAATATATCCCTGAAATAATATCACTTGACTAAAACTTATCTGGACTTCTTTCAATTTGCAGCATATGTTTTGTATTTATATGAAACTTGTAAAAGCTAACGTATAATGGATATCTTCACTTTTTTGAGAAAATAGCATAAACATACTCATTTCTTACTTTTTATTATTAAATTAATTATCATTTCACATTACATGATTATGTTTTTTTTACGTTGTGAATAATTGAAATTCAATTATTTATTTTCGTAGTCTATCATTATTTTAAGAAATTCATTGAGGAATAAATATTATAAATATCATTTGACTTGATGCAGCAGCATTCATTGTTCCCACTAAATAATTGGTAATATCAGGAAACATTTTGTCTGTGAAATGAGCCACGTTAGATAGATGAATATCTTCTTTCTGCAGTTGACCAAGGTGAGTGCCCAAAACTGATATTTTTCTACATATTGTCCTGGATGAATATGATCTGAACTTAATGAACAATTTGATGGGTCCATTTTCACGATTCTTCAGTCCAAAGAACAAATAAATCAACTTCAAACACTTGGGAAATACCAAAATCTCTCGTGATTTTGCTATATTTACATAGGAAAAGTGAGGTTGTTGTACTCTCACCTGTCCAACTTGCACGAGGACCAAACAAATATTCGACCATATTCGTCATTTATCGGCGTTGCCAAGTCTATTTTTCAACAAGACCTTCACTCACGTAAGGATACTTGGAGTACGCTTTATGAAATGGGCGCTAAGGGTGAGTGCTGAGTAACCCTTATCGGAGTAGCACTCGGACCCTCAGCTTGAGGGACGACTATGAATTCGGCCCTTATAAAGTCTGAGCTTGTTGTCAAGGTTCAGGTAACTATTTCTCGCCATGAGGGGATACATTATGTTCACTTTATTATTGATATTCTCAATTTGGTATTTCCACGTAATTTTTCTATCAAATATTATGCCCAGCGGCGACCGCCGTATTTATCATTCATGTAGATATCGAGGAAAATAAACCGAAACAAGAATAATTTCGTTCCGAAATTGTTCTGTTGGGTCGCTCTCAATTCGGACCATCCCCTGTATACCGTTTTACGATGTTTCGATTAAGAGTGACCGCGTCTAATTAATTTCTTTGGATGTCCTGTTCCAAGAATTAGACTCTCCGGAAATAATATTGTGAATTATAATAATTCTCATTATTATTTCAACCGTCCGTTTATTTATTTTCCCGACGATGAAACATGGAAAATGATACCGATTATTACCAGAGAAAGTCCATTACGTTCAATTTCATTTCGTTAATTTTTCCGAATAAATGAAATTGGAAAATTGAGAAATTCGGAATAATATAATACGAAATGAATTATTTCAATTTCGATTTCCAACCCATGTAGAAAAACACCAGTCCGAGATGCAGTTTGTTATTTACCGTTTTTTCCGACACATGCTGCTCGTGTTTTTCGGAGGTTGGGAATTTGATAAGGAAATTGTCCTCCGTTTTAGTTCCGATTTTGACCGAATATTCCGAATTTTCTCGAAGCCGAAAATGGAGTTTTGGGAGAAGTGGCCAATCCGAGAGCACCGTTTTAACCCCGCCGTCGAATTTTCTGGAATTTTGACGCATGTCTTGGTCGGAGGGGACATGCCGTTAAAACCAGAATTCGCCCGAAAAATTATTATTCAGCTCCGAGTTTTCGTGTCGCTAGTTAGTTTCCGTTTCTTTCCTTGCTTCAAAGTTAGATTCTTTTTCTTGAATTTAGCCAGTTTCACTTGCAAGTAAAATAAATTTTAAAAGTAAATAAACTACTTTCTAAAATTCGTTTTTCTACAAACGTCAAAAAATGACAAGGTTCGCGCATTAGCAAGAATATGCGAAGTGACCATAGAATTTATAACTCTCAATGGAAGCGGCGAGGGAGAGAGAACTGTTATGCCAAGAGACAGATAGAGCTAGAACAGGCAAAAAGCGCGCCAAAAGCTTTGATTACGAGTAATAACGAGATTTTAGGAGAGGATTCATGGTTTTTTAAGAGTTTTTTGAGTGTTTTTCAGATCATTTGAAATGGTTGGTTCTTGTGCGGCAATAAACTGTACTAACAGGTTTAAAAAAAGAGATAGGAATAAAATGATGTACAAATGCCTTTTTATTGATGAAAGTTTCACTATATAGGTAATGGTAGACGCTAGTGGGTTCACAGATACTAGGTTTAAAAAGGCCTAAATATTAAATTTCACAAGTGAGATTTCCTATACATATATATTTTTCTTATCTGGTTTTTATTTACCTGTATTATTATCTTTATTTATATTTTACAATTTGTTTGAGTTATGATGAGGCCTTCTCTCATTTCTAGATCTTCAAAGGATGAAATTCTTAGAAAAAAATGGTTGCAGGCTTTTCGAAGAGAAAATTTCATTCCAACGAACGCCTCTCTAATTTGCAGCAGGCATTTTGCTGAAGAAGATTATTTTATGAATGTTCATGGAAATAAATATTTGAAAGTAGGATCAGTGCCGTCCATATTTGACTTCTCTGAATCAGAACAGAAAAATCGCAGAAATATATCGCATTTTTATTGTAAAATATCATAATGAAAGGGATAATAGGCGATTATATTTATTAAAAATATAGATTTTCAAATTATTCATGATAGAAACGATCTCGAAAGATAATTCCCTTTTTTCTTTACGGGAATATTCCCTTTTTTATATATTAATTTTTGTAACTATTGAAGGAAATAACCTATTAGGCCATGTGATCATTGATTATAAATAAATATTCATATTTGCACCAAAAAATTCCAATAAAACGCACTGATAAGAGATTTTCATACGTATTCAACGCCTTTCAAATGGATTTCGCGGGATTTTTGCCTTGACTAGCTCTATCTCTGTTTCGGCATCACACCGTTCCAACGGCGGCGAGTGACAGGCCTGATCCATGTTTAGTAAATCTATGGAAGTGACCCTTTTTTTCATTTCCTTTGTTACTATGACACCGTGCGCGAAGTAGTGTGCGAAATACTTACTTCGCACACTGCATGTAAACTATATGGGATTTTTATATTTTAACTTGGTAAATTTCTTGAAATCCACGTTTTCTTTAACATTGAGTGTTTCTTTCAACATAGAATATATTGCCCATAGTTATAATACCTAATTACTTGATTTGGAAAAACAGTTCAAACCAGTTCAATATTTTTTTTCATATTAAGCTAAGCGTTTGTAGAAAAAATTTTGTTTGCATCTCATGCGCGAAATACTTTGGTGATCTCGACTATTTTTTTTAACTCGGCTGCGCCTCGTTAAAAAAATCAGTTCTCGATCACCAAAGTAGCATTTCGCGCACTAGATACAAAAATAACTATTTCGTTTTCGAAAGAAGAATTCGAGTCGGTGTACCAGTGATACAGAGGTAAGGCCTTTTTGGGCTTTGAAATACTTGATTTGGCTGTTGCATTACTTTACTGTGTTCCCTTTTTCCGACCCCGCTCCTGTAAGGTTTTACACGACAGAATTCCGTTGAATTATTCCGTTAAAACAGAGTGTCTCTAGTGAATTTTTTTTTCTTTTTTTTTATTCCGCTCCAGTTCGTCCCTAGGGCACTAGGTGAGGTGTGGTTGGCTATTGCGGCTTAAGCACGACTGGCAACCCGCCTAAACTGGTTCAAGGGTGTGACCCGACCTGTTGATATAATTTTTAATTTTTTAAATTTTTTTTTTCTTTCCGTTCCCGTCCGTCCCCAGGGCATAGGTGAGGTGTGGTTAGCTATTGCGGCTTAAGCACGACTGGCAACCCATTTTTCCTGTTCCGAACCACTTTTTATCTTTAGACACAAGGATAAGTTTCTGTCGTGTACGTAATGGAACACAGTAAGGTACCCGTAGTTTTCAGACAGCCAACCGATAATTCAGATTACCGATTACCTGTTTAAGTGTATGCTCTTTTGCTGTAGAAATATATCTGTTTCTGTGTGTCATTATATTACCTTTTTTTACCGCTTACTATACATTGCTGCTGAATTTCAGGTTGGAATAACAACAGTGATACGTGTTCTTTTTTTGTTTGAATTACCTAATCTTTATTTTATCTTTGTATATTCTGGAATATTTCTTCATTTGTTTATTGTAAATATAAATTGTGTATATTGAGAATAAATTTGTATATATATTTTTGTGTGTTTCTTCATCCTGAAGGTGAGCAGACTCGATACTCGTTGGTTATCTGATAGACTCTACTCAATCGCTAAGAACTCAGATCGAACCGAGCCCTTCTCCAACTGTGTAAAGGCTACCCAGGTTTAGGTAAGTGAACGACGACAACGACGTCATCAAGGAGTTTTGACCTTGAGAAAAATTATCACAACTGGCGCCCGAGGAAAGGAAACCGAAACCGTAATTCACCAGCAGGAAAAAAAAAGGTCGTCACAAGTCCGGTAGTTGACTTATGTGTCTGTTGCTGCTCCCGTCTTCACCAGGAGCCGACTTTTTCTCAAGCCTTTTGATGACTTCTCTCAGCTCGTCCGAGGTGGTCTGTCGGATGGTCTCTTCGGTTTCTTATAGTTTGTTTTCGGTGTCAGTAAGAGAGTTTATATGCGTTACCATGGAATCCGAACCACACCACATAGATTCACGGAGATTTTTGAGATTCCTTATGCAAATTTCAAGTGAACTTTTAATTTTATCATAAAAAGGTACTCTTTGAAACCTGGATACTGTGTACCGTTTTCGGAGTATTTTGATTGGAAAATTATGAAGTAATAACCGGTACTGGTAAAAAGTGTTGATATAAATTCATAGATTATATTCATAGGTACTAATAAGTTAGCATTATTCGCGAAAATTGAAAAAATTTCGAAGACCCAATCTAATTAAATTGTATTTTATGCTATATGAGCCTAGGTTCAATACTACCTAGTACGAACCGTGTAACTAACGCCCTCTATGAGACTCAGGCATAAAAACATATTTGTTTGATTTGTGACCACCTTGTGAAATCTTGCAATCACAGAACAGGTATGAATATTCTAGATATCTATATTTTCTTTATGGTTACAATATGTTACGGACCTTAACTTATGCGTTTCATGCGCATTTTTGCATTATAAGATATCAAAGAGACAACACATTTTTGTAAAAGGAGAAATTGTATTCTATCGCATTAATAAACAATAAAAATTCCAAATAATAATTATTAGTTTATGCAAAACGGCGTAAACAATTTGGTGACCCCGACGTGATTGAAATTAATGGAAAAAACATCGATCAACAATAATCAACTGCTGCAGCTACCGAGTGCAAGGAAAGTGCTTTGATTTGCTATTGTAATTATTCCTTTGAATACTTCAATTTGCGTACATTAGTACATTCTACTTTCTAACTAATACCTAACACAAAACATTTACTGAGTCAACCTAAATTGTGAATTTTTCAGGCTAATGTGAATTTCGAAACAGTGATTTCTGAAGACAGCACAACGGTTATTTGAAACTCGCCTAGAGGTTATTCATGAAATCAATCATAATACATACATCTTTTTTTCCCTTCCACGCTCTGTATCTCGAATACGGATGGGGTTCTTCTTCTTCTCTATGCGGTGCCTTACCGGCCGAACTGAGGCCTAGTGGCCCATTGTTCACCCGCATCGTTCTATAGAGACTCAGCTCCTCAGACACGAAGACAGAAATGTCGCAAGCCTGCCAGGAGTGGTCCCTCTCACTATAGGAATAGAAGGTGTTGGATTTCCTAGGTGTGTTGACCTTAATTCAGTAAGGTTTCCACAGTTGAACAGAATATGCTCAACCGTTTCATCAGTACTCCTGCAGCACCGGCATAGGGAGCAGCTCGTCAATCCCATTCTCTTCAAATGCTTGTTAAACAGGTGACCAGTCAATGCACCAGTCACCAGACCGAGTTTGTTCCTCTCCAGCAACAGAAGCCTATTGACCCCAGATCGCGAGGACGGTCTCTCAATGAGAATCCTCGACCACCTTTTGCCCACCCTTGCGCTCCATTCAGAGGAAAATTCCCTGTTCAGCCAGTTCCTGAAGAAACTTCTGACAGATGTACGACAGATTGGCAGCGAAGGCTCCGGACCAACAAATGCTTATCCGGCTCCCCGCCTAGCCAGTTCATCTGCCTTGACGTTACCAGGTATATCCGCATGAGCCGGACACCAGATTACTTTCAAAAAGTTATCAGAGCCCAGCCCACGCAGAGCTTTCCTGCATTCTTCTACCAAAAGAGAATCAACTCTAACATCGGATAGAAATTTCAGAGTTCTCTGGCTGTCGCAACATATATAAATGTGCTGGCCAGAGTATCCCCTGCGAATATTTTCTAGTGCGCATGCAAGAACCGCAAATAGCTCAGCCTGCACAATGGAACAGTCCTTCCCCAGAGGGATAGCCTGATTGAAGTGAGGACCCATGATTCCGGCCCCAGGCCCTGTTGCTGTGACAGAGCCATCAGTGAACCAGGTGGGACCCTCTGGACTAAGAAGCCTGTTTGATGAAGACCATAGGTCTCTGTCGGGAACAATTACCCTGTAGGGTTCGTCGAAGTAGAACTTAGTGCCCGCGCGGTCACCTCTTTGGAGAAGGGGAGCGTGAGCATCCTTAACCATTTTGAGGGCCCTCGCGTGCCCAGTGAAGAGTCCTCCATCGCGCCATTGTCCCCGTTCCCAGATTCCTAGAGCTGTCTTCATAGCCACCTCCTTCACAACTAGGTGCAAAGGAGGGAGACCCAGCAGACATTCCATCGCTGCTGTAGGGGTAGACCTCAGAGCGCCTGTAATACTTAAACAAGCTTTCCTCTGGCATTTAGTCATAATGTTCTGGTTGACGGCCCTCTCCATAGAAGGCACGGATGGGGTTACGAAATTCTTTCACTAATCAAACCCTAATTATTTTTCAGTTTTCTACCTATCCAATAGACCTTTTGTTGGAACTCCCTGTATTTATTGCATTTATTTCCATTTACCGAAATTATCTTTATTTTAGGCCTCTTAAATGAATGCTATTTCATCAAACTCTCTTGCCATGGTAACATGAGAAAACCAGCCAGCATAGAAATGCTTCATTTTGTGATACTTTCAATCCTTGTACCTTCCGCCAACAGTGGATTTGCATGCCTTGAAAACCTATGTGTTCATGGAGTATGCGTGGATGATTTAAATTCGACATATTTGTGCTACTGCATCGATGGATACACTGGAATACACTGCCAAACTAACTGGAATGAATGCTGGTCAGATCCATGCCAGAATGGGGCCACTTGCATAGATGGGATAGCGATGTTCAATTGCTCATGTGCTTCAGGATTCACGGGTAGGATTGATCAGACTGTGGACTCCATGACTTCTTTTCTGTACTGCGACCAATTAGGTCTTTTCTGCGTTACCATAACATACTAAAGCTTTCACCCAAGAATATGACCTCCTTCGCAAAGTTGATTTTGTCCTAGGATACCTCGATCTTATGTCGGCTGGTGCCAAGGTTGCAACACCCAGTAGATTAAGCATTTTTAAGCCAATACATTGCTTTAGCATAATATGTGCTCGGTGGTTTCTGCGGCCGATTCACATGACCTATAGGTATCGGAGTTTTTCCTCCGATCTTCTTCAGGTGATATCTCGTGAAACAATTTCCTGTGAGAAACCCAATAAGCTGCCTCAACTCGTTCTTTGACAACGTAAGCGCTTGTTGAGCCGTCTCTTTGAAAGTACAATCAGCCTCTTCGCTTGTTTCTGGCATGTTGTATTTATCCAGTGAGAGCGTTTCTTTCTTTTTCCCAATCATTGACCTCTGCCCTAATCAGTACCTTTAACATAAGGGCACGAGTCCAGCGGCTGCACTCAAGATGGTTGAGGCCATCCTCAACTCTCTTCCTCTTCATCATCTGATCCTTCTGATTTTGAGGCCCTTACACCAGGGAATTTCTTGGTTTTCCGCTCCCTCACAGCTCCTCCTGACAACGATGTCAGTTCTGTGTTTGTAAACAGTTTATCTCGTTGGCAACTAGTCCAGCGACTTCAGCAGGATTTTTGGAAGCGTTGGATTCAGGTACATACCTTTCAGCAAGGTTACAAGTTGTTACAGCCATCTATACCCCTATTCTTCCAGGTACTGTAGTCGTCATTCGAGGTGATAGTCAATCTCCTCAGAAATGGAGTATCGGTCCTATATCATCTGTTTTTCCTGGAACTGACTCCACATTAACTGGTGTAGCTGATGTTACTGCTTCCTCTGGGATAATTCGACGTCCAGTCGTGAAGCTGTGTCCTCTTCCAAGTGAATAGATGGCCCTTTTTTCGTCTGTTCATTCCTTGCAATTGATCTTACTGGAGGGATTCTTCAGGGCGGGCGGCATGTTCAGCCGTGAATGCTCCCTAGCTCTTGGAGAAAATTGTTCTGATTGCTGGCGCCACTTGCGGTCGCGGAATGAACCCGGTCGGTAAACAAACATCGCTATTAATCAATTAATTTTTTCAAGTATCGAACTCTGCGCTCTGATTCGAGAAGTGATCAAATTTGAGTTATAGATAATTATAAAAATTCATGTATCATCTTCTGATAAGCACCTATTTCGATTTGATCTATTCTTCTGTTAAAACCGATTAAGCAATTTAGAGTGAAGTGTGGGGGGCTCGAACAGCTAAGTGATAACCACAAAGCCGGTGCAGAAAAGATTAATCATCCCTTTCCCTATCACCAACGTCTCTTCTGCTACCAGATTGGGGGTGAATTCACCAACACCTTCTCTCTCTTTCAACTCTCGATGTGATTGCACACAAATATTCATCCGTAAATTGCTGAATCTTGTAATTGTCGTCTGAAATTGGTTGAAGTCATTTGCAACCATTTACAACATTTGCAAGGGCATCAGCTTCCTCTTTTCTCTCAAAATTCTAGAAGGCAGGAATCCTTTGTTGTACTCCTCAAGTGTTGTGAGAGATTGTTTACAGTTCCAAATGATCCTAGACGAACAATCATCGGTCATCAGTTGCCTTAGAGCCATCTGATCTGATTTGGCAAACAAATCGTTGATTAAGATTCGAGTCTATTTTTTATGTCACAAAAATGAACTGAAATTTGCACAGAAATAATGACAATTCATCAATCAACGTGATCGGGGTTTTTGCCGTATATCGTGCGTTCAAAAAAATTTGTGGTCAAGTAAGCTGTGGATTCTATTTTTCCTAAGAGTCTATGAGGGGAAAAACAGAATCTCTAGCTTACTTGAACTCGAATTTTTCCGAGTCTATTGGCGAATCCAATTTACGTTGATGGCGCTGCGAACTGTAAACAAACTTTGACGTTTGTTAGTACTATTTTCAAGATTAGTATAGCGAGATGGAGGTTTTTGTACAATTTTCTTGAAAATCTATATATTTATTGGACATATTGAAAGTAAATTAGTGGATTGTGGTTAATGTTTTATAAAGCTATAAAATTAAGGTGAAAAATTGGTTCAATCAGTCTAATCCTTGGCGAAATAGACAATAATTCAGCAGGAACAATGGTGCACTATTCGAGCTTGAATACCGTTTTCAATTATTTGGGGGCTGCACCCAATAAAAGATGCATAATAGAAGGTGAACAAGTCCTCAATTGTAAGCACCCAATATTGGTGGGCATTGAAGTTATTGGTCCTTTATCAAAAGGAGAATACCTCTTCGTTATAGTGAATTACTATAGCCGCTAAAAAGAAATTTCACATAATGCGATAAATAACTGCTGCTAATACCATAATGATACTGAAAGTAGTTTGGAAAACCCTCTGTCAATTAACAATTATCTAATTGTTGAAAGGAAGAGATGTAGTGTATGGATTGGTAAAACGTATTCAGATCCCGATGTAGTTGAACGAGGTATAGACTCTTGAAGTTGAGATATGACTATAATAATATAATAACTGGATTGGAAAGTGAATACAGGTATTGACAGAATGTAACAGATGTATCATTCGTATAGGTATATAGTTTGACTGGGAAAGTAAATACAAGGAGTTAAGTTAAATAGTAGGTATTTTATTTCAACCCTATCAAATAAAGTGTATAAAAAGTGTGATTCTACTGGCATAATGGATGATTAAATTAATAATGGTGTTTTTTGCTCCATAAAAATAATGGCACCTTGCTTTCAAACTAGTGCTTTACTAACTGGGAAACCCCATGATATATGTGGTTGGTCAACAATTTGTTATTCCAGGCCTTGTATCAACTTATTCCAGTACATCGAAGGCATTGGTGATATGAACTGATGCTGCATTTTTCTTAGGAAACCTTTGAAAATGTATAGTCCTATTCTTGCTTTTTGTCGATAAACAATTGAAAACACAACAGTTACAGTTATGAACTGTTCTTTTACGATTAGAAGAACTTTGTTCCATTTGTTCACTCACGATGCACTAAGATGTAACTGAAAATAATGTTTATTATAAAAAATTCTAGATTATTGTTGATTATATTAATGAATTAATGCACAACCCAGTAGTTGAAAACTATGAAATTGCATTTCTGAATCGTGAACTGAAAAACTTAGCTCCAAACAGAATCTTTCAACCTAAATCTCTATATATTCATTTGAAAGCACTAATATACAGGATGTCCCGTAAATACCACGCGAAAGTGACACTGGAGATAGATTGGCATTAGGTCTATCAGATAGCATCAACATGACCTCAGTAAAAGTCCGCTGGTTTTCGAGATATAACCACTTTTGCAAACAAAAAATGAAAGAGAAAGTGAGATAAAAGAGAAAGAAGAGCAAAAATAATGGTTGTTTGAAACGGTTGCGAGGAAAGAATATCAAGCAACATGTAATTTGGCAACAGGTGATACTTGTGCATTTTTCCTAATTTTTAATTATTTCGGCATAAACACATCTCTCGCGACAAAATTATAATTTCTAAGGTTTTGACATAAAAAAATTGGTAGTGTTGTATCATTTTGAAAAGTGCTGGAAATGGACCAGTTTTTACGATTATTTGTCAATTCAGTCTGATTTTTTTTCACATCAGTCAGTCAAACTTAAGTTAACGTTTTAACTTCGTCATAAAATACAACAAGTTAGACATTTTTTAAAGGATTTTGTTCTAGTTCTCGGTGAAGTTATTACTTCATTGTTTAAAGCAACTATTCAGGGTAGCCTAGGTGAAAAAAAACATGAGTTTGAAGACCGAAAATTGGAGATTTTCGAAAAAACACAAAAGTGGTTATATCTCGAAAACCAGCGGACTTTTACTGAGGTCATGTTGATGCTATCTGAAAGACCTAATGTCAATCTATCTCCAGTGTCACTTTCGCGTGGTAGGTATTTACGGAACACCCTGTAAATACCTTTTCGGATATTTTTCTTGACTCAATATTTCTGCTGCAAAATCCAGTACAATATAACAATAACCACAATATAAATACTTCAAATAATGATAAAAAACACTTCTAAGTCGAGACAACCAAACTAAACAGTAAAACCATTGTTTAAGGAGAAGATAGTTAGTTACTCGCCCTGCTAAGAGCATTGGATGTGCGTATGTGGCGGTACCTATTAGAATTATGTGGCAAACTCTGAATTTTTAGGGTCCATCCTAATACGCCCTCTTGGCGGATACTTGAATAATTACTTATCGGTAAAGAGGTTTCTACTTCTGCTATGAAACTATATTTTTATGACGTGAAGTTTGAAGAATCGAAACATTCGAAACTGAGTAAATTCCAACACATGTTCGTCGATGAATAGAGTAAGCCAGGGTTCCAGTTGGGAATTTTATTACTTTGATAATTACAGGGTCTGTTTATGTTATGCGATTCTAGTTTTTCTATTCTAAAGTAGTGAAGGGAATAAGTTTGAAATTTGAATCGTAGTTGAAGGCAAAATATGAAATAGAAAAAATTGAATATAAGAATAATTTTTGGTTTTTGCTAAACTAAACGTGTTTTAATTTGAATCGCAAAACGTGAATTTATTTGATTAGACTTTATTTTGAACAAGTTTTTTTTGATAGCCATGAATTCTTCTTCAAACAAATGCGACGAATAATTAGTACCAACGTGAGGTCTTTGCACTCACGAAAACTATGATAAAAACATTACCTATTTAAAAAGTTATCGCAGCGAAATTGAGGCGTTTTCCTTATTATTAAATTATTTCGGTTCAGAAATACGACTGAAGTTTCGAAATACTGACAATACTGAAATGTATTATTATTGGCAATATATTTCTAATCAATGTCATTGGAAAAAAAATATGCTTTGTTTCTCTTGTGTTGAATTCTTGAGTCAATATCGACTTTGGCGGCAATAAATCGTATACCTGATGACGAGACGTGGTCAAATTCAATATATCCGATTGAAGTGAATTTCATTTCGTGAAGGAAGATTGGTATATATTATACTTAATATTCATGCAAAATTTCAAAAATCGCATTGTGTAAACAATAGAAAATTCAATTGAAATTCGAAAAAAAAAATTGCTATATTTCCAAAACAAGATATCCGTTTCAAGTGAAATTTATTTTGTGTATGAACATTGATATACTGAATGTGTAAGAATTGGAAGTGTCTAACTCGAAACTGTAGAACTGTATTTTATTTAGGGATCTACTTGATATTCGTAAAAAACTTGTATTTTAAACAACTAAATTTTATTACTTCTTCAGACCGACATTTCTTTATTACATCTGTCATCTGTCTTACACTAATTCATAGAATACTAAAAATGACATACATCAATACAATCATAGAATAGGATGAAGGCAGGTTTGTCAATGACAACATATTATATAATTCTAACACCGTCCCTCAAACCTGACTGCAAAGATTTAGCATTTTAACAAAATTATTAAACTTAACACAATCAAGACTCTTAGTCAATATATCTGCTATTTGTTCGTTAGTGTTAACATATGTAACATCTATTAGTTTTTTAGCTATTAAATCTATTACAAAATGATATTTCACTTCGATATGCTTACATCTTCTGTTGTTTTCGAAATTTTGAAGCAATTTGATGGTACTCTGATTGTCCTCATATAGAGTTACCGGCGTATCATATTCAATTTCAAAATCATCAAGAATATTTACAATATACAAAAGTTCACAACATGCCATACATAATGCCACAAATTCAGATTCAGTGCTTGAAAGGGTAACAATTGACTGCTTTTTCGAAGTCCAAGACACCAAATTATCAAAGAGTACAAAACAGTAACCACTTATGGACCTTCTGTCTTCAGTATCGTTAGCCCAATCAGCATCTGTATATCCTACTAATTTGTAAGAAGATGAATGAAATCTTAATTTATAATCCACAGTAAATCTCAAATATTTCAAAACTCTCAATAAATGATTGAAATGTTCATCCGTTGCATTTTCTTGAAATTTAGAAAAATATCCAACACAAAAACATATATCAGGCCTACTTCCCATCATTATGTACATTAATGAACCTAATAGTTCTCTATAGGGCAAGTTAGTTTTGAGTTCACTGTCACAATTCCTTTTTAAATTTAGGTTCTTCTCAATAGGTGTTTTATAAGGTTTACAATTTTCAACATTGAATCTTTTCAACACATTTCTGATTGCTGAACTCTGATCAACAGTAATGATCTTTCTATGAAAATCTCTTTCCACATGAATGCCTAAGAAAACCCCAATATCACCCAAATTTTTCATTCTAAAGCTACTACATAGATTTGTTTTTACATAAGTGAGAAAATTTTTATCATTGCATGCCAACAAAATATCATCTACATAGAGCAAAAGATAGCATCGAATGTTCCGTTTAATATATGTGAACAAGCAAAAGTCTGATTTAGACCGCCTAAAACCCAACTTAGTCATAAATGAATTGAAACGATCATTCCATATCTTCGGTGCCTGCTTTAAACCATAAATCGACTTTTTCAAAACGCAAATTTTCTTTTCATTAGTTTTATCAATTTTAACCCCTTCTGGTATCATCATAAATATTTCTTCAGATAAGGTACCATTCAAAAACGCATTTTTGACGTCTAGTTGTTGCAAATATAAATCATAATTAACACAAATGGATAAAAGTATCCTAAAGGTTGATAACTTAGCCACTGGAGCATGGGTATACAAACTGTCAATTTCTTGCTCAAAACCGCGAGCTACTAGTCTAGCCTTATAAAATACCTTACCTTCATTATTCGTTGTTGTTTTAAAGACCCATCTGTTGCTAATGATTTTCTTACCCTCAGGCCTATCAACTAATTGCCATGTATTATTCTGTTCCAAAGCCTTCAATTCATCCTCAATTGCCTCCTTCCATTGATCCCAGTTTGCACTTCTTTGAGCTTCTTGGTATGATCTAGGAGTATCGTTTGACTCACACAGTAGAGCCAAACTGCCAAAACCAACCTCATAATCCTGAAGGTGAGATGGTAGTTGTCTGTTTCTTTTTGGTCTTCCCTCTCTCTCTTCATCTGCATCTTCAGATTGTTCTTGTTCCTGTTCCTCTTCATCATTATTCTCTATAGTATTTTCTGTAACATACTCATGAAACTCGGAATATTTTGGTCTATCAAAATCACTAAATTTATATTCATTAAATATAACATTTCTACTATGCAAAATTGAATTTTTACTTTCATTCCACAACCTATAACCATTTTCTGCATAACCTATAAACCTACATCTAATTCCTTTTTGATCAAGTTTTGTCCTTAAACTATCTGGGACTCTGGCATAACATATGCAACCAAAAATACGCATGTTAGAAACATTTGGTTTCCTTCCAGACCACAATTCAAAAGGAGTTTTATCTTTAAAATGATTTGACTGAGTTCTATTTGTTATGTATGCTGCAGTTAAAATCGCTTCTTCCCAAAAAATTTTACTCATTTTCGATTGCGTAATCATAGCTCTTGCTTTGTCTAATAATGTTTGATTCATACGTTCTGCAACTCCATTAGTTTGTGGAGAGTATGGGGGAGTATAAAGTATTTCTATACCTTTGTCTGAACAAAACTTTTTGAATGAATTTGAAGTGTATTCACCCCCATTGTCACATCTAACCTTTGCTATTCTCTTGTCACTAAATAACGATGCTACCTTTGACTCATAATTTTTAAGACAGTTAAATACCTCATCCTTACTTTTGATAATGTATACCATAACAAATCTAGAGAAATCATCAATAAATGTTACAAAGTATCGATTTCCATTATGTGAAGTTGGTGTGATGGGACCGCAAACATCGGTGTGTATCAATTCCAAAACTCTTGATGATCTTACAGTTCTTGAATAATAAGGTAAATTTTTCTGTTTTGAAACGATACATACCTCACACATACCCTCATCACCTCTATCTTTGATCTCTAAACCATTTACTAAATTCATATTTTTAATATTCAATAGTGAACTGTAATTTAAATGAGCATATCTTTTGTGCCACAAATCAAAATCGTTACGTACAGACAAATTTGCTGTGTCGGTGGTACCACTTACAATCTTAAGTAATATTTTATATAAGTTTCCAACTCGTTTGCCTTTAACATAAATTTTCTTATCCTTTTCTATTGAAATAGCACCATCAGCACATATAATTTTAAAGCCTACCTTTTCAATAGTTGAAATTGATAACAGATTTACCCTTAAGTCAGGAATACAGTACACATTTTTCAAGGTAATTGGAATTTCTTGGCCTCCAACAATACTCAGAACTTTAATATCTCCACTGCAGATAGCTTCCATTGTTTTTCCCTTCTCTGCCAACTGAATCATCTTCGGAGGGTTGAATATGACCTTGTTAGTCATAGCTTCTTCTGAATTAATGTAGTGGTGTGTAGCCCCTGAATCTGCATACCAGCATGTACCTTCGCTGACTATCTCCTTGGACTCGGACAGGAATGCCACATCCTCAGGACTGCTTCTCTCATTTTTAACATTTTTATCCTTGTCTGAGGAAAAGTGTGCATGAGGTTTATTTCCTTGAAATTTTCCATTTCTACACTCTGATGCCTTATGACCTAGTTTGTTGCACCTGAAGCATTTTACACCACAAACTTCTTGTAGATGACCTATTTTTCCACATCGATTACATTTCTTGGAGGTTTTCGAAGCAATGAATGATGCTGATACTTCATGCTTCGTGGTTCCATTTCTTCTGTTGATTTTGAACTCAAGTAACTTCTTCTTTACATTTTCCCAGTTTAAGTCATCTTCTGAAAATGTTCGTATTGCTGTTACAATGTTCTCATATTCTTTGGGCATCGACAATAACAGGAAACATCCCATATCTGATTCTGAGAAATTTGCTCCCAGTGCTTTTAATTCTCTTAGGATTTTGTCGTATTTTGAGAAATGATGTTGAAGATCTTCATTTATGTTGTATTTTAAGTCAACCAGTTCTTTTAGAAGGTAATATTTTGAACAGTTTCCCTTTTTTGCAAAGACAGATTCCAATTTATCCAGCATACCTTTAGTAGTCTTTATGTTTTTAATATATTCGAGGTGCGAATCGGCTACGCATTGTATGACTACGTTTCTTGCTTTGTGATCCTTTTTAATCCAACTTGGATCGGTTTCTCTGACCTCTGTTAGTACTGAATGAACCTCCATCGATTCTAGTACTGATTCCAAGCGGAATTTCCAGTTGTCAAAATTATCACCCTTGAACGGGATGATCCCATGTTTATTTTCGGCACTGTTGAATTCCATTTTAATTTCTTTTGCTTCAGCTGGTCAGCCTCGTATTTAACTTATCCCTCGTTCCACGTGTTGTTTCTAAGTTAGCCAGTAAATACTGGGCCCATAACCATGTAAGAATTGGAAGTGTCTAACTCGAAACTGTAGAACTGTATTTTATTTAGGGATCTACTTGATATTCGTAAAAAACTTGTATTTTTAACAACTAAATTTTATTACTTCTTCAGACCGACATTTCTTTATTACATCTGTCATCTGTCTTACACTAATTCATAGAATACTAAAAATGACATACATCAATACAATCATAGAATAGGATGAAGGCAGGTTTGTCAATGACAACATATTATATAATTCTAACAGAATGTTCATTCAAAATTTCAAGAGGTTCGCATCATCCGAACCATAGATTTGGTTTTTTTAATTGTCAATTTTTTACATATTCCAGTTTTTTTATTTATATTTATTTATATATTAAGTATAAAGTCCTATACAAATTTTTGCGGTTAAAGCATAGATATACTAACCTTACATGGATGAGGCCTGTCATTCAACACTTTCGGAGAATGTGATGCCAAGAGAGAGATAGAGCTAGAGGTGGCAAAAAGCTCGCAAATCCCATTTGAGAGCCAATCATAGAAATGGAAGCGGCGAAAGAGAGAGACTCGTGATGCAAAAAGAAAGATAGAGCTAGTGGTGGCAAGGTTAATTGAATTAATTTAATTTTTTGAGAATAATTTGTTTTTTTGCTATTTTTCAGACGTGTTTCAATTTAGTACATATTATATATTAGTATATGTAGCAAAAAAACAAATTATTCTCAAAAATTTAAATTAATTCAATTAATCTTGCCACCACTAGCTCTATCTTTCTTTTGGCATCACGAGTCTCTCTCTTTCGCCGCTTCCATTGGAGTTATAATTTCTATGGGTTAAAGCCTCATTGTTCCGCCAACGAGCGTTCGAAAGGGCTTTCTTAATTTTTTTATACTTATATTGCAATGGAAATTTCAATTAAACGAGTAGTGATCAGGGTACGAATGTGTCTTTTGAAAATTTTGCTTACAATTATGAATTTTCTAGGAATATCTTGCTTGGTTTGAACTGATACCTCCTGTAACGTGAACATATACGATGAATTTCTCCTGAAAATGGCGTTAAAAAAATGCAAGAAAAGCCCCGAACAGGTACTTTTGAGCGCTCGTCTATTAGTAGAGCAATAATTCTATCACATCAAAAGTGTATGGGACTTGAGATTCATGCTTAGTATATGAATGCAAAATCTAGGCACGACCGGAATTATGTTCTGGAAATGATTAAAAAAATGAAATATGTAAAAATCCAGTAATAACATTAAATTAAATTATATTGTTAACATTATGGCCACAAAATTTTGCAAAAGGCTTATTATGGGCATCTTGCATGTGGCCGCAAAATTTCATATCGATTGGTTTTGTTTTGTCTGAGATATGGAGGGACGGAAATTTTGAATGGCCACATTTTATGGAACACCCTGTACGATTTGGCTGGTTAAAGAACCTCTCAAGTCTCTAGAACAAACAGAACAGAATTGTATTTGACAACAGATCGGATTCGTCATCACAAGGTAGAACCCTATCGTTTGAGGCCGTTTCGGCTCAAAATTCGTTAATTAGAGACACAAACCGAATATTATTATTATTATAAAGCCTGTCTATCCTCAACGTGTAAGTGTTTACTGCAGTTTATGGTCCGGCGGAGTCTTTGGGACCTTAACTAATTATTTAACTTGGCGCTATCGAGAGATGATTAACCATTTTCTTATGACCGGAATCTGATTGTATGGATATGGACAACGTTTACTTCAACAAGACAGCACTACGTGCCACTCAACCAACTAAACCGTTGATTGAGCTTTTACGGAAAAAGCTTGGTGAAAGAGAAGGACTCCGCCAATAGCCCATTGTCGATTCAATACCTCAAAGACGGAATTCGTGAGGCTATCGAGTACATAGAGTAGCCACACTTTTCGATTTTGTTATGGAAAATTTCATTAAAAAGATATTGTTCTGTGAGCGTGGTCGTGGTGGTCATTTGCATGAAGTTATTTTCCACTATAAATTAACGGCATGAAATAAACATCCGATCATTTATTTCAAAAACTATAATTCTTCTTTGAATATCAGAATGACACCTCTAACCGGAAAACCCTGTATATGCACAGCGAAGTGATTTGAAGCTTATAAGCGCTTGTTCATACTGGGAAAATTCATTCATGAATATCATTGGAGCTGTTGGTTTCATTCTATTTCTTTATGAATTCAACTTTCACCTTCAAATCCTGAACGTTTTGTGAAAAATACAAGTTTTGAAATGTTCCTTTTGAAAACACATTCATTACGGGGCTTCGATTATTGATACAATAATTATATCATTCATTTATTTAAATTCAAGAGACTACATAGGTATCTACAAACAGGATGCCCAAATTTCTTTATCATAAACATATCAGAGAATATAAAAATTTCTCAAATCATTCACTTCTTTAATATAATATTTCTTCGCTACTGAGTTAAAAAAATTCCTTCTAGCGATCTCACGACGAAATCGAAAATATTTCTCAAATCTCAAAGGCCTCAGAGTAATAAAAATTTTTATTACTCTGGACCCTCGGATATTTCATACTACAGGCATACAAGAGAGAAGTTGTGGAGCAAGATGCAAGACACGTTGACGTGAAGAAAAATAGCTCGTCACTAGAGACATCTGTTGTTCACCATACCCAAAAATTAATACTTGTCTGAATTTTCAACATTGCACATAGGCAACCCATCATGTTGGTCCTCTTCCGGAGTGGCGCCCTCTAACGATATTGTCCAATATCCTCCCATGATGTTTGAACCGAAGTAACTAACTATCTTCTCCTTAAACAATGGTAAAACAGTACATACTGACAAAGTAGGTTCGGGAATTAGCCACCAGAGGGCGCCTAGATTTTTGGATTCACCAATAGGGGAAAATAGAATCCACAGCCTACTTGACCTCGAATTTTTTTGAACGCACGTCTATGGAAAAGTCTGAATTGTTGTCTATGGTTCTATCTATATTATATGTTCTGTGGTTCTAACCGTCATAACCATGTTCTGTGGTCAAAACCAAAAATATTTTAATTAACAAAGTAGTCTGTGTTTTCACTTCACTCGCCTTAGATTTAAATTGAAAACATTTATTTCGGTATTTTCTTTGTTTATTTGAGTCCTATTTTCTCTGCTGAAGATAAACCGATCGAAAACGATGTTTTCTGGAAGTTCTATTGATAAACTACAAAATTACAAAATTATGAACAATAAGGTGACCATAACTAAGGATTTGCAGAAGTTAATCGTCAAGAAGTTAGAAGAACAAAATCACACATAGAAGGAATTCTCTGGAAAACAATCAGTATGGTTATAATATCCACCTACGACATAGACGAGCAATACCTAACAGTGGAAAAGACAAGAATCTACAAGACTGTTTCTGACAAACAAAGATCATGAAAGAAATAAGTACTTCATGTTTCGTAAAGATTGCTACATTCTTGATAATTGCTTGTATTATAATAAAATTCCTCAAGAACAAATAAACTGAACGTGCTATTGGAATAAAAACCAATTCAATACAATACCGAATGTATTCCAAATATGGATATGAGACCATATTTGAACTGAAAAAAACTTAACTATGGGAGAAAGACAAACAACCTTGCTCTGGCATATTTTATAAGTCAAAAGTATATGATTACATGAACCCCAAACATCTACTAAACAGCCTACGATGAATCTAAGTTGACCAAATGAAGATACAATTGAAAGAGGTATTATGACAACATTTTTTATACCATGTAATCTTAATTAGATGCTTCATCTTTCAGTATGATACAAATTTTATATGCTTTCACTCAAGAATATTTCTATTACTTTAACCCTAATATTACTCAATGATTCAGAAGTTGTTGTGAGGAGATGGACATACAAATTGGTAAGAGCTAAGGTAGAAGTTGAATTAAATGGAGCATGTTCTAATTACTACAATAGGACACCTGAAAAGGTGTAGAATTACTAATTAGCTTTCAGTAAAAACAGAATCATGTGAATTCATTACGTAAATCAAAACTAAAATGATATAATACTTCCAATTTGAACGAATTTCAACTCAGAATAAAGAAGTATTGACTGAAATCTTTGTGTATCATATTCAGCAATTCACTTATTGCTCAATTATTTTTTTATAGCTACAATATTGTGAATCAATTATTTTGGTTGATTTCACAAGAATATATCGATATGCTGGCATAAATTTTTAATTTTATTTGTCGTCAGTGAACCGTTATCACTCCAAATTAAAGCAAGAGAGACAGGGAATATACTAGGTGTTCCACTAAGTCCGTTCCAATCTATTATCTCAGCCATTTCGAAAGGTAAACATTTGAAACTTTCATGTTCCGCATTTCATGGGAGGAACCCTCATTTGAGTAAAATGAAAATTGAAAGTAACAGTGATTTTTCTATTTCATATATCAACTTTTATATTTCATGGTGAAAATCGTCGGTTGAATGCAGAACTATACTAAGTCCGAAATTCATACTTTTCAGGAGACACGTTTTTTTTAATAGGTCAAAAGCTGATTGAAAATATATAAAAATTCTTCCATCTTGAACTTAAACTTAAAGATCCTGATTATTTTGTGATGGTCAAAATTTGCCCAAAAACAAATTTCCGAAAAATTGGGACATAATATAGCCTTGTATGGCAGTTCTGCATATCAGAACTATTTTATGTCCACTTTCAACTAAACTATGTCCTTATATTATGGGTCAGAACTATGCTATGTCTACTTTTAACTAAACCATGTCCTTATGTTATGGGTCAGTACTATGCTATGTCCACTTAATCGCTAGATCGAACTATCACGTGAGTTTATATGAAATTGAAAAAGTGGGGTAAGGATATAAGATGGACTTGCAATACTTCTGCATCAGATGGACTGTAGTATCAAGCATCTTTTTAGGACATAAACCGATATTCTGGAAAAATGGACTTGGAATAGTTCTGCATTCAACTGACGAAATGTCAATTGAAATTTCAAACTGGAAGAATTGCAGTAGGCTAAGATACTTTGTGTGATCTCGATTTTGACTTCAATAATAATTGATAATCCATGGAAACATGTGAATAAATTATTTTTGCAACTTTGACAGTTCTCAATAGTTTTTAGTGTCAGAGTAACTAACATGCAATAACCATAGACATTATATAAAAGGATGGATGGCGTCACGTGACTTTCACACTAAGTTTCTTGTCCCCAACATAAGAGAGAGAGATACTGTGAAGGATGGAGTAATATTAGTGTAGAGCATAGACTAAACTGAACTAATATCACTCCATCCTTCACACAGAACATAAAAATATCTGATGCTTAGATATCTACCATCCAATGTTTTTATTATATGTTCTGTGCTTCGCACTAATATTATTCTATCCTTGTCTGAAGTCAATATTCTCTTTCACACATCCAGTCCATTCCATTTTATAAGTCTAGAGCTGGGTTTCACAGAAACCCCAATCACGTTGATGAATTGTCATTATTTCTGTGCAAATTTCAGTTCATTTGGACATAAACCATAGACTCGAATCTCAATCAACGATTTGATTGCCAAATCAGATCAGATGGCTCTAAGGCAACTGATGACCAATGAAAACCGTGAAAATATAATTTCAACTGACGTTTTTTCCATCAAATCAAGAGTATAATACAAAGAGTGATACATTGTTGATAAAGTAATATTGAATAGAAATCGAAAATTGTAAAAAAAATACTAGTTGCGCTATGAATAAAAATCAGTGTCGTTCACGTCTTCAGTCCTGCTAGGTACTTTACCATTCAGCGTCAGTTTGACAGTTGGGGTCTCCTCATTTAAGTCAAACATCAGTATGTGATGTCGATTTCCTTTAAATACTGCTTTTTTATCTAAATAAAACACTTCGTAGATACCAGTAGTAGTAGTAACTGTGTTTTATTGCAACAATACAAATGGGGTCCTTCAGCCTTTTAAATTATTTTTTTATATAATTTCTAATGTATATATTTTATATTGTAATATTATTCAATTAGAATTTAATATTTTCAATAGAGTCTGTGTGGGATGTTTTCTTGAAGATTTTGTTTATTCCATCCTCATGGTATTGTTCGATTACCTCCTTGTGTTCCATCAACTTAGAATGAAATTTCTCATTCAATCTCTTGAATCTTTCATTTATTGGTTCAATTCCTGTCTCTTTATATAATAGTTGATTTGGGGGCTTATAGAGAACATTATTTGGGTGTCGCATTCTTGTTATTTTCCTTAGGGCTGTCATCTCTGCAACTTGTAAGTTTTTTGTTGCTCTAGGTTTGCAGTTAGAGAACAGTGGGTGTGCATAATAATAATAATAATAATAAAAATAATAATAAATCTCTTTATTCCACAATGGCCTCAGTTAATTACAAAGAAAAAAAAACATGAAACAAGTTGGAACAGCGTCACAGTGTCTGCCGCCTCTTTTCGAGCTCCATCCCCAATCTGACATAGAGTAGGGCTCAATTCCAGCAACATCTTGTATATTCTTCGCTTGAATATCTTTTGATCATCTATTCTCTGAACATCCGATGGCAAATCATTAAAAAGTTTGACACATCGATATTCTAACTGTTTTTGAGAAATTGCTAGCCTACATCTGGGCAATATATAATTATTTCTTCTTCTACTATATGGATTTTCATTTTTGAGATGTTCAAATAGATGTTTATTTTTATGTAAAAAAGTAGACACTCTTGAATGTACAGACCATACAGAGTCAGGATACCAGTCTTCCTAAACCACCCCCTACAGGACTGCTTAAAACTCAGAGAGTTCAGTATTCTTACTGCTTTCTTTTGAAGAACGAACAATGGATCTAAATTTCCAGCCCCATAAAATACCAAGCCAAAACGCAATCTGGATTCAATAGTTGCACTGTATACTGTCTTCAAGATATCTTTACTTAAATATTTAGCCACCATTCTGAAACCATATAGTGAAGTCCCAATCTTTTCAGATACTTTTTGTATGTGGAATTTCCATTTCAGTTCATCATCCAAAACCATTCCTAGGAAATTTGTTTGTCTCGAAATTTGAAATTTGGTGTTGTTCAAATGTACATTTCCAGGGGTATCTTGTGATCCAGTGGGTTGAAACAGCATAATCTTTGTTTTTTCTTTATTAATAATCAAATTATTGTCATTGAACCATCTTTCTGTCAATCCAAATGTGATCTCAGCCAGTCTCTTCAATTCAGGCCAAAGGTCTTCGACTACGAGTATGCTGGTATCATCAGCATATTGAACGTTTGTTGTTTGATGTAGTTCGTTTGTGTTTCCATAGTCATTCAAATATATAAACAACGGACCTGCAATGCTTCCCTGTGGTAAGCCCAGCTTAATTTCTTGTGGGTCTGATCTCACCACTTTACCTTTTACTCTTATTTCAACCAACTGCGAGAGATATAAACTTTATTGATCATAAGTACAATCAAAGGGCTATCGACCTAAGTCTTCCTGCCAGTTAAATACACTTTCATTCACAAAGATCTCTGTTTTTATTGTAGTGATTTTAAGTATTCAAAAACTGGGAGTGCTGGTAGTTTTGCTTTTGGTGGTGTTGTACTTTGATAACTGTGAATAAGTGGGTTAATAATATTTATGTTATTCTGGTTGGTGATGAATTTTCTGTTGAGGTGTTCAAGTCTTTCTAGTATCGGTTTCATTTCTGTAGTCTCGTAGAGTAGTTGATTAGAAGGGTTGTGGAGTGGATTGTTTGGGTGTCTCAGTTTTGTGACCTTTCTAAGGCATGTTCTCTCTGCAACTTCTATGTCTTTTGTTGTTGACTTTGGCGCATTCGAGAATACTGTGTGTCCATATTCCAATAAGGGCCTGCATATCATCTTGTATATAGTGGTCGCTGTTTTGATACTGATTCCTAGTTTCTTATATGTGAGCGATCTAAAATGTCCTGCTCGAGTGATAGCTGCTTTCTTTTGTGTTTTTATGTGGGATTTGAAATTTAATTTGTGATCCACTTTGATGCCAAGATATTTACACATGTTGGTGGGTGTAATTGTGCAGTTTCCAATTAGGATCGTTTTGGAGTTGGGTTTGATTTTGTGGTGAAAAATCAGAAGTCTTGTTTTTGTAGGGTTTGCTTGAATTCTCCAGCGTCTCATCCATGCCACAGTGACATCTGTTAGTCTTTGTAGTTTTTCCATACAGCTGTTAATAGTGGTACCATGTGCAATAAGGGTTGTATCATCCGCAAACTGCAGCATATATGTTTGTTTGTTAATATGGTGTTCTGGTTCTTCATTGTGGTTGTATATATCGTGACAGTATAAATTGTATAACGTTGGAGAGAGTGGGGAACCTTGTGGAAGTCCTTGCATTGGCACAAATGGTTCTGAAGTTTCAGTTTTCACTTTAACTTGAAGAGTTCTTCCCGATAGAAACTTGGAAATGATCTTCAGGAGGTATGTTGGGCATTGTAGTTGGTATAATTTGAATAGAAGTCCGCTGTGCCAGATACTGTCGAAAGCTTTTTGTATGTCAATAAATAGGGCTGCCGACTTTTTTCCATTTTTCTTATTACACTGAATATTGGATGTTAGAATTGTAAGAGGGTGTGTGGTGGAGGTTTGGCTTTTGAATCCAAACTGGTATAAGGGAATACATTCTCCTACTGCTTTACGGATCCTTTCTGTAAGAATTTTTTCAAAATTTTTTCCCAACACTGGGAGTAACGTTATTGGTCTGTAATTTTCTATTTTTGAATGATTTGTATTGGCTTTTGGTATCGTTATAAGTGTTCCCTTTTTCCATTCATTGGGGAAATAATAGTTGGTGATGCAGAAATTATATATTTTGTTTATATGGTTGTGTATGAGGGGGTCCAGTTTCCTCAGTATTTTTCTGGGAATATTGTCATATCCAGGTGTTGTATTTTTTCCGTGATGTAGGGCTTTGTAATATTCTTCTTCCGTGATTGGTTCCATGTTTGTTTCTGCTTGTATTTGGGGGAAGGTGTACCGATACCAGTATTCTATCCTATCATGCTGTTCATTGTCAAAGTCTGCGTTGGTAGTTTTTTTTGTAGATTTCTTGATAATGTTTAGCAAATGCATTAGTGATCTCTTTATCATTTATAAGTGTTTTACCGTTGACCTGTATTGGATCTGTGAGATTATGTGATGTGTATTTGCTTAATTTCTTGATTGTCCTCCAGTATGTTCGTCCCTTCTGTTCCTCTATTTCTTTGCATGCTTCTAAATACTTATGGGACCTGTAGGTTAAAATGAGTTTGTGGATGTCCTTATTGAGGTTGTTGTATTTTATTTTCAAATTGCTGTCGTTATTAATTTGAAATTCGCGATATAATTGTTTTTTCGCCCGTATTAACTTGAGGATATATGGAGGTAGTGTTTGGCTATAATATTTTTTCTTTGAGGTGGGTGTTTGCTTAATTATTATATTTGAGAGAGTATTTTGGAAGAATGTTATGTATTCTGTGGTGATTTCGATTTCTGGGTCTATTATTTCCAACATTTGTTTATCTACTTCCTCGATGTTGCATTTTTCAAATATGTACCTTGTTTCTTGTGGGTATCTTACTGGGTTTCTGTTGGTATTTATAGTGAATTCGATTGCAAGGTGATTGGATCCTAGATCAGGGTTAAGGTTTATGTTTTGGATGTTGTTCCTTATATTTCTCGTACATAAAATGATATCAGGTGTAGAGTCTGGGTTTTTTCCCATTATGAATGTTGGAGGGGTGTCGATTTTGCTGAAATCAGAGTTCCTCAGGAAGTTGTGGAGTTGGTTTCTTCTTGGAGTGTTCATGTTGAAATCTCCCAAAATAATGCAATATTTGTACTGTGAAGCTTTGACAAATAAATTTTCCTCAATCAGTCTGCTAGAGTGATGAATGTATGTAAGAAATATGTGGAGTTTATCATTTTTGAAGGGGATAGTGAAGTGAAGGACGTCATTCCACTGGTTATTAAAATGTGGTGGGTTGCTTTTTCCAATTTGGACTATTCTCTCGGCCAGTACCATTGTTCCCCCACGGATATTCTGGTTTAGTATAGTTCCATGTTTGCATATTGTTCTCCAGTCCTTGTAGCCGAAAGTGTTTTTCTCATCCGTTTTGGTTTCTACAAACATTGCGCAGTTTACTTTATTTTTTTCTATATAATGACGTATCAGTTCTTTTTTGTTATTCAAACTGTTTATATTACAATAGACCATCTTAATCATTAACATTAATCATTAACAGTTCCATGAAGTTGTGTTCCTTCGAAGGGTTCTGTGTCGACTGTTCTGGGTTCTTTTTCCATGTCGAACATCAGCACATATAACCGGTTTCCCACAAAAGTTGGTATTGTGTTTATTCGATATGTTTCCATGAATCGTTTTTGCAGTTTTTGTATCAGCATTTGTCTGTCCGTATTCTTTGGCTTGTTAATTTTATTAATATATGTTTCAATAATGTGATCGTGGATTGTTATGTTTTGGTGAATCCTACTTTTTTCTGTTTTGTCTTTGTCAATTTCCACGGTTTTTTTATTTATTGAGCGAATTTTCACATTAGGTATTCCTTCTATAGGTTGGAGTGGTCTTTTTGGACACTTCATTGACCAAGGCACATGCTCTGTAGAGTTACATGCTGCACACTTTTGTGGAAGGTTTGTGTCACACTGTGTATCTCTATGGTTGCCTCCACATTTGCTGCACTTCGTAGGTTCCTTGCAGTCTTCCGTTTTATGTGTGAATAGTGAGCATTTGGTACAAGGTATTGGAACAGGATCTGGTGGATGGCTTGGATTTACGATGTAATGTCTACATTCGTAATAGATTCCTTCATTTATTAGCCTTTCATAAGATGCGATATCCCCTGTGATAATTCTAACAAAAAGTGATGGTCTGTTTGTTTTTCTGGATATGATTCGTTTGCAATATCGATGTTTAATTTGGTTTGTGTTTAGAATCATAGCGATTTCTTGCTCTTCTATTTCTATCTCCACGTTAGAGATGACAGCAGAGTAAGATTCAATTGATCTTTTAGTTGGGTCAAATGTTTTATTTTCTATTGTTTCAGAAAAATTCAATATCGTGTTTTCTTTTTTAAGGTACTCGAGTGCCCTAGTTAAGTTGTTTTTGGTGTTGTCTGATTTAACTATGAATCCTTGCCTTGTTTGTATTATTATGTCCGTATTAGTTGGAAATATTTGAATCCAAGCATTCGCGATTTGTATTCTGTTTGTGTTGGGTAGTGTATTCATGAGAAACAGATTCTTGAATGTTTTGTGCGTTGTATTCTGTTTTCCAGATGTGTTTTTATTTCTCGTTTCTTTATCAGTGTTTATGATTGGAGGTTGGGTGTTTTGTTGATTAGTTTTTTGCATGTTATTTGGTTCTTTGAAGGTGTAAGGATTACCTGTATTGATTTCTGGGGATGCTTTTTCGTCTTTCTTTTTAGAAGGTATTTTAGGTTCTATACCTTTCTTTTTCCGTTTTTTTCTTGTTACCATTTGGAATTGAGAATTAGTTTCCTCTTCCATTGCCGAGGTATCTTGTGCCGTTTCTTCGCCTGTTTGCGACATTTCTGAGACATAAAATGCCTCGAAGTCGTCGGCGTTGAAAGGGTGATTAGAAAAATCGTTTTCCGCAATTTTCAATTCAACTTGCTCGCTAATATATTCGATCTATATGCACAAGCACATGTGAATCGCACAACTGTTGGACACCAACCAACTGCGTTCTTCCCTGAAAATAGGACTTGACCCATTTCAGCGCGGGGCCACAAATCCCATATTTCTGGAGTTTCACAAATAGTTTTTCAGGCTTAAGACAATCATATGCTTTTGTGAGGTCCAAGAATATACCCATAGCTAATTCCTTATTTTCAAATGCTTTTATGATGGTATTAATGTATTGGTATATAGCTGTTTGGATTGATTTTCCTTTTTGGTATCCATGCTGACTGTCTTTGAGAAGAGCATTTCTGATTAAAAATTCCATTATCTGATTACAATAAGCCATTTCAAAGATCTTTGAAAAACTGCACAAAATGCTGATAGGTCTATAATTTGTGAAATCTAATTTACTACCCTTTTTTTATACTGGCTTGACTAGCGCTCTTTTCAATTTTTCTGGGAACATTCCTTGCTTTAATGAGTTATTTACAATGTATTTCAAAGGTTCCATTATTTGTTCGGCTGTTTGCTTCAACATGTTGTTTGAGACATCATCTATTCCACTACTAAGTTTTATTTTTAAGTGATTTGAAAATGTTTCTTAGTTCTTCAGTTGTGATGCTTTTGAGGTAAAAGGATTTATCACTCTGTTCAATATGCTCTGCCTGTGTATCACTTCTTGGTATTTTCATGGTAGATGTTACATTCACATAATATTCATTCAGATCGTAAGCTGTTCTTTCAGGGTTGTTACTTGTTGGGAACTCAGTATGCACATTATTCTGCCTCAAAGATCTTACTATAGACCACATTGCCTTATTCTTATTGTCGGAGTTTCTAATTATGTTATCAAAATTCTTCTTTTTTGCTTCAAGCAGAGCTGAATCATATTCTTTTTTTACTTTTTTGTACTGCTCTATGTAATTTTCATTCGTTTGGCTTAGCACCAAAAGTACATCCAATTTTTCCTTTATTTCTTGAATATTTTTATTTGTTTCATTTCTTGGACTTTTCCTTTTCTTGATTGGAACTTTTTTAACTGGGCACGCTTTGTCCAGGAGTGTACAATATTTCTGATGGAAAGTATCAAATTGTCTATTCACATCCTTTATACTAACATTGTAAATTTCAGACCATTCCTCATTTCTCAATAGTTCAATGAAATTTAAAATATTTTCTTTGAATAAAAAACGTCTATATGTGTACTTCTGACTATCCCTTGTGGACTCAAAGGTCATCAATTGAGCAGTATGATCTGATATGTGATTATGGATTACTTCTACCTGATATTCTCTTTCCATATTTGTAAAAATTCCATCGATGCAAGTTGCAGTTGTTGTGGTCAATCTTGTTGGTTCTTTTACTGTTTGCCTCAGATTATATGTATTCATGAAACAAATAAGGTCATCTTTCTTCTTAGTTTCCTCCATTACATCAATATTGAAGTCTCCTGCAATGATCAATTGAACATCTTGACTCGTGAAATCATCCAAAATTGGTCCCAGCTGATCGATTAATGGTTCAACCTGTCCGCTATTGTACACAGCGATGCAGACATGCCTTTTACCTGCTACAGAGAACTGTACTGCAGCACATTCCAAGACGTATTTTTTGGATATCTTGCTTATTTTTTTAACTTTTATCGCATATTCAAGCAAGGGTCTTCATATGGTCTTATATATTTTTGCTGCAGTATATATGTTGGTTCCTTGTTTCTTGTATGCTAATTTGGAAAAATATGCGGCTCTGGAGATTGTCTTCTTCTCTACCATCTTTGTATGAGCGTTAAAGTTGCATCTGTTGTCTATCTGTACTCCTAAATATCTGACAGTTGAGGACGGTTCTATATTTATACCATTAATGTCCAGAGTTGGTGAATGTTGATTATGTGATCAAATCAACCCATTAAATCATATTATTATTTTCTTTACAGATTTCGATTCCATGAGGAACAGTGCATGTGAGTGAATGATGAAATGGAAAGGAGCAAAAGATGAGGAAACAATTGGTCGTTATGGCTAGGTCAGCCCTCCGGTAACTGTGAGGAAACAAGGTATGTGAATGTTCATATTGACATGTACAAAAATATGGATAATAGTTATTTTTCTAACTGCGGAAAGTGACACTTTCCCGCACGCAACTGCCGTTGACCCGAACGACGCGAAGCGGTCAAGGCCGGGAAAGATACTTTACACATGAATTAGGAACATTATTTTTTCAACGACCGCATAAAGATTCAAAAAGCACATTGAAAATATTTATTTTATTTCAAATTACAAAACATTCCATGAACATCCACTTTTCATTTTCAATATTAATCTTGAAATCACAATTTGTTGAATTCTGCAAATGCGTCAGAATATCTGGTCCAGAGTAGTTAGTTGGTGGTAACTGGCTGTTAAGAGTAACACTCGTAGATTGGACAGTGCCTGAAGTTGAAGAAGACGGCATCGGTTGCAAGTTGCCAGTACATGAAAGAATTTTATTCGGAATGGTTTTCTTCTGCTTTACGGAGTCCTCCAAATAACTCTCAGCAACTGCAGTTGAATTTCAGCTTCCAAGACGCTTTATGTTGGTTATCCCTTCGCCTGAATCTGCTGAAAACGTCTAAAACTGTGACCTGTGTAAGTTCTGGGTTAGGTAGGCCTAAGTAGATAGCGTTCTCTGCCGGCCTTTTACTTTCCCGCACTAGTGCGGGAAAGTTACACTTTCTAAACTAACATGAGCGCGGTAAATTGGGTATAAACGCACGGTCGTAGAAAATAGTAATTTACGTAACAAGTCCGGAAAATAGGGTTTTTTTGGACGAATAGACAAAATTCTAGGACGAGCGCAAGCGAGTCCTAGAAGTCTATGAGTCCAAAAAAACCATTTTCGGGCGTGTTGCGTACAATATTTTTTCGGCAACCGTCTAGAATAACAAATCAATGAGACGACACATTTCTTTTTTATATATTTTAATTCTTATTTAAATTAAACAGAACAGAAAATATCACATATTAACAGAAACATTCTAATTCTTATTTATATTAATATTTATATTAAAATTCGAGCAATTACTGATATTGAAGGAATTCAATTTGTTTGAAATGCCTGGTATATTTAAATTCCTTTTGTTGAAGCCACAACAAGATGGCAAAGTTTCCGTTTCGCATCGATTATTTTCTTCTGGTGATTTTTGAATGGTCTTGGCAATTTTAATTTTGTTTTCAAGGGAATTATCTATATATCCTTCAGCCACATTGGTAGACTTCCAGCCACCGTGTCTCTTCAAATTTGTGATGTTTCCACCATTGTCAGCAAATAACGTCGCCGAAGTTCGACGAATGCTATGGCCTGTGTAATTTTTAGGATTGGGTAAATGTAAAAACTCTGCGATTTTCATTCCGAGACTCCCGAAAGTGTGGATACCAACAGGCTGAATCGAACATTTTCCCTTTTTGTAATTCACGAATAATCTGTTGTGTGGAGTATGAGATGGCCGTAAAGATAAATATTGTCTATACAACAGCAGGTTTTCTTGCCCAATTACAACAAAAGTTCTCTCAATATGTGTTTTGGAATCCGGTATTTTCACAAGCAACATGTCTTCCTTATCGTTTATTAAATCAATCGACATTTTTGTCAGTTCTTCTCTTCTGCACGCGCCGGCTAACCCAATAATTGTTGCTACCTGAAAAGTAAGTTGATACTTTTATATCCTACAATCGTAATATTTTGTTAAAATCACCTTCAGCATTAGATATGTATCATTATCCGCTTCTCTAATGAATTTGCTGATCTGTTCACTGCTGAAAACTTCTGATTTTTTGGCTTTGTAACCAACATTCTTCCTTTTAAGAAATGCGAGAACTTTTGGGAAAATGGCTATGTTCACATTTTTCTATACATATACTAAAAGGATAAGGGATCACAGACGGGGTTCACAGAAATGTTGTGGTGTTTTAGGGGTGTTTTTGTTGATTTATTGTGGGTTTGAGGGGTGAATTTTTGCGCGACCGAAGGTCGCGCCTTGAAGAGAAAGGACGGGAGTTTCTTCAGAGACGTCCGACGCCGCGAAGCGGCGTCGGGAACATTTTTAAAAAAATTCCCGAAAAGGGTCAATTTTGCGAAAAAGCGTCCCCATAGGCCCCCACGTAATCCGAAGCAAGGGCCTCTCCAAGGTAGCAGTCGCTGTCGATCCGATGTCGAATAACGTAGGTACCGCCCACTCAAGAAATCGTTTCTCTAGACCGTCTGCAAGATATCGAAAAGAACGAAAGAAAATGTTGAACTTTTTGACGTTTCATAATTTATTAATTATTATGACATCGGAAAATTAGACAACTGTCATGTGTGTTTGAGAGGAGGAAGTCTATCAGGAAAATGCTCATTTTAGAAGAAAATAGACCAGATCTACATGAAACAAGGTATGAATATCCTTTTTCAATCGTTTTATAACGTTTATTACTAAAGGTTTTTGTTCCAGGAACGATGTAAATTACTTTGAAAATCAAATGATCGTACACCCATCCAAGTTATAACCGCGCCGAGCACAGCTTAATAAAAAAATTTTGAATAACAGTATGTACATGAAATTTGCATTTATTGATCTGTTTAAAAAGGCGAATCTACCCGAAAGGTAAATCAATCGATAAAACTAGTTCTTTACTAAAATGGTACTTTTCAACATAGAGTACATGCTCCACAGAGTGGAGGATTTGACTGTTTCTGATTTATGCGCCAAATAGGCCAACATTACATCCTCTGTTATAATTTTGCATTGCTTCATCTCCATCCATTTCGTGAACGAATCATACACGTTTTCATACCTTGATTTTGATTTTTCAGGCAATAATTGTGCTGTAGCAGCGGCTGCTATATTGGAAATTTCCCAAGGCACATTTTCATTGTCACTATCACTGCTGCTTTCCATATTTTAATGCGGATTGGGATTGCGATCAGAAAACATGCAAATTCTTGACAACTAATTTTATATGAACTGTCAGCCGTTTTCTCAGTGCTATGGTAACTTCATTTATCAAAAATATACCTACCAAGATTTTCATATTTACTATGATCAAAACGACGTGATTCTTCCCGGCCTAGTCCGGGAAGTACGTACTTCCCGGACTAGGCCGGGAAAGGCTTCTTTCTCAAAGAAAAAGCGTCCGGAAAGTGGGTACTTCCCGGACGGTTGCCGAAAAAATATTTATCGATAGATACATTTAGATTTTTAAAAATGAATATAAGTAACAGGGAATTAATTCAATAAAACGAGACTCCTATAAATAATATTGACCAATTGATATTACTGTATTTTAAATGTAATAAATCGTTCGGACAATCAACTTCTTCTCTGTGCGGTGCCTTACCGGCCGAACTGAGGCCTAGTGGCCCATTGTTCACCCGCATCATTCCATAGAGACTCAGCTCCTCAGACACGAAGACAGAAACGACAATCAACTTAAAAAATATTTTATATTTTGTTGTCAAAATATCAAAAATCTCAGTTAAATTCTTTCGTGATCTGCAATCAGCAAAAATGACAATTAGGTGTGTTTGTAATAACATTCACTTGAAAGATAGGAATTGCCATAAAATATTTGTTGAACTTTTTTATGCGCCACTAATAATTTATATGATCCTTATTGATTTGTTATCTGTATTGAATACACTAATTTTCATCTGAAAAAAACACACAAATTCTACTAGTGTATGTTCATTGTAATATTATAATAGAAATGCAAAAAAATCAGAATCGTTCGGAGGCTATTTTTATGTTTGATGATTTGCTCAATAACCTTAGACTCCATCGGACTTTGAAAATGTTATTCTTCGTGAATCTACGAAGGTTTTGTTTCTATCATATGTAGATCTTCCTGAGTCCACTGAATTTTTTTCAGGATCCGTTTCTTTCGTTTATCTCCTGATGATAATAACATTTTTCGAATTTCTAACGACGGCAGTTCATCTTCTGAAGAAAAATCATCGTTTCTTACCCATACATTCTTCATTTTGATTCGTCTTTTATCTTTAATAGGAAAATCTCCTTCCTCGATGATTTTCATATTTTGTCCCTTAATGGCTACACTTATGGTTTGATCAATTTTTCTAACGTTCGTTAAGTATTCCATGAATTCCTTCTTCAATAAATGGTGGTGTCTATTACAAAGGACCCCGCACACTTACTTAGGAAAAGCGGGTCCAGTGAAATTTCCTAATTTTTACATATTATATTTATACCAACCTTAAGAACAATATATCAGATTTTCACGAAGGTCTTACATCTGGTTTGTTCTATAGGGCGTTCCAAAATTGCAGCTACGGAAAAATGAATCTTTAAATTTTGATGATAATTCTTCTAATTTTCAAAATTTTATCATGATGCTTTGGGTTCTGAATAACAAGATGTGACAGATATCCAAACACTGCCCACCACGTTAGGGTTCGTTATACAGGCTGTTCCATGAAGCTGTATAAGTAACTGAATGTAACTTTGTTAGTGACTTTGGGACCATCCTGAGTTTTTCAAAATATGATACCATGATGTATGTCCACTTCTGTAGGAAGTTTCATTAATGTACAAAGAACAGTTGCAAAATTATTCAGGTTTAAACTCGGATTTCATACAATTTTTCTTTAAAACTTATCTGTAGTTGAAATTGCTGTCAAGGAATATAGGTTTCCATTAGTATAATTATTATGATAGGTCGGTGCAAAGGTGTTTTTTCAGGAATGCACAGGATGGACATAAAGTGGTGTCACTAATCTCCTCATATACAGGGTGTTTCATCATAAACTGGACAAACATATATTTTCGTGTAGAGTAGAGGACATCGGGAGAATAATTTTTTCCTTATACAATATATCCCGTTTTCGAAGCATAAGCGAGATACAGGGTGTCAAACGTCATTTTTGAGCAAGATTATTATGAGTGTGGTCAGTTATGTATAACACTTAAAGTGACGGTTTTTGGTCAAATCTCAAATTTTTTTACATGTCTAATTGTCTACAGCGATGAAAAAATTTCACTCGAAATGGATGAAATTGTGTACAACTGTACTTCTTGAATTATCAATCACGAATATGAAAACAGAATTGTAAAATATCGAACGGTTTCGTTACTACAGGAATTGAAATATTTCGTTCAGACCTCTGAAATAATGAAAGAAAATTTGTTTGGAGTTCTAGAGTCAAAATAATTAAATTATTGGCAACGAATATTAATATCCTTAGAACAGTGTCATTTCCCTATTTAATACCTACGTCGGTTCGAGTCACAACTAAGTTTCACTGATTTTTTTTTTATTTTATTTGTATTGTATTCATCTAGAATATTCGTCAACTTTTCTGAATAGAGGACCAAAATACTGAGATTTGACCAAAAACCGTTACTTTAAGTGTTATACATAACTGACCACACTCATAGTAATCTTGCTCAAAAATGACGTTTGACACCCTGTATCTCGCTTATGCTTCGAAAACGGGATATATTGTATAAGGAAAAAATTATTCTCCCGATGTCCTCTACTCTACACGAAAATATATGTTTGTCCAGTTTATGATGAAACACCCTGTATATGAGGAGGTTAGTGACACCACATTATGTCCATCCTGTACATTCCTGAAAAAACACCTTTGGACCGACCTATCATAATAATTATACTAATGAAAACCTATATTCCTTGACAGCAATCTCAACTACAGATAAGTTTTAAAGAAAAATTGTATGAAATCCTAATTTAAACCTGAATAATTTTGCAACTGTTCTTTGTACATTAATGAAACTTCCTACAGAAGTGGACATACATCATGGTATCATATTTTGAAAAACTCAGGATGGTCCCAAAGTCACTAACAAAGTTACATTCAGTTACTTATACAGCTTCATGGAACAGCCTGTATAACGAACCCTAACGTGGTGGGCAGTGTTTGGATATCTGTCACATCTTGTTATTCAGAACCTTCGAAGATAAAACTACAGGAAGGAGCAAATTGTTCATTCTGGTGGGACCGAATTTGGTGTACATATGGCGGATTCCATGTTTCCGGTTTCGCAGTGGCGTAGGGCATAAAGAATCTCAATATTCTTAATTACTGTCCAACGTAATTTTGGCACATTTCAGATAGCTTTTTTTATTTTTCGAAAGCATTCTATTGAGTCAAAAGGAAATACATACTCTTGTGAAACATAGGTAATTAAAATCTCGAAAGATGTTAGTAAGGAAAATGTATTTGTTTTTCTATTTGTACTTGTGAATGCTGAGAAATAAATTAATTCTATATAATATATTTTTGAAAAGAATATACAGAACGTCACTATTAATGTTTATTGATTTTTAAAGAGAATCAATCTATTATACATATTTCTTATTCTATCATCGTTAACAGTATTTTTACAAATATAACTCAACCTCGTGTTCAAATAACAATTTGAAATACTTTTAATTAAAAGAGTTTCATGACTCTCTAATGGGGAAAAATCATGAAAAATCATTTCATCAAACACACTTCTTCCAATGAAATGTTTCATTACTTTAAGTGAAACTTCTTCACGGTTAATTTTTTTACTACAATATGTTTCGCTTCTCAAAAATTTTTCTGCAGTCTGGCATATTGCAATGACTCCGTTACTTGGGTAACTCAAACCACCCTTTGATTTGGTGGCAATCAATGAGTTCAGGAAATCCTCCTTAATCCAAATAACTGTGCAACACATTGTTCACACTTCAGTTTCTGTCCAATTTTGAAGGAAACAAAACCTGCAATATAAACAATCACAGCTTGTACGTAGGGAGACAATGAGTCATAAGTGAATGCATAATTGTGATCATTCAGGAAATTCGTAATGGCAGTATCTTCTTCACTTTCATTATCTGCAGATTGATTTCCTAATGACTCGTTTATGATTTGCAAAGGAGGCTTTTTTTGGAACTTACATTCAAAATATTTATCTCTTCAAGGGGAACACAATTTCCAGCACCACCTTCTCTCACTTCTGCATGAATCAATATTTTTTTGTAGGCAGCAGTGAATTGCCTACAGTTTGGATTGTTATTGTGTCCCCCTTGTGATCTAATTGTTCCAAAGAACAACTCTATGTGATCTTGGTTGAGTTTGTAAGTAGGAATAAATTTCAAGTATCCTCATACAAACCCAACAGAGCTTTTAGCCCAATTAATAAACCTATAAAGCCAGTTTTTCTTTGGGATTTTAGAACGGAAGTTCCATTAAATAACTTCAAATGCATTACATACTGGCAAACCTGATTGTAAAACAATTTAATACTATTAATATTTTTTTCACAGGTTGCCTGCTTGAAACCAAAATCAGAAATCTTATGTGAATTTAAAATATCGAAAACATTGTTGAATAATAAAATGAATTCAGCAGTTGCGCCACAATTTTGAAATTCCTCTAAATTCAGTGTATTTTTACAGAAGTATAAAGCCTCGGACACAGATCTGCTCAGCAATTGAGTGGCCAGTTTGACTTTCATTTTCTGTCTGAAAAAACTTATATGCTGATTTCTGATTTTGGTTCCAAGATGAAGTCCCTCCCTATTCTGCAAATCATTAAGTTTTTTAAGGAATTCAAAATCAATTATGTCACCATTCATATCTATGAATTTCTTTTTCTCGCCAAAACAATTTCTTATTAATTTTAGCGTGTGTACAGGATCAGAAATATTTTTGATTGAGAAACGAAAAATCTGCCTTTATATCAGTGGCTTGAAAAGGACAACTCAATAATGTGCACATGCTAAAATTAGTTACACATCCATCAAATGTGATATTACTCACTGTTACTCCCACTTCCATTAACAGAGTGAGTGCCTGTTTTAAGAGGGATGCTTTCTGCTGTCTATTTATTCCTGCAGTAAAAAAATAACCAATTGGAAGCTTCCAGGCTTCATTTATACACACTATTATAAAAACAAGTGCTTCAGTAGCTAAATCCATAGAGTCCCCTTTTATGCCGCTACCAAAATCAATGTAGCCATAATATTGACCTCCAGTATACAGGGTGATTTTTTTAAGTGTTTCATTAGACGTTTTCGAAGAAGGAATTGTAATACAGATTCAAGATTTTGGATTTTCGTTTTAGAGTACATGAACTTTAATTGTAAAATATTTTCAAGAAGAATCTACTTCCGGTTTCACCGGAAACGAATGTAACTTCGTTATTTCAAATGCAACACCCTGTATATTTATACATATTCGAATTCTTCGTTCAATTCTACACTGGTTTGATGTATGATATGTGCAACCACTCAAGCGGTTCTTGAATTATAGCCTGATTATCAAATTTTTTGAAAAATAGGTTGTCACAAATTAGTGTCCATATCTTCAAAATCCCTCATTACAAGAATTTCTTTTTGCGAAAGTGGAACAAAAAAAAGTACGCTGATACTGTTTCTTGTATAACTTATGAGTAAATATTATACAGGGTGTCTGAAAAAGGGCCCCAAAGTGAGCCTCAATAAAACTATGAAATCTCACTTTTTTCAAATGGCAACCCTATAATTTTGTAATTCCAATCGATTGCTCGTCAAAAACCAGTTATGGTATCCCGAACATTTCATGCCTCTAAAATCAGTATTTTTGCCGTTATTCAATAAAATTCGAATTTCACGATTAAAGACAGGTTTCGCACAGTTTGTAAGCTTGCATTTTTGAAGTAGGCTATGTTAGGAACTGTCATTCTTACTTTTTCTTACAGCACTAAGCAAAACATGCGATAATAATTTCACTGGAATGATATATCAAGGGTATGTTCTTTATTTGCGGAAAATGTAACAAATTCCTAGAAAAGGTAATTAGGCTCGTATTCATAGTTCGCCCTTGAGGGTGAGTGTGAGTTTTTATCGCCCTCATGAATATTAGCTTTAAAGGTGACATCAACTGTCACTCACCCTCAAGTCCGAACTATGAATACGGCCCTTAGAAATTCAACGAACGAAATTCACATTTACTGACTTTTTTTGTTAAAGGTGGTAAATGTGGATTTCTTTCGTTAAAAGTTCTGACTGCCCTTTCTAATATTTTGTTACATTCACCATAAATGAAGAACATATTCAATACATCACTGTTACTGTAATTCATATTTTGCATAGTGCCCGATTAATCAAAAAAGTATAAATGACAGTTCTCTAAAATGAATTATAAATCAATAGACATAGCCTTCTTGAAAACTTCTATCCTAATAAATCTATGGTTAGACTAAGAAACCTTGATTCAATCCTGAAATTCGAATTTTATTCAATAACGGCAAAACTACTGATTTTAGAGGCATGAAATGTTTGGGACACCCTAACTGGTTTTTGACGAGCCATCGATTGGAATTACAAAATTATAGGGTTGCCATTTGAAAAAAGTGAGATTTCATAGTTTTATTGAGGCTCACTTTGGGGCCCTTTTTCAGACACCCTGTATAATATTTCCTCATAATTTATACAAGAAACAGTATCAGCGTACTTTTTTTTGTTCCACTTTCGCAAAAAGAAATTCTTGTAATGAGAGATTTTGAAGATATGGACACTAATTTGTGACAACCTTTTTTTCAAAAAATTTGATAATCAGGCTATAATTCAAGAACCGCTTGAGTGGTTGCACATATCATACATCAAACCAGTGTAGAATTGAACGAAGAATTCGAATATGTATAAATATACAGGGTGTTGCATTTGAAATAACGAAGTTACATTCGTTTCCGGTGAAACCGGAAGTAGATTCTTCTTGAAAATATTTTACAATTAAAGTTCATGTACTCTAAAACGAAAATCCAAAATCTTGAATCTGCATTACAATTCCTTCCTCGAAAACGTCTAATGAAACACTTAAATCACCCTGTATTCTAAATGTTTTCGAATAGCAATCTCATCAAACACCAAGGAGCAAATAATTTTTTTTCCTTCAGTATTCTCCATTTTTAATTTCAAAAAATTGAATGCTTCAGAAGTGAAGCCTGGTTTTGCTTCAACTGATGAGTACCACTTTGACAGTGTTTTAGGATGAGGTAGGCAATTCTCAAACTTCTGGCGTACATAGCAATATGCTTTAGGTGAAAAAAAGTGTAAAGTGACTGCAAAAGTCCTAAGTGATTGTTCGAAAGATTTTTTTACACTTTTATGTTGAGACTTTCTTAGAAGCCTTTGCACGAACACTTTGTTGTCTCCAAATTGGTCCATTATTAAATTACTGTGTTCATCCAGTAGTAGATTTTTATTTTTCAATTCCCCTACCATGGCTTTGAGTGAGGATATCCTTTTTTTCTGTGGCCAATTTATTTTCTGCAGTTTACGAATTTTTCGGCTTTTCAATTGGCTCATTTTCTCCAAACTGCTTATCTTCCTTTTCAAATTCCTAAGTCGAGGCGTTTCTTCTTCTTCAACAGAAGATAAACCTAAAGTAGGTGAAGAAAATCTCTTCACAGAAGAAGGTCCAGGTTCTTGTCTCTCCGGGCTGAATGTTCTCATCTATAAATAAGTTTTTTACTCATACTATTTGTATCATTACCAACAATTCATTACTTACATATTTCACACGGGGAACTTCTATAGTTGGAAATGCATTTGGAAATAATCTTATAACAGACTGTGAAGATCTATTAAAACATTCGTCCTTGAAGTGCTTGGAGCACAATAAGCTCCTGTCGTTGGGGATAAACCCAGGCTTATTAACAAAACTAACCCATCTAAGTCTACGTACTTTATCCTTAGGAAAGCTGAAACAATAATATTGAGACTATTTAATTTCAGAATGCATAACAATTTATCATTCCTGCTTTCAAAATATTCTTGAAAATTGAATATACCAAACCCAGTTTATTCAATCGAAATACTTATTATCTAATATCGACTACGCCCATGGTTTGTTTACGATAACCTCAAAATACAGGAAAACAGGAATACCGTTTTTATATCTCAAAAAGACGTGAATACAGTTTGAATAACACCTACCTGTGAAATGTTACACCGGAATTTTTATTCTTTGGTGTTTTCGAATAGCCACAAGCTGCACAACTAACCATTTTAACGAAAATCTTCCTAACTTCGAAAATGTCTGATATTAATAATTTGGGTGGGTAAAATAGTTCAGAATTCACTTCACAACTTAATTTCACTAAACTCTACAAAATCCAATACAGTGCAACTCGATAAATATCACAAGACCAACAATTTGGTACAAACACCACGTTCTACACCAAAATCCAAACAAAACAATGAGTCATAATTTGGTGTAGTTCGGTCGCACTTCCGGTTCTTGTATTCGGGTAGAAAGGCTCCTTCCTGAGATTCTATGTTCGAAGCCTGCAACCCTTTTTGGTAGCACATTTTGCAATCAACATTGATTGAATTTGAAGTTGTTGTGGATATCATCGACTTCATCAGATTAATTTCATGGAGCGATGGCCGGTTTCTGAGGTCGTTTTAACCGCAGTTAATCTATCTGTCAAATTTGACGGATGGATAAGCGCAGATTTCGGTTTCTGAGTACCGCTTGGAAAGATAACCAGCCAATAAAGTCAGTTTATTTTAACCGACCGAAAATGGCCGGTTATCTGTAGATTTAGTGAATGGCGCATGGGCATTGGCGTTTGATTTGTCAACTCTAACCTCACTTTTTCATTTTGATTTGACGGAGTACCGGATCTGGATTCATATCAACATTCTTAAAATATTATATTGAACGAGCTGTGTAATAATGGAATATAATACAAGAAGATTATCCTCTAGTTCCAGCTCTTCATCAGATGAAGAGGCAATGGAATTCATTGGCAATATTTCTGTATCCAGATTTATACGGGTTCGTAGATCACCTCTCGAAATGTATAGGTACAGATGATTAATTTAAAATGAGGTACAGATTGAACAAGCAAACAGTTTTACACTTATGTAATGAATTGAATTCTGTATTAGCTCCAATATCTGAAAGGAATTGCACTTTAACCGTCTTTCAACAAGTGCTTATATCTTTACGGTTCTATGCGACAGCAACTTTTCAAATCATCATTGGTAATGATCTAAATATACATAAGACATAAAAATACATGAAAATGAAATCGATTTGATATTCCGTATGGAAAATCTCATTACTTTGAGTTTCAGGCGTGCAGTTTCAATTAAAATTTGCAAAATTCATAATCAAAACGTCAATTTGTATGTCGCGACACCTGTTGATCTAGGAAGGAACTTGCGAGACTACCGTTAATCGGCTGTTATCGAATAGATAGTTAACAGACAACCGAAAAAGACGCCCGAAACTCAGCTACCTTTAACAAGAGGTTATCGATTCGTTATATTTATCGAACCGTTTACTATTGGACGGTTAAAGTAAAACCTCAGAAACCGGCCATTAATCATCTATTTCTGAAACAGGCATATCAATTCCTGACCTGCAATTACAATATAATGGAGTAACATGTCTTATTTTGAGGATTCAAAATGAAAACTCAATTGATGTAAAGATTATTCGAATTAATTTCTTCTGCTTTACAATACATTTCGGGAAATCAATAAATTGTTGATAAATTTAATCACTTCTATTAAATTCCTATTTCTTGACAATGAACTTACTTTCCTTTCAAGGAATCTGCTTTTATAGAGTATTTCTTTCCTAAATTACGAATCCTATCTCTCAGAGTTCTCACACTAACACTCCTTCCTGTTATCTGAATCATGTTTATTTGAATTAGATTCCCATCTTTTGGGATCTTCAAATGGATTATTCTCATACACATCCCTAGCCAAATGCAAATCAAATTCTTCTGTGAAGCGAAATCTGCTCTTCGACATTCATTCAACTTGTTTATGTAGATGCAACTTATTTTTCACTTTTTAAGGTTATAAGCTATTGCAAAATTCAAACGTTGGCAGATCATCGGTTAGATTCGTTTAACGTTCGGGTAACGTACGTGCCGTTTAAGGTAAGCGTGAGAGGACTCACGTTTACGTCAGACGTAAAGCCTACTCGTACATGAACGTAAAAAACTGAAGAGTGCGCATGCCCACATGTCAATTATAACGTTTACGTTTACGTCCATGGCAGCACTTAGACTCTCTAATACGCACCCCTATGGACGCCGTTCCATGCGCATAGAAGAAGTCCTTGTGGTTGAGCAGTGAGAATGAAGACTATATAGTTTTTTCTATGACATCTCACGTATGAAACATTTTAATAACTGGACAGAACTTCGAGAAGAAAGCAGTGGTATGTTGAATTCTCACTGTGAGAAATACATTTTTCCTGAAATATCGGGAGGAGCGTATCCGGTGCAGGTCCCTAGGTAGTGACCTATACTACACCTAAGTGCTAATCCGGCTCTGGAGAAGCGTCTATGTCAACCTACGCGAGCATTGTGGACATTCTGCGAGAAAAAGGATATTTCGCATAAATCGCAGGGAAATTTCTTTTGTTTGTTCGTATTATTTTTATCGCGTGATTCCGAAACTTTGGTGGAATGTCTTAGCATATTATCTGAGCGAGAATATTTTGGATTGGGGGTTAATCCGGCTCTAGAGGAGCGGAATACGTAGGAATTGAGAGCATTCTGCGAGAAATAGGATATTTCGCATAAATCGCAGGTAAATTTCATTTTTTCGTTCGTATTTTTTATACCGCATGATAAAGAAACTGGTGGAATGTCTTGGTATGTCAGCTAAGCGATATTTCTTCGGATTGTGATTATTTTCACCATCAATCTGATCGATATTTGTAGTTCCGCTGGAGTCGGCCCTCTTCTTTTTTCCTGTGCTTCTAACCTTTGCTATGTTCGCCTGACTCGAGCGTTCCTCGATGCGAGGTGTGCCATTGATCTTGATAGGCTTGTTCGAAAGAGTATTATATTTCTGAGGAAACTTTGCTTTCCGAAAATTTGATGTACAGGGTGTTTTATACGATGTGGAATTAAGAATATAATTTTCTCAGTCCGGGCCTGCGCTATCCGCAAGCCCAAATTTGCGAATATTTGCCATCGGCTCATACTCATTCCCTGAATTTCATGACGATCCATGCTGGCCTTCAAGAGTTATGCCAATTGAAAATTTCTGTAGAAATACATAAAACATCTCTTAAACGAATATTGTTAGGACATATTTCCAAAACTGATTCAGACTCACCAACTTGTCCTGCATCTCCCCTGAAAGTCGTTACAATCATTCGTGAAACACCCTGTATAAGTTATCAAATCAAAATCTTACACAAAAAACAAAATCACAAATGAGTAACCAAATATGAAATAGGTACCCATATATGGAATATAAGCATAAATCATGAAAGAAGTTAAATAATTAACTTGCAAAAGTCACAGATCGAGGTATCAAACTCTTATAACATATCATAATGTGCCCAGAGCCCAGACATCAAGCATTTAATCCAGCTTTCTCCAATTTTATTCATGGAAAAAAGTCTTGAACAGAACATACATTCTTCATCAACTCATCCATGTTCACTACCTTCATCAAACTGGATAAAGTCTAGTTCCTGAGAGTTTTCTTCTTCGATATGTCCTTATTTTTCTTCGTTTGGTTTTTTCTCTTCGAAGTTTTCTTCTTATTCTTTGTCTTGACTAATTTAGTTACTTTTTCTTGTCTCTTCATAATTTTTGTAGGGAGAAGATGTTATGACTGCTGCTACAGCAGCTTTTCTTCCTCTGCTAGATATTTTTCTTCGTTTCTCTGGCACTGGACTTATGGCATGCGGAGGCGTCAGACCCAAACTGCGGCGATTAAACCCAGAAGTCGAAGGTGCAGGTTCAGGTTGTAAATTAGCAGTTATTTGTGGTGCAGGTACTTCTACCAGAACTTGACCAGTTTCAGATATTGATTCCAGCGGAGGGATATTGGTTGTACAACCGTCTATTACAGAATTTTGTTGCGCAGCAATGATGTCCACATCACTGAGGACATTTTTACTTAAAGGCCACAATCCAGTGACTTTGAATCCGTTGGCTGCAATTTCGCCTGTTTGTACAGCTCCACAATATTATATGGACTTAGAGCTCTGGTGTTGTCTGAAATCCACATGCGTATTTCCTCAGTATATTATATTTTAAAGACCCCATGAAAGTCATATCTAACGGATGTATGAGGAGGTAGCGAAACTATTTCCACGTTATATTCCCTAGCAATATCTATTATATAGATAGACTATATAGATTATATAGACAAAATGCAAGGAAGTGCAACTTATGTTTGTAAATAGTAAACTTTGATTTTTAAAAAGTTTTATTGATTATTATCCAAAGTGGACAACGTTAAAGTCACGACATTCAGTACAATAATGTCTTATCTAATCTAATTAACATAGCAAGTAAACTAGTGTTCCCCTACTATGGGATAGTTCCTGGCATGGTAACACAGGAGTCAGCAAAATATATATATTATAATAATACAGGGGGAATCCAACATATAACTTGCACTTCCTTGCATTTTGTCTAGAACAAGGACGAAGTTAGCTCCGAAGTATGAGTTTTATATTGATTAATTTATATCGGTTGATATTATTCTCTGCTTTCACTATATTGTTTTTCAATATTCATGGCGATGTACGCGTTAAACCTCTGTTCTAGATGAATATATATATATAAATATTAGAGAAGTAAAACAATTTTTCACGCAACATTTTATTAACTCTTTGAAGCACATAAAATATCCATTGAAATACACCCTAGAAGCACAGCCATATTTTTTTGGGTAATTTTCTTTTTTTTCTCTTAATTTTGGTGAGGGGGATATATAATAAAACAAAGTATCATTAAAAAAAGATTTTTTTCTTTAAAAGTACAATTTTTGAGGTGGTACACCATATGCACCACCATGCCACTAATAAACATTCATTTCACATAATACTGAAAATATTGAACTTTCATAATAAGTAGGTGCCATCAATTCGCATGGTATTCTGCAAAACAGTTTTTGGATTTTGACAGACATAATGGTACACTACAGGTTTGACATATCCAGTCGGTGCGTACTTGTTTTATTTTTGTACTACAATGAGCACATCTTCTTCTTGATGCATATATCGGCATGTGCGAATTATATTTGTTTTTAATTTCTGGATGAACAAAAGGTTTATGCTTGTTGATTTGTTGAGGTTCTTTTCGCTGTATATTTTTCTGCAAAACCTTGCTTTCAGATATTAGACAAGTAATTATTTCACGTCTGAAATTTTTTAAACTCATTTTCGTAGTGAGATATAATTGCTTATGTAAAATGAATGAATTTACAACGGAAACGTCTATGAAGTGGAAAAATATTCTATGCCACCACTTCCTAGATTTTCTGTCTATCTCATAACATGATTTTAATTGATCTAACTTGTCAACAGAGTTCATGTTCCCATTGTAATCGGTGAGGATTGTGGGACATGGGATTTCTTGAATTTGTCCGGTTTTAGATCTTCGATTCACTTTAGTCACCTCATTTGGCTGGTGATAGTTGGAAATAATATGTACGCATCTCTTGTCTTTCCATTTGACCACGTATATTCCACCATCACTAATGAAATAATCGAAATCTCCCTTTTTCAATTCTTTATCCGTTTTAAATGCAGGTAGTTCTCTTCTATTTGGATTTATTGTCCCACAAGCAAATATTCCGCGCTTCTTCAATAACTCCATAAGCTCAACGCTACTGAAATAATTATCGAAGTATATTTTATAGTGTCCGACCGAATGTTCGGTTTCGGTTTCGGTATCGGCCGAGTTTCGGCCAAAAATCAAGTTTCGGCCGTAGTTTCGGTTTCGGCCAAAATTGGCCGAAACTTTCGCCGAAACCGAAACTGATTTCGTATGTTGTCGTTCAGTGCTGCTGGCCAAATATACTCAGATCGTCGCATAAATTTACGTGGCGAAAACATAGACAAACTGCTCTTCTTGGCGTACAATATAAGACTTTTTAATTTTGAATATTATTTACATGAAAAACCAAAGTAACCCTAAATATGAGATACTCAGAAGTTTTGTTTTTTTGATTTTATAGCTGTTTTCTATTCAAATGTTTACTCTGGTTTAGTTCCAATTTGAAAAAAAAAATGAAAATATTGATATTTTTTCTGTTACATATATCAAATAAATGATCACAACAATAGTTATTTATTATACAAGGAAAAAAAGTATTAGATTTTAGCTTGAGGTTATGTTGTCTCCCGACGCGAAGCAGAGGGAGACATTAAAAAGCCGAGAGCTAAAATCTAATATTTTTCCCGAGTATAATACATTATTTTTTTCTGTGACAGGAAAAACGACCATTTAAGAGTGAAAGTAATATAACTGTTCACGAAATTACCTTTTTTCCCCGGGAAAAAAGTGAGTACTTTTTTCACGGCTACATAGAGAATCATTTTTTTGACAGGGAAAAAAGTAATTTCGTAAAAAGTTATATTTTGTGAACTGTCAAGAGATATAAAATGTCACATTTTTTTCTCGTCACAGAAAAAAATTAATATACTGTGTTTCCATTTCATGTCCGAATCAATGCAGAATAATGGGTAAAATGCAACAAATTTCGGTATTTCAACAATTTTAAGGAATTTTATACTTGGTCACGTGAGTTTCGGTTTCTGTTTCGGCCGTGGCTTCAGTTTCGGCCGAAACGTTTTCGGTTTCGATTTCGGCCGGAAAACCAGTTTCGGTCGGACTCTAATATTTTATGACCTTTATTTTCGAGTCCTTGGCATAGTCTAAGGACAACTTTTGCCCCCACATGTTTCTCAGGAGAATCCCCGGTCTTTCCGGTATAAATATCAAATTTATAACAATAACCGCTTTTATCGGCTAAAATCCATACCTTGTAGCCTCTTTTAATTGGCTTTTTTGGTAAGTATTGTTTTAATGATGAACGGCCCTTAAATTTAATCATGGATTCATCTATGGCCATGTATTCAGATGGCCTAAAATATTTTAGAAAGTTTGCTTGCAGTGAAGAGAGAAATGGACGGAGTTTATATAATCTATCAAAATTCGGGGAACCGTGGCTGGGCATTAATTCATTGTCATTTATATGAGGATTTGTGAGAATCCAACCAAATCTATTTACTGTCATCACATTGCTAATGTAACTGTCGTGTAAATCTGGTGCTGATGACCAAAAATCGCGATAACTGGGTAATTTTTTTAATCCCATAAGTATATTTATGCCTAAAAAACATTTTAATTCAATTTTTGTCAAATGTTTGAACATACAACCTCGTCTTGTCTGAGTGGCATATAAGTTCGTTTCAAAAACGATGTGTTCCATTATGTCATCTGTCTAAATCAAAAAGTTTATATGGACTTAATATTTCACCATCAGAACTTATATTCATCGGACCACTCTGATACAAAAAAGGAAATGGTGCGCAGACAGTATTAGTTTGATTCCATTTCGGTGTTTTTCTCACCACGAGATTAGAAATAGGTAGCAAATCTTCCTCGTCCCAATCGTTCTCGCTTTCGATTTCTACAGGTTCCGGTTCCATTATATCTTCTGCTTCCTCTTCATCAGCATCCCCATCAACGGAATCATCACTTGATTCAACTCCTGAAGGTAGATCTGCATATAATAAAGCATGAAAATCTTCTTTTGACATTCCTACTAATCGAAATGGCAATTCTTCATCCATACCGAAGCTAAAACAAAAAATAACCTAGTTGCACGGTGGTACAAATATTGAACACATATAATTTCATTCACCAGAACAATTCGATGAAAATAATCCGAATAAATCAAATTGAATAACTTACCTAAATATTCCAAGAAGGAAATAATGTGGGCAATAAGATGGTGAAAGTAATAAACACTGTTCACTAAGTAAAAGAATATCGGTATCGCAGTTTACCGACTACGGGAGCAACAAGTTACTGCTTGTCGGTTCCAGAATGAACTGACTCGAAAATTGCCTCAGTTTATGAGAACTATATGCCCTAACGTCTGTTATTAAAGCGTGGTTCATGAAATAAACCACCATGCAAATCTTGAAATTACTTTTCAATAGGTGGTTTATTTCATCCACCACCATGCATGATGGGTCTAGAAATATGTGGTACTAGCCGAGTACCACCATGCTCGAAAGAGTTAAGGGTTAGGTATATAATATAGTAGAAAAAAGGAAAGAAATTTAAAAAATATAAACAGGGATATTAAATGTGCTGAGCGATAGATTTACTGGCTGATCTTCTGGCCGCATTTTTTGCCTTTTTATGATGAATTTTCAGCCTGAAAGTGATATATCTGTTTATAATCTTTGCTTTTAAATTATGCCAACTGGGTAAGGAAAAGTCCAACTCAGATACCTTATTTTTAAAAAAGAATTTACAATCGATATTTTGTTGATGCCCTAATTCGGGGAGAAATTCTGAAATTACACATTCCATATCTATGAAAAAATTAAATGTTATTTTTGAAAAAGAAGGTGTTCTTTTTAATTTTTTTAGATTGACCAATCTAGTAAACAAATAGTGAAGAGGTCTTCGGGAACCGACATGTTCCGAACATGTCTTACAAGTTTTGCCAGTTCTTATGATACTTTTAATTGTGTATCCAGCTATGTTATAAAGTGAATCTAATTCACTAAGGCACATATTGAAATTGACCTTCTCCGGTTCATTTATATCGGGTATTTCCTGAGGTTCTACCTCTTTCTTCTCTTAAAGAATGTCTAAAAATCCAGCCAGAAACTTCCGGTCATCTTCATCATAACCACTTGTGTTAGGATTTTTCAGGTACTGTGACACGCAAATCAATTCAAAATTATTTTTCATTTGCACAGCATTTGGTATTATCTGCTTAGTGCCTCAGGTACAGAACAAATTCTCTAAACAATCTTGCGAAAATCGACTAGTTAGAATGAATTCATATTCTCGCTGTAGTAAGTCTTCATGTAATTCTAGAAGAGAAGTGGTAGAAATCAGGATCCCAGTTTGTGACGGCTTCCATGTTTTTTTATAGCCGACTTGGAATAAGTCAATAAATGACCGAAGAAAGTCAATGGTATCTTGATATACATCAATATTCATTTTACTAATCGCTGACATTTTTCTATCTGGTCAATAAACCAAGCAGTGGTTTTTTAACCCGGTTGGTTTAGCTCTTCTGATAAATATTTCAGGGCACTGCTCACGCTATGATTGATATAACATTCGTTGATGTTTTCACCTTCATTTTCTCGAAATGAGTGGGAACTAATTTCACTCAGCTTTGGAGCCAATTTGAAGTTATGTTTCTCTTGGTGCTCTATTAAAGCTTCCAAATGAGCAAACATAACTTCATTGGTTGGAAGGTGATGCTTCTCTTGGAGATGCTTGGGAATCACAATGACCTTGTTTATTACCAACATAGATTTAATATTTTTAAACAAGTGAGGAACATCAGCAAATATATACACAGCTTCACTTGGGTTTGAGGGTTTATCTATTTTACATTTTATTCGAGAAAATCTTCCTGCAGATATTCTCCATAAAGATTGGTTTGCTGGTCCCATATCCGACGTAACACTCACTAATTCAACTGCAAACATTCTGCCATTCGAAAATTGATTGATCAATATCATTAAAAATTTCACCCTTGATGGAATTACATGTGAAATAGTACGCTACTACTTGTTTCCATCTTTGAGTGATTCCAGCAAGAAAAAAAACTAGGACATGTGTCGCATTTTCTTCAGTCTGCTGCTGAGGAAGAGTGACATCACCAAAATATTTATATAATGAGGTGTCAAATGTCAGTCCTGGCTTTAAAGCCATTTCATCTGATACCAGATAGCAATCTTTTTCAGCCATCGTGAAATTTTCAACCTTCAATTTCAAAAAAAAAGCAAACACTATCGAGTATTCCACTGTCAAATTTCATGTTTTGCAGTTTTATCTGGAGTGTTTTTATTGAAGGCAATGGACATCCCTGCTTCATAAGCTCTATATATCCGGAATTTCCACAGCTTAATTTCAATTTTAGAGCTTTTACTGTTGTTTAATTTGACCATTTCAAAAATTTTGTAGTTTTACCTTCTAATTTTCTAGATAACACTAATTTGATCATCATTCAGTAGCATTTGTAACATTTGCTCATATTGACCTTCCTTCTTCTTGTTTTTTCAATTAAGCTTGAGAATTTCTCGATAGTCTTTTATATTTTGCACTTCTTGCTCTTTCCCTGATATAGAATTCTTCATATGTAAGCAATTTTTCTTCTACAGAACTAGAAGATATGTTTTCCTCCATATTTTCAACTGAAATAAATTACAATTTCAAATTTCTGGGCATAATTTCCGTATAGGATGAACATTTTTATGTAAAATGTCTAAAACTCACCTTTCTCGTAGGCTACTTGGTCCAGTAAAACAAAATATGGTAGGTACTGCGTTCAACTTTAGTTTCTGAGTGCCATCTTCTCTTGTAGTTTCCCACATCTCGGGAGCAAAGCGAACCTAAAATTTCACTTTTGAAACAATGCCCCATTCAATCATGTGTACCCTTTGGGTAAAAATAGCTTTGGCTTTTATTCGTCCAATCCCCTTTGCTGTAAGTATATACAGAATAGCATCTGGAGCCTGAAAATAATGTTTTGAAATTCAGTTAAACCCATTTATTTTATTTCTGATTATCATCAGTAAATTCACAAGTTTATTTTTATGACGTTCATTTTCAGATACTGATCACAATATAAATTATGTGAAGGAGACCTTTAAGATATGTTGATATTATTCTGTACTAACGATATAGAAAAATTAAGGGAGTCTAGCATAATAACGAATAAATGTACCTGTCAACCTGTACTTTCTATGCATTTTCCAGTTTTCACTTCCACTAGAGCATGACATCATAATGTTTGTAATATCCACCTCGCACAATCGTGAGTAGGTGGATTCACAATAGTCCCTTAGATGAACATTTTCTGAATTTAATTGGAGACCTGCTAAAAAAGTTGACTTTCCAATATTTTCTAATAGTGGTGTTAGCCGATCAGATCCTGCGTCATTTTTATTTTCATTGGCAACCACAGGTAATGCTCTCCGTCCTATTTTATATTGAAAATATTAGCAATCAATTTTTATGTTTATTTGTGACTCAATGCGATACCTACTTGTGTTTACTGAGAGCACTATTAGCATTGTTTGCTATCAAAAAATCTGCACATTTTTTCTTCTGTGCTTTAGATAACGACAATTGTTTTGGAATTTGTATTTGAAGCATTTCATGCTTTTTATGTGCACGCCTTATAATCCACCTAGATTTGCTTCTTCTGGGATTTCCAGTAGCACTCCACATCTGTTCCTGACAACTTGTCCAATTTCTGAAGATCTACCCTGAAATCAAAAAAGGGGCAGCAGAAAAAAGAAAACGACTAATAAATATTGGAAAGCATAAAGCTCAATTACAGAGGGCTCGATTCATGCCACTATTGAACTGTTAATAAATACAACCTTGAGCATTTCAGAAGTGTCGCAGATAATATATGTGCTTGCATCTTCCACACGCTCCCGCTTACACGAACAGTTGATCGGTTTAACCCGTTTTTGCCCAAGTTTCAATGAATTAATAGTACCTGTTATGCCCGAGTTTTTCAAACCCTCCGAAATTTGGAATTTTTGGGAAATTAGAGAAAAATAGTATCACGATTCCTACTGTTCAGTAGTTGGTGATAGAGAAAAGGATAGCCCCTCAGTCGGAGAATTGGGGTGGGTTATAGTTGTAAGAAAAATATTTTATTATTTTTAGGGCACCACGTAGTTTGATAGTTAAAATTTTCCTTTTCTAAAGTGATAATCTGATTTCAACTACGAGAGATCAAATCTAAATTATAGAAATATTCAGTTAAAGAAAAAAATATCTATCTGACCTCAGTTTTGGCAGTATGAAACGTTGTGTATGGAATTCCAAATTTTCTCACTAAACTGTCCTCTGGATGATCGGAATGACAGCTTTGGGACGTTCTCTAATTTTGACACAGGTAACTGGAAATTTAGGTATCCATTGGGGTCCAACAGCACACCGACGTATTTTCGTCTAAATTCTTGGATGCTCAATACTAACGTACTAGTAGTAGATAGACGATATTGAAATTATGGTAAGAAAGTAGTACGGAAGGAAGGAAGAAAGGAGCCTTCTGCAAATAATATGCATTCATGTAAATCGACATTTTGTACAGAATATAACCCTACTTACGAGATGTTGGTCGGCTCTTTGTGGAGGTTTATTACAATTTTTATCCGACTTTCGTCGTAAGAAGTGCACTCTACAGATAAGATACTCAATAACGTAATAGAAAACACTTCTATATCAATAATTGTATTAACTTTTCGAGAATTATTCCGTGGAAAACGATAACTATATCTCCGAAAAGCAAAACCATAGAAAATGAATTATATTCAACATACGTCGACTCTTTCCACATGCGCATCGAACAAAAATCTAATATACAAAAAAAAACATCGCGGATCGAAGTTTCCAGCATCACATGGGCGTAACGATGAAAGGGCTACGGGAATCATGATCATATTACAACTCGGCAAATAAAACCGTGACAATAGGAATACATTTGTGTAAAAATTTATTATTTTTCGTTTTTCATCTGTTTTTTTTCAACAAAAGGGATTGTTCCATTTTTGGAACACCGGGCATGAATGGGTGCATACAAAATTTGATATCAAAAGAAGTTTTATATTAGAAAATATGAAATAATATCAATCTGAAACATGGTAGGTTTTGAAACAAGCTTCATGTAAATTAATATTACATTTTTCGTACATTTTAGTAGAGTTTTTTTGACATTGGGCGCACCTATTCTGTTTTTGTGCTGGAACAATCCAATGATTCATTCCATCATATCTAATGTCTTGATGGGTTCGTTTTTCCAATGGCTTTGATGTTTTAGGGCGGCCACCAGTTGATGTAGTCCGTCCATATTTCTTAAGATAAACCTGCACCACTTCTCTTCGAAATTTTAAAAAATCTACTTTTTCGCAAGTTGGTTGGAGCCGATAATATTGCCAGGCATTATGCATGGTCGAATCCAAACAAAATGCAAAAAGAACCCACCACCATTTCTTGGAACGGACGCCTATTCTATAATTGTGGATATTTTGATCCATTCGGTCAACTCCGCCCATATATTTATTGTATTGACCGATTACGAATGGCTGAGGAACCGGGCATTTCTTCTTTTCATTCGAAATCCACCTACTAACTTGCGAAACGGGATTTACCTGATCGCAACTACTTACTGTTAAAACAGGACGATTATCATTCCCTAAGGTAACTGTTATTTGGGAATTGGTGTCAGTCGAAAAATCAAAGCTGCCCCTTGGACACTTTTTTTCTTGCAATTTATTGCGCAGGGGACATTTCTCCATTCTATTTCCATTAATTGTTCCAGTGTATCCTACTCCACTCTTTTGGAGGACATTTACCAATTTCAAAGACGAAAAATACCTATCGCCATAAATTTTGAAAGGTAACTTTTTCGGCAGGTTCTCTAACAATGTCATCACTACAGACCCTCCTAATCCTAGCTCCATATAGCGTCTATTTTCATCTTTGCCTTGATAAGGAATGAATCGGATTAAATATCCAGATTTCTCACATAAAGACCATATTTTATAGCCGTATCTTATTGGCTTGCCCTTTATATATTGCTTTGCTCCATGCCTTCCGAAATATGGTACCATACTTTCATCAACGCAAAGTTTCTCGCTAAGAGGAGCATGATATATAAATCGGTCATTCAACAAGTTGAACAGTGGTTGCACCTTTGCGAATTTATTATTGGGCTCCAAATTATTGTTATCACAACAATGAGCATATCTTTTCAACATTTCGAATCGGTTTCTTCGCATTGCATTCGCTACTAATTGATTATATGTATCCGTATCAACCTCCCAAAGCATACGCCACCGAGGAACTTGTAAATGTCCGGATAAATATAAAATTGCAATAAAGCACTTTAGTTCATCACTATCGGTGTTAAAATTATGATCGCCTTTTTGTTTCGCATACAAAACGAACATTTCTACTAAATAATCGCAGATATTCCTATCAAAAAACGATTCAAAACAGGAAACAGGATCTGAAAAAATTTTGAAATTTGTATCAGATTCTTTAGGCGCCACAAATTGGGGAAAGGAGTGATTCAAATCGACTTTGTTCCAGTTTCTCTCTGAATTTGGTACAGTTTTGTTTGTATTAGTGTGAGTTGCCAACTGAGCTAATGGTATATTATCTTCGCTATCATCTCTTGAAATACTATCTGATAGTTCTAGCAGATTTTTAATATAACGATGGCCTAACTGTAATACCCCGTATCTGAAATAAGTGAATTTTACAGGAGAGACAAAATACGAATTTAAATCAGAAAAACGAATGAAGGCAAAACTTTTTTCTTGAACATAGAAAGAATAATATAATTTCTTAGTAACAGGAAACGAAAATATTTTGGTAAAATTGAAAATATCGAGTTTTTCTTGTCTCTAGAGATTTTTGCAAAAAGTTTACTTATTTCAGATACGGGGTTTTACAGTTAGGCCATCGATAATCAGAAAGACTTGACGTTTCCGGATCGGGATGATTCCCAGTGTCTTCATGTTCTCCAATATAAACTACTCCATCCATATTTTTTATTTTAGCACAAGCTTCTGACTGTAGTTGGCGCCCACTGAGGTGATCTATGGTAGCTAAAGGAGCTTCATCATCACCAGAATCCTCTTCGGAATCGATTCCGTCATTCGGAGGTGTGATAAAAACATCAGCTGCCCAAAATTCTTCAGTTTCAACTAAATCAATTAGGTCTTGAGTCGTATAACATCTAAAATAAAATTGAAAATTGACGTACCCATTCGTGCCCGGTGTTCCAATAAAGGAACAAACGAAAAATATCATATGAATAAATTATCCTCAGTTATATCTCAGAAATTGTAATATGGATCTTAGAAGGAAGCACAAAATGATATTTTTCGTTTGCTAGAAAAAATTTTATATTATCCTTCCAACAGATATACTTACTTTTTTGATGCCATATTGTGCAATGTTTGAAAAATTCACTAATTAGAGTACCGAGTGCAGAAAAGATACAGAAGCGCCATTCAAAACTTCACTTATATTTACCAAAATGTAAGTGAAACGATTTCGAGCACGTGCTGCCACCTACATTCACGTCAGTTTGAGGAGAAGGGGGAGAAAATGTTTGTTCCGATATTGGAACACCGCGCCAATAGTTGCAGTTCCAATATCGGAACACTGGGAAAAAAGGGTTAATCCTCCAACTGTCCGTGGAGGGATCCAGCTCCAGCAAACCAGGTATTTCATGGGGTTTTCTTGTTAGCAAAGCGCTGGTTTGCAGGCAGAGTGCCATTATTTTCATTGAGGAATTAAGGCCTGCGTTATTCCATTTTCCATCTATTATTCCAACTAGGGTGAGATGTTAACTGTTGAGCACTTGCTCACCTTCAACAAAACATCGACTAGTTGGTTAGGCTTTCAAATATTCGAAGACGGTGGTTAAACTCAAATAATTTTCCATTTTTCCTATAAGATAAATTTCGTATTAACTGAATAAATTCAAAAAACTGATTTGTTTACCGTCATGCAATTAACTGGGCACTGCACAATTAAAGGTTCAATGAATCAATCGAAGTGTTTCAATTCACCACTCGTATATCCAATGATTCAATCCAAACCACAAAAAATAATTTAATCCAAAATTCAAACGAAATGTTAATTTATCCATCAATCAAAAGATTTAAAAATTCCCTAGCGGCGAATCACCGAACTAGGAAAACAAGTATCTGTTTACATTCATCAGCGCCCTCAACGTTAGCTGGAATCGCCAACTCACACTTTGCACTACCTTCTTTGCTACAGTATGGGCCATCTTTCTTGTTGTCTGCATTGAAAAAAAAACCAACATATTATTTCAAGAAAAAAAATGTTGAAATAGAATATAAAGTACAAATATATTACCTTCATTATTCATAGGTGTCTCTTTAGGTAACGGTGGTGGAGGCATGAGCACGGATGAAGTGAAAGACACTGAAAAAATTGATTCAAAATGATTTCATTCATGTGATAACCTTGATGCAAAAATAGAAGCTGATATAAAACTCACAAGTGTCATCAGAATCAGCCTGCTCATAATGTTCACTATCGCAAGCAATTTTTATTACTTTGGGAGGGTTTGGCAATAAAGAGCCTTCATCTTCATCTGAACATGGAGTCTCAATAAATCCTCCTTCCATTTTATTCTTCTTCCTCTTCCTTTTATTTTTTTAAAATTTTCATATCTGAAGGAACTAAAATTATCCAATGGACCATGTTCTCTACAGTCATCGGAGAGATGTAGCAAATTGTGAACATTATGAGTTATATATTCCTTGCCATATAAAGACCCATAATTTAAAACGAAGTATTTTAGAAGTTCAGATGCAGAATTCAAAGAATTTCTGGACATTTCTTTTGAACATAATAGGCGGATAGCAACATGCAAAGATAGAAAATGAAGATACTGTTGCTTCGACAAAACATTCTTCAAAACAAAGGGGCCTAGATATAATAATAATCGGAATTCGGAAGCTTTGAATCTCTCTACTTCTGACAAATTTCTAGGACTCCTAGCAAATTCCATAGGTATAAATTTTCTCACTTTTTCAATATTTTCAGACATTCTCCCTAAATTTTCACTACTACTTATTCTTACATTTTTCTTGCCTTTCATCCAGAATGTAACGAGCCGTTTCATTACCCCTAAACATACTAAATGCATATAATCTAAAGGCACACCCTTGACAAGATCGATGCCAGTGGATACAAATGGACATGCATTAGTATTGTATTCCTCATCACTTCTATTACGAAAAGAAGAATCAGTCCTCAACGGTGAGTTTAATTCCGGAAAAGTCATGCGGTTATTGACATTTTGTCCTTCTTGAATACATTTTGTGCAACTATTATGCCCAGTGTGACCTTTGACACCTAGCACAAATGACTTTGCTGGTGCATCACAAATAATTTTCTTCAATTGTACCTTTATATTGTTACCATTAATTTGAAGTCCATTGCTCTCCAAAACTTGAACTTCATTGATGAATTCCTCTAAAAATTCTGTTGCCGTACAGGGTTTACTAAACCCATGATACAAACCCACCAAGAGTGGTGCGGGAGATTTGTAATTTTCACTTTCGATAGATATTAAAATTGGCCAAAACTGACTGGTCGATGATTTGCTGATGGGTAACCCATCTACATTAACTTCTATCGATATAGCTGCCAATGGAGGTATTCTTTCCAATTCATGTACTACACAATCTCTTAGTCCAAAATGTTTATATTGTCCACCAGCCTTTTGAATAATCATTGAATTTTTAGGAGTTTTTAACAAAGTCCTCATGTCCTTAGGAAATTTGAAACCACTTCGAATGAGAATACTCAGTAAATCATTGATAGCTGTCTGACTGAGCATTGTTCTATATTTTGCTATCCAATCCTTAATGCTGTTTTCCAAATTTGTATTAGATAAATTATGATCATCGTAGGCAGAATTCAAGTTTGAAAAATCATTAGGTGGCTTTTCTATACTCATTTTGGCTGAAACATCCTCAGTTAAGGCATCATCATGAGTGCCGATTTCAGTTATATTGGGTAGTTTGATTGATACTGAACTACTGGTGTTAGTCGGGGGTGAAAATCGAATATTAGCATTGTTATTTATTATGGGTTTTACTTGTTGAATTTCGTGATTCACTAACCTTTTTATTTGGCGTTTACCAAGTAACAACTTATTCTTCCTCCGCTGTTCCATTTTATGTGATGTATCTTTCTTAATCTTTAATGAGTTTGCAAATGAGTAATTATAAAAACTCAACAGAAACACAAGAACTAATAAGGAAACTGAATATAGTTATTATAAAGTACTCACCCCCTTATTATCATCGTTTGATGAAGCCATGCCATATACCGACACTCTCGATTTCACAGTTTATAAAATCCCTAATATTTCCAAAAAAATTGTAAACAGAATATCAGGGTGGTAAACTAGATAATTACCCAAACGATTAAAATGATTATATCAAAGATTAGGGACTCCTTAATCTTTGGCACAGAACATAAAAATATATCTTTGGATTAAATGATATCAAACGGACACAACCTTTGTTAAATTGAATTGTTAACGGCAGTCTCTGGTAACGGCGTCTTCCGCCAACCACCAACCAATCAGAATTCGGAATTATTTGACATTAAGATGACAATTTTCTTCTTCTTTTTGTCATTCATTAGTGATATTCACAGAAACGTTTCTAATTGATAATCAATTAAAAAATTATTCTATGGTTTATTCCCAAGAAGAGACAGTGTCTTCATTAAATTATGTCCTATATCAAAATATGTTTGATATGTCACGAATGCTATGATGCAGAGCGATGATTCATTTAAAGGTTTGCGGTATGTTTCTGAAATCATATGTTTGTATGTCACTGTGATGATACAGAGCGATGTTTCAGGGATGTTTCATTGTAACGTTTGCGGTATGTTTTTGACATCATATGTTTGATAATGATGCACTGCGATGTTTCATGGATGTTTCATTGTTACGTTTGCGGTATGTTTTTGATATCACATGTTTGATATATGTCACTATGATGATGGAAAGCGATGTTTCATTGTAACATTTTCAGTATGTTTCTGGAACATTACTTTGAAATGTTTCATAATGATTCTCCCAAGGCTCATATGAAATGTTTCTGTGATATGTCGTGTTTACTGGGACGCCTTTACTCCAAGGAAATCAATACGTAACTACACTAATATCATAGTCAGCAGGCATAACATCATCTGGGTTAACCAAGATGGGATTTAATTCATCCTCGTACTGTGCACCTGGAATGCTATTTAAATTCAAGTAATTCCATCTCACATCAACTGGAGTGTTGGGATTTGATATCAACACTACAATGTTTCGAAGTGTAGCAATCGTAAAACTCAGCGGAGTTATATCGCACACTAGTATGGGTGAAAACTTGAGGCTCCCACAGACCAAGGCGGCAAAATCGCCTCGCATCCGTGACTGGAATAGCGTCATTTGACAATCTCTACGATAGTTAGGTAGGTAGTTGTGAAAATAGTGATTGAAAAAAATATTCACACAATATCATCAGGTGAAAAAGAAGCACTAATGTTGCTTGCAGTAGAAGAAGATACTTCACGGTAGAAAGCATCAACATCAGAAAAAATAAAAAATATCTTGAAAATACATAGGCACTCCACAGTCAATAAATTCAATAATCATTTATTATAGAAATCTTATGAAGTTATGTTAAATGATGATGAGTCTTCTGAAGGGGGTTGGTTGGATAATATTGTATAGGTGTGTACACTGTATGGGTGTTGTTTCGAAGCTCGAGGTGCTTTCCAATTGAAAAGACAAAACGGAGGCTTCAGTTATGGAAGAAATCCGACTTGATCTATTTGATATACTCGTACTTTCTTCCAAGTGTAGGAGCTCGAACTCCATTATTACTTGTGCAATCCTCATTTTGGCTTCAATTTGCCTCCTGGGTGAAAAAGTTTTTACAGTAGATACCCAAAAAAACGGTCAATTGCATCATGTCCTTTTTTCTTATTTATCGAAATATTCTGTCATTTGTCTGACAGATGAGGAAGCCTCGGACTACCGTTTTTTATTTTCCTTCTTCAAGGAAGGAGTATTCGTTGGAGTAATCTCATCATTGTTTTGCGAATATATGGGATTCGGGCTCATCATTTCTGATTCTTGTTGTTCACAAGGCTGACTAAGATTATCTAATCCAGTATCAGCAATTTCCTGAAAAACCTCGTTTTCTATAATTTCGTTCGATTCTTCAGAATGCATATCATTCACATTAGAAGTTGTTCTGGCAAAACTCAAATATGGTCTGCATCCTTCCATTTGACCCGCCCAAATCCATTTTTTCTTTGAAATTGTCGAATGTTCTGTTTTAGTCTTGTTGCCTCTTAAATATTTGGCATAACTATCTCGCAGATTTCTCAACTTATTCTTAACTGCTTCTCCTGAAAATATATCGTCTCAGATATCTGGCTACTTGAGATACATACTATACGATTGGTCATAGTTTTAGAGTTGGTTTTTAAACTGTGAGTGTTATAGTCGAAGAAGCAATATGTAAGAATTTTGCAAGATATATATGTAGGCTTTTCTACGTTGTCTAGGTTTATTGTAAAACTACCACGAGATTTTAATAAAACTTTATTCACGAAACAACAGCGAAAACCGGGAGGAAATACAGCCTCTTAATGAACTCGTCTAAAGGCGCCTACAGACGACATGGCAAGCCTCGGCCAACGTTTGTTCGTTGCAACGCGAATCGTTGACGCATCGTGTGTACGCAAAACTTTTGGCAAGGCGAATCGAACGCTGGCGCTGGCCAGGGCTCGCCTATAAATGCGGCTACAGACGGCTTGGCAAGCCTCGGCCAACGTTTTAGCGAACTTTTATAGACACGTTGGTTTTCGCTCGATATTCGTGCATCAATGACGGTACACATCATAGACTACGATACACATGACATGTTTTTATCTTGCCATTCTTTTTCGACCAGTGAAGACCGTTGAGCGTGCGAAAAAATGGAGTCTGACTCTGATGATGAATTAATAGCAGCGTCTGCTCTGCTTTTGAGTTCAACGGCATCATTTCTGTCGAACTATAGTTATAGCTTGATTTTGGCTGTTTCTGGTACTTCTAGACTAGATAGGTGAAAATGTTGAAAGGGGTCCCTGGCTCGATTTCCATGAAAACACCATTACCTAGTGGAAGCCATTTCACGATATTGTTTTTAAGTTAAAACCAAATTTCGATATCTCATCGATTTCGAAAATGTTCCATAGTTGGAACTTTCTACAGGTACTTTTTCACTGGGAAGACGTCACTATATTCAATTTTGAAATCTCTTGTACTAAGGGTGGAAAAAAAAATGGGGTTCTAATTTGAAAAACAGAAGTTATGGCCAATTATCGATCACAGTTTTTGACACAAAATTCCAAACACCCTGTGATGATATTTATGAAATTTAAAAGATGACCTTTCCACATTCTTCTACTTTGATGTTATGAGAACGGTTCACGCTCAGGATGTTGAGAATAAGAAAAATGAACCTAATACTGACTACGAATATTTGACTTTTTTCCAGTTTTCCATCGATATTTTGAAAAGTTATTGAAAAAATATAATAATTTTAATGTGAATGTATTCAGAATTGAATACTCAATTATATCAGAGAGGAAAAAATTGAAAAAAAATTTTGAACAAATTTATTTTCGCTCCCTGTATAACCGGAAGCACTCAAGCTTTAAAAATATTTTAGCTCAGTAGAGAATTCCGTACAATATTATAATTCCAATTTTCAAATTTCAAATATGTCAAGTTCTCCAGTCACCTTGGGACACCCGATTTTGTTTTTCCGAAATTCTAAAATTTCGAGAATCCGATAGAAACACCGCAATATTTTTTTTATATGGAGGGTTTTCAAACAAAAGTAGAAGATGGTGAAACATGGTCAAAAAATGGCCAATCCTCAGAATTTTTCCTATTAATTTTCGACATCTTTGCCTTACTAGCTTCATTGAGCTCAGCGTGTCGTGTGTACTGTGATCAAATTCAATTCGATGATTATACTATTTTCAATTTATCTATGTTTCAAAAATCATATACACGGGCGAGTTTCAACAAATCCCTTTGATGTGTGTCAAAAATATCGCCTTCTAGGCGAACCCTGACCAGCGCCAGCGTGAAGTTCGCTTTGTCATACGCTTTGCATACACACGATGCGCCAACGTTTGAACGAGCGACCGTTGCCATGCCGTCTCTATCGAACGCTGAAACGATCGGACGTTGGCCGAGGCTTGTCATGCCGTCTGTAGCGGCGTTTTTGGGGCGGCATGGCAAGCCTGGGCCAACGTCCGCTCGTTCAAACTTTCGCCTTGCTAGGCGAACCCTTGCCAGCACCGACGTGGGACTCGCCTTGCCATATGTTTTGCATACACACGATGCGCCAATGTTGGAACGAGCGGACGTTGGCCGAGGCTTGCCATGTCGTCCGTAGGCGCCTTAAATCTGATTGACAACTATCTTCATCTTTTATTTCTCGCCTACTATTACTACGTTATTGATTATGTCATTATTACAACATAGAATATCATATACAATGTATAAATAAAAATACGAATCCTACACTCGGCCATCCTACGGAGAATCAGACTCGGATTCATTTCCGATTTGCACCCAAGTCTTCAAATACTCAATATAAAATAAATATGTATAATATAATATATAAAAATATCATTACCATTGTTCGTTAAGTGGCTGTACTCCTTTACAAAATTACACAATTGACAAACTCAAAAAAATACAAATGTAGATGAATTCCTTCCGAACAGCCTCCCTCAGTCAGTACGTCTAAAAAGTTAAATCTCCTACCTTGATACTGCAAAACTCTACCAATACCAATTCCACCGGTCGTTCGGAACCCAAGCCCCAGCTTCCCGTCTGAAAGTCTTCGCCGTGGGTCTCCTCACTTCGTCTACGTCTTTTAGTGGAAAGGGTACACCTCGCCTTGCAGCACTACTTCGTCTTCTTCCTTCAAATCTTCCTCTACTTCGTCTTCTTCCTTCAAATCTTCCTCTACTTCGTCTTCTTCGTTGTTCAGATCTTCGTCTACTTCGTCTTCGTCGACAATTTGTTTCGTGATCCCGGTTGAGCCCCCAAAATGTAGGCTTTTTCACGTTGTCTAGGTTTATTGTAAAACTACCACGAGATTTTAATAAAACTCTATTCACGAAACAACAGCGAAAACCGGGAGGAAATACAGCCTCTTAATGAACTCGTCTAAATCTGATTGACAACTATCTTCATCTTTTATTTCTCGCCTACTATTACTACGTTATTGATTATGTCATTATTACAACACAGAATATCATATACAATGTATAAATAAAAATACGAATCCTACATATATTTACCCGAACCTACAAAAGAAATATGGCAAAAATCAGAATATGGATTCAAAAATTCTTGGCAGTTCCCAAACTGTAGGTATTGGCAGCATAGACGGAAAACATGTAACTTTCAAGTGTCCAGACAAAACTGGTTCTAACTATTGGTGCTATTTGAATAAATTTTCAATACTGTATATTTTCTAGTCTCGATAAAATCAGTATTATGAACATTCTCATTATTTGATTGTGAATGCTGTCTACAAACAGAACATGTCAAACTCATACAATATACTAGAGTATTTTCTGCCACTCTTGACGTTCGGGTCAGAGTAACATGTGGTGGAATATCGGGAATTAATATTTGGCTGGAACTTGTAGCCTCATCATTCACATTTACCAATAGGAAAACTGTCAAATTATTAAAAATTCCTTTTGAAGAATCAATTTCACAGTTTGCATGTGAAGAATGATGATATATAATTGTTAACAAAAAAAGCCTTATAAAAAAGTCTCAAAGTAAAAAGCGTCTGGGGACACATACCTGCCCCATGCCTTCTTATGCCACCGAAAAAAATCTCCAGAGGATCTTGGTTCAATGCTCTTGTCAAAACATATTGGAAATTATGTTTTGACAATAAATTCTTAGACAACCGTATAGATCCTATGAGAGTAAAAATAAAATTATAAAGAGAGGGTACTGAGACCAGGCAGTTTTTTTTCCTAGAAAAATATTTCATGGTTTTCAAAATTTGAATAGTCTCTCCAAAAGTCCAGGTGGGGGAAATCTTTGGTCTCTCCCCCTTTTAATGGTTTATCACTGGATCCCATCTTGTTATTTATATTTAGGCTGTCGAACACACTGTCCAATCACCCTAATAATTTTCCAGTGTCCTCCGCTTCTCTCGGTAATTGGTTCTCATCTTCAATGTCTGTAACAGAGAAATATTTTAGTTTTGCTTTTGGTTTCTCCATAATATAATTATAAGGATTTCGCTCAAAATACCACATTACATGGAACAAAAAACAAAAATTACTTTGCGCACTATCATTCATTTGTTGATTGGGAGTTCATAAATAGAGAATAAGCGACCAAATAATTTTTGTTTATTCTTTTTATGATAAACAATCATGAAGCCTACTAAGTAAAACTTTCATAAAACCCATTTTTATTAACCTCCTTATAATTTTCGATAAGGAACTCTTATAACAATAATACAGGTATGTTTTAATCACAGTTAGAATAAATCATAGTCATGAATTAGGGTAGAAAAACTATTTTGCAAAAAAAAGTTTAAGTAATGGGAGCACATTTAACGCTCACATGGGAAATGGGTGCCGTAATATCAATTATTCCGCCTAGGTTGAACTAAACACACTTACGCTCAGTTGCAGGAACGTCCATTAAAATTTAAAGGTCCATTAACCCTTAATCCTCCATTAGTTCCTTGTAATAATGGAGGATTAAGAGTTTAATGGACCTTTAAATTTTAATGGACGTTCCTGCAACTGACACTTAGAATGTGATTTTTATTAGAATCTACACGCTATTCATTGTGGCATAAATAAAATAATATACTGTTTAAGAAAAACAAGAAAAATAGAAACAAGATCATTGAAAAAGAACAAATGACCCAGATCCTGCGGAACCCAACAAAAGGAACAAATATAAGAAGCTGTACTGAGCCCATTTTTTTATGTTCCTCTCGAACAGTAGCTCGTGTTGGTGTTACATTATGTTATGGTTGCAATCGAAGCTGGGCTTACAGCAGCATCCTCCTGAACTATTTCTTGTAGAATTTCTGCATCACAAAGGATAGATGGACTCATATCAGGGCTAGCATTCAGTTGTTCAATAACTGTTTGCTTTGACGTCGATGGGATAGAAGATAATATAATAGTTGGCTGATGTCCTGAGTTAAGCACGGACACAGGTCTAGCTTTATCATCAATGAAGTCATTATCACAAAATATATTAGGATTCATGGGATATATTTCCGTTGCATGAAAGCCTGATACTCCTTTTTCAATAGGAGCTACTTTAGTGTGGGTTTTATTAAACAATCCTGCAATGTCGTCTGGTGTTATTTTTATCAAATTTCTTGATTTTATGTATAAATTACATTCTTTGTTGTAAGCTTTTTTGAGTGGGGAATAAAAAGCAACGTCAAGGGGTTGTAGAATATGCGATGAATGCGGCGGAATGCTAAGCATTAGAACATGGTTATCTTTTGCCAGATCTCAAACTTCGAGAGTGGCATGACTGTTGTCTAGTATTATGGGGAATGGGAGTATCAGCAGTAAGTTTGGTGTGTTTGTTGAAATGACGTAGCCATAAAGTGAATATAACGGATGTTTTTTTAGGAGGTTTGTTTTTCCGATAGATGTAGTTTTATTTTATGACAGTTGTTTTGACAGCTCAAAGTGGCATTTCTACTCAGTGTTGTTTGGCAAATCATTATGAATAGGTTAACTCCAGAACAACGTTTACAAATCGTGGAAATTTATTTTCAAAATCAGTGTTCAATTAAAAATGTTTATAGAGCACTTCGTGAATTTTATGGTGCACATAATCGTCTGTCAGAGACCACCATAAAGAACGTAATTACCAAATTTCGGTCTACATTCACTTTTTTGGATGCCAAGCCACCGACAAGAAGGAGAAGAGTTCGTACACAAAAAAACATTGCTGTCGCTGAGGCCAGTGTCGAAAAAAACGACAATTTATCGATTCGTCGTCGTGCTCAGCAAATTGGACTTTGTCCATCGACTTTATGGAAAATTTTACGTAAAGATTTGGGTTTGGTGCCATACAAAATTCAATTGGTGCAAGAATTAAAGCCACACAACCATCGTTTGCGCCGTGAATTCAGTGATTGGTTGTTAAATCAATTGAACGAAGATCCATTTTTTTACCGTAAAATTCTCTTCAGTGATGAGGCGCATTTTTGGTTAAATGGATACGTCAACAAGCAAAATTGTCGCATTTGGAGCAAAGATGATCCACACGCCATTCAAGAATTACCAATGCATCCTGATAAATATACTGTTTGGTGCGGTCTATGGGCTGGTGGGATCATCGGTCCATATTTCTTTAAAAATGAGGAAGGACGACGCGTTGCCGTGAATGGAAATCGATACAGAACCATGATCAATAAGTTTTTGTTGCCAAATCTTGAAGATATGAATATAGATGAAATGTGGTTTCAACAAGATGGTGCCACTTGCCATACAGCACGTGAAACAATCGACTTAATGAAAGAAACTTTCAACGACAACATTATTTCGAGAAATGGTCCGGTGAATTGGCCTCCGCGTTCGTACGATTTGATGTGGATAAACCTCAATCGATTGACGCTTTGGAAACCAATATTCAACGTGTCATTGCTGACATACGCCCTCAAATGCTTGAAAAAGTGGTCGAAAATTGGACCTCCAGAATGACATTTGTGAAAAATAGTCGTGGTGACCATATGCCACAAATTGTGTTTAAATGTTGAATGCCAAATAATTATCTACCAAATAAAAAAGAATTTTGGTCATTTCATAATTTTATATGGGTTTTATTCAGGAAAGAAATCGGCAACCTCTTAAAAAAACACCCGTTATTTCATATGGTCCAGCCACTACGACTTCATCTGTAAATAGCACCGTGAGGTCCATTTTTTTCCAGCTGTGGAGAGTGACCCAGCGGTGGAATGAAAGACCCTGAACCACTCATAGCACATATAACTGTTACTGTCTTCTCTCCATGACGTCACAGATCCAATTCGTTTTTGCCCTTTGGGGGCTATAATTTTTTCAGTTTCTTGGACTGTTTTTAAACCAGTATCATCTACATTGTAAATTATCGTGGGTTCAAAGTGGTGTGGCTTCATCAATTGTTCCAAAATTTCAAACAAGAATTCTGTTGATACTAATAGCTTCGGCCTTTCTAATATTCAACTCAGGATGACTCTGTAAAAATCCCGATAGCCAATTCTTTCCTGCAGTATGACTATCCTGGTTGAATCTTTTTTCAATACCCATCCTCTTAGCTACACCGTAACATACTTTTCGAATGAAAGGTTTGAGACCTTTGTTATTGATAACTAATTCACTTAACAGAATTGAAGGTCAGGTTGTCAGAATAAAAACCACCTCTCAGATCATTGCCGACATGTTTTGATTTTATTCTAAAATCCTCTTCAGGGCTCTGAAATCAATTACAAGATTTTTTTAATTAATAACACTTATAAATAAACTATGTTGAAACAACCAATGGGACAATACATCAGTATAACAAATGAATGAATAATCACATTAATATCTGCATATTACAATGCATATACAAATTTTAAATCGAAAATACGAAAATTGAGAGAAACGTTCAATATAATTCAATTCAGCTCAGCATATAGGTACTTGATTTAACATTTTTGTCGTTTTATAGTCAAAATCATGAAAGACATGAAATATACAACACTCTTGGACAACATCAAACGAGAATTTAACCGAAGAATGGATAAATCATGAACAGACTGCTGCGATCACACATATGTTATGAGTAAAAATGAACTGTATTTTGATCTACCGAAATGACATCGACATTCATTTTTAATAATTCGTTCAAGTTATTTTTCCTCATATTTTGTTGATGAGACAGTAATAGGCTGTATCCAAAACTTCAATATCTGTTCTCATGTTGATGGATTTTTCATCCTATTTTATAGAGATCATCTTATGTAGTAACCTCTTTTTAAAGTTTTTTGGTGTTCTAATATTTTTAATGAGTCGATATTAAAATCAAAAGAATGGAGTGTATTTGGTACATATTCCTCTAAAGCGGTGTTGTTGTCTTTTTTTCTTTTTTAGAGGGTTGAGTATGTTGAGCGAATCTCTTCATGTCTTTAACCCATTACCTGCCATGATTTTTTTCTGTATTTTCATAGTTTTTTTTTGTTATATTCGGTGCCAAATCGATGGAATGATACGAAAAAAAAAATGAAAAAAATTACTCGTTAATTTTTCGAAAAATTGTGATGTACTCAAATGAGTACACTGGAAGGATTAATGTGAAATAATATCAAACACAAAATCGAAATATTTATTAAAATATTTTACTCAAATGATGCTTCTCAAATATAAGAATGAAATTGGATAAACCAGTCACTTTCAATGTATAAGGTGACCCCACATTTCAGGCAACTCCATCTCGCTCGTTGATGACATTGACAGCATCTCAGCTGTTTTTCTAGTTTTTTAGGAAAAGGACCATCTCTTGCGACACTTTTCGGAATAGATTGTTTTTTCTTTATCGAAGTTGTTGCTTTCCCAAACGACAATAAGTAATGGCGAGCCACATTTCCATAAATTCGAGTAAATCGTTTTTCTTATCATGGGTCGAAAGATGTAGTCGTCATGCATTCACAACTGCAACATTTATAGAATGGGTGAAGAGGGGCCACCACCATTTCTTTCTACGAATGCTGACTCTATAATTGTTAACTGCTTGATCTAGCAAGTCAACACCACCCATATGCGAATTGTACCTCACAAATAATCGAGGTTGGGGCACGTCAATTTTTCGTTTGTCCACTGAAGACCCACGTTTTATTATTCCCAAAGGCTCTATGGTATCAAAATTTGTCACCATAGTAACAATGTTATTATCTTTCCAGCGAACGAACAATAATTTATTTTTTTATCGTAGTCTTGTTGGAAAAGCCACGCATACACAATCTATGGTCTGACGGTTGACCAACACATTTGAGCAGATCTAAAACAACTTGGGAGCCTAACGGTAAAGTTCTTTTCACGCTGTCACTTTTCTGCCTAGCTCCACAGTAGGTATCAAAGTTATAACAGTAGCCAGTGGAGCTACAGAGCATCCAGTCTTTGAAACCAAATCTGACAGTCTTTCCTTTGATGAATTGTTTGTCTGATTGGTGTCCAAAATATTTGACCATTGCTTCATCAATAGAAAGGTGTTCATGGAAAATTCCCCACTGGCGAAAATTTGAATTCAATTGGGACACCCGATATACGATCAAATTTAAAAAGTTTTTTCTGAAATAATGATGGTAGATTATTGAAAAAAACATCTATTTTGCTTTTGTTGAAAGCTGTTATTCTGCTGAAGCTAGTCACTAGTGGCCTCTATCTTATGAAAGCTTAATGTTGATGATGACGTCTCATCAAAGAAAATAGCCAGTCGTTGCCACACATTCACACATTGAAAAAGTGTAGGATTCCGATTTTTTCGGCATATTTGAACACCAATGTGCGTACAAGTTTAGCAGTCAAACCCAAAGTTCGTAGAAACTTTATTCCATAAAATCATCTAAGGATGAAGATCCCGAATTTTGGGCATCTTATTCTGAAACACTTGTATGAAGGGTGTTTTGGAATAACCTCCTCAGACCCAAGGTCCGGGGAAGATATATTTATTCAGAAAACCTACTTTTTTAGTGAAGACTGGATCCAAATAACACCATCTGGTTGAAAAAAAAAATTATTTCTGTTTTTTCTGAAAAAAAAATAAGGTATCATATATGATACGTTGGGTCTAGAGGCATACAAAAACAACAGATCTATAAAAAAAATTTACTGGTGAAAAAGCGAGAAACAATTTCTATCAACGGTACAACACAGATAAATATTGCAGGAGTTACATTTGGCAAACGTTAATTTGCCACATTTAGGAAATCTACATTTTGATCTTGTTTTTTGTTCTTGCTTCGTAAATACTGGTAGGTGGATGTTACCAACGGTCCTGACTCTTCTATCCGGATCAGGTTGTACCTTCCTTTGTTTCAGAGGCGGTGTCTCTTCTTCATCACATTCACTTCGTTCCGAATTTCTTCACATTGTTCAGAAGGTTTTTTAGTTAAAATCAAATATTGAGCAACGGATAATTTGAAATCCAGATAGTCCAAAGTGTCTTTTCTCCTCAAGCCTTCTGTACTGGCATTTTGACGATATTCGAGCCAAGATGCAGCTACCGCGAAATCGAAGAAGTGGTAGATTGCACGTATTGTCCATTTTTTGGTACGCCCACGCATTGCATATTTTCCAATCACCCTGTCTAGTAAAACAACACCTCTCATTTTAGCATTGTAATCGACTACAATTGCTGGTTGTTTGATTGTAATGTATTTATTTTCAATCTTAGACCATCTAGTACAACTACCTAAGGGTTCAATGCCAGAGGAAGAGGAAGCAAAATGCACTGGCCTAGAATCGAACCATTTCGTTAAAATAATCTTTCCATCTTCTCTAACTAATCCATCATGTGAACCACGAACTGATTTTTTTCAACTGATTATCATTTAAAATTGCTGCGTTTCTGGGAATCCTAGAAGTCATAATTGTACCAGCTAGGGTTATTTGTCTCGAGGAGAGTAACTCGATTAAGGGAATTGAGGTAAAGTATCGGTCGGTGTAGACTGAAACTCCTATTGGCAGGGTCTCTGTGAGTTTCAGTACCATTTTACCACCTACATCAAGTTTTTCGGGCATTTTCACCAAGAACGAGTCCACAGACGATCCCTTTCCTTCGTAAATATAAAAGTCTAGTGGGACCCCTTTTGGTGTTGTCATGACGAAATTCTTCAATCCTACGGGATTGGGCTTTCCTCTAACGAATTGACGCATTTTAACTTGCCCATGAAATGGTATCATCTGTTTATCTATTGATACATATCGAGTCCTTTTATTATTGCGGCATCCTTTCTGCACCATGTCTAACATTGGCCTTATTTTCCAAAACTTGTCCAAGTTCCTTTCTTCTTTGGAAATTTTCTGATCCTCCACAAGTTTTAGGCGCGAACGGAGTTTGAAATACCGATTTCTAGAGAGGAACTCTTGTGTTTCGCGCCCAATACATCCTAATCCTTGGTAGACCATAAATTCCAATCAACATGGAAGCTCCAAAAAATGTTCGCATTTCATATTCGGATGTTTCAAGGGAACGACCTTTATCAGCAACTTCGCGCATGTTTGTGAATAGGGCAATGTCTTCGAAAAACTTATCCGAAATATATTTCTTTAGGTAGGCAATTGGTTGTACTAACTCGCTGTCTATATTTTCTTCTTGAAAATTGAATTGATTTGGTTCAAATTGACGAGTACGTGACCATTTTTTCTGGTAACCTGGTAGGTAGTGGGCAAGAGGCTCCTCATCCGATGAATCACTCATGTTGTCTGCGATCTCCATATCATCAGGATCGGTAACCACATTTTCCAAACCTAGATCAACCTCATCCTCATCATCGTCCGAAGAGAGATCATCGAGGTCCGACTGATCGAAGTCCAAGTTGAGAGCTATCCCTTCAAGCTCCAACGCGGTCAAAGGCCCTAAAAAAATAATATTTCAAATGAAAAGTAAACAATATTTGATTTCTCGTGAAAATCTATAGAATTTGATTTTTACATTGAAATTAAATTTGTAGTCAGTAAGACCCAAGGTATCACCTATGATACGTTAACGGAATTACCCATTGGGAAATATTTGTAATATTTAAAACAGAACCTATTATATTCCATATGTTCTGTAGTACTTGTTCAACAAATATAAATCAAAAAAACACCACAAAAACAATTACTTACTTTTATTTCGTGGTAGAGGCATGATCGTAGCAAGTGCTACAACATAAACAATCGACTGACTTTTCTTGCCGCCGTATGCAACCAATATCGCATCAAACAATTAGGCGCGTATTTAGCAGTGTATCATATATGATACCATCGAGTACGTGCGGCTAAATGAAGCTGGAGGCCGAGAATAAAATATAAACCTGAGGTATCATATATGGGGTCTGAGGAGGATAAGCAGCCCAACATTAGGATGTATTACTAATTGAATCATCGAACTAATGAACGACTGACTGAATTTAAACCATATAACTTATTAAAAAAATTTAGAATATGCAATGATGTGGCATCATGAATATTTTTGGTACAGACAGTAGAGCCAATTACACTTAAATCATCTTCAATTTTTTGTCATTGCTAGTGTAAAAACGTTTAGCATCACATACTGCAAATACTTTGATACCATATTTATTTGGTTTCGATGGAATATATTGCCGAAATCTACATTTACCTCTGAACGCAGGGAACTGAAACGTTGACTTTGGGGAAAGCCGGTTTCAATGCAATAGGCTCGCGACCACACTCAGTGGAGAAGGGAGTGAGTTCTATATGATAGAATGTAATGGGCGCCAGGTAGAGTAATGCCTGCCTACTCAAGGTAAATGAACTGCTTACTCCTCTACCAGAGTAACAGTTAACAAAAATCCCTCAAAATTCAAGTCACAACAATTTATTAACAAAACAAAAATGTATGTGCAGTGGTTGATACAATACGGATAAATATTTTCCCCCAGGGGGTAGTCAGAAGGAAAACACCCAAATACACCAAATCTAAGCACAAAAATAATCTCCCCCAAGGGGTAGTCAGAAGGAAAACTTACTAATACACTACATTATATGAAAACGAATCATCTGAGCTAACAAAAGAAACCTACCTAATCAACAACTACTTTACATAAACAATGGTTCCTGAAGGGAACACCGATCAATTATCTTATCACAAAATCCTGAAGGGATACACGAGCACCCTGGTTGGTACCCAACGCAACTTATGAAGTGCACCTCATTATAATTGCTCACAACTATATATAACATTACCTTACAAAACAATATCACAAATTATCAAAATAGAAAAACCAACAATTTACAATATTAAAGCCAGTGCTACACACTGGTTACCTTCACAAACTACTCCAGAACGTAGATAGCTCCAACCAATAACAGGTAGGGACGCAGATACCTCCAAGATAACCGGCAAGGGGATGCCAATCGTGGCCACCTCTAACTGACAGCTTCGTTAGTACCTAAGTCTTGCCAGGCACGTGGAAAACTGACAGATTACCCCCCATAACGCCAGGTACGTAGAACAATTGACAGGTCACCTCCAACTGACAGCTTCGTTAGTACCTAAGTCTTGCCAGGCACGTGGAAAACTGTACTCAACACCTGTCACATGGAACTCAGGGACGTGAATAACCTGCACCCTGGTACGTGGAACTACCCCAGTACGTGAATAACCCTGGTGGGTGGAAATACCCCAGTACGTGGACCCTAACAAAATACTATAAGAAACGGTTCATAAGCTATAAAAGGATATCTTAGTTACCTCTGTTGTTCGAGGGAGATAGGTTCAACCTCCAATTCAGTCAAGAATTTGTTCCAAATAATTCCAATTATATTCGCTACACAACAACCTATAAAGAAGATGGTAAGACAACTGGTTCAAGATAGAAAATATAGGCATACCTAACGAATTTCCTGTGGAAGAGTTTATGATCACGTATAAAACGTATTTTCCCAAAATATTCCAAAATACTCTCCAGGGAATAATGACACTCGAAGTTATAATCCCTCACAACGAGGATGAATCTAGATTCAAAATTTATCTTCGAAAACGTCTCAAACCTTCCAACCAGATTTTCGTATCACACCAAAATGTCGGCTTTGACAGTCACACAGAAATTTCCAGAAACTCAAAGTTCACAGAGCCTATCAGTTGTCATGGTTGTCATAGCGAAGAAGAAGAAAACACATCAAAACCAAAATATAAACGAATCGTTACGTTACTGTTTAATTTACGCAGTTTATAACAGAGGAGGGTTCCTATAAATCCATTTCTATAATTCTTCCACGATTTTCCGAAGTACTTTGCTGAGGCCAAATAATAATGAACTAACCCAAAAATAACAACACCACCAACCTCACAATTTTCAAATAATAAACAAACGGTTTTCTGAAGGAAAACAACTCGAAAAGGTAGGCAAACGAAGCGAACAATCACAACAATAAGGAAATTTAGAAAATGAAACATCCCAACAAGTTTACTTAACTAATAAGTTCTGGGAAAAGATGGCAAAACTACATTTTATGACAAGTTCAAAATAATAACGTTACAGAACATTTCATCAATAGTCACGAATTCTGAGTGATGAAATCCTTTTTCGCAAATAACAGATCAACATATTAAATAATGTACGAATTGGGGCAAACTTATCAGTTGCCCTGCTCTCATCTCGAGTTTGCTTATCGTCAAATCGTATAACGCGGAGAAGAAATCTGAATCTCTGAAGAGACATCGTGAGACGGAACATTTCAACACCTGAACCATCAGTACTCCAAAGGTCTTCTGTATTCAAGCGACTTACGCGATAAACACCACTCAAATAAAGAAGTCCAATCAACGCCCGAATCTCAGTTGCACGAGTTGATTTGGCATCTTGACTTCTTGAGTAATTTATTTTTACGGTATCAGTGCTTTTATTTGTGTTATTCACTATTATATCAATTATTTTATCGTCAAAATAATATCCTCATATCAGTGCTGGATCTTTAAGTAATTTGGTTTCTTTGGAAGGGCCAGGAAATTTTTTCACTATATTTTCTTTTCTTGTCTTCATCGATTTACGCTGTATTGGGTGTTTTTTCCTACAGGTCAACTTATCCTTTCCTATGATGTGATGGCGACTTTCTCCGGATTGCAGTTTGATACGAATTTGAATTCCAGATATGGAGCTTTCCGTATCTGGGTGTAACACGACAACTTTTCTTTATTTCCTCGGGCGCCAATTGCGATGGGTTTTATAAGGTCGCAATTCCTTATGTCGCTCACAGCGGTTTACCCCTGGGTAACACACAGTTGGAGATGGGTTCAATTCAATCTTGGGTTTGAGCGATTGATATGTGCTAGTTTCTTTCACTAATTATTATCACTGGTGTATTAAATGAAAAGCCTTCGACGAGACACACTATATTCCACAATATTTACACTATATTACACAACTTATTACACAATATTACAGTGTATTCCAAAATGAGTGTACAACTTCTACAAATACTATTCAGTTACAATTATAATGTATTAACCCTTCCAGACATGAATTAAGAAAACATGATATATATTTTTTTTTACGTTTCTCGAGTTAAGTCATGTCAGTGAATGATTCAATCTCGACAATATGCTTAAGAATTTTCAAATTTTTGAGTTCTGATATGTACACTGCAGTGTACTTCGTGACTGAGGTAGGTACAAAATACAATAATGAAATTGATTATGTTTATTTGTTCATTTACTTATTATGGAACGATTGAAAGCAATTTTTTTCCCTCGATATACAGAGTGATACGTTACATTTCGTGCACTGAATATACGTCCGGGATTTACACTGTGCTTCTTTGCATCTCCCTATCTTCTCACGAAAAACAGGAAAATGTGCAATCTGGTCATACCGCACATCTTCTACAGGTCTTATTTGTTTGGATGTCCCTGGAGAAACCAAAATATCATGATCGGAACTGGCACTAGCAGATCCAGACAAGCTCATCGGTCTTCCTCGTTTCCTGTTTGGTATTTTACCACACAAAATAAGAGATTCAACTAGGTTTTGCCTAAAATGAATGAGGTCTATAATATTTTTTTTGGTATGCCAAGAATTTCAACGTTTTTTCTATATTGCAGCCATGAATTCACTACGGCCATATTCAAAGCATGGGATATTAGCCGAACTGTCCACTTTTTTGATCGGATGAAGGATCTATAGAGGGCGATAAGAAAATCGCATTTGTCGACACCCCCCATGCCTTCATTGTAAAGTGCCACTACTTTTGGGCGTGCTACTTCTATATATCGTTTATTTTCTTTGTCCCACCTCTTACACATATCATGAGGTGCAACTCCAACAAAGTTCGATCCTAGTGTGACCACGCTATTATCCACCCATTTTGTCAAAACGACACCAGAATTCGAACACATCACATTTTCCATGAAACCTCTTTCTAATTTTTTATTGTTCATTTGGCGCTCCGTGAATGGTGGTTTTGAAAAACCATCTTTTCGAATTGTACCTGCAGCAAAAATGGGTTTTTTGCCAGCCACTCAAGCAACCAGAAGGAAGTGAAATAATTGTCGCAGAAAAGTTTCGAATGCAGGGGCATTATTTCTGACAACTGCATAACGACAGCTGGTCCTTGACCAAACATTGAATATTCCGATTTCAGCTCAGTTGATGCTCCCTGATATATTATAAAGTCATATATTAGTCCGGTCATTTTAGACATAAAAATAGTGATCAAATAAAGAAAATTCCGACAAAGCCAAATTTTTGTAGAGACCTTAGGTTTACCACAAGGAATATAGTCTCAAAAGTCCCCATCAGTCCCATGTGAGCTTAGGGACTTATTCGGGGTCAAAGGTCAAAATTTTAGGTTTTTTGGATTTTTCTCGAAAACGGTAAGTTTTATCGAAAAAGTACCTCGGAGCAAAGTTGTAGATCTTAAAATTCGCTATAAAAATGGTTCCCATGATTTTTTCTCTAAGACCCACTATTTCCCAGATATTGCGCTTGTAAGAATCAAGTTCTACATAATATGCACACATTTCCACACCACCTGTGAGGTAGTGTAGTCGGCGCATTTTTTTAAACGTGGTATCCCCGGTAGGCCTATTCCACGAACCTTTATGACGTTATTTTCAGGAACAATAATTATTTAATAGTATGAAGATTATTGATATGGGTTACTGAGTTTAACTGTCGTTCTAACTTTTTTTATTACTTTAATCTGACTCATACTCTTCATATTCAACTTCAACAATCATGTTTTCTTCAATTTCTTCTTGTTCTTCTTCTTCTTCTCCTTCCTGTTGATGAACGCTTAGAAATTGTTCAAATGAAGATCAATCAGTTGTCTCTTCATCAAAATCACATGAATCTTCCTCTCTTGTATTTAATTGAACATTTGAGCAAGAGACACCTTCGCAATTGGTACACGCTGGAGAACACTGCAATCCTACTTTTTTACAGCCACATTTGGCATTACAACCTTTCTTGCAATTGCAAAAAATAGTGTTAAGAAGTTTTTCTGGAGCAGGGGGCAGTAAAGTTCGAATCGGTTCCAAAGTATTATTTATCAATTTCCAACCCCAGTCTTCAGGGTTCAGTTCATTGCCTTGCCATGTCTGAACTTGATAGTATACTCGAAACAAATGTTGAGTAGCAGATGCCGATGTTGGAGGAAGACAAGATAGCTGTACTTGCTTTTTGTTTCGTGTATTTTTTACGAATGTTAAATATCTGTACGTATCTATGCAATCAATTTTTTTGGAGCTCCATAAACCGCAAGAAGAAACCGAATTCCTTTAGTAATTAGTATTTGAGGTGAAGAATTAATTTCTGTAAATACTTTTGCGCAGTCAATCAAATCATTTTTTTCAAATAATTTTAATACTGAATTTTTGCCCCTTCTAAACATTGCTGACGTAGTATCGCATCCGGTTATCGCATGTGAAAATAAAATAAAGTTTTGGCATTTCGGATAAGCTGATAAACTTTTTGAAGAATATATTTCTGTCCGTTGCTGCGCCTTCCCAGGTTTTAAAAAGTAAATAATTTTATCAGATGGAGTCCTTGCAGTGAGTAGTACTAATAAATCAACATCTTCACCCACTACAATAGCTGTATTTCTTGCATTAAATTGTTCTATTGCTGTTTCAATTATGAGGACATCGGCGTCATTAGGAGCTTGTTTCACGGCAATATTTTCAGCTGTTAATTTGTTACTCAACATAGAAATAAAACGAGATTTATTATTAATGTTTGCAAAAAAATGTTGTTGATTAACTGGAACTGTCATAAATTCGTCAAACATTATGTCGGTACCTGAGGATGTTTTTGTAGCACGACGACGTTGTTCTGCAGCTTTTATGTTCTTTGTTGTGTCACTGTAGCCATCAAATACTACCGTAACTGTATGACCATAATGTCTACGTAAATACTGAACATATTTTTCAAAAATTACGTTAAAGGTTTCTTCTCGATCCCACACAACGTGATGTAGTAGATATCCCCCATCAATAACGTAAGCAGCGTTTGTACAATCAACCTCAGCATTGACTGATTGAAAGCAATCGTAAAGAGCCGACTTCATTGTTTTACGCATTCCAGCTGCATCGAAGAGTGACAACGGGTAAGGAGCTAAATCATATGCGAAAAATGTTTCAATTTCATCCTCAAAAGTCTTAGTGACACTCATACGTTGAAATAATAATACTGGGTCTATTGGTACTTCTTCGTCGTGAACTTTCACAGTGCTACTCACAGCTAAAAGAGGATGCAGAGATTGAAGTTTTCCGGGTGTATGATTTTCTGCAATCCACGTGAATTGTAACGGATTTTTGGCTTCTTAAATAATCAGCAAACTCATCATTTCTCGCGACGCTTGCATCGATTAAAGTTGGCATTCCACGACTGACCACAACAGTTTCATCTTCAGTCAAAAGTTTATTACAAATAAAGCAAAATTGTGACATTTTTTGTTGAATATTAATCAGCACTAACTTCAATAGTAGACGCTTGTAATAAATACGTATAGTCACTCGAACTGCTCGTTCAACACTAAAAAAAGCAGGTATACGTGAACGACACCACATGGACAAAAGAATAGGCAGATGTTTTTCAAGGCCAGATGTTATTCAAGTAGAGGGGATTCGGTAAGGGACCGGCGGTCATTTTAGAGTAAATTTTCTTAGAATAGTATAATGTATACATAGAAGAGGCACGAGTAGGCATTTTTGCTTGCTTGAGTACCTAAATATGTATATACGTGGCATATGTGTGCATACTATGTAGAACATGATTCTTACAAGCGCAATATCTGGGAAATAGTGGGTCTTAGAGAAAAAATCATGGGAACCATTTTTATAGAGAATTTTAATATCTACAACTTTGCTCTGAGGTACTTTTTCGATAAAACATACCGTTTTCGAGAAAAATCCAAAAAACCTAAAATTTTGACCTTTGACCCCGAATAAGTCCCTAAGCTCACATGGGACTGATGGGGACTTTTGAGACTTTATTCCTTGTGGTAAACCTAAGGTCTCTACAAAAATTTGGCTTTGTCGGAATTTTCTTTATTTCAATTGTCTAAATTGACCGGACTATATTGTTCCAGACACTCCACAGAGTAAAAACAATTTCACACCCCATTTCGTTGGTTTGTTTTTGATGTATTGCTTTATGTTGAGGGCTCCTTTGAATGGAACCATCTGTTCATCAACACTATAAACTTCCTCTGGCTCCAAAGAGTTACATCTTTCTTTTAGTTTATTATATAGAGGTCTTATTTTCCATAATCTATCTGAAGGATTTTTATCCTCATCTGAACTGAAGTGCATGTTATTTCTAAGCTTGAAAAATCGATTGACTGTCATATTTTCAGTTATGAGAGAAATAGAAAATTTTGGCTCCCAGTACATACGTGTTCTCGGGTACCCCAAATTACCCATTATCATAAGAACACCGAAAAATGTTTTCAGTTCAGATACATTTGTTGCTGGAAAGTTGGGTACAGAATTCTGAACTGCATATAAATTTGTTTTTTCTGCACACGACTCCAGCAATTCATCAGTGAAGTACTTCGAAAAAAAATCTGAGGGTGAAGGAAGATGTGTTACTTGAGAGTTTGATGACTGGAAAAATTTGATTTTGGACGACATTTCATAAATACCCTTCTTCCATTTTATTTTTTTTTATCTGTCAAATTTTGCGCGTTTAGATAATTGGCCGCAATCTCACTTGCTTGTCTACAGGGAGCTAATTCTGATTCTTCCTTGTCTTGCATATGAGTGTCATCAACAGGTGAAATCTCGTCCAACACTTCCGGAAAGGGGCTAATTGGTGAAGAAAGGAGTTCATCTGCAACACAAAATTGATTTCAAGGAAAATTACAAGAATCACTGATATTCCTACCCCTTGGCAACGCACTATCTATTTCGTCTAAGCCATCGTCATCTTCTAATCCGAAGTCTTCTAATTCGGAATTATCACCATTTAGAATATCAAAGATTTCCGCATCTGTTAGCGGTCGATGCATATATCGATGTTTCTCTCTTGTCTCCCTATCAGTCATGGTGTACACTGTAATGAACATATTTTTGAGACCTCATATATTTGTACTCTTCGTAATTTTCAGATAAGAGTATTGTTCTTCACTTACCTTGATCAATAAGATAATAGAAAAAAAAATAACCAAAGCCTCCTTGAAACCAACAAACGTTTAAAATTTTCGCCAATAAACAACAACAATGTGCACGTTGAAAATTCCACGGACATGTGCCGGTTCAAACCGATAATAACGAATAAATCTGATACCGTACTTAACGCGCCACCTAGTGTGTAAAGTATACATCATAGCATTACAGTATACACTATGAACACGAGCTTTAGAAGGAAAGGGGACTCAATGAGAATGAATGGAGATGTGTGTTCACTGTAGTGTACATCATGTCGGAAAGGGTTAATGCGAAGCAAACTGAATGAATGACGGTACGGAAAGGATTCAAGCGAGTTGAGCAGGCGGCGTAGGTTAGGTGTCAGATAACAATCGATGCAGATAAGCAGCGAATAGGCGAGATGTGCAATTATAAATCGGCTATGTGCGCAAGCGTGAAAAGAATACAATGAGGTGTGCGTGATGTGGTTAAGACTGTGTACAATTCGGTAATCTACCCTGTGCTATCGCTATGGGGCGTGCCCCTCCACGGATGTACTCCAACTCGACCAACGAGCCTTACAGACGAGATTCTATCACCCCCGGTTTCGGATCTAGGGTATGGATCGGTTCAAGTAACAGAGTCAAACTCTAGCTAGATCGGAAGGGATCGTCGGACACTAAATCGGCAGTGACGGAACGATCGCCCCTTTTCTCAAGATCAGTAGTTCTGCTCGGTGGTTCCAAATAAGAGTTACTCGCAATAAGGAACCCGACGAACAGTCTCCACTCGAGGAAGAGGACTTATAACACGATTCCGGACCAGGATGTATGTCGGCGCATCCACCAAAATGAAAATCGGGAAAACTTAGCGGGAACAAACCTGCAAGAAGGTAATAACTCGCGAGAGGTCGAGAAAGGTCTATCACTTCACTCAAGATGAGGAGGTCTACTCGGTGGTTCCAAATAATAGTTACTCGCAATAAGGAACCCGACGAATAGTCTCCACTCGAAGAAGTGGACCTAAAACACGACTCCGGACCAAGATGTATGTCGGCGCATCCACCAAAATGAAATTCGGAGAAATTTAGCGGGAACGAGCTTGCAAGAAGGCAATAACTCTCGAGAGGTTGAGAAAGGTCTACCACTTACTTCACTCAAGATGAGGAGTTCTACTCGGTGGTTCCAAATAAGAGTTACTCGCAATAAGGAACCCGACGAATAGTCTCCACTCGAAGAAGTAGTATTTCTGGAACGGTAAAATATGGTGGCGCATCCGCCAAAATATAACACTAAGAAATGAGTATACCCTTTTCTCAAGACAAGGAGTTTTGCCCGGTGGTCCCAAATAAGAGTTACTCGCAATAAGGAACCCTACGAACAAACTCCGCTTGAGAGACGATGGAATATCAACTCAATGATATCTCCAACCTCAGGTTCTTGATATTGAATGACGGAAAAGAAAATCACAAAAAGAAATAATCGGATTAACTCGTGGGGTCTCGAAAACTAAAGATCGAACACCGGGGAATGACGTCTCGTTCGCGAACAGGTATGATACGAAGTCTGTGGTCTCGTCTTACGTTCGCGTAGCACAGGAAAAATCACCGACGGCACGGGTAGTGAAATAACAACGGGTCTTACCAATCCTCGGGATTTCACTTTTTCACACACACACTACAGTCCGAACCAAACTTAAAAATTCACAATTGAAAAGTAAATAAAAAATAAGTCGAAGAAAACGGTTAAAGAAAATCAGAATAAATTCGAAACTAAAATGGAATTCGTAATCGGTCACTTGAAATGAAGCAAAGATTTTCGGTAAAACTCTTAATACTTCTTTACAGCTCGAAGGCACCGGTAATAATTGCCCACTTCCTTGACGACGTCGTACTTATAGGTTCGGTTGGAGGGGGAAAATTTCGCGACTCGAACTCTGCAGCGTGCCTGTGAAAAACAACCGTCAACATTCAAAAAAAAACACATATGGTAGAGATAAGATACTCCGCGGTGTCGTACGGATGTTTTTATACATAGGCTAGATTTCGAAATCGAATCGTTAGATTTTCACGATATGAATTGGAAATTATTGTTGATGGAATTTTGAAACTGTATTGAATTATTCCGAAAGAAATAAGTAACGAGTTTCACTTCGTTACAATGAATGAGAAATTTTCTGAATAGAGCACGTCCTCTTCCGTATCATTGATCTCTTGCTCAGATCCACTATCTGTATCCTGCTGTTTCTCTTCATCTGGTTCCTGATCTGATTCGACATCGTCAGCAAACTACGGAAGTTCGTCGTCATAAAAAACTTCCTCCAATAATTTTTGGAGTCGTAATTGTTCTTTTTCATAATCACCCATCTATAAAAAAATATATTTCCAATTAGAAAAAACCTCAAAAATGAGTAGTGAGTGAATTTTCTCTTAAATCTGAAATTTTCCTACCTTGTTTTATGGCTGATTACCTACCTTCAACCCATATCTATGAAAAAAAAAAACATTTTACCTACCATGAAATCTGAAAATTTATATGCCTTAAAAGTAACCCCGGTCTTACACACCGTGTGCTCCAGTGGTCACCCTGGTCTCAGAATCCGTGAAACGTAATAACTCCAAATGAAAACACTCAACTGTCACACAATCTTAACGATGACTGAAACGCTGCCAGAGATGTACATATTCACGGTGACAACTCGTTATCTCCACTACAATGAATATTTTTTGGCTTTTGTCGACTTCTTCTGGCAGACAGTAATTGCCCTGATTTTGAAAATAATCTTTCAGATTCGACAGATGTAGCAGGGACTGTCATAAATTTCATAGCAATCTCACTCAGAATTTTATTTTCAGAATTGCTCCAATAAAGCAGTGGATTCTGCTTCAAATCACTTAACTCTGTTTCTATATATTGTCGGACGGACATAATTGCTTTTGCTGATGGATTTGCTGTACTTTTCGTAATTGCAATTGCAATTGTCTCACTACTTTTTTTAATAGCCTCATGTCACCTTAGTCCGCAAATATGAAAAATTTGGTGCCAAATATGAAATACTGAGTAAATATTCTTTCAAACTATCGATAGTTTGCCACCTCTATTAAGAATATAGCTCTTCTTCTAGCACTGTCTTTAGTATTATTATCTTTGAAAATAATTCGTCAATCTGGGACGGAAAATTGTTCAGTTATTTGAATTAACATCGGACTCACGTAGATGGACGACCACATGTTCAAATAACTTATCTGAAATCGACATTCTTGATTGATTTGTTTAGAATATTGCAAACATTTCATTACCAATTTCCTTGTCGCCACTTGTTATATGTAGGATATATTTCTAATATAGGTTCATACAATTTGATATGAACTATTATTCAAATTTCAGATAATACACTTTGTACTTGACACTTTTTCACTTCTTGATTAAGACTGACTTTGGCAATTTATACCTGTGTAATTATGAGCAATAACCGTTGCTATGGTAACCATATTTAACACAAACCAAACAATGTCTATCAAACGTTCACAAACTCCCAACCTTACAAACACAGCACATTTCATCTCAACCCAACAATCTATAATTATTGCACTTCCTTCTTCATCTGTCATTTATTTATTAATGCTCTATTTCCTTTTTCAGCTTCGGCCTTTTCGAAAAGTATTTTGTAAAATACCTTTCAGAGCAGAGAATGTATTGTAACAACCTTAATGACTTCGAAACAAAAGCAGGGAGTTCTTTTGAACGATTCATTCCCAGAAAACTTTTTGCAAGGTACAGCCTTCTAATGTCGAATGAATACGTGAAGAGCACTACAAGGGTCGTATGGGAAATTTCGCGGTCCATATGAAAAACGCGGTATTCACGTATTGCTGATTCGAATTTTTGACCTGTTGCTTTTTGTATAATAATGAATCGGTTCATATTTTAAGAGACCATATTTTACTAAAATAATAATGAAGGAAATCGGATACTCTGTTCGGTTGTTCAAAATCTGGCTCGAAAAAAATCATTTCTGGTATTTCAACTTGAAGACTTATAAAATGTCTGCTCAAGAACAAGCAAAACATAATGTAAAGTTACAGTTATCAGTACTAATTTTTCTGTGCGAATACAATTAATTTTTATGGTGTCATTTGAGCAGCCACTTGCAGATTTTTCTACTACTAATTCATATACTTTATTTTGAGAATGTGATATCATAACTTGTTTCATTTGGTCCCTTTATTTTTTGATATTTACGAAGAAAGTACATTCTATTCATATGTAGATGAGACTTTTGTAAGCCGTCAGTTTTTCATCCGTGCATGAGTCAGTTTATTTATGTTCTATTATTGAATCTCCTGATATCTGGGCATTGTAAACATTACCTATTCCAAATGAAATACTTAGGTGATTTCTAATATCCCAATATGTTTCGAGAATAGCTCCTGGACAAACAGCAACAAAGCCAAATATAAAACAACTCAAGTACAAAATTGAATAAAATACAATTCCCAACATTTAAAAACAAAGACAAAGCTTATTTATATTTTTAACATGGATTCTGACACATGGTCAGCATCGAAATGATGATCGTAGACGGAGTAAACAGAAAGTGCCATAGCAAACATTTTATATGGATTTCCTGTGCGTCAAACGCACCATCCTTAATTCTTTCAACTGAAGGCTTCCGCTGGTTAAAAGTAATGGTCCCCGTCTCTTCCGTGTAAATAGATTTGTGATGACACCTTTCTGTATCCTGAGCAGAGGACATACGTAATTGATTTTCTTCATGTAGAGCTCGCTACGCAGCTTCTTACTCTTTTTGCTAGTTTCATTGTGTAGGCTTTGATTGTAGAAGGCAGCTAGCTGTATATGGATATACCTCACAATATGAAATATCTGCAAGAGGCGAATGATTCCATAGAAGTCTGTACAGAAAAACTTATTCTGATCATATATGCGTTATTGAAAACGCATTTCCCATAAACCATGTTATTAATCGATGTGAATAATATTTTTTCCGTCAACCTCAAAATAAAAGATGGTTTCAACTTATGAAAAATTGATTGATGAACCATTACATTTTTCAATTTACGCTATTTTAATGTAAAATTGTCATGGGCAACCGAACACAAAGTATTCAGAAGCAATACAGTAATGTCACAATATATTTTTTTAGAAACTCCCCTAATACACATATTTCCTCATCACTTTCATCTGACATAATATCACACTTGTAGTCGGTGCTCTCGTTTAATAATTTCTTTCTGGCGGCCATTGTCAATTTTTTTACTCCCATTTCTGTTGTTTGGAATAAGTTGCATGAAAGATTTACTCAATAATATTGATAATATTTAATTCAGCTTCATTCTGAAGAGTCTCTCCAGAAATGGCTCTTAATCGCATGGCAATATATTCTCCAAAGACATCAAACCGATCCTTTGGAGTTTTTTGTTGCGTTTGTTCCATGGCATTGCTGCTGAAGCATCTCCCAAAATTTTTTACCCTGGAAGAATTTTTTTTAAACCTCTTCAAACTCCGATACAGTTCAACTCTATAATATCACAGAAACGAAAATTTTCGACAAGCACCACGTTCTACACCGAAATCAAAACAAAACAATGAGTCACAATTTGGTAATGTTCGGTCCCACTTCTGCTACTGCTTCTGCGTGGATAAACCCCTTCCTGATGTTCTATGTTCTAAGGTTATTTCGACTGAACCTTCAAAAGTTCCACATTGCGAATAACGAGGTCTGGTCCAGTTAACTTCCTTAACATTTTTGCTACCTTCATGGGGAATCATCATTAGTTTGATGTAGGCTCATTGCGTCGTCTGCACTGCAAAACCTTGTATCTGCGTTTTGAATAATTTAATAACGCTGTCCAGACATCATCATGATTAATTTTATATTTTAGTTCACCTTCAGGAAGGTACATTAGACCATGAATTTCCGAAACTTTAGGATCTCCGGCTTTATAACCTGGTCTTATGGTTGAATAATAAGCAATTTTAGAAAAATCTCTAAAATCATCATATCGCATGTATTTAACGTTGTATGGATTCTTATGACGAGCTTCGCGTAAAACATTTATATAGTCTGTAGGCAAATAAATGTCTCTGTTTTTCAGTTTTCTTTCAATAGTGCTGTGAACCGAATCCACTTCCATTTGACTATTACCTTTTTCAAAAAACTTTTGATATATAATTATTTTGTGTTCAATTGAGAATTCAAGGAGAGCATTCGATAATACGCAGTTCTTGTTCTGATAACCACATCCGCCACTGTAAATAATAATTTTTTTGTACCAGCAAACTTTGAGACATAATTCTGGAGGTAATCAGACAACGTTGTGGCAAAGATACTGGCGTCAAGTCCTCCATGGCTCTCATCCCATAAATAACACATCACTTCTCCATCAAACAAATTGTAAATTGTATAATAATTATGAACACACAGTTTTGTTTTATAGTAAATTGCACTCGCTTCAAGTACTGCTAAGCTTCACAGCTTGTACGTCAACTGTTAATACTAATAAATCCCTATCGCTTTCTTGACAGGCCTTTTTATCTTCTTCCTTGGAAGCACGTACCATGTTCTTTCTTCGTATATGAGCACTATAGACGTCATCAGCTATATTGCCAACTTTATGGTCCTTTCTTGGTTGGTATAACTTTATGGTTTTTTCCTTGAGAGTATCAAATAATATTTTTTCCGAAAAAGACTGTTGTCCTTTCTCTTCACAGTACTTTTTATATTCCCGGTATAGGTCCATTTTACTTTGAAACACAGGCTCTAAGTATAATTTTGTGGTAGAGGCGCTGCAATAATGCGATGGCATTTTTGGCAAAATGTCTAAAAAATTCTCTAGGGCCTTCTTTTTTTCTTTGGTAGAATGTCTTCAACACCTCTCGGTAACGTTTCACATGCCTTAGATGCGCAAAGCGCAAAGGAATGGCATATACATTTCATTGTGAAAAGATTCGGTATGTTTTCTTTCAAAAGAGTAACCAACGAATGATTTCCTCCAAACATTATATTGGCACCATCAGATGCAAACCCTTACATATTTTTTTTATAAGGTATATCTTTTTCTATAAAATATTCGACAGTTTTATTGTACAACATTTCAGCTGAACCGTCGGTAACTGGAATTAGTGTGAAAAATTTGTCCTGTACTTCATAATTATTTTCATTTACTAGTCTCACCATCAAAACAAGATGCTTGATTGTTGATTTATCAGTGCTCTCATCAACTAACAATGCAAATTCATTTTGCTTCAAATTTTGTAATAAATCTTCTTCAGCGGTTTTTCCCGTCACAGTAACAACAAGAGCTCGAGCTTTTGTTCTGCTCATACTCAAATGTTCAGCAATTTTTGAGTCTGGACACACTGATTTAACTAGATTACTTAGATGAGAGGCAACATTGAAAGCAATTTTATGTTCCGCAATGAAACAAGCTAATTTTATTTCACCTTCTTTGGACATCCGTTACGGTTGCTGCGATCCTGAAGTCGATGCGAATAAAGATGATAATTTGGGTTGCTTTCGCAATTTTTTGCAGTTTGCTTCATGTTTAGAAGAGTATGTATGCCTCATCAGCTCTTGTATACCACATTTCTGGTCACAGTCATATGCAGAACAATAAAAATAAGTGTTACCCTTTTTACTCCTTGAACCCACTGAACTTTTCATCTCTGAGCCAAGAGTCTATGAATTTCTGCTCGTATCTAACTGCTCTCTCCTTTCTTGGTGTATGATCAATATCTGAAGCACTATCACTACTGTTTACCATATTCGAATAGTTTCTTTTAGTGCCTTCGAAGTACTTAGTATTATGAAGAAAACACACTCAGGCAGAGGATTCCCGATCAAGTCTAGTAGCAACTAAAGAAGAAACTGAAATGTGGGAGAACTAAACCCTTTTAATAAGGAGGGTTCTCTTTTTAAATACACTCCAAGTCTCAGAGATAATTTATTTATTTCCTTCATTTTATGAAACCCCAGCTCAACTTGAAATTCAAATATATTTTAAATTGGATTATTTGTTAGGGAAGTTATAAGAAAATGAAAAAATGCATTTATCTGACAATTCTGAGCTCAAAAGAGCAGTTCCATAGTAATTAAGTTGTCAACCGAGAGTCGTGAAATGGGTGATTTATTACTCTGCGCGGCGTATGACGTATCCCTGTGGTCCTGTGTTGAATTTTTAATCGGATCGGAATAATACTATTTTTGAAATGCTCAGTAGATGGCGGTGAACTTTTGAATGAAAACTGTAGATTTGAGGAACTAAACTGAAAACTGTGAAGATTTATAAAAAACTGTAAATCTACAGTCAAAGCTGTAGGGTTGGCTGCCGTGCAAACGGTCGCCGTCGGGATGGCTTTTAGTGGAAGTACAGAAATGCCCTCTATCTACTAGATTTTATACCTAGAGTTGCATACGCCCAACACTCTCAACAATGTTCGGGTTCTAATGTGTGCTGTATTATACCTCACTTCATGTTTATCATCGACTATGAGTACGAGTATTAGGATATAACTAATATCAATAGCAAAAAAATAAGTTCGTTCGTGATTTCCTCTAAGAGATGTCCTAAAAATAAGCACTCATACATACACTTAGAAAGTGCTATATACTCAACTTCGGTGGTTGAAATTGCACACATCGGTTGTTTATTCGAACACCAATACAAGATATTCTTGTTCATTTCCATAAAAAAACCTGACACACTTTTCCTGTCATAAATATCCGGAACAAAATCTGAATCGGTATAAGCTACTACAATTTTGCTTTTGGACTAATTCTTCCTAAATACTCTCAACCCCTTACTCCATATTTTTTTTAAATCGGTGAAAAAATTATATTTAGTAGTTTGTAGCACTAGATGGCAGAAAAAAATTATAAAAAAATTTAACCCCCTATTTTTCGGAAAAATTGATATTTTCGACATATTCCATATGGCACAGATTGTATTAAGGGAACATTATTTTCAATTAGCAATTAATTTCATTTAGTATTTTTGATGACGGATTACAGGAAAAATAAACAGTGAAAAAAGTTGAGTTTTAATTTTTTGAAAAAAAAAAATACATTTTTGACATGTGCAAAATTTGGCACAAATCCCATCGAAGGAAACGACTTTTATTTTTTTATTAATACTCATGGGGGGGACAAGTGCTACATCTCCTAGTGTGAGGAAGGTAGGTAGGTAGTGTTTGCGACAATTTTCTGGGAAATCTAATAACCTATCTTGTACAGAGGAAACATACACTAAGTGATTATCTTAAGAGGGGCTGTGGTCTGTATGGGCGGGTTGGTAGAATTCCCAGTTGGGTAGGTTCGCGCAATGAAGTTCGTATACGTTTTGGACTATCACTTGTCGAGAATACGGCACCTGAGGGGGCTACGACCATAGACTAATAAGATAGATAGACCAAGCAAGTTATTCATTTACGGATTTGTTTTGGGAACAGACATATAGAAAAAGAGGGGAACATCCGTCAGAGAGAAATACAAATAAAAATGGCCGTTTCCTGGTTCTCGTCATAGGCGTGCATACGGGTATTCAATGCATTCAACTTTAATATCATTATCTGCAGTTCCCTGGTTAGGATAGCAGAATTAAATCTGTCTTTCAACGATTTTACTGTAGTGATGTTAGAAAATTAGCGAATTGTTGAAAATTCATGACGTAGTCGAATAAAATTATATTCATAACGGGAATGTAATAGTTTTTAATTTCAACTGATCCAACTATTGACCAAGGAATAAATTTTCTGACTATTCTTCGAGGAGACACTAACTACGTTTTTTTTGTCATCTAATATTGAAACTGGAAGCAATGCAATTCACAGTGGATTTCTGACCCAATTCAATACATTTTTTCATACACAATATTTATTCTACAATTCGAACTTTCGATATTTGATTCCAAATTTTTGCCTCAGTTACCACTTCTCTATGTTTTGTTTACTGCGAGTTGGAATATACGAAAACAAAAAAAACCATTTAAAATTATAAAAATGGACAAATCTAAGTACCACTGTTTTCAGAAACTCAGACCAAGAATTTGTATTCAACTTTTGAATAAATAAAAATAAAACACTTATAAATATACAACTCTTTATTCATAAAAAATGCTCTAATACAATACAACGATTAAGATTTACATTTTCTTTTCATTCATTTCTGAACAAAATTGTTTTTGTGAGCATACTTCTCAGTCTACCTTTTTTTGCACTATCCAATTTCTTCACGGTTTCATGGTGAATACGCAGTCGAAAATAATTGGATAATAATAATTTTATTAAATGAAAAATATGCCCATCTACAGGATCATCTTCATAAAGATGATCCTGAAATGCAGATAAAATATCGGATGACAAGTTATTCATTGCATTTTGAACCAACAAAGACTCAGGATTGCAAATTTTCTTATTGAAAATGCCAACTGTAGTGTCAAAATGTCTGAAACACTTCTCAACAACTTTACAGAGACTAATGACTGTGGGAGAAGCTTTAATTAACCCTAGAACGCCAACGTTCCTAATTCCCCACAGTAACGCCAACCATACGTAAATTTTACGTGTTCAACAGTGGAAGAAAATGATAGCGTGTATTTCTCTGTATAGGTTATTAAACAATTTTGGTTTCAAAATATTTTATTTATACATAATTTAAATAACATTCAAATAAAAAATATACCTGCAGAAGCTAAAACTAAGAAGCTTAATATGGCATATAAAGTGAGTAATATTATTTATTGACATTTTGGACGCAATCATAACATATTTTTATCTGATGTTCTCCACAAAGTGCCCGTGGACAGACGTGGCAGTGAGTTGTCGTCATTCTTTTCTTAGCAGATGGACAGATGCTGCAGTATGAACGTTTTCCCTTTTGTTCCACTTTGGTTATTGTTGGAGCTTTTCCCCCCATCACATTTGACGTACATTCCTTCAAATTTCTGGACAAGGTAGGAATGCTGCGCCTTGTTTCCTGCCAAGGCATGGTCAATTGTTCATGAAGTGTCAACATATACTTGAGTCTAGATGCTGGCTTTTTTTTTCATAGCAGTCAAGTTGTGATTATAGATGACGTAGGAGTTCACTGCGGCAATGTTCATCATATTATAGAAGATACAAAGAGGCCAGCGTCGAGTCTTTCTATTACAACTCATGTTCTGGGACATTTGATCGAATGTATCCACCGCTCCCTTCGTGGAGTTATAAACATGTATAATTTCTGGCTTCGCAGTTTCGGGATTCAGGCAGTTCGAAGTATGCATCGTGGATAGCAATAAGACATTTTTATTTTCTTTCGCTGTATAGGAGATTAGTGTAGAATTTTTAGTAAAGACAGCCATTGTAGTTTTACACGCTCTAGATTTTATATCTAGTAGTTGTGGTGGTATATGTGGTTTGTTCTTTCTGAGTGTGCCGACTAAAGTCAATTTGAAAGGGGCTTCAATTAGTTTATTGCTTAGAGGGATATTCGTAAACCAATTATCCATCGTGATGTTTCGTTTAGTTCCCCAAACTGGCTCAGTCAATAACTCGACATAATAATTAGCCAAAGGAGCTCCATTGGTTTTTGTTGATTTTCCAAGATATGGGCTTGCATTTAACACGTATTTTGTTGCCACATCACAGACCATTACGATCTTTATACCATATTTATTCGGTTTATTGGGTATGTACATTCTGAATGGACACCTCCCACGAAAACCAACTAGCTGCTCATCGATACACAAATATGCACTCGGTTTGTAATTTTCTGTGCAATTATGTATAAATTTATCCCATGAATCCGATATAGGAGCAAAATTAGATGCTGCTCTTCGTTCAACTCTTGTTGATTGGTCATCAAATCTTAGAGCATTTTGTAAAAAGAGAAATCTTGTTCTACTCATAGTAGCTCGATATCTAGATCCTGAAAATGAATCGTCGAATAGGAGTTCAGCTGAGAGGTGGTTGCTTTTCAAGGCGGCAGCTAAGATTACTTACACTTATACCAATCTTTTCCAAATAAATTATTTGGAAGAATGCTTTTTTCTTGGTTTTCCTCATTCAATGGTGTTAGTCCTGAGCATGAGCTGACTGAGTGTGAGGTAGATGGAATAGCATCATTGGCTAATTTTTCTTTTTTTGCCGTCGATCCTTCGGAAATAATAACTTCTATTCTTTTCTGGCCCCGTCTCCATATGGTTTGTAGCTCCTCAGCGTATGAATCCTCATCTAATGGATCTGGAACATAATCTCTATCGGCAATGCTGTCGTCGCTGTCATAATCAGCATCTATTTTTGCCGGATTTTTTTCTTCTGAATCGCTAATATCACTAAAATCGCTTGCTGCAAGAATTTCCTCTAAATCCTTATCGCTTAATGTTTTTTTTGAACTTAAAATATCTTTCGCACTCATTTTGGCTGGAAAAAATGCACATTTATAAGGAAAAAAATATACCTCTAAAAATTATACTCACGTTTCCGCCAATCATACGACAAAAATACGTGTTGTGATTTATATAGGTAAACGCCAACGATACGTAAAATTTACGTGTGGATTTTCACTCCTAGCACTATAACACACTAAAACCGACTGATGTGATGCCGCATTCGGCGGCACTTATGGGTCTAAGGCTACGTTCAGATGATGAGCGCTCAACGCGCGTTTTGCTAACGCGCGTTTACAACTGTACATGTATTTTGAACGCCCATCATCTGAACGTCCCTAAACAAGATATATGTAGTTGTAAACGCGCATTAGCAAAACGCGCGTTGAGCGCTCATCATCTGAACGTACCCTTAGGAGTGGGGAAAGCACTGGCAGGCGCTCGTCCCGCGGATACACATATCTAGGTTCTAGGTTGTAATAGTTAGGAATTTAAAAGACATACGTAAATTTTACGTGTGTTGGCGTTCTAGGGTTAAGTTTCCGTATTGCTTGCGCACTTGCAACTGGGAAACTATGTGTTCGCATTCAAGTACAGTTTTGCATTTGGTACAAGTGACACACTTTTTTAATTTCTTAACAACAAAACCTGCTATATATCCCACAACATCTTCATAATAAGGAGTTGAACACCACACATCAGATGAAGAAAAATTATAATTCGCCATCTGATGTGTGCTATTCTCTTCAAATTTCAAATAGTCTGCGCTATTTGAGACACTCTCATTGTCATCGTTAAAGGTGAGAGTTTGACCACTTCCACATGTCAAAATTTGGATTTTATTTAAATTTGCCACATTACCAGTATCTGGACCTCTTATTTCAGCATGCACTAATAAGCGTTTGAAAGCACTTTCAAATTGTCTTGCAGAAGGATTCTTATTATAACCACCTTTTGATCTAATTGCACCAAAAAACAACTCGAGGTGGTCTTGTTACAATTTGTTGGTTAAAATATATTTCATAACTTTTTTGTGAATAATGCATGAATGAAAAAATTTTTTCAAACTCTTCATGCAAATTAGGAATCCAAGAAACCCAGTTTTTCTACTTGAAAACACCACAGGAGCATTTTCTAATTTAATTCCCATTATGTATTCTGACATGTAATCAAGAAAATTGAAAAACTGAGCGGATGTAGCAGGTGACAAAGGTTTCTTGAAAAAATATTTTGCAAGCCTATTCCTAGAATTGAACAAGTCAAATAGGTCATTGAAATTTTTAATAAATTTGGCAGTGGCATGTATCGGGTGTCCCGAATTCGTTGTCTAGTGAGGGGATCCCTTGGAGCTAGAAGGAAACGAATGGCACATTTTCGGGCTCGATTTTTGAGAGATTTAATTTGGTGAAAACCGTAACCTTGTAAGTTCAACCGTTTTCGAGATATTAGCGAAAATTGGAAAATGGCGTGAAATGAAAATTTCTCATAACTTCTTCATTACTGGCGCTATGAACATGAAACGAAAATATTATTCAGGCACTTTTTTTCGTAGAATTCTTTGATGTAATCAATTTTTTTATATTGCGTTTTTTTCGAAGTTATAATGCAAACTTGTGTTTTTTTAAATGTGGACCATAAGCATTTGAATAGCAGATTTTTTTCCGTTTTCAAAAATATATAACTTAATATATAAATTTCTTATTAAACTGTAAAAAACATCAAAAGTTTTATTTTCACACGAAAAATCAAATGGTTGTCTAAATATGATAATCTGTGAACATCAAATGATTAATAGATAAGAACAGATATAGTATATTATATTATAAGGACTAAAAGTGCCTATTTTAACTCGCAATTTTGCATTCGCTCGGCTGCGCCTCGCAACTGCAAATATTGCTCGTAAAAAAATATGCACTTTTAATCCTTATGATATAATATACTATATCTGTTCTTATCTATTAATCATTTGATGTTCACAGATTATCATATTTAGACAACCATTTAACCAAATTTAACCAAATAATCCTCACAAAATATTTCTCACAGAAATAAAATGAGTAATTCCAGCAAACAAAATATTTGTTGGTAATTAATTATTAAATTGTTTTCATGTTGTACTTATGAACAAGCATATACGAATAATAAATAAGTATTTATTCATACTTATGATGCATTTATTATGAAAAGCAAGATGTTTACTTATTATCAGCAAATGAATATTATGATGGAATAAACAGAAAATAACCTTGAATAAGTCTTTATTCATACTTATGATACATTCATTATATAAATCAAAATGTTTATTTATTATCAACAAATGACTATTATGATGGAATAAATATAAGATAACCCTGTATAAGTCTTTATTCACCAAGTTGTAAACAAATAATTTGTTTCTCCATAGCAAATGTTTAATAAGCCATATTTCAATCACTAATTTGGTGATAGTTAAGAATACTTAGTTAATGTAACCAAAATGTTCTTTCGGTGTGATGTTCTTAACGATTTTCAATACCTCCATTTGAAAATCAATTGTATCAATTTCATTAAAATCTTCAAGAGAAGGGAGTAATCCTTTGAAAAATGAGAGATGCCGATTTACTGGTTCTCTTAAGGCTGAAATCATTTCTAATTCAACAGGATCCATTTTTCGTTTCTTTGTAATGGGTTTTTTGAAAGGTGATTTAGGTTTTTCAGCCACTCCATCACTCGATGTACTTGGAACTTGTTCCACAGGATCCTCTCCTGTTTCAACCATGGAATCCTCATCACCACAATCGTCAATATTTTTTGACAAAGTGTCTTCTGTATTTCTTTCTTGAAATATTTTGTCGAGGAATTGCAACTGAGATGAATAAACGTAGGCTTTTACTTTTACCGCCCCAGATCCCGATTTCTTAGCAGCCTTAGTTTTTCCTAATGATTTTCGGTACGAGTTTCTCACTTGCGTCCACACGAAAACGTGACCGAACCGAAAATAAACCGTATGTGTGTAAACGACCAATTGCTTTTGTGAACTCTGGACCCGAATGGAAACCGAACGAAACCGATTCGTGTCGAGGGGGCTTTCGGTTCTATCAGTTATCTATTAGGTAGCGAACACACACCGTATCACCGTTTCACACCTCTCCGGCGGCTACCGAAAACGAATCGAATACGCACCGAACCGAATCGAACCGTATAAGTGTGAAACGAGCCTCAATGTTACTTTGTGCACAAGAGCAAATGCGGATTGATTAGAATCTCATTTCTCACAATTTTGTATTCTTTCTCTAAATCATTATACTTTTCTCACTGTCCATCATTTCGCTTACAGTAGGAAGTATAATGGCAGATTCCAACATCTTCCGCCAGACACCCCGCTCTGAGAATGTATGATTATTTTGAAGCATTCATAGTAAGTTGCTTTAGCTTGAGAGTTATCGATCCTTCCACATCACAATCTATCAGTAAATAGTCGGAATAAGTCCTTTCAAAAATTAATTTATTCGCACTTTTTTGCATTTTGAATGTGACGTGGGCGTGGGAACAAAACGATCCATTCTTGGAGGCGATCAAACCCTTTAGTTTTCAAATGATCTAGGTAGATTATAATAATAAAAAATATTTATTTCCAGAAAAGCAATACAAAATACATCAATTTCTAAACGGATATACAACAGCAAAGGCATATCGGAAATAAACCGGGGAATCCCATAAAGCGAATTACTTAGTTATGTGTCCGTTGACCTGAACGGGCATTGCAATATTTCCTCCGTATATCACATGTCTGAACTCCATCTTCTTTCAAATCGTGATTGAAAATGCGTTGGCTGATATGAGAATCGAATATTTGTATATAACTATCTTCAGATAGTTGCAAACAAATATCTATCACAAAGTTACAGGGCAATTGTCTTTCGTTTAGGGTGACAAAATCATCTGAACGGATGTCCGTTATAAGATAATTCATATTATCGTATGACGATAAAATGAAAGATTTCTCTATTTCGTGGTAATAATTGGATGTTTTGACTAAACCGTTAGGATAAAATTCTAAACTTTTCGTAATTTGAAAGTGTTAGTTTGTTTCTCTTCAATTTTAAGTTTGTCTTATGTGTGTAAAATTATTTCTGGAAGCAGATAATTGAAATAAAAATATAGTAGTTTATTAACTATTAGCTTCTTAAATGTTTCTATCTAATATTTCAAGCGAACCTTGAATTTGATAAAACTAAATATTATCGGGAACTAGATCACCATTAGGATGAACATAGGGTAGAAGGTTTTGCTTTATAGCTTCTGTGTTCTGGATTGGATACCTGATATTCCTACAAGGCCATCTGGCGAGTACGCTAAAGAGGTATAACTTTAATGAACGTATAATCCTGAAGGTTTAACTTTATTTTTTGTTATATTGGTATATTGACGAATGGCTAAGTATTCGTTGTCAGTGCCCTATTCAACACTAGGAACATTCTGTAAATCTGGAGGATATAATATTTTTTGAACGAGCTATATAAAGTTTTTCTTTTCGACAGTCCAACAAACTCTTCCAAAATTTTATGCAGTCAGACTTTTTTTTCCCTCAGTCATCCATTTTTCACATTTCCTTTGGGAAATAGTTGCGTCCGCTAACTGATTGATATTTACCGTGGAAATAATATTCATGAAAGACTCAAAGCGCAACGATTTTTTCGGATTTATAGTGAGTCGCCATTTTGGCAATATTTGACAGGAGAATCAAATAAGGCCTAAATTTCATTATGGAAAACAAATTTCTGTGAACTTTTCGAAAATCTCCAACAATTCAAAAACGTTTATAGGGTGAGCTGTTCAACAGTTGACCACCTGAATTTCTGAACACCACCCCGCTCTTATGTTAAGTCCTAGTTAAACTCTTACTGCAATAGTATCTTGATATGTAAATGAACTATATGTTTGTATCAAGAAGAAGTCCAATTTTCACAATGTTTTCCGAGAAAAGTTATATATAAATAAAATGAGATATGGCTAACTGTGTCCACCCTATGGTACGCTATTAACCATATGGGTAGGTCACAGTTAACCAAAGTGTACACACTTAACCACAGGGTACTGTGTGGATTATAACCACTAAATACGTCTAGTAGGAGTGGAAAAATATCATTGAATAGACTAATGACGTGCAAGGCCTTTTTATTGAAAAAGATCATATCACAGAAAGGACTTAACAATAAAAAAAAAATTTTTCTAAAAATAGTTTATAAAAAATAACAAAAAGGTTTTTCTTACATATATGAAAACAAAAAAAGACATGTTCAACGCAAATTCAACAGCGATAGGTCAAATTGGACCTCAAATTTGAGAGATGCCTGTCTTTCAGTACTCCCAATCATTTTTGGATTTGGTAAAATGAGTTTTATATCTTTGGTTTGTATTCCTGCTGTATCAGGTACAGTCGGCTCACAAAATGTTTGCTGTGTTCTGTTTCTTAATCTTAAAAAGCTGACAAAAAAGTCACACTCGTCGTCGTTGTCGTCAATTATCTCTAGAATTTTAGCAACGTAATAGACGGAAACTTTTTTCAATGGGAATAAGACGATAACAAATTCTTGAACTTTTGGAACTCTAGATAGGGGTGGAAAGTTGCCGTCAATTATAATTGCATCATCCTCATTATCGACGTCACTTACAAATCCATCTCCACCCGACGAAGACCCACTCGCTTCAAAATCCTCTTCATCGATGTCTGAATCTCCTGTAATATTGGTCCTTTCAATTTTCTTCTTAATTTTACTATCTTTAAATAAATATTGCTTTGCTTTCTTGACCTTAGATCCTGTCTTCTTCTTTTCTGCTAGAGCATTCTTTTCAGGAGTGTCAGTTGCGATCCTACTCTTTCCCAGTATTCTGCGTCTATTTGAACTGCGAGGTCGAGCCTTTAGTGGTGGCATGAATTCTTTGGGTGAAATAAATTGTTTACTTGTAGAGGGAATCGCTAGTAAATTGTGATGACGGCCGCTCTGTTCATTTTTAGGTGGTAGTACAGGAGGTGATCTTGGAGATGATGTAGGAGTGTGCTGTGGAGTGATATCGTTAGAGCAAATGAATGTATCATCTTCATTAGTGGAAATTTTGGACTGGTTTTGATTAACAATCTGACTATCAATATTGTTTTGATCAATGACAGATAGACCATTAAGAAGTGAAGAAGATGCAACAGATTCTTCAGGATTAGTGTCCTGAGATACAAGTCTTCCTACTCTATTTGGTTGCTCATTCTTTTCGTTCATTGTAATTGGCCTATCTGTTACTGTACTTGGCATAAAATCAACTTGTGTGAATTTTTGATCGTCAAAAGGAAATATACCACATTTCCTGAAGGCATTTATTATATTTGTAGGTGTCATTGCTTTCAAGAATGCAGAACCAACACACTCTGCAACATTGTAAATAGTGAGAGGTTGTCCTGGATTCCTCAAAAGCCAAGAATCTACTGCTGCATTGTAGAAAGTCTTAAACGGGCCATTTATTCCAACATCTAAGGGCTGAAGTTTCGCTGTTGTGTGTGGATGAAGTGTTAATATAGTGACTCCCGAAGACTTTGCAAGATCAAGCGCCTCAACCGACAGGTGGCTTTCATGGTTGTCCATTATAAGGAGAGCAGGGTTCTCTTTCGACGCCGAAACACACTTAATAAAATGTTGCATAACATCCATAAATGTATCAGCATTCATCCAACCAGTTTTTGCTGCCAATCCAAAAGTTCCTGGGGGTGCGCCGTGTATCATGTGTAGTTTGAATTTTTTCCTGGGAAATACCATGACCGGTGGTAAAGCATGTCCGGCAGCACAAACAATCAAACAAGTAGTGACCAACGTACCTCTTTCGCCACTTGTTACCTTCGCCACGTTGGTTCCTTTTCGTGCCAAAACCTTACTTGGTTTTTGCACTGTACTAGTGGAAGTCTCGTCTAAATTATACGACCGAGTTCCATTTGCGAAGCTTTCATGTCTTCCCATAGCAGTTCTTAAGTTACTATAAAATGATTCAACATTATGCTTATTGAGGGAATATTTCTTGGCTTCAGGACTGTGGGGTGAATTATACACACTTTTTTAAATCGCCGACGTTTCGATCCTTTTTTGGATCTTCTTCAGGGCAATTTGGTCTGGTGTATTTGGACACGGTGGATGTTTAGTTTCATTTATTCGTCTTTGTTTACGCGTCTTGTTGGTGGTATGTTTCCGTGGCCAGTCATATGATCCTGAAGCCAAGAAATATTCCCTCAATTAAACAGTTAAGGACGAGACTCATCAGATATTATGCTTATTGAAAGCAGTTGCTCTTGCCATACTGCAGGCCTCTGGCTTTCTAAGAGAGATTTCCGGATGTCTTTTTGAGCGCTCGTTCTACTTAGACGAGTGCTATATCGTTTTGCCCAAATGTCTGTAATTTTCGAATTTTGAGCCGAAAATGGTCTCAAACGATAGGGTTCGACTCCCTGATGGAAAATATGAGGTCAAATCAAATTCTGTAGGGCCGTCCGGCCGGCCGTCCGTGAGCACAATAACTCTCGAACGGATTGTCCTAGAGACTTGAAATTTTCAGGGTGTGTTCAGCTCCCAAATAGCTCGGTTAAGTTCGTTAACCAGAAAAATCGTACAGGGTGTTCCATAAAAAGTGGCCATTCAAAATTTTTGTTACTCAATATTTCACACAAAACGAAAGCAAACGGAATGAAATATTGCAGCAACGTGCCAGATGTTCATAGTAAGCCTCTTGCAAAATTTTGTTGCCATAGTGTTAACAGAACCATAGAAAATTCAATTGGAATATTGAAAAGAAGAATTTTTTTATTTCCATAACGAACCTTCCGATTTAACTGAAATTCATTCTGTGAGTGAAGACTGACACACTGATTGTTCATGCAAAATTTCAAGAGGATAACATCATCAGAACCATAGAAATTCCAATTGGAATATTAAAGGAAAGACTCTTTATATTTCCATAACAAGATATCCGAATCAAATGAAATTTATTTTTGGAATTGAGATTTATATATTGAATGTTTGTGCAAAATTTGAAGATCATCGCATCATCCGAACTATAGAAAATTCAATTTGAATATTGAAAAAAAAAATATTTTCATAACAAGATATCTGAATTGAGTGAAATTTATTCCTGGTATAAAGATTGATATACTGAATGTTCATGCCAAATTTCAAGAGGATCGCATCATCAGAACCATAAAATTTAATTATTTTAATTTTCAAGTGTGACCATAGAATTGAATTTTTTTAATTGTTTATATACAGGGTGTCTGGGGAATAACTGTACATACTCTTACCAGAGATAGAGTTGCACTAGCTGACTACTGATTGACTATAAAAAATTAATTTCTGGGTTTCCCTAGAAAACTACAGGGTGTTTTTTCAACTTCATGGAAATACTTAGACCATCATAACATCCAAACTTATTGACGGATATTATTGAAACTTGGGGGGTTATTGGCACTTGCTAAGGTCGAATCAGAAATACATCAATTATTTCATTATTCCAGGGCCGGACTCATTAATCTTCATTTAAAGTATTCAGGTTAAAAAAACACTTTGTATTTCGAATTACGAATAATTGATTCACTTTTTAGAAAGAAGCTAAATTATGCATTAATTTGTGGTATCGTTTAAAGTTGTCACATTAACAATTATTTTTTTATGAATTTTTGAATTTGGAAAAAGTTCGAAAAATTGAATTTATTTACCTGAACAGGACTTAGTCACCTTGTGGAGGTCGAAAATAAATAATATATTTTCTTTAAAAAAGTTACTTGTGAAAAAGACTATAATAATTTGTTGATATACTGGGTGGCCACCCTAGACGCGGATATCATTGCGATTTAAGTGACTAACAGTATATTGCGAAAAAAATTATTGGCGACATGTATAGGGTATACATAAGCATATTTCAAAATTATTGTGTATGTATACCGGGTGTTCGACAACAAAGATATAGATCAAAGTGACACTTCGTCCAAGGAACACACGGTATACATACGAATAATTTTGAAATATGTTTATGTATACCCTATACATGTCGATAATAATTTTTTTTCGCAATATATCTTCATTCACTTCATCGCAATGAGATCCGCGTCTAGGGTGGCCACTCAGTATATCAACAAATTATTATAGTCTTCCTCGCCTTCAGCGACTTCTTAAAGAAAATTCATTATTTATTTTCGACCTCCACAAGATGACTAAGTCCTGTGCAGGTACATATATTCAATTTTTCGAACTTTTTCCAAATTCCATAATTCATAAAAAAATAATTGTTGATGTGACAACTCTAAGCGATACCACAAATTGAAGCATAATTTAGCTTCTTTTTACAAAGTGAATCAATTATTCGTAATTCGAAATAAAAAGTGTTTTTTTCACTCTGAACACTTTAAATGAAGATTAATGAGTCCGGCCCTGGAATAACGAAATATTTGATGTATTTCTGATTCGACCTTAGCATGTGCCAATTACCCCCCAAGTTTCAATATTATCCGTCAATAAGTTTGGATTTTATGATGGTCTAAGTATTTCCATGAAGTTGAAAAAACACCCTGTAGTTTTCTAGGGAAATCCAGAAATTAATTTTTTATAGTCAATCAGTAGTCAGCTAGTGCAACTCTATCTCTGGAAGAAGTATGTACAGTTATTCGCCGGACACCTTGTATAAAGTATCAATTTCAAGTCATATACAGAATTTTGAGATGATAGTCCTATTGCTCCACCAGAGAACGAGCGCTCAGAAGCTCCTGCTCAGGGCTTGCTTCCATTTTTCTAAATGATCGTAGCCACTCTTTTCCTGCCATTTCCGCGCTAATCCATGCTTGCGGATTTTTTTTTTTCATTCTTTTTAGCCATTTGAAATGCTACACGCCGGCAATCTTTAGCGGTAAGACCGTAGAATAATTGAGCACAATATTCTATATATTCTTTGAGCTCTTGCTCTTCTTCTAAAGTAAAAACTTGATTTACTTCATAATTTGGTGTAAGGCGTACTGGTCCTCCTACATTCTCTTTCATCCTTTGCACGTATAAACGGACAGTTGGATATTTAAGCTGACACTCCGTACTTGCTTTTCTGATACTCATACCAGAATTGATTAGTTCCAACGCCTTTCTCATAGAACCTTCTGTGTGGGCACCCTTCTTTCTCTCCGCCGTCTTAGTTCGACCCATCTGAAATAAAAGAAGTAATAGAACCAATTGTATATTTGAATGTGGTACACAATTAACCATGGTTAACTGTTAGACACACCATCTTGGTTAACTGTGGACCACCCTACCCACATTTCAGTTTGGTTCAAATAACGTTGAATTAAAAAACAAAGCAGATCAATGCACAAGTAAAAAGAAGAAGTTATATTACATGCTAATAATTCTAAATGTTGAAGTTTTCGTAATAACGAAGTGAAAGACATAAAACGAAATCATACTTACGATTTATAATTCACTTTTGGCACCGATTTTCATAAAGGTATCCACTTCTCGTACACTCCCTATGCAAGCAGGTCGCCGACTGGGAGACGAACCCAATGCTTACGCGTAATACAGCGCTGAGTTGCAGCTCAGACAACGTCGCATTTCCGAATTATTAGGATGGTTAATTGTGTACAACTGGCTAATTGTTGAACAGCTGACCCTACATACATTATGATGACATGTTAACAAGATTTCAAAATAGTCGTTTCACTCACGAAGAGTTAAAAGTCATAAAACTACCAGTGAAGGAAAATGTGGATGCCCGTCAAGTAATCACAAATCGAAGGAAATATCGCAACAAACATCGCAAACCTAAAATTGGAAAGCCAGAATTATTCAACCAAGTGTTGAAGATCTTGCGAAATTATCAAAAGAAACGAAAAAGGGCGAATCGAAACTTTTGATTTTTCGGGTTTATAGCGAGTCGCCTTTTAGGTATTGTTTGACAAGAGAATCACTCCAGGTTGAATTTCTATAATGGCAATCGAATATTTGTTGAAACCTTCGAAAAGTACGAGAAATTCGATATCAAACCGGTTGAGCACTGCCGAATTAAAAAATGTTAACCACGATTTCATACAAAGTTTTGTATTTTTTTCAAATGTTCCAACAACGGAAACTTAGTATTCGGGAACCGAAGATCGTATTAATGGAAGAAATCATAAAATGGAAAGCCAGAATTATTCATCCAAGCTTTGAAGATTTTGCGAAAAAATCAAAAGAAACGAAAGAAGGGGGATCGAAACTTTTGATTTTTTTAGGTTTATAGTGAGTCGCCTTTTAGGCAATGTTTGACAGGAGAATGAAACAAGGTTTAATTTTCATTATGGAAAACGAATTTCTGTGAAATTTTCGAAAACATTGAAGGAAGGAGTACAATAAATTCGATTACAGATGTGTTCAGAAATACCGAACAAGAATAATTCAAAAACCTTTATACATACATTATGGTGACATGTAAACTTTCAATGCAGCATCATTATTTTCTGATGACTCTGTGTCTCTTAGTGATATCGGTTCCTGACAAAATTTACACTTAAAAGGTCCGCTAAAACTGTCATCATCGACTTTTTCACAAATCATGTGTATTCATTGTTTGCATTTGTCGCACATAACCCAATTTGTTATGGTCTCATTTAGTGGTCCTTCTATCTCCTCCATATTTACAGATCTCAGAATAAGTTATTATAGAATCGTTAGAAAAATACTTCGGTTAGGGTTGTGGTTTCCACGTTTCTCTCTTTTTTAACATTTTAGACGTTTCTACTGCATTAGTAGCACATTTTTTGGCCGGAATGTCGTATTCGATTTCTTTGCATATGCTCAAAGTATAATCCCTGACTTTTCCCAATACTCTACTACATTTCTGATTGTTTCCGTTAAGAGTACTATATTTTTTATTATTCCAAAATATCTCTCTACTGCAGCATTGCTAGTTCTTTTCATTTCCAAACCAAAGGGGAATGAAAGGAACATACTTCTTCAAAATTACTTCTTACTCCGGATAGAAAAATTGGTTTTTATCACATTTTTTTATCAATATTGACTGTTTCGGGAAAAGATAAAATTTCTTCAAATTTCTTATAAAATTTTGAGTTTCTGTAGAGGCAACTAGCACTAGCAGGTGTAGTCTCCGTCACTTTTTCAACAGGTTTAACTGACTTTTGGTTCCTTTCACGGCACTCACGATGAGCAATAGGCTCATTAGAAGTCGGCTCATTCTAGTGTATCACTGTTTTTATGCCTAAGAATAGCCCCATTAAACTTTTGACACGGGCGGTGTCCAGCTCACCTGATTTCTGATGAATTGCAGGAATTTTTGGTATCTGCTGATTGATTGATTGATTGGAGCCAGAATCTGACTTCTGGTCACTTCTCGCCCGATTTGATTACCTAGCTTCTTTTTACATATATTGAAAATGTACGGCCGCTGCAATTATTAGAAGGAAGATTATCAACTCACACTCGAGTGGAAAATTTTTCTCCGATTTGTCCATTAGTTAAGCCACCACTTTTACCAGCCTGTGCAATTATTATCTCTTCTTTCTCTACCTTAGACTGGCTTGATCCCATTTTCTCTTTCCTAGGATCCTGGCATGGATCGCCATATAGTAACTTGGGAGTTACATAGGTTATTGAATGAACGCGACTACAAACTTTGTGTTTCTCTAACTAACTGCTCTCTTACTACCTAAAACTCTACTTTATTAATTCCTGAGTAGGACAAGGTGTGAAGTGCTTAATAGGCAATGTATATTTCCTAATTAGATGCACTATAAAATATCCAAGACATATCATCTATATATTTATTATCACAAATTGAGTGTAACATGTGTGTAAAATAATTAAATGTAATTTTAGTAATCAAATTCTTTGTAAAATATCCATTGAATGGAACAAGAACATTCATGAAGGATTTTGAGCAACTTGAGTATACAATAAAATCACAGGCTTTCAGGTTCAACAAGCCCGTGCCCAGTTGGACTTGTGAATAATAGGCGTGATTATGCTTCAATCTGATGCCGCTGACAGTTATTTCTAAATACCCATCATTCATTCATCAACCAAATAAGCAGAATCTTTGGTCCTCTCTGATCAAATAACAATAATTAATACAGTGTTAATTTATTGCATTATTATTAGAGTTTTTTCAATAATTTATTCATTGGAAATTTGGTAACTACTATTTTTATAATTGGAAATTATACATTACAATTTTTAGGATGATATGCTTTCAACCATGCTGCACAAATTTATTAGTAAACCCCTTTGGTTAAAAATACTTAGTACTTTTGTCTTCCCAATCGTCCTTATTGTATTTGAGGATAGAATAGCACCTTGTGCCTAAAAAATATGTTCAATAAAATACAGCGTAGAGTTTAATCACCGCGTTAGATTTGCAGCTCGGGGTACTCCGAGTATACTCTTGTCAGTGCAGTAAAATATTTTTTGACGCTGAGCGAGCTCTGAAAATTGTCAATTTGAGTGACAGGAGTATATTCGGAATACTCTGAGCTGCGAATCCAACCTGTTGTATGAGTCATTGTTTGAACTCGTTATATGTACCTGTCAACCAATTAATGTGAAATTTCCAACCATCACTTCCATTTTTGCAGGTCATCATTTTATTGAAAATGTCCACTTTATACAAACTTGAGTAAGTGGACCTAAAACAATCTCTCAAATTAAAATTTCCTGGGTCAAGTACAGATCTTGTGAAAAAGTTGAACTATCAATTGTTACCAGAAGTTGTTTCAGCATATCAGGTGTTGGTTCATTATAGATTTTAAAGTTGTTGGCAGATAATGCTCTTTGACCTTTTCTGTAAATTTGAATATCAGAAATAAGTTTTCCTTATAGTGACTATGAATAAAATACTCACTCAAGTTTACCAAGTGCACTACCAGCATGTTTTGCAGTTAATAGTTCAGCACATTGTTTCTGATCAGCTTGTGGACAAGCATTGTACTCCTCTTGTATCTGTTTTTTTGAGATTTCCAGTAACATTCAATATCAGTTCCTGATATCCTTTCCTTTTCCGGAGATCTACCCTGAAATAGTACAAAAAAAGCAGAAAGAGGAAAAAACTAATGAGTGCTAGAAAGCACCTAGTTTAAAGCAAGGGCTCGATTAATGCCACTGGAAATTTGAATGAATACAACCTTGTGCAAAGCAACAGTGTTGCAGAAACACAAGTCGGTTGATGAGTCCAGTTGTAGCCAACCACATATTTTATGGGGTTTCCCAGTTGGTGAAGCACTAGTTTGAAGGCATTATTGTCATGGAGCAAAAAACACCGTCATTATCAATTTGTGATGATGCCCTCCAATATTAGGTGCTTACTTTTGAGGATTTGTTCACCTTCAATTATGCATCTATTATTGGGTGCAGCCTCCAAATATGGAAAACGTTGGTCAAGCAAATAGTGCACCATTGTTCCTGTTGAATTATTGTCTATTTTGCCAAGGATTAGACTGAAAGAACAAATTTTTTCACCTTAATTTTAAAACTTTATACAACACTTACCACAATCCACTAATTTACTTTCACCTTAATTACTTGCCAGTGGCAAGTTTAGCGAGTGACCTGATCTTGAGTGAAAAAGCGGGAGGGGGGTAGATATCGAATTCAATTCGAAGATAACATAGTGATGTAGAATAATACGATAACTCCTTTCGAAACGAATAAATCACAATCCATTAAACAATATGTCTATAAAAAATATGGATTAAGGAATGAAATAAAAACGTAATGACAGAGGATTGCTTCCGATAATAAAAACAACAAATATATGATGAAAATTAACAAATTATAAATTGAAAAAGACATAACACATAAAAACCTTATTAATTACCACAGAGTATAGGTCTATTTTATTCCAAACTAAAAATCAGGCTTCTGTTACTTTTACAATTTTCGTCTAATTTCAAACTATTAAACGGTTAGGCTTCCACAGTCCAGCGAGAAAACGATCTCTCGGCAGTTTTTCCCTGTGTCTTTTATCTTCAGCTTTTTCCACTGAGCGGTGTTCACACTAAGGTTTTGTTTGTCGATGAAAGTTCGGATTTTGTCGACGGTGTACTCCAAGGTATTTGTGAAATAGGCAGTTGCCACCGCCAAACCTGGGATGTTCTTTTCATCCCTGACTTGGACCCTCCTGTGGGGGAGTTGCAGCTCCTCTTCTTTGGATTTCACCCAGAGGGCTGTAGCCTGATTATCACAGTTAATCACCATGAAGCCTGGGCGAAATACCACACCCCAGTATATTTCCAGCTCGGTCATATCCTCTACCTAGGTTACCTTTCGGATGATCGGCCCGAACTTGTCCAACCTTTACTCCCTTGAGCATCCCGCTGTAGGTGAATTTGGGCGGTCTGGAGGCAGTTCGAGAGGCGGACTTCTGCTGAGGCCTACTTGTAAAGGCAACTGGAGCGTCGAGTGGTCTCTGCGTGCCCTTTCCGCCTTTCCCCTGAGATGTCGAGGGTCTCGATTGTTCTCGTTTGCGATCAGCTCGAGACGTTGACGGCCCAGGTTGTTGCGTTTTAACCTTTTTTTGCGCACTTCGATCGGGATTGAATCCTCGGGCCTAACCCGCTTCACAGCAGGAACAGGATGTAGGGCCTCCTGTTCTGCAATGGTTAGCTTGCAGAGTGTATACGCCTCCTCGGGCGCATGTCCGTGACTCACCAACCATTTGTATTTTTTCCTCTCGGCTTTCCTCAGACGTTGTCTGTTGGACTGCTTTTTAAACTGAGCCCGCACAGATTCGTTCGAAGAAGTGCCTTCGGAGAGCCGATCTTCATTAGTTATTAGGTTCTGCACCTCAGTTGTATTTTCGGTTTTGCCTTCGTCTGCCTGAACCACATCCGTCTCGATGGGAATTTCAGAAACAAAGGTTGTTTATGGCGATTCCTCTGCTGACTCTTCTTCTTTTTTAGTTTAGATGTCCATATATGAGTTTTTCTTTGTACAGGAAATAATAGGCCCACTGCATCAGAGCCTGTTGATACAGCAAGGGTAATTAAACCTGGGGTGCCCCGGTATCAAGAGTTCGCATACTAGCGACCAGCCTTCTTGCTGGCCACCCAGCCCTCGGCGTATGCTGTTCCACCACTGGCTTTGGGGGATTGTTCGGAGCAAACCATAGAGGCAACTCGGGCTGATCCCCAACGCACTATGTGTATGCAGTTAATACATGCATTTCTATTCATTTGTCAATCAACAAATAAAAAACGGCCAATAAACTTGTTGACTTCAATACAGCGTTGTCATTCAATTTTTCATTTAGAGAATTCAGATCTTCCACCGTTTTAATAGGGAACGTACTTTCTTCTTCTAGAATGAGATCCGCTCAGTGACCTTATTCATTGAAAGGCTCAAAATTTCATCTACTTCAGCATTTATTTTGAAGATGTCTTCTTAAAGTTCTTCGATTGTCGTAGCAACATTTAGAAGGTCCATGACCATTACACTTTGTTTCGTATTGTAGTTAGGAGATAAGGAACTTTCCTCAGTATTGATATCGCTTTCATAAACCGGTGGTTCTGAATCATTACTAGAATATTCTATCTGCGCCTTTCTTTCATTACAATTATTGTCTTTTTGGTTGACAGACAAACTTCTTGTAGGATGGCCCTCTTCTGCATTACTGTAGTCCCTAAAATTATTATTCGAATTAGAATTCACCTCAACATTGAAATTTGGCAAATGTTTGGCAATAACCTAAAATGTCAGTAGCACACCTTTCTTAATCTTCGGTGGCCTCAAAACCAATAAATCGTTTTTTCAGCTTGCAATGCTTCTTCCAGTGTTTTAAATTTTCCTTTCACTTCAGAGTTGAATCTTTTCCAATCTATTTCGGCCGGAGTTTTTCTTTTACGAAGGTTTTTCAATCGTTGATTGGAAATAATTTCAAAAATATCATTATGTATCGCAAAAATCGCAGAAAAACCCTTCAGGACTGTCTGCTTCCGTGCATAGGACATGAGCTCATTTCGCACAAACCGAACATTCAAACACCATCTCGTTTTTTATACTGTCCTCCCCGCAAATGCCGCATCTCTCATTGTCTGCCGTTTCCAGATCTTCCAACTCTTCATCGTTACAAAACTCAATTTCTGATATATCTTCAGATTCACTGCTCTCTTCTTTTTGTACTTCTCTTTGACTTACTTTGGGTCCTTTTATAATATTCTTTCCTTTTTTACTTTGTTCTTCTTTTTCTTTTAATTTCTCCTGCCTCAATGATTTTTTCGCTGCTGCAAACTACTCGTTCTAACGAAAGAGCTGGTTCATTTCTAACCGATACAATTATAACAATTTCCAAAAATCACGAACGTCGGAAGTGTTTTCTATTACAGTAGATAAAAACTCATAAGATTTTGGTAATGCCAGTAATATGTTAGATATGCAAGATTCTCGTTACTAATTTTGGAACCAGCTGCTTTCAATTCTCGAGTTGTTTGTTTAAATACTTACAAGAAATATTCCATATATCCATTTTCCTGAAGTTTTAAGGATAGAAGCTTTTTTTTCTGGTACAACTACCCTGGATGGCTTCTTTTTTTATTCTTCATAGTACTCCACATTTAAAATGCGGTTTTCTTGTCCTTAAAGCTTTCTGGCTGATTGTCATCCACACATTGTATCAGTAAGGATTTTGCCTTACTGTCCTTTAATGAGTGAGTTTCACTCGCCTTTTGCTGCACCATCTCTGTTACATTACTTTTCTCTTGATGAGCTCCTGCACACCATTTGTTGCCATTTGAAACTTCAATTGCGTACCCTTTACCTGGATGTGCCATTTTTTTGCCTTGTCTCCTGTTACTCGATAGTCAAGTATTATTCTGAAAAACGTGGTTTTCTAACCTGTATTTCTGGACAACTTATTTTTCCAACAATTTCCGCTGTAGATGACTAGGCCCATAAATTTTTGTATGTAATAATTTATAATTAAAATAATTTTATATACTTATGAAGCTTTTATTCATCCCTATAACACTTTTATAACAGGTCTCGCTAATCGGCCCAACTCTATCTTATATACCCGCACAACTCCCTACACCATAGAATAAATCTGAACCAAAAAACTACATATTGATGTCAACATATAATCAACTCCTTCTTCCCAATGATTTTGAGCGCTGATGTTCTTCTAAAATAACGGAAATTCCACAAATTTTCTCACCGCTTTCTTCCAGTTGACGAGCTAAATTTTCATATATTGAAATATTTATGCTGTGCTATACTATCCATTGGTAACGTCTTATACTGATAAAATTCCTCGTGAATTACCATTCTATTCAAATCACTTTTCTGTGCATAAATAAATCTCAACTTCGACATTTTTTCGTTAGCGGATTCACAAATTTCAATTATGTTTATCTGTTTGGATTTCATTGAAATCTTGAAGACGTTATAATGAACATCGCTTGATCGTCACTCTTCATTCATTCCTGAGCATCCATTTTCGAGTAGATATGTCTTTTCCTTTGGCTCTCAGAGCACATTTTATTTGAAATTTTCACTGCCTTAAGTTGTTTCACTTTCAACTTTTAAATAGGTACTCCGTTTATTGCTCTCTTCAATATATTGCGTTAATCTGGGTCTATAACCTTGGCTTCTAGGATATCTTGCTATAAAATATTGAGAATTTCTATTGAATATTTAATAATTCCTACTGATGGCACTGAAGAAGAATTTGTATATAAAATCTGTAATTTTGATTAGAAATAATGAAAAGGAAACTGCGTTAACAATTGACGCGAAATTCGTGTCGAAAATATTTCATTTTTATATTTTAAATCTATAAAAGTTCGGTATTTCATGTGTATTAATTTTATTATAAATTGACTCAATATATCACAGAAATATTAGGGTAATTGTAAGGTTCAAACATGGTTAAAATATGGACTTACTTAGCGCGTCTGTTTAATTCTGGGTTTTGCCTTAGCTTCGCTGTTGAAATTGTCCAAAAACTTAGACTTTCCTTGTAAAGCCGCATCAGCCATTTCATTTTCCGTGCAGCTTCATTATTTGTACCCTTGTTGTAAAAATTGCAACAGATGTTGGACGTGGACCAAACAAGATATATATAGTATAGTTAAGTTTTTAAGGTAGAAAACCAAGTTTTTAAAAAACTATTTATTTTCGAAATACAAGAATACAATGGTACGTCTGAGCAAGTCTAACTCTAGTCTATCGCTGCTGAAACAAACAGATTCAATTCCCTTTATAAGTTTCCTTATCGGAATGGAGATGCTGAATAGCAATATGATTCAAAAAGGGAATAACAAATATGATGCAATAGGATGCAATAGGAAAATGCTGAATTGGAAAAATAATGCATTGCAATATACAGGGCTTACGGCATATAGGAAAGGATCCATTTAATTAGTAAGGGTTGAGATTATGTAATTCCTCCCCTCTTTGGAGAAAGGTATCACCTGAAGGTGTAGCTTTATGAAATACATTTTTCTTGAAATGTCTATAAGCAAAAACAACAATTATAAATAAAATGAGTAATATTAAAATGAATATGAAGGTAATTCCTAAGGGTTGACTATTCCATTGGTCTAAGTCTTCTAACACAATGTCTGGAACATCTTCTTTCTTGATTTCTTCAGTTGATTCGTTCTTGAATAAATGGGTTTCCTTGGGTAAAATGATATATTTTTCTTCGTTGATGGTGGTTACAGGAAAAATTTCCTTTTGTAAATTGCTAACTATGCATTTTGAATGAAGAAGTGCCATTGAAGGAGTAAAATAGTATTTAATTTGTTCTGGACATTTCTCTTGAATTTTTATATTTTCCATGGACAGGATACTTCCATCTTCTAGTAATTTAATATCTGAATTGGGAATTGCTTTCTTTCTAGGACAGCTTTCTGTATGATTTTTCAATATATTTTTGAGGCATTCTGGAGGTTTATTTAACGTTCGCATAAAAAATCATCTTCAATAGGATGGCATTGATTCGTTGACCATTCCAGTATTTCTTCTTGTGATTCTTGATTTAGGAAGTAAAACTTGTATAGGTCATAGCCTTTTTGGTAAATAGTGGGAATTGATATCAAAATAATAATATCTTATTTTGAAAAATAATCTTTGTGTGACATAATTGGTAATAATCTTTAATATGATGAAGGGGTATTATACTGACATTTCTGATCAATTCAGTAAATTTAACATAGGGTAGAATAGATTCATGTAAAAGGTGTAATCTAGCAAAACTTATTGCTGTTTGAATTTCATCAATTGTATTCTTAATATCTTTAATTTCAAATAACATGAGATGCATCTGTTCGACATCTCGTAATTCTGGAACAATTTGTAGTGATTTCAAGTTTTCATTCATTTTCTGAAATTTGGTAATATACTTGTTTTTAAGATCATTTACAACAGTTGCTATCTGTTTCTGATTTCTCATGAGCGTATTCTCGTTTTTCTCAATACTATTAAAATAATTTCTATACAATTCTTCATCATCTGAATCTAATGTTCCGAATAATATTTTTGAAATCTTACCACCAAGATTAACTGATCCTCTTTTAGTTCTAATACTCTCATTAAGAATTTCTTCAAGGGCTTTAAAGTTTATGTCATTTGAATGCTGTAGATATCTATAATTAGCTGTCTGAGCAAAACCTAATTTTTGTTTTTTAAGATTTTCAATTTCTCTTTGATATTTGAGAATTATTTCCTCTATTTTATTCAGATCAATATGATAAATCAATTGCAAATTTCTATTGGTTATATAGGCTTTTCCTTATAGAATAGGTAATACATTATTTTCTAATGGAATAACTTCCAGCGAAATTGTGATTATAACTAGCTTCAACAATGCTAGGAAAATAACGAAGGGCTTCATTTTAAGTCTAAAACAAAATTCTAAATTAGTGTTTACGTTGCTTTATATTTTCTTAGGGTAAATATGTTTATTTTTATTATCGCGAATGCGATGTGAATCAATTTCACGAGCATCTATTTGTTTGTACACAGGATCTAATTTACGCGTTATAGGTTTTTTGATATAAGCAGGGTTTTTATATAAGGGGTGATTATTTTTAGCTGCTCTTTTAGTATTCGTTTTATCCAAACGTTCGACATTTTTCTGTCTGTTCTGTTCTATTTGTTTTGAAATATCATTAAGATTTTCTGCGTAAGTTGCTATATAGTCTTGTACTTGTTCATTATGTATACGTTCAATAGGTAAAGAATAATTTAAATCGGCTTTTATAATTTGCATGGGAGTCATATCTAAGGCGTATTTTGGCGCTGTAACCACAGCTCACCATAGTTACATGTAACTATGACGTCATAGTTACTTATAGTTACTGATGACACGGCTGATCGAATCAAAACAAATCTTCCAATGAATTGAAATGGACGAGTTCATTAATAGATTATTATTACCTCTTCCGAAGAAGATTGTTGAACCTCCTGAAGGGTTTCAACACAATGAGATGGGTCATTTTGAGATGAAGCAGGTATCCGTGGCAGTCTTTCTATACTCAGAGTTTTTAAATCTTTTACTGTGCAAAATGGAATTCTTCCCATTGAAATGGTCCGGCAGACGTAATCAATGACGAAATCGTCATCTACAAAAATTTATTTTATTCATTTATTCAAAACTTTTCATTTTTGTTACTATAAAATATTGTACTCCAAAATCAAAACTAAGCAATAAATAAATTTTAATGAAAAATAAATAAACAGACAATCGCACCGTTTACCAACGCCTCTATTTTTCCTTTCCTATCTTGAATCGAAATTGGTTTTTCATTCACCAGTAATGAAATAGTATCCATTTTTCTTTCCTTCAACAATTTTCAATCTGGTGAATCCCGCTCCGTTTGATTTCGGTGAAAACCGTTAACACAGATACGCCACCTCTACTTCTATGATCCTAATTCATTCCATTTCACTCATTCGAAATGAGATAGATATACATACCACGCGAGTAACCCTGCTCCTGAGGAAGGTAACGTGGTATGGTATGCGTGACGTCATTGATACGTCATAGTTACATGGTCAACTCCGCAAAAACGTAGTAACCATGTAACTACATGTAACTACGAGCTGTAGTTACTTGTGGTTACAGCGCCAAAATACATCTCTAAACTCGAATGGTTAGAATAATTATAGCTAAGCAAAGCTTGGGAAAGTTTATTTTGAAAAGTGGAATTTCGATTTTCAAGTGTTTTTAATTGTTCAATTAACGTAGAATGAAATCTGTCTACTAATGCGTTTGAATTAGGGTTGTAATTCGTAATATAATGAATTTCTATTTTATGGATTCTACAAAAATCTTGAACAACTCCGTTTTCAAATTCTATTCCGTTATCGCATGTGATTTTATTCGGTATTCCGTAATGACTAAAATAAATAATTAATTTGTCAACAATTTCTATTCCTGTTTTTTGAAGTAAGGGATAACATTGTCCTAGTCTTGAAAATGAATCAATTATACTTAAACAATATGTTTGACCAAATCTAATAGTATCACAATAGACATGCGTAAATGGTTTTGAACCAATAGGATTGGATTTAAATTGTAACTGGATAGGAGTTCTTTCATATTTATTTTTCTGACATATTTCGCACGAATTAATATAATTTTGAACATCTCTGTTCATATTAGGCCAATAATACTTTCTTTTTAGACTAATCAAATTTTCGCGTAAACCACGATGAACAGTTTTAGTTTTGTGATATTGTTGAATTCTGAGTTGACGTTCTTCTTCGTCTTCTACATCTTCTAAATAACTCGTTGAGATTTTTAAATCAAAAGTCAAATTTATCTTGCAAAATTCGAATAGGTAAGAGGTTTCTGAATTTCTGGGGATTTAAAATATAAAGTATAGGAACTTTTAGGTCGAATATATTCTTTAATAAAATTTGAATAGATTGGTTTCGATTGAGTTTATGGAGACTAGAAATCTAAGTTTTTCTCCGAATAATTTAATTTTTGTTACATTATAACTCGAAGCTTTTTTGATAATTATTTGTAACAATGAAGAATTTATACTTCTCTCTGTATGAGGAATTACTAAAATAGGGTTTTCGGCACTACTATGAACAGTGAAATTTTCTGTTTCTAAATCAATTATATTTTCAGGTTCTGAGTCATCATTTTCATTATTATTTTCATTATCATTTTCATTATTTTGATTTGAAAGATTTAAGCATTTATCGAGTTCGTCTTCTGTGACTTGATTAATTAATGAGACTAAATCGTTTTCGATTCCATTTATTTCTACATTATTATCAGGAATTGAATAACAATTTTAATAGAAGAATTCATGAAAATATATTTTAACATATTAAATATTTTAGACCAATTTAATTTATCTAGACCACAAGCAATACGTGGTAATACTAAATATTTCTCTTTATTTCGGATGCATAATTCTTTAAGATTAACGAGTGATTGAAAAACATCTTCGTATTCCGGTTTTTCATAATAAAAATCTTTAGTAATTAAATAGTAAATATTTCTGTCTTTCATTTTTAATACCGCGACATCGCCTTTCAATTTGTTTTGGGATTTTAATTCATTTACTCGATTGAATTTTCGTTTAAATTCTAATGCAATACCTTTATTCATATGAAAATCTTTTGAGACACAATGTGCTAATGCATATTTTTTCGGGGCTGTGAACAAATTACCGGTTTGTTCATTGATATTCAAGGGACTTTTAAGGATTTCGGAATTTGATATTTTTAAGTAATTTTCATAATTAATATTATTATCAGATTCTAAAATAATTCTACTTAAAGCATCTGCGTTATTAGTTGATCCTTTTTTATATTGGATTTCGTAATCATATTCTTCTAATTTAATTCTCCAGCGCATGAGTCGGGAATTTGGTTCTTTTAATGAAAAAAAGCCAAGTTAATAGTTTATGATCAGCATAGATAGTAAATTTTCTTCCGTATAGATAAGGTCTGAAATGCTTACAGGACCAAACGATAGCTAATAATTCTTTTTCTATAGTGCTGTATCTACTTTCAGCAGGGTTCAAAGTTCTACTCGCGTAAGCAATGGTAAGATCATTATTAGGTACACCTTGTGATAATACTGAACCGATTGCATGACCTGATGCGTCAGTAGTTAATACGAATGGTTTATCGAAGTCTGGATATTTCAATATAGGGTGATTCAATAAACTTCGTTCACAATTTTCAAAAGCTTCGACGTATTTAGGATCATTTACATTTAATTTACTGTCTTTCTTGAGACAATTTGTTAAAGGCTTGGTAATTTTCGCAAAATTAGGAATAAATTTTCTATAGTATCCTACTAAACCGAGGAAAGATTTTATCTTTTTCTGTGTATCGGAAATTGAGTTACCGCTTTCAATTCATTAGGATTAGGTTTTATACCTTCCGATGTAATAATGTGTCCTAAGAATTCAATTTCAGTTTTGAAGAAATGACATTTGTCTAATTGTATTTTCAAATTTTCTTGTTGTAAAGCTTCTAGAATAGTATGAATATCTGCTAAATGCTGTTCTAAAGTTTCTGAGAATATAACATATTCTACCAATAAAATTTTTCAAAACATTATTCATTAAACGTTGAAAAGTAGCAGGTGCATTTTTAAGACCAAAGGGCATTCTAAGGAATTCATAATGTCCATTTTCTACAGTGAAAGCAGTTTTTTCAATGGAATTCTCATCTAATTCAATTTGATGGAATCCGGACGCTAAATCGAGCGTAGTAAAATATTTTTTATTTCCAAGCTTATCAAGTATACTTTCGATTTGGGGTAAAGGGTATTTATCATCAATAGTTTATCATCAATATCAATTTTCTGTAATCGATGGCCATACGCCATTTCATTTTTCCGGATAAATCCTGCTTTTTAGGTACAATAACCACGGGAAAAGACCAAGGGGAAATACTAGGTCTAACAATTTTCTTATCTGACATTTCTTTAATTTGAGTTTGAACTTCCTCTCTATGAATTTCTGGGAATCGATAAATTTTAGCGTGAACAGGGACTTCATCGCTTGTTCGAATTGTATGTTTAATTTTAGTTGAAAAATTAAGTGATTGACCCGGTAATTGAAGAACTTTTTCATTCATTTGAATAATTTTCGATAGTTGACTACTAATTTCTGGTTTTAAGTGACTAAGGTCAATAGGAATTTTTGTTGGGTTTTGACATACTTGTTGATATTTAAAGGGTATTTCACAAAAATCATTTTTCAATAGTTGATTTTTAAAATCTAAATTTAATCCATATTCATTTAAAAAGTCGGCTCCTATGAGTCCATCATAATTTTATGAAATTTATATAATATAAAAGGATGAAAATCTTTTATTTGAAATTCTGAAAATAATGGTAAAGAGACTTTTGCATTCGAAGTTTGTTGTCTCATACAAGCAGTTAATGTGGTACTTTCACAAAAAATATTTTGAGGAAAATTATTATATGCGAATTTTGGATCAATAAGGCAAACTGAACAACCGCTATCTATTAATAACTTACATTTTGGATTAGCGAATTCAATATAAGGTAATTGATTTGTATTATCTAGCGTTTGATTTAAGTCAATGCGTTTTCTGAGGTTAGAATTTGAAAATATTCAGCAATGCCTGTACTATCATTTTTTATTTTATCATTTGTATGATTAGGGGAATTCGATTCAAGATGCGTTAATTCCTCTACAATAAAATCTGGGTTTCGACCATTATTGAAGTATTTTCTCTGAGGATTATATTGTGTCGAATAATTATTTCTTTTCTGGGGGTAATTACGCGTCTGTATTGACATTCTTTCGGGGGGTGTAGTAATTCTTTGGTTCGGATTCGGTTTAAATACATTTGTATTTCTGGATGTACTCGGTTCTCCAAACACTTCACGATGTGTAGGGTAATGAGTATTTACAGGACGTTGATTAAATTGAATTGGTTGTGAAGGAAATCTCTGTTGAGTTTCACGATTAGAAAAATTATTAAAATGATTATTTCGTGGAGTTTCACGATTTGAAAAATTATTAAAATTATTTCGATAATTATTTTGATTATAATGATTGGATTTATTCTGATTCTGACGATAATCAGCATAATTATTTCTAGTATTTTTAAATGATGCGGTTTTACGACTTTTGTCCAACATTTCATATTGTGCTAAATTCATAATATAGTCTTTAACAGCGTTTACAGTTTGATCAATGTTGAAAGCATTATTTGTGATTAAATACGTTCTAAGTTCAATTGGCGAATTTGAAATTAATACCGTTTTACAAATTTTCAAAATATTAGTCTTATAGATAAGTTTTTCGGGATCAGGCATAGGATCTGCATCTATCCTATAATTAATTCTAATTTTCAAAGCAATAATTTTATCAACAAAAGATAACATGTCTTTCGGTTTTTCAGCTAAAAATTGTAATTGATGTATCAAAACATCTAAATTGATTTAATCGCCAAATTTAGTGTATAAGAAACGCTTAAGAACATCCCAATTGTTTGGAATATCAAAAGTAGATACCTCTGCTAGAGCTCTGTCGGTAAGTTTCGACTTAACTACCGTAAAACAATAATCCTTTACAAGCTGTGGTTCATTATTAAACATGAATAAGAATTGTTCCGCACTACGTATGAACGAATGCATTTCATTTTCAATTCCTGAAAATCTAGGTAAAAGTGAACCGAATTTTTCGGGTAATGTCAAATCTATTCTTTCCAATGCCATTTTATTTTTATTTTTACGACCAGAAAAATGCTTTAATGAAGTAATATTGAATAATTATTTGTTACTATAATGTTATAAAATTAAAATTGAGGTAATCGGTTTTTTATAATAAGAAACCTAGAAAAAACTCTAATATCGGTTTTTTCAAAAGAAACTTAGGAAAAACTATGATACAAGTTTTACGCACAAAAGTCGGGAAAATGTTGACTAATTTTGGGCCAGATTAGGGAAACTGGGAGGATAGAAAGAGTGGAAATGCTCACCAAATGTTGTATGTTTTCGATGTGAAGTCGTCACGGGGCGCTACTCGTGTGATCGGGCTTCTGGTTTTCTGAATTTTCGGTTGTGCTGAACAGTTGAAACTGAAGGTCTGGGAAGATTTTTCTGCTGTCGAGGTTGCACTAATTCTTCTCAATAAGACCGGCACAATCCCATCAATCTCGTCGCCAGTTAAGTTTTTAAGGTAGAAAACCAAGTTTTTAAAAAACTATTTATTTCCGAAATACAAGAATACAATGGTACGTCTGAACAAGTCTAACTCTAGTCTATCGCTGCTGAAACAAACAGATTCAATTCCCTTTACAAGTTTCCTTATCGGAATAGAGATGAGTTCGTAGCCTTCTGAGATGCAGCAGGAAGGATGTAGTGTAACTGGATGCTCGACTGGTGATTTATGCATGTATGCTGGTAAAGATATATATAACCAGCATACATGCATAAATCACCAGTCGAGCATCCAGTTACACTACATCCTTCCTGCTGCATCTCAGAAGGCTACGAACTCATTTCTTTTGAATGATTTGTAGCTATTACCAAGATCCATTGTGCCCTTCAGATAACGAAATATCCTTCCAACTATAACACAATCTGCTTTCGTTGGATTTTACACTTTTTTTGAGACGGCAAAAGCTATATCTGGCCCTGTTGTTTTATTCGAAGTGAAAAAATATGTAATCAGTTTTCATTTCCCCCTCAATAATTATGATTTCAGCACTGGGACATTTCTCACCATTTCTGTCCTCTCGGAGTGTGGCATTACCAGCTATAACGATTAGGCGATAAGTTTTTCTTTTGAAATGTTTTACAATATATTCACCTTGATCGGCTTCATACACAGCTGTACAGTCCCATGGACTTTCCACTTCTGAATCTAAATTTGGAGCACCTGCATCCACAAAATCCATTTCTGGATCATCACATTTCATCTTAGGTGGTCCACCACCTGTTCTCAATTGGTCCTGTCTAATGCTTGTATTCAATTTTCTTTTTCTGAAAAACAGAAATCTATTATTGGACCTCTGATTCTGAAATATGAACGTTTTTACAGTATTTCAACATACTTACCTCTGCTTAATATTCTCCCAGCATTTTATCAACTGCTTTGCAGAACGAAACGAAATTCCCTGGCTATTGAAGCTGTTTGTGATTCTGAGCCAAGCTTCATTATTCAATTTTAAAGAAGTTCCATCCGTTTTTTATTTTCTTATACGTGACTTTCGTCACTGACTAATTGCACCAAAAACAATTTTTCCCTTCACTAACTAGGGGAAAGGGGGGCACATTCAACCAAAATCTAGAAAACTTCAAATTTTTTCAAGCTGGTTTGAGATAACATCTTACGGACATGGAGGTCATGCTTTAACCTTTTATTCATTCAAATGTCTGATTTTCAATATGTTAATATTAGCCTTTTGACTAAATACGTCATTCTAAAAAATGGTTCCATGGGTGCATTCAACCAAAACCAGGGGTTCATTCAACCATGGTGAAAATATGAGGTATTTGATTAACTACAAATATCCAATATACATTTTGTCGAAATTTTCGAATTCTTCTATCATTTCGTCTGTCGAAGATGTTTTCTCAGCCTCTGCCTCCTTCCTTGAATCTTTTTTTTATGGTTATTTGATGAGGAGGTTCCCTCTGTTCTGCTTCTGTCTGTTTTTTCTAACCTTTTCATTTGTATATTTCTTTGATTCATTTTTTTCTGTTTCTATAACAAAAAGTTAAATCAATTCTATCAACCAAATGAAGAAATTATGAAACAATTTGAAATAATTATTATACTATATCGCGAAAAATAAAAACAAATAAAAATTTTTTTTTCATTTTGATTATTAATTGACAATTCGAATTGAATAAAAAGAATTTTATTATGAAATGTCCATTATGTCTGTTTCAATAAATTTTCTCGACATTTTTCATAATATTAAAGTTCTATGAAATCACAACTGTTTATAATGAATTCGAATCGTTAGCTAAAAAATGATTAAAACACATCCATCACAAAACAGTGCAGCGGAGCTTAGAAACATGAAAATTTCTTTGTACGTATCAAACGTTTAACTCATATTCATTATTAAAAATAAAAGAAACACCTCACTCGATGCTGTGCGAAAAGTTCAGGTTGAAGGAGACACCAATATTTGTACAGTAAAATGCCGTGTATGCCCTGAACACAAAGTTCGGGCTAAACCATACAGGGTGTTTCTGAAATAGGGTTCCGAATTTCTACTGCATGTAGAACTCATTAAAATAAGTCAAAATGTTCCTATAAACATGTGCCCTAAAACGCACCCTTAGAAAATTACAGGCCCTTAAAAGGGTTCGAATGAAACTGGTTTTATCCAGTTATTTCAAAAACGATAAAAGATAAAAAGACGAAATTAACGGAACATACATAACTTTTTACGCCGAGTAACATGAGCTAGGTCATTTTTCGTTATTCGAATCATAGGCGTTCTTTTCAGGGAGGTGAAAAGGGTATCAAGTCCCTAAAAAATTTTGTACGACTTTTTTTGCAATTTTTCTAACAAATTCATAAATTTTTGACAGTTTTACGTAAAAAATGTCGTCTTTGCGTAAGTCGATATCGGCAACGGTTTTTGTGTAAAATGAGTTTGAAATTACTGTTATTCACTTCGGATCCAATTTACCCAAAATGCATTTAGAAATCAGAATCATTTAGTACATAAACTAAGATTATTTTAATGTCGAGTTTTCCTTATTTATTTCACAAAACTAGCCAGTGAAATTGTAATTAATGAAATTGAAGATAAAATAAGTAAGCTTAATTATGATCAGCAGAATGCACTGTAATAATGAAATTCTTAATAACACAAATTAATAAGAAACAAGGTAACTAACACTAATTACTAATAAAAGGGATAAATTACAGTAACTGTTCGAAATGACCACCGTCCATTTCAATGCATAATCTGGCGCGACGTTTCAAAGACTTGCGAACCCTTTGAGAAATTCTTGGCGTTTGTCGTATTTCCATGCAGGCGATTTCAATTTTCTCTCGTAATTGTTCAATGGTTTCGATTGATGTTTTATACACTTTCGCCTTGAGGTGGCCCCACAGAAAATAATCGAGTGGGTTTAGGTCGGGGGACCGAGGGGGCCAGGAAACAGGACCTCCACGACCAATCCACTTTTCTCCATAAACTTCATTTAAGTGTTGTCTTACGTTCAAGAGGTAATGGGGAGGCGCTTCATCCTGCATAAACCACATGCGTTGATGTTCAATTACAGGTACATCTTCTAAAAGTTCCAATAAATCGCTTACTAAGAAATTATAATAATCCTGACCATTCAGTCGATTAGGCAATAGTATGAAAGGCCCGATAAGCCGATCACCTAAAATGCCGGCCCAAACATTAATGGAAAACCGAATTTGATGTCTTGCCTGAATTACACTATGGGGATTTTCTTCCATCCATTCGTGTTCGTTATGGAAATTAACATAGCCATCTTTACTGAAACTTGCCTCGTCGGTAAACAAGATATGTGAAGAAAAATCTGGGAATCGTCTCAACTTTTGTAATAGCCATTGGCAGAATTCTCGGCGGGGTCCGTAATCATTAGGATTTGAAGCTTGAACTCGTTGGATGTGAAAAGGATGAAGGAGCTGCTCGCGAAGAATTCGCCAAACTACAGAAAAACTTATGTCATTCATACGCGCGATACTTCTTACACTAACTCTTGGATTGTCTTGAACTATTCTCAAAACACGTTCTTCAGTTGCCGGAGTTCTTACAAATCTGGTTCTACCACGATCGTTTACCCTTGCCTGGAATGAACCACTTTCTCTTAAACGTTGATGGATCCTCTGAAACACTTGTCGAGATGGAAGTCTTCTATTTGGGTATGCCACCGCATACAAACGCCTTGCTTCTGTTGCATTACCATTTGCACGGCCATACATAAAATGCATATCCGTAAATTCCGCGTTTGAATAGTCTGGCATTTTAAAAAAATAATAATTGTAACGACCACTAAATCAAATTTTGATTAACTTTTGCAGAAGTTAGCTGACAAGTTATCAATAAATAATTATTTATTCTGACAGGGTATCGTAGCCAACGCTATTTTTTGTTTCCTATGGTAACTTGATTTTCGGCCTAATAATTTCTAGAACATGTATGACAATTTTCAAACTCATTTCACACAAAAACCGCTGCCGATATCGACTTACGCAAAAATTTATGAATTTGTTAAAAAAATTGCAAAAAAAGTCGTACAAAATTTTTTGAGGACTTGATACCCTTTTCACCCCCCTGAAAAGAATGCCTATGATTCGAATAACGAAAAATGGCCTAGCTCATGTTACTCGTCGTAAAAAGTTATGTATGTTCCGTTAATTTCGTCTTTTTATCTTTTATCGTTTTTGAAATAACTGGATAAAACCAGTTTCATTCGAACCCTTTTAAGGGCCTGTAATTTTCTAAGGGTGCATTTTAGGGCACATGTTCTACATGCAGTAGAAATTCGGAACCCTATTTCAGAAACACCCTGTATAGAGTCACCGTCATTGTGGATGAAAAAAACAGTATTGTAATCAGTTCACAATGCCACGATTGCGCTGCATCAGCTGGTGGTTGCAAGCATGCAGTGGCTTTTTTGATGTGGTTGCATCGGAGGAGCGAAGAACAATCCTGTACCCAGATAGAATTGTCTTGGAAAAAATCCAAACTATCTAAGGTGGAAACATCTTTGAAATTTATTACAGCAACAGAATTAGCTCAAAGACATTCTTCAACTTCTTTATGGCAGACTTCGACTTCTTTGAATACTACTGTTTTTTAAAGAAATGTGGATCAGGCTTCAGCGAAGGGTATCACAAGCTGTCAGTTCAACACGTTCCAAACGAATTAGAAAAGCTTTTTATGTACCAAATAGTGCAAAACTATGGAGAGAAAAGTAGCGAGGATTTCCTGAAGAAAATATTTGTATTATTTACTACAGGATTATTAATGAAGATTGAGGAAAACACAAGTGATCAGAGCGATAGTAATTTGTGGCAAGAAATAAGGTTTGGCGGAATAACAGCTTTCAAAGCTTATGAAATTAAAAAATGTAAAACAAAAGATGGAGCCCTGATAGCTTTGGTGATGAGTTGAAGTGTTCCTGATACCCAAGCAATGAAACGTGGTAGGCTTTTGAAAAGTGAAGTTTTACATATGGTACAAATCATTCTAGAAAAAAATTCAAATGTGGTCTTTTTATTAGTAAGGAGTTTCCCATGATTGCTGGCTCACCAGATGGAATAGGCGAGCAGTTTCTCATGGAAATAAAATGCCCCTCTAATAAGAACACTTTTCAAAGCTATATACAGAAAGGAGAACCCTCAAAAAATGTCACGACCAAATGCAAATGTATGTTTTTGGATATAAAAAGTGCTATTTCTGTATGGCTGATGTGGAATATCACAGCAAAAATGAAGAACGTTTCATATTGAGAGAGTTCAATGAAGTCAATTTATAATTGGTTGTTATGTGCTCTTTATTGATAACCTTAGCTTTCGCCTCCTATTGTGGGGCATCTTCAGAGGTCTGTGGGTTGAAAAAGAAAAAAACCTGTATTGAAATTTCGGTAGGTTTTCAGACTTACTCAATGTGAGCTCAACTTTTTAGCTGTAGGCATATTCCAAAGCAACTGCAATGAGTGTTGGTGTTTTTACAATTTCTCATTTGATAACTTTCTTCAAAGACGTTTTGTCAATTCTTCACAACGAGAAAACACTACAAAAATGCAGCCGCCGATGTGACATAACCAATTCAAACGCAATGCGAATTAGGAAATTATGTAGCATAAAAGAAAACTTAAAGGTTATGATCCACAGAAACCAAGACATTAAATGGTAGATGTGAGAGAGCTTCATCCAGTAGGTCGTCCACTACCATCTGTGCGATGATTGATGATGCATCAGCAGTATCAGCACCCATGGGCGTGCCTTTGATTTGATTGTAGAAATTTTCATTAAACTGGTAATAGGTTGTGTCAAAAACCAGTTGAACCATTGCAATGAAATTATCTAGTGAAATGGGGGATTTTTCGAGTAAATTCAATCGTCTGCCTTTTGTGGCCTTTTTGTGTTTAATGAAGGTTATGTGAATTCTTTGTTACTGTATTTATCATCATTTTGGAGAGAAAATATCTACCCATTGTTCTTTGAAACAACATATATATAGTTCATAAATTATTTTCAGTTTTCAATTATTCATTACATAATCATTCATTAATTAATGAAATTTGCAAGTTCATTAGACCACAAGCTATGACCATGACATTGTCTGGTTTCCCCAAAAGATTTTTATTTACGCAAGCATGGGGTTTCAAGAAAGAAAACTCCCTGATACGACTAATAACCCTTTCTATATGAATCCGTAGACCTCCATTTTCTGTAGTTTCCTCAATTTCATCCTTGGATAATTTATCATCAGACACTGTAGTCGGTGTCCTTATTAGCCCACACCCAACACCAAGTAATAATGATTCTATATGTTTAAAGCCTCTGTTAGTCATGTCTTGTGATCCTGTAGGTAAACAGTTGAGGAAATCACAATTTTCGACAGGCATACATCACTAACTCTTCCTCCATAACCCCGTAAAATATAATTAACTAGACCATTTGGTGTAAGGTAAAGTGGGGCAAGTGTGACCGTGATTTGCATTAGTTCAAAATTAATTGAGTCCATCTAACGAACCTGAAATAATAGAATAATGAAAGTTTGCACGTATTCACTTCGAATGTCAACCTTTATAATACGCCACAGAAAAGTATTAATAAAAGTAAAGCATGAATGTTATTTATATATTTATATATACAAGACCGTAGGTCACACTTCCCAGGGAATTTGGGGCAAGTGTGACTCTGGCCATATTTAAAGTTATTGATGCACGTAAATCTCTCTTTGGGGCAAGTGTGAGTAAACAGTAACAGAGCTTTCACCACAATTTTTTTTTTTTTTTGGGTATCTTTATTCAAAAAATATTTATGAACTTTTCAACTTTGAATTGGAAATGCCATATTGGAAGAACACAAACAATACTCATAAAATTGTACATTTCCGGAGAAAAAATCACAGATGGAAGTCGGAAAAATCGAATGAGAATTTCATTGATCCCCATCTGCTGACGAATGGTGATGGAAGTATGGTTGTTATTTCATCATCAGAGAGTGTATCGATGTCTTCCACAACTGGCCAGGTGAACTGGTTGTCTCTGAACTTTGTAAATTTTACACACCACAAGTTATCCTTTGTCTTCTCTGTTATTAGCCCAACAAAATGTTTAACACATTTTCTGGTGTTATACTCCACCAAAACCCATTTATCTATGGAGAGCTTCAGTTTTGAATTTTCTTCATACTGTTCACCTCCTTCCTCTCCTTTCCCTGCTTCCTCTGCTTCCTCTTCTTCCTCCCCTTTCTCTCCTTCCTCTCCTTTCTCTCCTTCCTCTCCTTTCTCTCCTTCCTTTCCTTTCTCCCCTTTCTCTTCTTTCTCTTCTTCTATTTCTTCTTCTTCTACTTCCTCTTCTTCCATTTCAAATATCTCAGGGTCTAAGTCATCGTCGGAGTTAGCGTAAATCACATCATCTGATTCGTCTGAATACTCACTACTCGTACTTATACGGATTTTTCTCTTTTTCGATACTTTCTTAGGAACCACTTTCTTGGTTCCATCATTTTTTTTCTTCGGTCGTTTTTGCGTTTTATTTTTTGATTTCGTAAGCCTCTCCTTCTCTTCGTCAATGAGTCTCTGAATAACTTCAGGGTGAGTTATGACCTCCGCACCATATGCTACTCTTTTTCTTTTAGAAGAACCTGGTGTTGTTGTTTGTTTCACCGTTCTCAATAACAGTTGTTCGAACGAATGTTGTGGTTGAATTTCGACGGTACTGTCACTTCTCTCGTTAGCAATATTAGGAGCTGGGGGAGCAGAGCTAATAATATCGGTTTGTTTATTGATTGAAATAGTGTGGATACTGGCTTGATAATTGGAAGTGGATGGTACTGGTTCAACGGACCTCTGCTTATTTCTTTCATCTTCCCATCTCCTCAAAGATTCTGGATCGAATGATTCAGTAGATATAACATTTTTGTTGATTGGCACAATTCCTGCCTTCCGGAAACCATTTTTTATTACATCAGGATGAAGATTTTTCCATACTGAGCCCAATAGCTCTGAAAATTTTTTTTGGGGATTTTCAGACCAATATTTTGCCTTTGCCACATGACAAGTTCCCTATCCCAAGCATCTTTAAGAGATTTAAACACAGCCAAATCAAGTGGTTGCAAGAGATGTGAGGTATGCGGAGGTAATTTAAGTATTATGATATCATTATCTCGGGCTAACTCCACTAACTTCACATTTATATGGGTACTATGACCATCATATATTAGTAAAATTGGTCTTTCTCGGCCTAGTACTGGAATAAGAGTTTTTTGGAAATAGTTAAAAAAAATATCCGCCTCCATCCAACCCTTGGCACTCGCAGCATAAGCCATCCCCTCGAAACTATTCCTATCATCAGCTATCCAGCTATCCCAAATGTGTTTTCCTTTAAAAACTATGAGTGGTGGGGCCTTCAGACCTGAAGCAGAAATAGCAGAAAGAATCGTCGTGTTTTCTCTGCCTGGTCCGCTTGTTGTTCTGGAACTAGGTTGACCTCGGGCTCCCACAACTTTCGATTTTTTTGGATCATGTGAAAAGGACGATTCATCTAGATTCCATATTAACTGTGGTTTCAGGGACAATTCATTGTCCTTAATTGCTTTCTCGAGAATCTCAAAATATTCATAGATGACAAACGGGTCTGTCATTTTCTTTCTAGCATATTCAACACTCTGGGGTTTTTTGATACTCAAGCGATGTCTAGATTTGAACCTTAAGAACCAGTCCTCCCCAGGGAGACTGTCTTTGAAGGGCGTTTTGATATTATTAGTGATAACATACTCGGATACAATACGTAAAACTTCTTTTCTTGTAATTCCGAAGCCCCATTTTTCCATTATTTTGAGGGCACTTGCTAACCTTTCTTCATCTTCCAACGGTATCGCGGGTGCTCTTCCCTGAGTTTTACTAATTTTGCCTCGAACCCCCTTCATGTGATAAAACAGAGTGGTCTTGGGAATATTATACTTTTTATGTGCACGATAAATCGTTGAAGTACCAGACTTCACCTCGTCTAATGCATGTGCTAAGGCCTCCGTGGTATATTGTTTGGCTCTCTGAGATTTCCGTATATAGTTTCGTACCATAGCTGAAACAATATCATTGTTCAGATTGGCCAAATGAAACAGGTTCACACTTGCCCCGACAAATAGGTCACACTATCCCCAATAACATTTTATCACGGGGCAAGTGTGACATGCATTCAAACAATTTTAAAAAACAATTTCAAGAAAAAACGGTAATCTTATAGACTAATTCATTGTTTGAGCAGAAGAATCGTATATAAAAATGGATCCTTACCTTCGATTTCAACAATAAACTGACAGCTCGAAATATACACCTCGTACTCGTTCAGGGTTATGAATTGTAGGTTAGGAAAATAAGGAATATATTTCGAATTCGCCAGATCTCTTTTTCATTTTAAATGATTGTTATGGATCCATTATAAGCATGAGCTATTCCTCACTAGATGGCACTAGGCTGTCGCCTGGTTTAGCAAAGATATTAGGCAAATTCACACTTACCCCAAATTCACACTTGCCCCACCTTACCTTATTAGAGATAAGATACTTTATGGTGTTGGCTCTTTTATATTCTGACCAAGCTAGAGATTGATGCAACGCTTTACTGGGTTTCTAAATTTCAATTTCGAGACAATCTATTATGCATGTTACATTAAAATAATTTTTTTCTAATAATCCTTTCTATATGAATCCGTAGAATTGCATTTTTTTAGATTCTTCAACTTCATCCTTGGATAATTCATTATCAGACCCCGTAATCGGTGTCCTTATTAGCCTACACCCAATACCAAGTATTAATGATTTTATATGTTTAAAGCCTCTGTTAGCCATTACGTGTGATTCTGTAGGTAAACAGTTGAGGAAATCACAATTTGCGACAGGCATACATCACTAACTCTTCCTCCATAACCCCGTAAAATATAATTAACTAGCCCATTTGGTGTATTAGAGATAAGATACTTTATGGTGTTGGCTCTTTTATATTCTGACCAAGCTAGAGATTGATGCAACGCTTTACTGGGTTTCTAAATTTCAATTTCGAGACAATCTATTATGCATGTTACATTAAAATAATTTTTTTTTAATAATCCTTTCTATATAAATCTGTAGAATTGCATTTTTTTTAGATTCTTCAACTTCATCGTTGGATAATTTATTATCAGACCCTGTAATCGGTGTCCTTATTAGCCTACACCCAATACCAAGTATTAATGATTTTATATGTTTAAAGCCTCTGTTAGCCATTACGTGTGATTCTGTAGGTAAACAGTTGAGGAAATCACAATTTTCGACAGGCATACATCACTAACTCTTCCTCCATAACCCCGTAAAATATAATTAACTAGCCCATTTGGTGTATTAGAGATAAGATACTTTATGGTGTTGGCTCTTTTATATTCTGACCAAGCTAGAGATTGATGCAACGCTTTACTGGGTTTCTAAATTTCAATTTCGAGACAATCTATTATGCATGTTACATTAAAATAATTTTTTTCTAATAATCCTTTCTTTACGAATCCGTAGAATTGCAATTTTTTTAGATTCTTCAACTTCATCCCAGGATAATTTATTATCAGACCCCGTAATCGGTGTCCTTATTAGCCTAGACCCAATACCAAGTATTAATGATTTCATATGTTTAAAGCCTCTGTTAGCCATTACGTGTGATTCTGTAGGTAAACAGTTGAGGAAATCACAATTTTCGACAGGCATACATCACTAAATCTTCCTCCATAACCCCGTAAAATATAATTAACTAGCCCATTTGGTGTATTAGAGATAAGATACTTTATGGTGTTGGCTCATTTATATTCTGACCAAGCTAGAGATTGATGCAACGCTTTACTAGGTTTCTAAATTTCAATTTCGAGACAATTCATTATGCATGTTACATTAAAATAATTTTCTTCTAATAATCCTTTCTATATGAATCCGTAGAATTGCATTTTTTTTAGATTCTTCAACTTCATCCTTGGATAATTTATTATCAGACCCTGTAATCGGTGTCCTTATTAGCCTAGACCCAATACCAAGTATTAATGATTTTATATGTTTAAAGCCTCTGTTAGCCATTACGTGTGATTCTGTAGGTAAACAGTTGAGGAATTCACAATTCTCGACAGTCATACATCACTAACTCTTCCTCCATAACCCCATAAAATATAATTAACTAGCCAATTTGGTGTATTAGAGATAAGATACTTTATGGTGTTGGCTCTTTTATATTCTGACTAAGTTAGAGATTGATGCAACGCTTTACTGGGTTTCTGAATTTCAATTCCGAGACAATCTATTATGCATGTTACATTAAAATAATTTTTTCTAATAACCCTCTCTATATGAACCCATAGAATTGCAATTTTTTCAGTTTCCTCCACTTCCTCCTTGGATAATTTATTATCAGACACTGTAATCGGTGTCCTTATTAGCCTACACCCAACACCAAGTAATACTGATTCAATATGTTTAAAACCTCTGTTAGTCATTTCGTGTGAGCCCATTTGGTGTACTAGAGATAAGATACTTAGTGGTGTTGGCTCTTTTATATTCTGACCAAGTTAGAGATTGATGCAACGCTTTATTGGGTTTCTGAATTTCAATTCAGTTTTTTACTGTGAAACAGAGAGATTAGAGCTAAGTGTTTTGTTTGTGATTCAGCCGAAGCGGCCACCGAATCGATTTTATTGATACTCATTAGAAATACAGTGAATAATAAGACCATTGGTACTGAATATATATTCTCTAGCAAATAAACAACTAACAACTTAATAATGACTTAAAACATTGTAACAAAGGATTCAGAAAAAGCAAATTATGGTGTATAAATAGAAACTTTTCTGCGTTTTCTGGGTGCAGTCTGCTTCTGAATGTCCAATTCCTCTTTTATGTCATTCAAATCATATTTTTCTTTAGTTTTTGTCATTTTAGTAGAACTAGTAGCTATTTCGTCAAACCATTGCCATAACTTGCTTTTTTCAGTTCCTAATCCTTCACTAACTTCATTCTTTTCCATTTTCTTCATTTCTGATAAAGGTAAATCGTCTTCCTCTTCATCCTTTGAATCACCTAGTTTTCCTTGCAAGTGCATTAAATGGAAATATTCGTTCAATACACACAGTTTAGAAGTATCAATTTTCTCTTTTTCAAAAAAGGCTAATTTAAATCTAGCATCTAGCACTGTCGAAATAATATAAAACTTTTTTTAAAATAAGGCATCAAAATCTCTTTGAGATCTGTTCACAAATGATATCCTTCATTGTCCCAACACTAACAAATGCACTCTCTGTATCTTTTATCAAGTATTTTTTCAAAGTTACGATTGTTGGTATAACTTCCGATATGAACGATTCATTTGAGCTCATACTATTTGTAATCTCGTCAAATGGTTGTAATAGGTTAATGAGTGATTCTATGAGCATCCGTTGATTTGATGTTGAATTATCCATATTATTATCTGCGCTGAAGATAGTTAAGGCTCTTTTCTGTTCATAGGTCCTCTTAATCATTGAAAAGGTAGAGTTCCATCGAGTGGAAACGTCCTGGATAAGTTTATTAGGAGCTATACCCAACTCGTTCTGAATTATTTTCAACTTAGAACACGCCGCAGATGAATGGTTGAAATGTCCCACAATTATTTTACAGGTGGTTATTAAATCCAAAACAGATCTGTGACTATCTATGCTTTGAGTTATTACTAATTGCAGGGTGTGAATAAAACATGATACACTAGGTATTTCCGCTTCACTACAACCCTTCACAATATTTGCGCCATTATCTCGTACCAATAAATTATCGAGATAGTCCTCAAGTAAATATAATACAACATCAGTAGTGTGGCCTAAATTATTGTCAGTTTCCTCAGATTTTCCGGTGTAAACCTTTATTTTCATTACAAGGCCATCAGACTCGCAAAGTTCTTGATATACTGACGGAAATGTAATCTTCCACGCCACAGCATCATGGATTCGTCAATACAAATATTTTTATCCGGTACATAGTTTTCACGCATTATGTTATTGATATGATTTAGTATTGGCCTCACCTTGTATAATCTGTCGGCAGATGGTCCGGAGTTATCAAGCAAATGAAAATAACGAAGTAACAACTGGAATCGATTTCGACTCATTTTCGACCGCCAAAAACTCACATTATATAACTTGTTTCTGCTCCAGTAATGTTCAATTGATGGAAAAGAACAAGGCCCCATTTGTACCAAAAAACTTTCATCTCTGCAGAAGTAACATCTGTCCACTTGGACACCCTGTTAGATTTTTTTATATCTTTACGTTCTGCAATTTCTTGTGAGGCATATAAATTCGTATGTTCGATGAGTAATGCTAGAAACTCTTCCGAAAAAAATAAGTCTACCAGCGTTTGTACTGTAAAATTATTCGTATCCAATTCCACACCAACATTTTCTTGGAAAATGAATAATTCAGGATCCTGCGGAATGTCTGTCCACAAATCATCATTCGCATTTGATGTTGATTGAAAATCACTGTCATCACCATCAGATTCAGGAACAACTTCACTTTTTGAGACGACTTCATCGCTACTACTATTTCAATTATCAGAAGGTTGATAATCACTATGTAATATCTTCTTCTTCAGTTACTTCAGCTATTCCGTTGATTTCGTCATCGGCATTCTCAAGAATTTCTTTTTCATCTACACGACCCAAAACTTCTTAAAATGTTTCTTCGTTATTGATTTCTGGGTTGTTCCATCTTTCCAATTCTATATCTGCATCTATAGAATTCTCATCATTGTCATTTAAATCAATTGATGCCATATCCATATCTGATTCAGAGTCTGATGAAATATCAAATTTTCGTCTTTTGGTACCTTTTCCCTTTTAAGGTTCTTTTTTATTCGTTTCTGAAGGTGTTTGTTTCTTTCGTGTACGTTTTCCAGTTTGTTTGGCAGCTTCTCTATTTCTATAAAATACTTCAACTTCTTCGGCAGATACACTTTTACCTGGGATAACTGGGAGCTGTTTTTTTCTATTTCTTTGAGGAGCTGAGAGATCGGATATACGAATATTTTCTAAATATTGTTGAAACTCTGATCCAACAGCATTTTCAATATTGTCTAAGCCAGCAGGTTTCGTATAGTCTGGAAGTTTAGAAACAGCTCGTTCTCATGAAACTGGGTAAATACCAGTTGCCCTAAAACCGGCAATAAGATTTTCTGAGATTCTAGACTGTATTTGCGTAAGTGTTCCATTCAGTAATTGTGCGAAACGGTTATTTGGAAGGCTCATACTTTTCTTTCCTTGTGATGTCATCCTCCATTGTAAAAGGACTGATCTCCAAGCGGTTTTCAATGGCGAAAAAAAGGCAATGTCGAGGGGCTGGAGCAAATGAGTGGAATTTGGTACAAGGCATAGGAATTTAATGTTATGTTGTTCACACAGCTTCAAAGTTCTAATACTTATATGGGAACTCAAATTGTCTCCTATGACGACCTTTTTTCCCTGCTTGTTTCTCAAAACAGGTAAAAGGTGATACTCAAACCAGTTATCAAAAATATCTGTATCTATCCAACCACTTTTTGAGACATTCATTCTAGAACCTGGTGGAGCTTTATACATCCAGTCTGTCCATTTATATTTTCCTTTGAAAATTAGATATGGCGGCACAAGCTCCCCGGCTGCACTGCCGCAAAATATCACAGTTTCGGCCCAAACTGTCCAAGTAACTTTTTATGATGCAGCGTAGATCATAAAGTGTTATGGGGATACCCTGTTGACTAACTGCAGTTATATGATTGGCTATAATGACTTCCTCATCTTGCGCAAGTACTGTTGGTCTTCCTACCGCTTTTTTGTGTCTTTATTTCAATTTATTTTTTAATGTTGATCGCGGAATATTATACATTCTTGCTGCTTCTCGTTGACTAAGTGTGCCTGATCTAATTTTTTCAAGCGCCTCTTGGAGAGTATCAGCTCTATAATTCGACTTTGTCCCATAACGCCCAAACTCCAGGTAGCACACCAGCTCTACTCCTTGGCATTTTCGAACTTGTTGACTGAAAAAAATATCTAATTTAGTATTTTGATATACAGAAAACTGAATTTGGGGAACATTGGCCCGGGCCAAAGTTACACGGAAAATGTGCACGAATGAATGCAGTTTGAAAATACATGTTTATCTTCGTGAAACGTACACTCCACGGCAAACAAACTAGATAAATTATACCAAAACATATTTTTACAAATAACTTCTTCATTCACTTACCTGATATTTACTCGAAAACCACAACAATATTGAATTGAATATCGTGCTTTTTGATGCGCGTTTTCACACCTTGCTCTTTCGCTATACAAATGACATATGGAAGAACCTATATGCGAACTACTGGAACGAGATGGCGCTCCATGTACGAAAGAAGAATTTCAAATGTTCAAACGTGTTTATATCTTCAAAATAAACCGACGCGGTACGAATGAATAGATTTCGAACGTTTAGGCTAATGTTAAACCGATGGACAAAGTTACCCCGAATGGCTGTACTGTCGTTGGTATCGTTACCATCGTCAATTTCATCTAATTCTGAATCACTCAGGTTATCAGCGTAGTACTCAAGTTGTTTTTGTGACAATGGTCGCTTCTTTTTATCCATATTGCCTTCTTGATAACAACACACGCAAGAAAGGCGCTAACGAGATGCACTCGACAATATCTTAGACACTACTGACGAATATAAATGCATTATCTCTGGTCAGTATATCTAGGATTCCGCTCTAGCGAAGCGGCAGGTCTAAGCGTGTCGGGGTGCGAAGTAACTCGTAGTTGGCCTCCGCGAAGAGATATTTTTTACGGACGCCAACTACGAGATGATTCTTAAGACCTTTTTTTCGAGAAAAATACATTTTCTATAAATTTTGGTGCTAACTATGGACTATAATTACAGTTTTGAGTAGGATAACATGATTAACTCATTTTGGCTTTTTTGGCCAGAATTCGGAAATTGGCCGTGGCAGTCAACGTGTTAATTCCCACATTTGCAACATATCAAAAAACACATTTTTAATGGACTCACTTGTATGGCTTCCTGGAAAGTGTATACAGTTCAGCACCACATGGTTATGTGTAAAATCATGGTCAAACCAATGGCCTTGAAACTAATGAAACTCTCGTTTGTGTGTGAGCATGTCCACAAATCAGATGTTGTGTCTCGCGGTCGGTAACGGAAAAAGTACGAGAAATTATTTTTCCAAATGAAAAATAATTCGGCGATTACCGGGAAAATTGAAATTCTAAACTTCAAGAGAACTCAACTACCACTCGAATCTAGGCGAATAATTTAATCGTGATAATTTGATGAAGAATCTAAAGGATTAAGGTAAGGTGGGGTAAATGCAACCAGGAATTCTAGTACCGTCTTTTCAGTGGTGTACAACTTTGTCAAATAAGCATATTATTATACTTCAATTTTTTTTTATATTCATTAAAAGGTTGTGTATTAGGTAGAGTAGTCAAAATATAAAAAACTCTTACAAGTTTTGGAAAAAAATTATATAAATTCTTTAGTGCAGGTGATTGCTCTTTCCCGAAGAGAGAGGGAAAGTGCAATCGGACTTTGAATTACACATATAAACCTTGTTAAAATAGAGTCGGGAAAGAGCATCACATTTCTAATGGACCCAACAAAATAAACATGTAAATATTTTTTCAATACGTTTAATCGAAAAACAGTACCACTGTAAAAAAAAACAACATTTTTGAACTTTGTATGAAACTCTTCAAAAGAAAAACTAAAATACATTCTTCAACCAATGAAAACATACATACTTTACTGAATCTTTTAAGCCAAAACGAATTTCTGCTTATTTTTTTTGTCTTCATACAGTTTTTTCATTTCGCTCAGTGGCATCTCTTCTGAGTCATCAGAACAAATATTTTCATGTTCTTGAAAAGTTGCTTCATCGTGATTTCTGACATTCCTTATTCGACTTGATATTGATTGGCTATCTCTCAAGTTATTTGATTCAGAATCCTTGTCATCATCAGTGTCGATGTAAGTTGGTTCTTCATATTCTGATGATTCAGAAGACGAATAATTTAGGTTTGTTTTTGCTTGCCGTTTTCTCCTTAATACAGCACCACTTGTGCAAGGAATGATATCAATTTGCTTGGCACCACTTATTTTTGTTTGTTTTTTTTCTTTTATGTTCTTAGTACCAAGAATTGCGTTTGCCATCGTAGATGTCAATACTTCAGCACCAGATGAAATTTTTTTCCTTGGTTTGACGACTTGATTAGCTACTTTATTGGAGCGTATTGTGTCTAATAAAATATTCTTAAAGGAATCCTTTTGCTCCTGTGTATCATTATTGTTTTGTTCTGCTGAAGGTTCTGAATTCGGAGTGCTATCTTCTAGCAACCCGTTATTGTTTTATTGCTGAAATCTTTGGTATTTTAACCATATATCGTGATCATAAGTTTCAGGACTAATTACTTCCCTATTAAAAGGAAATATTCCTCCTTTTCTAAAACCACTTTTGATGACATTTATATCCAAATTCGCCCAAATCTTGCCAAAAAGAAGTGCGAATTCTGCTTTTGAAATACGGCATCCTGGATTTTTTCGTTGCCAAACACACAAATGTTCGTCCCAAGATACCTTTACTGATTTGAAAACAGAAATGTCCAAGGGTTGCAATAGGTGGCTTGTGTGGGCTGGCAATTTTAAAATTTCCATATGTTCAGTTCTTGCGAATGCAATTACTTCTTCCGTTATATGTGTAGCATGTCCGTCGTAAATAACCAGTACAGGTCTTTCTTCAGTGAATGCAGAAATCATATTATTCTTCAGAAAATTGATGAAGATCTCACTTGTTATCCAACCATTTTTGCTGGCCGCAAATGTCATATTAGGGCATTTATTATCTTTGCTTTGGGGAACCCAATTGGACCATAGGTTCAAACCTTTAAAAATCACCAGCGGTGGAGCCTTTACACCACTAGCACTAGCAGCTACCAAACAGGTAAAGTTTTCTTTGCCGGTACCTCCTGTAGTTCTTGACGACGGTTTCCCTTTTTCCCCTACAACCTTCGTTTTACTAGGATCAGTACACATACTTGTTTCATCTAAATTCCATATTAGATGTGGTTTATCAAGCAAACTTAATCGTTGGAGTGTTGCCTTCAGCAAATTGAAATACTCACTTATTATGAAAGGATCAGTTTGCCTTTTCCGTACATATTCAACTGACTGTGGCTTCTTTATGGCCAGATGATTACGCTTTCTAAATAGAATAAACCAGTCCTTTCCAGGACGTCCGTTCTTAAAGGGTGTTTTAATTTTATTTCTATTCACATATTGTTGAATGACCTCCAAAAGTTCCTTACGTGAAAGGCCAAAACCACTTCTTTCCAAAGTTTTCAAATATTCGACTAATACTTCTTCATCTTCTTTTCTTAGTGCTGTACAGCGGCCTCCCGTCTGGCTTTTTTTTCCACGGCGACCAGTTAGATAGCAATGTAGTGTGCTATATGGTATAGAAAATTTCTTCGACGCAGCTCTTATGCCCAATATTTTGGATTTAACGCTTTCAATTGCGGCCGCAAGAACTTGTTTTGAATAACTTCGACCTCGTTGTGTTTTTCTTTCATAATTTCTAACCATCTGAAAAAAAATATACGTTCGGGAAAGTGCAACCAAATGATTGCACTTTCCCGACAACATATGATTGCACTTGCCCCAATGTCTGTTTTTGACGGGGCAAGTGCAATCATACGAATATACAAAACATACTTAGAGATCCATATTTCAACTCATTCAATTCTTAAATGACACACTCTCGCCCTGACATCGTGCATAAATTTGGAAACTTACCTTCAATTTTTCGCTAAAAACAACCAAATTTATATTACACGTTTTGCGCGTAAGTGCACTCATCCACGTGAGTTCGGCAAATGGTGTTTAAAAATCTGATACCGGCTTCTGCGAGGAATGAGAGATTATGACACGTGTTCAATCTGGTTGTGTTTTTTCAGATGGCGATAGTCGTATTGGTAAACATATTCCCACTTTTTTTTTAGGTTGACTGGTTGCATTTACCCCATTTTTGCACTTACCCCACCTTACCTTAATTAAGAATCCTCTTGGTCAATGGTTTTATTTTCCCTACAAGATGGGGGGTACCATGCGCCAAAATTTCGGAAAATTCGCATAGTGGGATCAAAACGGCTGCATTTGATTGGCTGACAATATTTTACATCATTTCCTGTTTCTAGAACATTCCAGAAAATTATCGAAAAACGGAAATACGCAGCCAGCGTCTTTATCAAATTCGCAATCCACAAAAACGCGATAGACATGTGTGAAAAAACGGCAAACAACAAACTACATCTCGTACTGGCGTTTTTATACATGGGATTAAAATAGAATTTGATCTGAATAATTTAAGTTATTATTTCTGCATAAATAAATTTTCGAATTTATTTTCTGGAAATGCTTAAGGGAATGAAAATTCAGAAAATGCATGAACATATTATTTAACTGGTTTAATTATGTTTCATTCAGTTGTCGTGGAATACGAAAAAGTAAATGAATCGAAAAATGAAAATGAACAAATCCAAAATAATTTTTTATACTGAACTACAATAATCTCTACAGTGTGTGAAATCGCTTACACTTTACTCATACACACAAAGTTCGTCTAAACTGTATACAGTTTGGTCGGAAATTACGTAAATAAATTAAATAGAGTAGTCTGAAGTTGAGCTGGCTCGAAGTTTTCCTCAGTGAATATATCTGGATTATGGGGACAGATCCCTGTTGCTCTAAATCCACTCAGAGCTTTTTCTGGAGTAGCTACTCTAATGAATGCCAAGGTGAAGATTTCCGCAATTTCAAATGGTGTTATTTTTTCATGAGGATGATTCCTTAAATATTTGCTGCATTCTGAATTGAATGCTGTCTTTAAGAGCGGGCCATAAAACGCGACATCGAGTGACTGCATTTTGTGTGAGGTGTGTGGAGGAATCGACAGAAAAATAATACCGTTAGCCCCGCAAAACTCATAAGCTTGAAGAGTGGAGTGGGTTGAATGATTATCCATTATAAGGAGCACCGGATCCTCCTGACTCGCTTTCACGAAAGTTTTGAAATGTTTCAAATATTGTAGGAATAGTTCTTATGTGATCCACCCTTTATCAGAACAAGTATAGAGGGCTCCTGCTGGTCCTCCTTTTTGGAGCTGAAGATTCATCCTCTTTCGCGGGTAAATGAACATTGGTGGCACATAAATTCCAGTTGCGCTATAAGCACACACCACCGTTATATTTCGACCTCTTTCCCAGCTTGTGGCAAATCCAACCTGTTTCAACCCCTTCTGGGCAAAAATTTTCCCTGGCTTCTGAACTGTGGAGATTCCTGCCTCATCGGTATTAAATATTCTATGACCCTCAATATTATACTTGGTTAGCAATTTTTCTAGGTTTGCAAAAAATATGTCAACTTCCTGCTCACTGAAAGCTGTTATTCTATTCATCGATGTTGCTTCTGGCATACGGAGTGCGATTGACGAATTTCTTTTCATGAATCCATACACCAGCGGTTTTCGAATTTTTGTTAAAAGGACATGACAGGTTGTTTCAAACAGCATATTCATAAGGACATTTTTTAATTTCCTGCCGGGAAATTCCGTAAAAAAGTTTCGAGAGATGGATGACATGTTGTGCTAACAAATTCTCCTCATGCTTTGAAAATACAGGTTTTCGCCCTAATGAAGGTCCCTCATTACTATTTTGCTTCATTCTTATTTGAAGAGTACTTCTCCGAAAGTTGAAAGCTCTGGATACCTCCCTAAAACTTTTACCGTTTTTCACTGCTACGATGGCTTCCTTTAGCTAATCACTATTCCAAGATCCTTTTTCAGTTAGCCTGCTATAAGTCCTGGGCATCTGAAAAACATGCTTACGTTACCTTCAACATGATTAGATAGCTTACCTAATGACTTTTTGGTTATCCAATGAAGAAAACATCATTTCATCGCTGATGGGGTAATTGTGGCCGGCTTCCATTACCCCAGAGTTATCGGCCACGATTACCCCAAAATATACTTGTTATAATAACGATTGCAAAAAATACTAAGATTGAATAAATCAGTACTGACGATTGTTTTCTCCTAAGTTAATGGATAAACAAAGAATACACAACATAAAATTTTGGTCAATCACAAACGATGAACTGGAATTCGAACTTGTCAGAACAGATATGCCTTATATTCTGCGGCACTTAACCTGAACTGAGGATAGCGGCTTCCATTGGGGGAATCCTCAGCCTGTCTTTGGATATCTAGTTGTCCTACTCAATAAGAGATGGCGGAACTATACCATATTGTGAAATGATAATTATATCGTATATATTTGTGGCGGCTCTTATTACCCCGGCGGCCACCATTCCCCTGGTTTCCCCTACACGAGTTTATTCAAAATAATAATTTCTTAATTCTGGTTTTCTATGTGCAAAACGTTACTGAATGAATTCAAACTATTTAACTACAGTGAAATCCGTTTATAATGACATTGAAGGGAAATTGTAAAGACGTCATATTAACCGGACGTCATATAAAGCAGAGTTTCAGCAAAATAGGTGGTATTTTTTCTAGGAGGTTTGAATTGACTAATCCAGCTAGCAGAGCAATTAAAGTTTGGGTTGCCAAAACCAGAGGCGAAAATATTGGCCTTTTCTTGTAGCCGCTGATAGGTATTTCTTTGTTTCTTGTGATTTTGAACCATTGCAATAACGTTTGATCAACGTTATCAGGTTGTGATTTCCGAAGCTTTTTTGTTTTTAAAACATTTGAATTGAATGATTCCTTAATTCGGTCCTTGTTTTTTAAAATCATTGAAATTGTCGAGTGACCGTGACCAAAATTTTTTGCGAGAGCTGAGTTGGATTCTTCATTTTCTAGTTTGGCTGAAATTGCACCTTTCTCCTCAATAGTGAATGCTTTACGACGTTGCGATGTCATTTCGGCAACACTATCAACGGTATCAACTAGACTGAAAAATAAAAACGAACATGTCGGTACGCGTACCTAGATATATCACGTATCCAACGTCCTATGAAAAGGGATGGATTGGTTAGCAATCGATCGAGCCGTCACTATAACCGAAAAAAATTCTTCGAATTAGGTCATAAAAACCGACATGTCATTATAGGCGAAGTCATGAAGTCCGAACAATGTTACAAAGAGTTTTATATGAAAACTAAACTTAACACTGCAATTGCGTCATATCAAGCGGTCGGTCACTATAGCCGGCGTCATAATAAACGGATTCTACTGTATATATACAGTCTGGTATTATACTTTATTCATTATGCAACATAAAAACTTAAACAAATAATTTTCGTTTCGAGTAGAAAAATGAAAAAAACGTACAAACAAAAACTTGAACATGATCGATTTCATCCACCTAGGTTAGGCTAATATCCATCACTACGGAGGGTAATGTCGATCATAGGCGGGTAATATCAATTAATGCCCATTCACGTGCCACACACGAATTAAGATCTTCTGGCCGAGACTTCTTCGTACAAGCAGCATGAATCCAAGTTCCACACGATCTACATCGCCACCAAAGTTCCACGGAAATTGGAAAATTGGACAAAAATTGGAATTGGACATTCGTCGTTCTCTTTGGTTCTTTTTCATGATGCTGTATTTTGAAATCATTCTTGGTTTTTTTTCAGTTGCCTTTGTTTTAGATCTCGCCAATTTTCTTTTTTTCTCTTCCCTTTTTGCTTCCTTCACTTCCAAAGATGCCAGCAGCGGAGTGGATGTTAGGATTGCAGATGCTTGCTTTCTTCTCTTAATTTCTCTTAATCCGGGTATTGGATGAATGCTTTTAAAGGAAGAGTTTTTCAATTGAATGGTCTTATCTTCATCATCAGTCGCATTATCGTCAAAGACCTCTGTTATGTTTGAAGTATCGCTGGATGACGAAGATGTCCTCTGTTGGTGCCGCTTTCTCCGCGCCGCATGTAATTTTTGGTGACTGACTTCTATTCGCAGTGTAGCTTAACGCATGTCGGGACTGTCTGGATCTTTACTAGCACCGGGCTTCTGGTCTAAATTAATATTTTATGTAGGAGGTTCGTTTAATTGGTTGGCTTCTGCCTGATCAACGGAACTTGTTTCTGCTGCTTCAACTGCACCTACTGCTTCTACCACCTCCGCTGTTACTTCAGTTAACTCATCCTCCCCAAATGCGTATCTGTTTAGTGAAAAGATACCTGTATTTTTAAATCTATTCACACCTTTTTCCTTACTAGTAATGGGATAGTAAGGTATAGTCGCCAAATAACGTCCCTTTTTTGTAAAAAAAGGAAAATGAAAAAAATATTTCGGATATATAAATGAAACATCAAACTTTAGGTAAACAATGCTCTATTATTATAAATAAACAAAAACTAAATCAACATAGTTACTTTCTCTATAAAAAACAGTTCTCATAAATATTGAAAATATAAGACTTATTTTTTTGGGCTCGTAATTACGTCCCGGGGACGGTATTCAGATCACAGTAATCAGTGCGTCAACTTAAATTGTACTCCTAACAATCATTATTCGTAATCATTATCATGATAACCTAGCAGTCTTTCATTAATAATCGATTTAGATGAAGTAATTTTAATTCTCAAAACAAATCACACAAATAAAATGAGGTCTTGGATTATCAACACAATCCTCATGCTTCCATTGGAAACATTTAATGCACCTTATCCATTTCTCTCCCTTTTTATCTTGAGAAAACTTTTATGACAAACTGGACATTCACCGTCATCATCGTCACTTTCTTCTTCGTCAGTAAAAACTAAAATTGGATCCTCATCATCAGACGTGTCCTCACCAGAAGATAGATTCTTACGTTGCTTTTTGGATTTCTTTTTGTTGTTTCCTGTCATAAGTTTTTTTACATTTCTATTTCTTTTTTGTCCTGTTTTTCTCTCTTCTTTTTCCTTTTTTCTGTTTTTTGCATCTATTATTTCTTGTTTATGTGGTGAAGCAGTGACTACCATGGCTTTACCTCGCCTAGTTGACGTTGAAGGTGGCTCAACCACTGAAATAGGGCGTATGTCAGCTGGAACTATTAATGGAGATGAAGAATTACTCAACCGTGGTGATGCAGTTGGTGTTCTTGGGCACGTGATTGAGGAATCCAAAAGAACAGGGATATTATTTACCACAGATGCCACGCTGTTTGCGTTGGTAGAAAGAGGAGCATTTGGTGTGTAAAAGAAAATATTTTCATTTAGTGGAAATATTCCTGTTTTCCGAAAGCCATTTACAGCTGTATCAATTTTACATGCTTTTGCATATGCTCTTCCAAATATTTCTCCAATTTGGTAGTGAGTGACGACCCGTCCTGGATGATTTGTCAACCAATGTTCTATTTCTTGGGCATAATAAGTTTTCAAAGGAAACATGAATGATACGTCCAAAGGTTGCATATGATCAGTTGAATGAGGTGGTAGGCAGACTACAGATACGCCATTGTCACGTGCAATGTCGATCACGTCCAAATTTCTTGTGTGGCTCTAATGACCATCCAACACCAGCAAAACAGGGTCCTCTTTTGATGGTTTCACTATAGACACAAAATGTCTCAGCCATTTTGTGAACAACTCAGGCTGAATCCACCCCGAATGATGACATCCACCAATGGTTCCTGGAGGTGCTCCATCAAGTAGTTCCGCTTTCATATTTTTTCTTGGAAACACCATTTATGGAGGAATGAATTGACCCGAAGCTGACATACAAGTCACAATAGTCACTAAGGCTCCCCTTTCAGCAGACGATAATTTATGAACTGCTTTCTTGCCTTTCACCGTGAGGATTTTCCTCACTTTATGTTGAACAGTTGTAATCCCTGTTTCATCTACATTAAATATTTTATTGGGATTGAAATTGATCTTTTGTAATTCAGGTTTCAATATGTCAAAAAAAGATTTCACATTTTCTGCAGTAAAGCCTTGTATGCGAGCTCGTGATAGCGATTCTGGATTGCGAAAAGTCAAATTGGGATGACGAGCCATAAATAACTTCATACATTTTTTACCTGCTTTATTTTTGGTTCCTGAGAATGGGTGTGGAATATTATTTCTGATAGCCAATTGGAAAGCCATTCGTTTTAAATCAGAAGCGGTCATGCCGTAGTAATTGGCTTCCATTTGCAAGCAATAGTTTACCAACTCTTCTTCTAACTCTGGGGGCAAAACTGGTTTTCTTCCCATTTTTCCAAAAACTATATCTTCTATAGGCTTGTCAGACTTTTTCACGTAATCTTTCAAAGTAGCCCTTGGAACATTAAATAATCTAACTGCCTTTTTATAGCCAATTTCTTTATTTCGTACAGCTTCAACAGCTTTTTTCATTGCTTCAGGATCCCACAACTTCCTCTTTGACATCTACAAATAAATATAAAAACAGTTATAAAAACTGCACGACAGTGAATTTCGAAGTGATCTAAATATCGTCCCCGGGGACGATATTAGGCTCACGCTAGGGGACGATATTAGGAATTTTCCAATCATTTTGTTACCCCCCATCTAACCAAAAACACATGTCATAACCTAAATTGAATTAGAATCGATTTAAATCTTAGAGATCTAAACCATTTTTGACGAATATTTCGTTTCAATAAGTCTAACGGATCTATATTTAAACAGTAAACATAATATTTCAATCAGAAACTCACCTTGAATAGTTTTTTATTTGTTTAAATATCTCAACACAGGAGCTACGTTCCACCACCAAACTTCTGCAATGGCCGACTGACGTAAAAAACTCTAGATATCATGTACTTTTACTTCTTTATTTTCAAATTTTCATCTTAGAGCTTCACTGTAAACTATGTTGGCAGTGGTATTCGTACTTGGTTTTCAGGAGAGCCAACACGAGAAAGGGCAACATATAATTGCCCATGAGAGAAGCGATCTTTTCCTAGGCCGATGCCAACTATAGAGAAGGTTTGTCCCTGCGATTTATTTATTGTAATGGCAAATGATATCTTTACAGGAAACGGTAACCTTTTAAAAGGTATAAGCAAATCCGTTGGTATCATTGGGATCCGCGTAAAGCGAGCAAGCTGTCCTGCCGCCGGGCCGGTGATAATTGTTGCACAATGACACTGTCTCGCAATTCCTTTGTTACAAATCTTGTGCCATTACACATACTGGGGGCCTTAAATTCCTCAATAACATAATGGGGATACCTACTTGTAATGTCAATTCGTGAAGTGGCAAGTCGGCAGGATTGAGAGAATTCAAAAATTCTTGTGGGTAATGAACTGTATCTTCAATGTTGCAAACAGTATCAATCGATTTGTAACATTTGAAATCACCTGGTACTTTTCTCATAATTATATTATTTATTTCATTCGCTGAATCGTTTACGACCGAATTATTTGGCGAAATGAAAGTGGAGTTATATTATTATTGTTAATATATCTGCAAACATGCCTAGTTGCGCAGTTTTTGGCTGTAAGAATTACAGTAGAGTTACAAAGGGAACCGAAATAAGATACTTTTGCTTTCCGAAGTCGGAAGTATCCTGTCTGTACTTCATTATCTAAGGAAAAAAATATTTTCAAATTGTTAACAGATAACACGGTTGCAAAACTGAAAAATGGTATTCAGCTTCCATTCGATGTTATTCTTTGCTTGAGCAGAATCCGCACCAACTTAAGACACCGGGATCTGAATAAGAGGATCAGTTTTCAGAATATGAAAAAAAAATGGACAAAAACTTTCTAAATTCACGAAATATAAATGAAATTCACAGAAATTTCCTAAACATGATAGAAATATTTTCATTTATTCAAAGTTTTCAAATGAAACTTGAATAATTTATTATCCATTAACAAATACTCGTAAATACTCTGCACTAACATCCATATTTATACAACTTCATTGATATATTCCAGGATCAACAAACAAAGACAGCGAAGAAATTTCGTTTGAAATAGTTAGTTGATTGCATTTTCAATGAAACTTGCTATTAATTGCATTATTCCAATCATTCCCTTGAGTTCTTACACTTCCATCCCGCAAATACAATGGAAATGCTCCGCAGTGACGTCACATCTCGATGCGCGTCGGCATACCGGCGTTTGTGTATCGTGCTCGGAGACGCATTTCGTTGCGATTTCATCTTAAACCTGCCATATCTTTTGACGTATTCATCATAATTGAATGATGTAAAAGGCAATTTCGTTCTAAATTGAATACTGGGGATGAACGACGTATTCAATTGGATAAGTATCAATAGCGTATTCATAAAAAAAACATTCCTATTCCTGAAACAGCTTGTGATCAATTTAACTTTTTGTCGCTGAGCTCCCTTAACTGTCAGCATCTCTGATGTTAACTTATGGGCTATATTCAGATCCTTCGATTCAGTACTCTGTGATGAAGCTTTAAGGGGCTTGGCATCGATCAACTCTCCACTTATTATGAATCCGGAATCAAGAAAATGATTCCTCAAACATTTGGTCATGTGAGGAGTATCAGCAAACACATGCACTCTCTTTTGATTCATCGGATTCTCAAAATGTGTCATTGCTTCTGAAATACTCAGTGATACCCACAAACCTCTGTTAGAGCTGCCAAAATCACAGTTCATAGCATACACTGGTTAACCAATATCTTTTTATATACGGATTACTTTATATAATTGATAGGCTTTTGGTTATGTTTCTGTCATAAAAATTGGCAGTTTCCAGTTAGAGAATATAACACGAGCCATGATCACCTGTACGTAATTACTTGGAGCCATGATCTGATCATTTTTTTCATCATATTCATAGGAGCTTTGTATCTTCATCTCGCAGCAAAACACATGCCCTCTTCATTCTTGTAAGTGTGGTATTTTTCATTAAATGTATTACTAAATTTGAGATACCTGAAAGTAACAAAAATGTACATATACCATGAAAGAAGAAAATGATAAACAATTGGCTGAAGACACTAAGTCGTCTACAATTTATAAGGTATAATGGTATTTACCAGGTTGTAAATTTATTTTGCTAGCCCATCTTTTCAAAGTTGAAACTGAAGGAAGGGAACTCTATTTTGCTGCAAGCGCCAGCATATAAAGAAATTGCTGATGCGACATCTTCAGCACTCCAGTGAATTTATTTTTAGTCTTGAGCTTACGTAAAAATTTCAGTAAAAATTTCTTCGACTGCCTTTCTTTCATCCCTTTCCTTCTGCAATTGGTCTTCTAGCTCCTTTATTCGATTCAGAAGCATTGATTGCTCATTCGAACTGAAATTATAATCAATCAAATAAATTAATAAAACCAATACATTAGAAGGGTCACGTTGCAATTAACCCGGCGTCATTGTGGCTACTAAACAGAACTTGGCCGTTGTGGCCGGGTAAATTTTACCCATGTACATTATTGTACACTGAATCAAGCCTACGTTAATATTAGTTTTCTATAATAGGGAAATAGGTAGTTAAATACATTATTAATAAAAATCAAACATTTATTTATCATAAAATGAGCATATTACTCATCAAATCTTTTTATTCTGCGATAATTTTTTTTGAACATAACTTAAAACGTTTATTCGAAAACATAACTTAATAGACATTTAGAGACAAAACATAAAATTTTCTTTAGAACATAAACATGAAATCATGAACTATATAAAACAAAGCTTATTTACTAATAATATATCGACTTATTCGCTATCGAGATCAACGCAACTTTGGCATAATGGGATAATGTGTTGCATACAAATAGGCTCATTACACTTATTGCAGTTATGCCTAGTTTTTTTGTCTTTGACAGGACAGTCTTTGCATCTCGTATATGTTTTAGAACTTTTATTCGGAGGGTAGGTCATCATTTCACCGACTTGTTCGTGAATACGTTTTTACGTAAGCCTCTCGGTAAGTTCTCCATATTTTTTCTCACGCGAAGATGACCTTCAAGCATTGATAGACCGAGTTTTCTAAGGAAATCACGCCGGTTTGTTTTCGAGTTATTATTTTCACGAAAAATAATCACACCATTTATTGCAGCTACATTCATGACCGCATAAAATACTGTCATTGGCCAGCGTTTTGAGTTTCGAGATACATCATAGGTAGCACAGAGCTCATCAACCACATCGACGCCAGCTTTCGTAGAATTATAAAATGTAATTATCTCTGGTTTCCTTTTTTCACCACTAGCAGGATCAATGTTTTGGTCATAATGAAGAGAAGACAATACCAGCACCACTTTAGACCGTTTAGGCATGTAGGAAATAAGCGTCATATCTTTTTGGAATGCAAACTGAGTGCTGTATACTTCTTTTCTTCGCGTGGTTATAAAGTTTAGTGGGATTTCTTCTTTGTTTTTACGTAATGTACCTGTAGATGTTAGTTTATGATTTTGTTGCAAATGTGTTACCAGTGAACCAATTGTCCATTGTAATATTTCTATTACTTTTAGAAATAGGATGCACTAATCTGTCTACAACATCGAAAGCTTTATTACTTTGCAAAAACGGCCCCTCAGGCTGCTTACCGGGATAAATTTCAAGGTTGACTGTATAAAAGTTTTTTGCATCAACCAAAGCATAAATTTTGATGCCATATTTCGCAGGTTTATTCGGGATATATTGACGAAATGAGCACCTGCCGCGAAATGCTTCCAGTTTTTCATCGATTGTAAGATACTCATTGGGAGTATAAGTATTTTTACAGTTTGAGACAAACTCTTCAAAAAAATATCTAATTGGAGCCAGATTGTCCAGTTCCTTTCGCTCTTGGCGTGTTGTTGCATCATCAAAACGCAAACAGCTTTGTAAAAAGTAAAAACGCTGCAAAGACATAGTAGTACTAAAAATTTCCACACCAGTACCATCGGTTCTCCACAAGTCGCTCAAATTTTGGTGATTAGAACGATTTAGTCCAGCCAAGTACAACAAGCCAAACAAAGCTAATAGTTCGTCTATAGTTGTTTCTTTCAATAAATACTGAAGCGATTGTTTATTGTTAGACAACTGTCTCTGTTTTATCTTAGCATTAGTATGACAAAGTATTTGTTCCAGCATATTGTTATTTATAAAGCTTCTCCAACACTCTATTTCAGTCTTATCATTTTGCGCAATAGGCTTTACCCCAGGTTTTTGTAAAATTATGTTTTCTGACCTTGTGCGAACGTTGGTCCGAGGTGGTTGCGAAGACCATTTGGTGGAATTGTCTTTACCAATATAAAACTGCTGGTTACTTGTTGAAACAATTACTTCTTGCTCATCATCGCTGCATTCCTGATCCGTATCACTGCCTTGACTTCGCTCTGAAATATGGTCGATTTCACCCTCGTCGTCTGAACTGCACTGTTCATTTTCACTAGCGTCAGCTTGTTCAAACAAGGCTAGGAGTCGACGTTGTTCGCTTTCGTAAGACATGGTTCATAAAACTGTGAAAAACGATATGCAATTTATCAATAAACAATAAAAAACAACAAACACGCTGTCTTTATAAATGTTACGTGGCCATTGTGGCCGGGTATAACTTACCCGCGCGCTCTTTACACACGTCTACACTACGAGGTAGCCGCAGCAACACTAAATAGAGAAGAGAATACGCGAACAGAGGTCAACGACCGCAGCTACTGTAACGGACAAAAGACGCGCGCATTTTGTTTTAAAATTATGACAGTTTTAAAATGCGTCGAGTATTATCAAATTATTACCACTATCTTTCTGCAGCTATATTTCGATGAGTAAACTCAGGTTGCACATTTGCTGTCATCGTGCCTGAGTGTAATTCAGCCGTACCTATCTCTATGTCCATGGTGCTACTGGTTGAAGGTAAACCCATGCCCATGGTACTACTAGTTGAAGGTAAATCTGATGCATAATCCTCCTTAATCAAATTCTTTCAGTCAAAATAACATAATCTCTACTAATATTATAAAGAGGTAAAGTTTGTGTGTTTGTATATTTATTAAATTGTAAGGGCCAATCTCGGGATCTACTGAACCGATTTTGAAAATTCTTTCACCAATAGAAAGCCACATTATTCGTGAGTGCCATAGGTTATATTAAACACCAAAAAATAAGAAGGCTTTCACGTGGTAGTCCGTTTTGCAAAGTGAATCGGATAAAAAACGTATGAAAGCCGAAGCAGCCGAAGGCGCGCGCGCGATGTTTTCGGTTTAGTTCGGTTCGCATTCGTGCTCGCTTCGGGAGAAGGGGGCGTGGCCTTTTACATCGGAGCGCAGCTCAGTCGCGTCACAGAACTCCAGTCGCGTTATCTGTGCCTGCCTATGGAGATGGACCTGTGGTAGAGTGGTCGGCTCCTTGCGCAGCGGACGTCCTCGGAATTGCTTTTTCGAAACAGAATTAGCACACTTTCGATATTCGGCCACATAACAATCGAAGGAACATACTACTAATACGTTCGTACGATACCAAAGGGTTGTCAGTTTTTATTAATGAAAATGAACCGAAATTAGTCAAAGACCAGAGACAATCTTTTGATGCACAAAATTTACAGTGTGCTTAATAACAGAGGTTTAACTTTCTTTCTTGACGCCCCGGAAGGCACTGGCAAAACGTTTCTTGCAAATTTGGTATTGGCAAAAGTAAGAAAATCCGGGAGAAATGGACTAGCAGTTGCCTCTGCGGGGATTGCCGCTACTCTGTTAAATGATGGGAAAACAGCACACTCCACCTTTAAGCTACCTCTGACAGTCTAACTAGACTAGAGCAACAGTCTGTTTGTTCCATACGTAAAAATGGGCCACTCGGAAAACTTTTACGAGAAACATCTTTAATTATATGGGACGAATGTACCATCAAAGACCTCAGAAACTCTGATGCTGCAATGAGTGGCGTTACTTCTGTTTTTGCGGGCGATTTTCGGTGAACACTGCCTGTAGTAACAAAAGGAGCACGCGTCGATATCATCAGAGCATGCTTAAAATCATCTCACTTACGGAGTTTGGTTGCATCTCTCAATTTACGAACAAACATGAGAGCCCATTTGAGCGACAACGACGATGACGACTTTACGCGTAAACTACTCAATCTTAGCGAAGGAAAAATGGTCTCTTCTAACACTAACAGCAATGACGTTAAACTTGACGCGACATTAGGATACATATTGCACAGGTTGGAACATCTTACTGATGCAATAAAAAAATTGATTGGAGAGAGATTATCATTGGCTTTTTTCTAGGGCAATATTGTCACCCAGAAACGATACAGTGAATGAAATAAATAAACTCATTTTAGAGAAAATTCCCGCTCAGGTCAAACACTATAAGTCTATTGATTGAATTGAATGGTAGTATTGAGGATACAGTGCACTATCCCAAAGAATTTTTAAATTCTTTGAACCCTTCTAGCTTAATTCCTCAAGAAAGTTGGCATTCCTATCATGCTATTAAGAAACTTCAGCCCCCTCAACATGTGTAATGAGAAAATGCTGCTTACAAAACAGTTACGGGACAATATAATCGTGGCTACCACTATCACAGGGTCATCAGTGGGACAACTGGCCTATATTCCGCGGATACCCTAGATGTCCACTGATTTACCCATACCGTTTAAAAGGCTACAGTTTCCAGTGAAGATATCTTTTGCCCTCACTATTAACAAGTCCCAAGGTCAAACATTCTCTCTGGTGGGCATTGACCTGAGAAAGCCGTGTTTTTCCCATTGGAAGTTACATGTTGGCTTATCTCGGGTTAGAACTCCTGATAGACAATATATTTTGCTACCAAATGATAACATTATATCCAATATAGTTTACAGAGAAGTTTTGAACAATTAAAATCACCATTACCAAACTAACTTTACCCGCGACTTGGTCCTCCTGGAATTCGTTTATCGCAAATCCCTCAAATGTTTTTTTTTCGGATAGAGTTACTTTCCAATTTTGTATTAGCATGCAAATACACAATTATTAACATTGTGCCCAACGGAGTGGGCACGGGTCAGCTAGTACATTAGTATAATTCAGTACTTACAAGTCACACACATTTGTTGATAGTTTGATAGTTGATAGTTTACAGAGGGGTTACAGTCCACTGCGACCTTAAGGTCTATTGTGCCCCCTTACAGAGCTGTTCTGGCCAAAAAAAAACCTTCACAGCTCGCCTTCCAGTTCCAGAGATCTAATGAAATCTAGTAACTGTGAAGACTTCAACGAGGCTAGTTCCTCACTCTTACAAGTTTCTTGCCCAAGGCATTTCCTCCTCAGGCTCGTAATGCCGAGGCATTCCGTGACTAGGTGAAAGGGGGTTTCTTCCTCCTCCCCACAGAACCTACACTCGTCAGTGTCCGACAATCCCATCCTCAACAGGTGCTTCCTAAGGCGACAATGTCCTGTAAGAAAGCCAGTGAGGAGGTGCAATTGCCACACATTTGTTAGGAGAGCCTCTGCCTTCATTCTCTCATCACGCGATTTTTTACTGATTGTTTGCTCTTTCCATGGTACAGGTAGGTCCAATGAAGGAATGGCATCTTTTTTTACTACCCATAGGTATATCTTTAGGTTAATTAAAAAGTTTGTTCTTCAATTCATAATCATCATCAGTAAAATGTCTGGAACATATCCTTCTGGAAGCAATTTATCTCCCACAATTTGCACATTTCCTTGGACGGACGAAATCTGAAGAAACGAAATTTTCAATTTTTTACCATTTCTATTATTGTTACTGGAACAACCTACCACAACACAATGAACCATTGTTTTCAATACAGAATTATTCGTTTGAATTAACTAAAACAAACACAACGCACATGACTAACAAGCGAAACGGAAAACACGAACTGATTATTCAGTTTAAAACTACCCGAACCTGAAGCTGAATTGAATTTCTCAACTTAGCAGACGAATCGGACGAAATTTGTCTCCAGATGACGTAGTCTGTTAGAGAGAGACAGAAGACGTATCTGCGCGTGATTTTACCTTGTAGATTTTAGTATCGTGCATAGAATCTATGACTAAAATAAGATCGACAAAAACTTTTTGCCTACTATGACGACGTGATGAAGCTTGCAACCGCAAGTACTTGAATAGAGTATTACGGCAGACTGACACATTAAATAATCCGAAGCGAGTACTGCAGGTTCCCTACCATATTGACACTCTAAACGATGAGAAAGTAACGACACTACGATATTCCAACCGGACAGTCAATTAGAGCACGTCCATCTCACGACTTGAGTATACAACTGTACAACTGAACGTAAAAATTCTCCTTCTGATGCATTTACGGGTGTCCTAAGGTGAGTGGCCTATTAGATTATTATGGTAACTATTGATGGTAAAGATAAAGGTATCTGCAGTACTGAAACCGAATTATTCACTGTTGGAAATTAGTTGCAGAATTAACTCAAAATTTTTGTTCCAGATGATCCACTCCATTTTATAGTTAAAATAGCAAGTGCGTTTGAAGTAAAACATCAACTCAAAAGTTATTGTTCTTTTCAACAAAATAACGTTGTTACTTCTAATATTCGTTAGGGTCAAAACATCAGGAATATGTTCCGAAACGGAAATACTTTTATTGTCACTTCAACAAAATATAGTGATCTGTTCCTCCAATGCAACCAGTTTCACAGAACTAAATGACATTCACCTCTTGTATAATTGATATATCTTAGTGGTTAGTCTGCTATTGTAAGTTGTTAATTCAACTACAATACAGGGTGAGTCTTTGACTTGTACATATATTTTAACCGTATATTCCTGGGGTCGAAAGAAATACTTTTTTCCTCTACCATTTTTTCCGATTCGGCCTAAATAAGAAGATATAGCCCTTTTTTGTTTTCAGAATGAGCTATGAGATAAAAGCATTCAAACCTTTGAAATAAGCTATTGTATCAAAGAAACGAGTAGATATACCATTCGAAATTTTCAAATAAGCTGCTGTATTAAAGAAAGAAATATGAACTCACTTTTTCTATACCAGTTGTATATTTTCTAATGCAATGATTGATTCATCCAAAATTTTGCTAGTGATGAAAAGCAGAATAATCTCTTCTTGATGTATACTTCATTTTTGATTATATCGGATTAACTTTTAAACCACCGATTCTAGCTATAGCATTCATTTCCAATATCTCTTGAAATCTTCCGTGCAAGAGTTCTAAATCAAAACAACAACTCAACCATAACACGCATGACATTTCACGTTCATAAACACCAGTTGGGGCGATTGAATTTTAAGGGGTGTCCGCATGGTGAAAGTCACAGAAGTGACACTAGATTCTTGGACATCGGTGTTCTGTGGTTAGTTTGTTTTTCAAAATCATACAACTTCATGAATAATAACTCATTAGGGTCATTTGAGTAATAATAAATATGATGAATAAATGAGAAATGAACGTATTCTAACGTAATGTAAATTTGGATCAACGTATGTCAAAGCTCAACGAAACAAATTTGCAATAGGTACTTCGAAAATGGTGTGGAAAGTTGCTTGAATAGATAAGGATTTACACTGAAGAAGTATAGAGGTGAGCTCATTCATTGTAACCCCATTTTCAAAGAAAATCCGTTAGTTCTCTTACCATTCATCATTCCAGATAAAAAATTCTCGAATTATTCTAGAAATTTGTCAGAGTGACCACATAGGGAAAATTGAATTCTGTGAATATTTTCGACAGAGTTGCATTCAGCCAAAGTACCCAATTTTTCGAATTTCTAAGATTTTTTTTTCTTTCAACATCGAATAACTCGGAATTTTGTAGTCGGGAAAGATTAGTCATATTCATGAAAAACTATGTTTCAAAAATCATTTCATTTGAAGAAATAATTTGCGAAATATCACTGAAAATTTATGCTCTTCATGGATTTTCAACAGCCTGTATCTTTTTAACCAGGCCGAATCGGAAAAAATGGAAGAGGAAAAAAGTGTTTCTTTTGACCTCAGTAATCTACGGTTAAAATATATGTACAAGTCAAAGACTCACCCTGTATATGGTTGTTTTGAAAATATATCCCATATAAATTTGCTACTTGAAGATGCGGTATTCAAAATATATAGTTAAATTTACCCGTTTACCATGATGAAACATCTATATTTTGTGGTTAATTTCACTGCAACTCAAATTATTCGATTCAACTTAATGTTGATATAAGGACTATTGTAATTTGTTGAATATTTAACAACTTTTAGTATTTTTATGGTCTTCTTGAAGTTATTTCAGCAATCATTAACTGCGGATCTATTGCAAAGTAATCGCTCATTTTATCAACTCTCTGTCGATGCAATTTTTTTTGTGAAATAATTATTGCCCTCACCTTCTTGCTATTTTAAGTACAATTACTTGCTATTACTTTCACTGTTTCTCGTTGTTACAACAATCACCTTTTAGTGGTAACAAGTAACCAAGAAATTTCATTGTCGATTGAAAATATTGTCTTTTCAACTATGTTTAATTGTTTTGCCAAAAACCACCTTATGATGCAACCACCCAATGATGAACCAAAAGTTATGATATTCAACTCAATTCAGTGGATTTCATTCGCTAGGGCTAGGCCAAAGTTGTCAGTTTATCCAACCTTTATCGGTTTGTTATCATTCGTCACTTCTTTGAATTATCTGCATATTTTCTAGGACTAATGAAAAAATATATATGATGTTGATTTCATCGAAACAGATCAAGATTTTGCACTAGAATGCCAAGATAGTTTCTGGCTGAATTAAAATTCGTCTTACAATTAAAAATCTACATTTTGTGAAACAAACTTTATTATTTTATAAACAAAATAAAGGTTATAACAAAAAATTAAAATGCCATTTGAAAACTAGATAAAAAAAGATAGAATTACGAAATATAGAAAATAAATATCAACAGAATATTCTTCGGATAGAGATACTATACATATTCTTCAATTACCTACATATAGGTATGCAGTATACATAATCCGGTGAAAACATCAAGCCCTGAATAGCGCCAACGGAACATACAAAATTATCACAAATGAATTATTTCAGAACTGTCAAATTTTGGAACGATACATTTGAAATTATTTAGATATGGGGAACTCAAATGATATGAAACCTTCATGCTATTAATGTCTTGAAAAGATTCAAGACATCAATAATATAGTTTTTAACTCGCGTGCCCTACTACTTATGTCGTTAGGAGCAATTTCATAGAAAAACAAAGAAATAAAATTGAAAAATTGATTGAGTGTCTGGTAATATTTCATATCAAACACAAAATGGCACTTAAATAGAAAGTCAAAGCTTTCTGTTATGGTTACACCGGCTTTCAATATGTTGTTGTCAAAAACAACATAAAATACAGAAATATCACTTTCCTTTGTTCCAACGGCTAGCAAAAATGGCTGTGTGTAAGGTTTCTCCTTCAGAATATTCTTTAAAGGTACCTGAATATTCTGAAATTTTAGAAGCTTCTGCAAGGGATCACTCACTATTTCCCTCCTCACAGTATTTTTCTTTCTTCCAGCAGTTGGTGGTAGCAACTCAGTTCTAGCTCTTTTCCTCGGGTAATCTTCATTAGTTGCGTCTGATAGCCAACTGAAATTAGTGTCGAAACTACATAAAGTACTTGAATCCGAAAAAGTAGAAGGACTAGGCAGAGTTGGGTATCTTTCATTTTCTAGGAGTGTGTCTAAAAGTGATAATATGATATAACTTTTCATCCTGAGCAATCATTCTAAGATTCTAACAGAAAAATAATTGTTGATATTTTAGCAAACAGTTCTATATCGAAAAAAATCATTTTGTTGATTCATTATGAAGTTTTCCTCTTATATCTATTGGAGTGAGTATGTATATTCAGAAACTTGATAGGTAATATCGAAAAGAACCTAAAATGTGTACATCCTGAGAAAGTACGAAATCACCTTTGTGCACGCCTTTGTGTTTCAACTTGAATAACTACACCTCTTTCTGAAAATCCAAGAAAAATTGGAAAACATTCTAGAGAAAGTATGGCTGCTGCCGAATCCGATAGAACCAATTCTTGATGTTCCAATTCAGGATACCTTTTTTTCACTGTGAATGAATTTTACCTCAATTTCGTTATAAATTTATTAGGTACGTAAATAAGTTTTGATGGTAAACTTAGTTTCTATGAAAATCAGGAATATATTTCATCAAAAAATCCTACATAATAAACAACTGAAAATTATTCAGAGTTGTGTATATTACTGACCAAATGAATTGATTTTGGAGAATTGAAAGATGCCTAACCTGATTCAATCATACTTGCATAGGATTGACTTGCAAGTGCAACCCATTCCAATGAATCCTTATATTTCAATTTCATGAAATAGCTTGCAATCGTCTGATTGAAAAAATCGTACTGATTGTTAGTAGCAGCGCCGGAATTTTCAAATGGTCCTAAACAAACAACACTCAGTATAAATATAATTCAGTTGTGATCACCTAATTAATGTGTAACGACTATATGTTATTACGTTAAATAGGTATGTAAGCCAAAAATTAAAAGAGAAGTTTTTAATCGTCAATCGATTTTTTTCAATTGTAATCACCTGAATCATCTTTCCTAGCTAACACAAAAATAATAACAGTCAAGCTGAGAGACATTTTATTATAAATGATAATATTAAAATTTGACACAAACTGAAAAAATTCGAATATTTCTATTGTTCATGAAACATGGCGTCTCGCATGTTAATAAAAAAATAGCAACAGCAACAGTGGAGTTTGAAATGAAATAGATAGGTATGTATTTACGCTGCATATAGTTTGTAAAATGCAGATGTTTGTAATAAATTGCAAATTTTACATACGAACTAGAAAGTCTGTAATGAACGCATCAGTTACCTATCCACTGCCAGATGGCCATTGTCGAAAATAATTTCACACAATGCGACATATGATATTTATTCCTATGTATGACTAATAGGTATTCTGGTTGTTACTTTTGATGAAGTAATTGTGAAAAATTCAATCCATTACTGAAATGATAAAGGATATCATTTGCCGATCATGGGTCTCACATTCTATAATACACGGTGTCTGGTGAGGAATGGGACAACGTTTAGGTGGTGATGAGGGATGTCTCAAGGAGTGAGAAAATGCCATTTGAAATCATCTGAGGTACATGGTTCCTGATATACAGGGGGTTTTAGAAAAAATTAGGAAATTTCAAATGATCATAATTCAGGAAATATGAGAGCTAATCCGATGATTTTTCGTATGAACAATGATAGAGTGAGTACGAATCCGTTTGAACGAAAAATTCGAAATAAAATCAGATCCGGACTCAGAAATTTCATTTTTTCTGAAATTAGGTAAAAACAACACCCTGTATGCGGTTTTCAATTTTTTTGACTTCAGATTCTGAGAGAGCAGGAAAAATACATTCAAACACAACTGTCATCTCGAATGGCACAAATTTTCCCTGCTTGCTATGACCCTTCGAATGTCAATCTTCCGATTTTCGCTCCTTACATAATATTATTTTCTCGACATTTCAAATGACCATAATTCAGGAAATATGAGAGCTAATCCGATGATTTTTCGTATGAACAATGATAGAGTGAGTACGAATCTGTTTGAACGAAAAATTCGAAATAAAATCAGATCCGGATTCAGAAATTTCAGTTTTTCTCAAATTAGGTAAAAACAACACCCTGTATGCGGTTTTCAATTTTTTTGACTTCAGATTCTGAGAGAGCAGGAAAAATACATTCAAGTTCAACTCTCATCCCGAATGGCACAAATTTTCCCTGCTTTCTATGACCATTCTAATGTCAATCTTCCGATTTTCGCTCCTTACATATTATTTTCTCGACATTTCAGAAACATGAAATCTCAGATAGTTACTAATAAGTAAAAAAAAGATCATAAACGAATCAAAATATTTATAAAAATTATCAAAAATGCGAAATTTGGAAAATTAATAATTAATTCTTCAAATATTGTTCAAAATGAAAACCACCAACTTCTACACATTTATCTGCTCTTTTCATTAAGTTCAAAACTGCTTTCCTTATCACATTCGGGTTGTTTGGTATTTCGTCACATGCGTCTATTATGCGCTGAATTAATTGTTTCCTTGTATTTATTTCTCGCCCGTACACCATAGTTTTAAGGTGTCCCCAAAGGAAATAATCTAACGGTGTCATGTCGGGGGACCGAGGTGGCCATCCTCTTGGACCACCACGACCTATCCATCTATTTGGATAGACCTCGTTCAAATGATTTCTCACTAAAATTGAGAAATGTGGGGGTGCTCCATCATGCTGGAAGATAAGTCCTCTATGATTAATATTCCCTAATAAATTAGGAAGAACATTCATAAGGAAATATCTATAAATTTCTCCGCTGAGTCTTTCTTCGAAAAAATGAGGAGCTATTAAATTATTTTCATAAACTGCGCACCACACATTAACACTGAAACGTCTCTGTGATTGTCTTTGTACGACAGCGAAAATCGGAAGATTGACATTCGAATGGTCATAGAAAGCAGGGAAAATTTGTGCCATTCGGGATGAGAGTTGAACTTGAATGTATTTTTCCTGCTCTCTCAGAATCTGAAGTCAAAAAAATTGAAAACCGCATACAGGGTGTTGTTTTTACCTAATTTCAGAAAAAATGAAATTTCTGAGTCCGGATCTGATTTTATTTCGAATTTTTCGTTCAAACGGATTCGTACTCACTCTATCATTGTTCATACGAAAAATCATCGGATTAGCTCTATTATTTCCTGAATTATGGTCATTTGAAATTTCCTAATTTTTTCTAAAACCCCCTGTATATCAGGAACCATGAACCTCAGATGATTTCGAATGGCATTTTCTCACTCCTTGAGATATCCCCCATCACCACCTAAACGTTGGCCTATTCCTCACCAGACACCCTGTATATAACCGAAAATTTTTTTCTCGAGTTGAGCTGATGGTATACTTCAAAATATATATTATGTGAATAAGTAGTGCTGATTCCAATTACCTAAGTCTAAGTGAATTCACTTATCCTTACAGGATTAGTTCCAATAACAATGGAATATTATCATAATACCATCAATTTTTGTTTCAACACGATAACCATTCAAATTAATTAAATAGTATATTTTGTACTTTGGACAACTTCGCTAAAGATGAAAGTACAAAATTACTGTAGATGTAGTAACAGTTGATTTTTGTCAAGACTCAAACTTTATTGTGTTATTTTATCAAGAAATATCTTATTGCTTTATCTACAACTGTAGTAGTGAATTTAACAACGCAATGAATTAACAACTACATCGAAAATGTTAGTTGTTAAAATAAGTCAAAAATAATGTCAGATTCAACTACAACTTTTCAACAAAATAAGAAGTTGTTGAAAGTAGCAACTAATTTCTAACAGTGTTTGATGTGCCAGGCTACCCGTAAAACTCTATTCAAGTACTTGCGGTTGCCTACCACACTGAATGAATAAAGCCAATCCCAACAATAAGAGAGAGTGGCAGTGGGGTTCTCTTTAATTGTTATCTTCTTTTGGAAAGTGGACATACGGCTTGTATTTTCTGAATCCTCATCAATTTCTATATAGTCATTTTTCATACTCTCTAAACTGTGTATAATTAAACCCTCCTCACTGAAACAAGTTGCTGGGGCTACAATTTCTGGCTTTTGGAATAATAATCCATTTATTACCAGCCAAAACTTCCAATTTTTATTTTATTTCCAGTGGAATCATTATGTCGTTTGACATCTTTCTAACTCCCCACTAGGGATTTCCATTTTCTTTCTATTTGAGTGATGATTTTTTTTTACCCCTGATTCCAATTCTTTCTGATTTTCCTTAACCAGAGCAATAAAAGCTAAGGTAACTTAATCAGGCCAAACTTTAGAATCTGTAAAATAAATAACAATGTGAAGCCAGTATTATTATATATATTATGTTATTTCTGTATGGCTTAAGTTTCATGCTTAAAGATCTGAGAATTGTTTTCTTTCTCCAACACTGCCCCTCAATTCTACATTTATAAAAAAATAAATCATCTCTAAACTACAAAACTTCTACAACATTCAACTCATTTCTAAGATAACTGAACTGAACATACGGCAACGCTTTAGTAAACATGTCGGCTACTTGTTTATGACTTGAAACATATTCTTGTGATACTTGTTTTTTATTAATACATTTTCGAATAAAGTGGTATTTCATATTTATCTGTTTGGTTCTTCGAGTCTCAAAGGTTGATTATCCTCAAATACTTTCACAGGATATATTTTAAAATTTGATAATTCTTTCAATAATTGACTTACAAAAAGCACTTCTGTTGGACAAAATGACAATGCTAGATACTCGGCTTCAGCACTTGATAGTGATACAATAGACCAGGGGTTCCCAACAACAGTTTTTCAAAGACCCCTTCTTCAAGGTACTACCTTGATGAGGACCCCCATTATTTCCATGAAGACCTAAATAAACCTAAAGTTACTTAAATATAGCAAAATTTTTATCAATCAAACTTTGGCTATATCAATTGGGAACCACTGCAATAGACTGTTTGTGAGTTCTCAAAAATATTACATTGTCACACAAGCTTAGATTGAATCCTGTAATACTTCTTCTATGGCAAATATCATTCGCAAAATCCGCATCTACATAAGCTGACAAAATATTACAATTATTATTTTCTCTATGGGATCTTTCAAATTTCAAGTACATTTTTGAGATTTTCCCAATGTTCTTATCCACAACAATTCTGTGGAAGGCACTCAAAAGGTATTAAGTATAGTATTGATAGATTGGAGAAAATGGCACCCTAAAATTTGGAATTTTAAAATGGCCATATCGAGAAAACATATTCCTGAAATGAAGATATTTTAATGTGAATTATTGAGAAATAATCCCTTCTTTTCATTTATTCACATAATTGAAATAAGAAGTCAAAATTTTTCGCAATATGGTGGACTTATATCCTTTTTGTCAAACATATCGGGCTGATCTGATGCGGCAAAAACGATATAATTACAATAAATTACGATTGTCCTCAATGTCACTACGCTCAAAAAGAAATAAGTCTACATGTGAAAATTTTTATTTGTTTCAAAAATATATAAGAATCAAACAATTGAACTCAAGGTATTAACAAATTAACTGTTACTCATTATAAACGTATAAAAATAAAAGATACATTTTTCATGGAGAAAAAGTATAAGAAACCCTCAGGCAAGGTTTTATTTCTAAAGTTATTAAATAATTTTGTTCAATAGGTACCTAATCGCATTCGTCAACTGAGGCAATAAATCTATCAACATCTGGATCGGTATCTTTGAGATTTTTGTCAGTTGGCAAACTGCGATAAAAATCTTGTACCTCGGTGTCCAGAAGATTAACTATCTCTAATAAATTTTCTTTTTTTTTGAACTGATTGGTCTTCGAGTTTTATATAAAGCACTCAGCTCAAAACTCTTGAGAGTGGTTATGGACTGATTTTTCTTTAGGAAATTAATTTCTTTGAATTCCTCCTCTTCTTTCAAACTATTTTTGTATTAAACTAATGCCTCTTTCTCATATCTCAACCAACAAATATTCCTAAATTTGAATTCTTTATTCTTGATATGAAGGGGTCCTGTCCGTGCTGATAGATCAGAAAAAGAAAAAAGTTTTCTTGATTCATTGTTTCCACTTTGAATTTCTTCTTTTTGCTCGCAGATCTTACTAACTGATACCAATCTCTAGGCAGATGTATATTAATTGAAGTTTTTTTCTTCATTCTTTCAATGAGAGCATGATCGACGTCACACTCTAGATGCGTGTGACCAGGCACCAAAAATTTATGATCTATAACTTCTATTGAAGGATGTAGTTGAATGGCATATAGGAACATTGAGCAGACATATGAGTTCTTATTCTGTCCCCCACATGTGTCTGAGTAAAACACGACGTGTTTTATTCCATTCGGAATATTTTTTAAATGTGAATACAAACATGACGCTATTTCATTTGCACCCCTGCCTGCAGTACATTCTGGCCACATGAAATGTGTAGAATCACCTGAATTGCAGTTATGAATCGTTAGATTATATGTCGCAAGTTGACGTAAATAAAACATTTTATTTGTTGATAGAAAAGGAGTTTGTAAAACTTGTTGTAAGTCAAAGGCGTAAGTTATGTGAGACGGATCCTCTTGTCCTTTCTTCTTATCAAAATCTTTGGCTTTATATGCTAAATCTGCTGAAGTGAGGTGTTCGTCTCTTTCGTTTCTGATATGAATTTTTTCTTCTGAATCTTCACAGTATTTTTCCTTGGCTAAAAGCGTATCACACTTTGAACAAGTGTCATTTTTTGGTTTTTTGAATTTCAAATTCATTCTGTGGAATTCGCGGGCATATATCTTCATGGAAACCGGTTTTTTGTTGTATTTCTCACAATATAAGCTGTACATTTTACTCAAGTTCAAATCAGCAGCCAAATATTTCTTTTCAGTGTGCCTCCTTGAATAGTGACTCTCATAAGCAGGAAATGAATTAATCGGTGCGATTCTGTTTGCACATTGCTATGAATCTTGTTATCCAAGCAATATGGCTATCTCCCAAATTCATAGCAATATGACTACGGTATTCCGTATTCTGTTTCGACTGTTATAGTCATGTTGGTTATGAATTTCGCCTTAGCAATATGACTATGATAATCGGCAATCCAAGAGCCGGCAACACTGTAATAAATGATATTTGAACTACTTTTTTGAGGTTTTTTTATGACATTTCTGTGTTTTCAAACATTTGTAATGAGAATTTGAAAAATGTTGCGGAATAGGAAACGCAAGAAAATTCAAATGGAAGTATTTATAAACTTCCTTGAATATAATAGAATTAAAGTGATAGGAAAACCCACCCTTTAGAAATATACAGGAGGGAAAATCAAGTGGGTTGAACTAACAAATTTTGTGAATGCAGTGTGAAATGGGACAAGAAAAGATTAAATGCTTCCTCTTAATGAAATATATCATCTTTCAACTAGCTGAAGCATTCTGAAGAATAGCTGAAACTGTTATGTTATTTGAGGAATTATTACAATTAGTTCACAGAATGAAGTTTATTTTATATTTTGTTATCAATAAACAATTTCATATGAATGTTTCCTTCGAATAAGATATTTCCACATATTACACAATTATTAATTAATGAGAACTCAATCTTAGCATTTTACCGAATAGCTGAAGCAGTCGGTGTGATGTTATTGGGGGCTAAGAAATTTTCACAATTAAATCACAGAATGAAGCTTTATTCTATATTTGTTATCAATGAACGATTTCATAAATAATCAATAGAAATTTTAAATGAACTTCTATGTGTTCATTGAATATATGTTCCTGTTGAAAATCTCTGTCGACAACATTTTTCGTCGAAAAATTAATTTTGCCATATTTTCCTCTGCATTGTTAGAAAGAGTTTTGAGAAATATTGTTATAATTCAGGGCTGGATAGGATACCCAAAATTTCCTTGAAGAAAACAATCTCTTCTTCCTTGCACCTACTTTGATCTCATGTGCCGATAGATTTTTTAAACGTGGCAAAGCCAAGTCGTAGGCAACTCCATGGAAATGTGCATTTGTTATTATTTAATTTACATCAAATATCTGAAAAATAATGATTCAATCAAATATAAGGAAAAAATATGGAATTATACCCACAGCTTGTACATTTATAGTATTTATACTGTGAAAACCCTTTCTATCGATGCTTTCTTCACATCCTCATTACTTGAGAGAAATGTTACATATCGAGGCAATCAATTTGTTGTTGTTTCACTACAGTCCCTGATATGTCGATTTTGCGATCTAAGAATTCTCCTAAAATTAAATGTTCTATAGTACGTCAGTTCCATTTTCATTGCAACATACTTACCTATTTTCAAACCCTTTGAAAAATTATAACGAAATAAGTGTTTTTCTATCGTATTTCTAACTGTTTTGGTCCTGGGCAAGATGGTTATCCGTGTAGGCAAGTACTCTTTCGACCTTGCTGAGATAGCAATGCGGATAGCAAGGTTATGACTAAACTGACAGATCATATTGCCACAGAATGGCCGAACAGAATACAGAATATTGCGCACCTTGCTAAGATAGTCATATCTTTATCTTAGCAATATGGCTATGCGCAAACAGAATCGCACCGATTATGTGATATAACTTCGTTTATTTTACTCTGGTCTGTTTTATGAACAGGTGTGTGTGTGTTCCTCTTTTGTCCGGATGTGTTATGCCACTATTTGAAGCAAGCTTATTATTGACAGTACATGAAATGAATTTCTCAGTTTCATCTAATGTACTTAAAAAACACCTTTTGCACACTTCTGTTCTTCGAACATTTATTTCAAAGTGGTAAACATATGTATATAACCTATTTTTTATGGCTTTGCCATTATTCAACTTTTTTCTTGTTAAAGCAGTTTCTCTTACATTTATGAGACTAGCTACATACGCTACTCTTTTATCATGCGTTCCTAGAGACCAATATTCATCGAAAATTTTTTGTCTGAAAGAATCATCAATTTTCTCTTTGCATTTATTCCTACAATTTTCTCGAAGTTGTCCCATTTTCCTGGCTCGTTTATTCTTATTGTTACATGTAGTGTATTCTTTTCCTGAGTTTTTCCTCTTTTTTCTGTTCATTACTTCACTTCGAGCAAATGGTTTGCTCAAGGTTGTTTCCTGTTTATGTTTAAGTGGTCCCTCATCATTTTCCTTTTCGGAGCATTCGCAATCTTCTTTATCAGCGTTGAAATCAGGATTATTTTGACAATTATTATTGTTATTGAATTCAACATCTTCGTATCTGTCTGAAATTTCTTCCGATACTAAAACCAAGATATTCTCTTCAGGAGGTTGTTTTTCACTTACAGAAGCTGTGTCTATAACTCCAAAAAGATGTAGATCATTTTGAATGAAGTTTTCTACATCTGGAATATTAATGGATTCATCTGCAGAACAAAATAACTCAAGTCATTATGTAAATAGGTAATAGACAAAAAATTACATTTACTCAATCACACAAAACTCACCACAAACATAGGTGCCTTGAATATTTTCTTGAATAGGCAAATCGACGATTATATTATCTTGTAATGAGTCATTAGCTGAAACAACAAAGCAAGCAGTTTTGAAATAGCATCTTGGTACAGATAATTTTAACAAAATCATTTTGAATCTTCACAAACTAACAACACATACCGTTTGTCGACGTTAATTCCGTCAATGTGTATTCAGTTTCAATATTATGTTCATTATCATCCAAGCATACCGGTGTTATGAACATTGATGAAGATGGCCCAATATAATTATTATTTACATTATGCATGGCCTGCATGGGATGGGGGTTTTCAGAAGGCCGACATGCTGCAAGCATGCGTTCGATCCTGCTTCCTGAACTTCCTCCTCTTGTTCTTGGCATATTGAGTAATTCACTGACGATTGAAGTCTTTTTCACCAATTAATACCAAAATTTCTTCACACAAACACGAACACTGTCCACTATCATCCACATAACCTCAAAATATTACTTTTGAAAAGAAGCCAACTGAAGATAAGAGAACTTATACAGTCTCATATCCACCCTTACAAACGCTCAGAAGGGAATATGTCAACTTAAGTATTTAAGACTCTCGAAACAATGCGCATAAAGGGTCATAAATTGAGTTAAACCATTTCAAGGGATTCATTTGCATGAAGAATGGAGAATATCTAAACATATTTCGTTTTAATAGTTCTCCTTTTTAATGCTCCCACGGTTTATATGCATATATGTCTTTTTAAACTTTCGTAAACAGTTGTATTTTTATAATATCTTTTTGAAGGCCTTGATATTTACACTTTCCATCTCAAATATACTTATACCTTTTTAACACACTGAGAGACCTTCTCTCTCCATGCATATCTACCCAAAAAGCCTGAAATCTAAAAAATACGACTTACGACCTTTTAAGCGCCACCCACAGAATTTTGAAATATACTGAAAAATGTACCTGCCAAACAACACACACTCGCACACACATCTTTTGAACATTTTATAGACTATGTGTCAGTTGCAGGAACGTCCATTAAAATTTAAAGGTCCATTAAACTCTTAATCCTCCATTAGTACAAGGAACTAATGGAGGATTAAGGGTTTAATGGACCTTTAAATTTTAATGGACCTTTAAATTTTAATGGACGTTCCTGCAACTGAGCATAAATGAAATAGATTATTAGATGATCTTATAAAACATCAAAATGTATTGAATTTCTAACCTAGATTCGACGTGAAAATGTCCGCGAGATTTACGTTGAAAAATATTACTTTTTTAGACATCTATTTCAAGTAAAAATAAGTCTTTCTATAATATAAAAGAAATTCCTGTTTTTTTTAGTTTATCCTAACTTGGTATCACGTTTGACATGTAATAGACTTTTGAGGATTTATGTTATTGTGATGACTCGATAATGTCTATATACAGGGTTTTTCTTTTAAGTTGGCCTATTAGACGTTTTAGGAGAACTAGTGAATATTTCGTTCTGAAATTTTAGGTGCAGCCTTGAGGGTAAAGGAAATCTTCGCCTAAAATATTTTCAAGTCGACAGTGTTGCCACGTCTATCTCAAACACATATCTACTTTCTTATTTCAAATGGAACTACCTATATTTTCATTCATGTATCGATTCAATACCGAATTCGCAGTATAACCTACAAAAAAAATTTCTCTGCCATGCACTGTTGCCAAGTTATTCACAAATTCCTGGAAATTTTGACACTTGCATAGCCTCTTTGGAAATGCAATATCTCGATTAATATTAATGTGAATAGAACCAAATTTGGCAGTCTAATAGAAAAGAATCCCAACATTTATGTGGTATATTCGGTGTTTCGATGCATCGTAAGGCTTTTCGGAGATTTTGCTCCGAAAATGTGACACTTAAAAATGAAATATTTCGAGATTTTCAAATGGCAACCCCATATTTTTTTACACCATCCGATTCAAAATAAAAAATTATTGGCAGTCTCTTTTCACACCAATCGATTATTTTGGACAGATTTCGAATGAGGAGGAAAAAACTGAAATATTTCAGTATTCGAACCCAAGATCTGTGGTCATGTTTACGTTGAGATGGCTCTGTGATTATGAGGTAAATTAGTATAATAGATTCTATGGTTGAGATCATAAAAAGCGTTCGATGATCATGGATCATAGACAAATGTTAAACTATGTTAATCAGATTCACAAAAAGAGGGATGAAATATTATGGAATACAGTTACATTTTTAATTGTGTCGATCATAGATAATGAGGGATATTTGTTCATGAGTAACCACAACCATGGAAGGAATCTTATTCCATTTATGAGGCTCTCATTCTTTTTCGAAGAATGTTTTCTAGTTAGCTTTCTCTATAGCTTCTGTGCTATATTCTGTTCCGTTGAAGGAACTCATTCATTTTCTGATAAATAATAATTTTTCGAACAATTTCATTTTTATAAACAAAACAATGCAAAAGATTTCAAAAAGAATTTAATGAAAAAATGTAACGCTCTAGGTCAAATTAAATGCTCAAAATGGCTCCCATTCACCTCTAAGCATTTTAAAATCCTTTGTTCTACCGACATCGTTGCCTTCCGAAGTAATTGTGGGGATATGCCTCGTAGAACTTCTATTATTCTGTTTCGTAAAGCAGACTTATTTGCGATTCGTACCTTGTATACCTCAGATTTTACATAACCCCATAAGAAATAATCTGAAGGCGTAAGGTCTATGGATCGTGCAGGCCAATGCCATGGTCCCAAATGACGGATCCATCTATCCTCAAATAATTCCTCTAAGATATGGGATTCCCTGGGGAAACCGGGTCGCATCCCCTTGTAAAAGACCTTCCCCCAGTATCCAAGCTCTGCTGGGGGCGACCATATTTTCTTAGGTTACTCGTGGGATTTACATGGAAGGTAAATTTGATGAAACAAAAGGTGCCAAACACCCTGACACCAAAGGCTCCTCTTCTGGAGGGGCTCGAGGTAACATCCCGGAGAAGACTCCGAGTGAGGGCCCTTCAGGCAATGAAGGGACTTCACAATCGGGGCCCTCTTCGAGGCCCGCTGTCAAAAGGCGGAACCGCACAAGTGCGGAGAAAAGGAAGGCGAGGAGGGCTCGCGCGGACTCAACCCGTCAAGCGGCGGGAGAGTCGGCAGTCGGGAACTCCCCCCTTCCACGGGCTGGTGGCTCTAAAAGGGACGCCCCCGAATCGGTCACTCCACCCTCGTGTGAGAGGCCTGCGAAGAAGGCTAACCACCTTCCGGATAGGCCCTCTTACAATGAGGTGGCGAGTTTGCCCTTGAAGGTGGCCCTCGTTCACGAGGATTGGCCAGACAGGGCGCTCTCCAAGGAGGACCTCAGCGCTGTGGAGCTGGCGGTGGCTGCTGGGATGGACAAGATCCTACCTGGCATGCCCTACCCGCGGTTCCAGGGTGTTGAGCTCAACCACCAAGGTGCAATTGTCACCTCCTGTGTGGACAGATTCGGTGTGGACTGGCTGTGTACTAGCCTGTCCACGCTGAAACTTCCGAAAGGACTCCGCCTCAAAATGATTGAGGTGAAGGACCTGGAAAGACTAACGAGAGTCAGTCTGATGGTGAAGGGTGCTCAAAGCTCATCGCCAACGGGACTGATTCTCAGACGGATAGAGATGTCGACTCCGGCTCTTAAGACTAGGGGCTGGAGAGTCTACAACCGGAGTGATGGGCCCGATATGGTGCAAATCATTCTGGGGGTGGACAAGGCATCTCTACAAGTCTTGGAGAGTTGCAAATTCCAAGTTGGCATTGGAATGAGGATGGGTACCTTCAGGCTCATCCAAGGTCCAAGCCGTAACACGAGTGCCACGACCTCCTCGAATACGAGGGCTGCTCCAAGTGAGGGGACCCGTGAGGAGGTGGAGGGCACTCGGACCATGGAGGAGGAACCCTCCAACCCGACGATGGAGTCGGGCAGTCCGATGGATGTGGACTCTGTTGGCGCTCCTGTCGGGCTCGTGCCGGGGGGACCTGTTCAGGGCTCTGCACAATCGGACACACTCGTTGGTCCTGCGGGATCTGCTGATCCTCCGGGATCTGCTGATCCTCCAGGATCTGCGGGCACAACGGAACAGTTGGCCGACTGAGGATTCATCTCTTCTCATGGCGGCCAACACATTTGTAACACAAATAAACTTGCACCATTGCATTGCGGCAACCGATATTCTTCGGTTGCAGCTGGCGAAGGTGCAGACATTCATTAACCTGATTCAGGAGCCCTGGATTAGAGGTGGCGAGGTGAGGGGTCTCTCCTTCAGTGGAAGTAGGCTCTTCTGTTCGCCCAAGGACACAAATCCGAGGGCGTGCATACTCGCTTCTTCTGACTTGGGGGCTCAATTATTAACAAATTTCTGTTTCAGGGATCTAGTAGCGGCCCGGTTTACTGATTTCAGGGGACCGCTGGAAAACTTGGTGGTATGCTCGGCATACCTTCCATACGACTCTCCGGATCCACCACCATCGAAGGAGATGGTGGAGCTGGTGACCTTCTGTGAGCAGAAAGGCTGGCCCCTGCTCATTGGATGTGATGCGAATGCGCATCACATTCTGTGGGGCAGCACTGATGTGAACCCCAGGGGTGAGGCTCTAGCTGATTTTCTGTTTTCAACCAGTTTACACCTTCTCAATAAGGGTGACGAGCCTACCTTTATCACGTCAAGTAGAAGGGAGGTTCTTGACGTCACTATGTGCAGCAGCTCCATCGCTGATTGCATAATGGATTGGCGTGTAGCCACGGAGGTGATCTCACTGTCTGATCACCGGCACATCTGCTTCACCATCAGTGGAAGCAGCCCGACAAGGGATCCGGTAACTTTCAGGAACCCCAGAAAAACAGACTGGTCCAGATATCTGGCATTCCTCTCTGAAAACCTGGGACAGGTGCATCCCAAACCTAGGACTTCGAGAGAATTGGACACTGCAGCGAAAAGCTTCAGGAGGCCATAATCTCAGCCTATCATAGCAGTTGCAGTCCCCAGGTTCGTAGACCGAAGGGTCAAACGAAATGGTGGACTCCTGAAATTAATGATGCCAGACGCACCAGCAGGCATCTCTTTAACAAGGCAATGAGATCCGGCCTTGCAAGTGACTGGGACGACTATAAGTCGGCCCTGAGAGTGTACAAAGGACTAATAAGAAAGTCTAAGCGAGAATCTTGGAGGCGCTTCTGTAGTGATATTGAGGGTGCGCCTGAAGCTAACAGGCTCAGGCGGGTTCTCTCTGCCGGGGGCCCTCCGAGGATTGACTACTTAAATCTTCCTAGTGGGCAAAAGACGGGCTCAGAGGTAGAAAGCTTAAGACATCTCTTAGAGACGCATTTTCCTGGCTTCTCTGAGAATGTAGACACACAGGGTGTATGCCATCGACGGGCCTCATACGAGGACTGGAAGTTGGCTGCACGTGTTGTCACACATTCTCGACTTCGTTGGGCGATCAACGGTTTCGAGTCTTATAAAGCAGCTGGTGAGGATGGCATTGTTCCGGCTCTGCTATCCAAGGGGCTGGAAGTGCTGGCCTCCCCACTGCTTCACGTTCTCCGTGCGAGTCTGGCTCTAGGTCACATTCCATTGTCCTGGAGAAAGGTGAAGGTAATTTTCATACCCAAGCCTGGAAAACCATCGCATACAAAAGCGAATGACTTTCGACCAATTAGCCTCTCCTCGTTCTTAGTCAAGACACTGGAGAGGTTGGTGGAAAGATACATCAGGGACGATGCTTTAGTGGCTATACCACTGCACCCCTCCCAGCATGCGTATCAGCTGGGCAAATCAGTAGATTCTGCTCTTCACTCAGTGGTTAACTGTATTGAGGACGGAATACATAACAAGGAGTACACCCTAGCTGTATTTCTTGATATAGAAGGTGCCTTCAATAACACTGCGTTTGGTGTGATGCAATCTGCGTTGGCCAGACATGGTGTTCCGCCTACTCTTTGTCGGTGGACGGGGTCTCTGCTTGGTTCACGTAGCATCGTGGCTCGGCTGGGCGGCTCGACCATAGGGGGCTCGCCAGGAAGGGGATGTCCGCAGGGCGGTGTTCTGTCTCCGATACTGTGGAATCTCGTCCTGGATGAGCTCCTGGTGGAGTTAAGGAAGGCTGGGTTCGTTGTGGTGGCCTATGCGGACGACCTTGTTATATTAATCAGGGGTAAGGTGATCAGTGTCATTGGGGATCTGATGCAGAATGCTCTGCGACGGGTCGAACGATGGTGCTTGAAAAACGAGCTCTCGGTAAATCCTAGTAAGACAGAGATGGTTCTCTTTACTAGAAAGAGGGTGCCTAGCAACTTACGACTTCCCAGTCTGTTTGGAGTTGGGCTCACTCTATCCGAACAAGTTCGTTATCTCGGGGTGATATTGGACCGCAAACTTTTGTGGAACAAACACGTTGAGACTCAAACGAATAAAGCCAATGTAATATTCTGGTCCACTCGGAGGGTGCTGGGTAATGGATGGGGCTTCAAACCGCACATTATGCACTGGTTGTATACTGCCGTGGTGAGGCCTATCCTGACCTATGCCTCTGTGGTGTGGTGGCCTTCTATGGAGAGGGCCGTCAACCAGAACATTATGACTAAATGCCAGAGGAAAGCTTGTTTAAGTATTACAGGCGCTCTGAGGTCTACCCCTACAGCAGCGATGGAATGTCTGCTGGGTCTCCCTCCTTTGCACTTAGTTGTGAAGGAGGTGGCTATGAAGACAGCTCTAGGAATCTGGGAACGGGGACAATGGCGCGATGGAGGACTCTTCACTGGGCACGCGAGGGCCCTCAAAATGGTCAAGGATGCTCACGCTCCCCTTCTCCAGAGAGGTGACCGCGCGGGCACTAGGTTCTGCTTCGACGAACCCTACAGGGTAATTGTTCCCGACAGAGACCTATGGTCTTCATCAAACAGGCTTCTTAGTCCAGAAGGTCCCACCTGGTTCACTGATGGCTCTGTCACAGCAACAGGGTCTGGGGCCGGAATCGTGGGTCCTCACTTTAATCAGGCTATCCCTCTGGGGAAGGACTGTTCCATTGTACAGGCTGAGCTATTTGCGGTTCTTGCATGCGCACTGGAAAACATTCGCAGGGGATACTCTGGCCAGCACATTTATATATGTTGCGACAGCCAGGGAACTCTGAAATCTCTATCTGATGTTAGAGTTGACTCTCTTCTGGTAGAAGAATGCAGGAAAGCTCTGCGTGGGCTGGGCTCTGATAACTTTTTGAAAGTGGTCTGGTGTCCGGCTCATGCGGATATACCTGGTAACGTCAAGGCAGATGAACTGGCTAGGCGGGGAGCCGGATTAGCATTTGTTGGTCCGGAGCCTTCGCTGCCAATCTGTCGCACATCTGTCAGAAGTTTCTTCAGGAACTGGCTGAACAGGGAATTTTCCTCGGAATGGAGCGCAGGGGTGGGCCTGAGGTGGTCGAGGATTCTCATTGAGAGACCGTCCTCGCGATCTGAGGTCAATAGGCTTCTGCTGCTGGAGAGGAAACAACTCAGTCTGGTGACTGGTGCATTGACTGGTCACCTGTTTAACAAGCATTTGAAGAGAATGGGATTGACGAGCTGCTCCCTATGCCGGTGGTGCAGGAGTACTGATGAAACGGTTGAGCATATTTTGTTCAACTGTGAAAACCTTACTGAGTTAAGGTCAACACACCTAGGAAATCCAACACCTTCTATTCCTATGGTGAGAGGGACCGCTCCTGGCAGGCTCGCGACATTTCTGTCTTCGTGTCTGAGGAGCTGAGTCTCTGTAGAATGATGCGGGTGAACAATGGGCCACTAGGCCTCAGTTCGGCCGGTAAGGCACCGCACAGAGAAGAAGAAGAAGAAGATATGGGACACTGTTCTTGTACAATGAGGAGGGGCACCATTCAATTGGAACCAGCAACTCATTGCCTCGGAAATGGGAATTTCGTCCAAAAAATTTCTTAATGTAGAATTAAGGATTTCTACATCATATAATTCGAATTCAAGTTTATTATCTTTCATGATAGCAAAAACATTTGAGCTGAATTTATCTTGATTCCCCCTTTCAAATTTTGCCATTGGATTTGTCAGACCAGTGATGATCATTTTGGCTGTTTAGTCCACCTTCTCGACCAAACTTAGCCTCATCACTCCAAATTATTTTTTTTTAAATGTGGATCCTCCCGCTTCGTCAGCAGGTTGAAGACATTGAACTTTAATGAATTTAAAGGGATGGAATTTGTGCTCCCTCAAAATTATGTGCACAGATGATAATTTAATCCCTACTGCCTCACTCGCACTGGGAATGGAAGCACGTGGATAGGCGTAAAAGTATCCCAAAACGTTTATTTCATCAGTTTCATTTCCAACAACGTTCTTTGAGCGTCTTCTTATTGGGTTAGAATTACCGAAAGACAAAAAATTTCTCCACAGCTTTCGAAATTTCTTTCCAGTCATTCTTGATACATGAGGGTATCGATTGTTGAATGTCCTACAGGTCCTTTCGATAATTCTTTGGCATTCTCCGTGAATTATGTAAAGGTCCAAAATTTGCTCGTTAGTATAAGACATCACTTGAAAATCTTGTAACAGATAAAACAATTATTCTACAAACAAAACCACCTCGATCGAGGTTTCATTAACAATTAACAAAATTTTCTATGATATCCATGATCATCGAACGCTTTTTATGATCTCAACCATAGAATCTATTATACTAATTTACCTCATAATCACAGAGCCATCTCAACGTAAACATGACCACAGATCTTGGGTTCGAATACTGAAATATTTCAGTTTTTTCCTCCTCATTCGAAATCGGTCCAAAATAATTGATTGGTGTGAAAAGAGACTGCCAATAATTTTTTATTTTGAATCGGATGGTGTAAAAAAAATATGGGGTTGCTATTTGAAAATCTCGAAATATTTTATTTTTAAGTGTCACATTTTCGGAGCAAAATCTCCGAAAGCCTTACGATGCATCGAAACACCGAATATACCACATAAATGTTGGGATTCTTTTCTATTAGACTGCCAAATTTGGTTCTATTCACATTAATATTAATCGAGATATTGCATTTCCAAAGAGGCTATGCAAGTGTCAAAATTTCCAGAAATTTGTGAATAACTTGGCAACAGTGCATGGCAGAGAATTTTTTTTTTGTAGGTTATACTGCGAATTCGGTATTGAATCGATACATGAATGAAAATATAGGTAGTTCCATTTGAAATAAGAAAGTAGATATGTGTTTGCGATAGACGTGGCAACACTGTCGACTTGAAAATATTTTAGGCGAAAAGTTCTTTCATCCTTAAGGCTGCACCTAAAATTTCAGAACGAAATATTCACTAGTTCTCCTAAAACGTCTAATAGGCCAACTTAAAAGAAAAACCCTGTATACAGTCGAACCTGGATAACGATGGTTAAGACGTGATACCTTGTATGTACATTTGGACCAATTTTACAGGAGAGATAAAAAACTGTACAAATCTTGAAAACGTTGAGATTTATATTCAGGATTTAAATATTATCACAAGATAATCATCTCGGATAATAAGAATTTGAATTCTACTCGATTATAGTCTCTAACAAATTTGCACTGTACATACGGGGAATCTCTTTCACTTGAATTAGCAAAAGTGGTACTTACGTGTTGTCACATACCTATACCAATAAATGAAAGGGCTCCAAAAATAGGTATTTATTCAAAAATATATTTGAAAACAAAACATTTTTCATGAAGACATAAACTCTCATTCCCAAAATATAAATAAACTTGAAAAATAATTCTTTGGTATTCAATTTTTTTGTGCAAAAATAATACTTTATTCAGTTTTCGACATGCGGCAAGTTGTCGTAAAATGAATGGCACTCTTTCGGTATTACACTTTTCAGTTGCTGAAGATGTTCCCATTTTTGTTTCTTTATTTTTATTGATTCCTGTCGCAGTTGAGGAAAGGCTAACAAGTCAGGTACAGGTTTTCTGTTTCTCCTCTGTGGGAGACTTTGAAATTCTTCTTTGAAGCTTAATTTCACTTCTATCGTGTTCTATCGTATTCGTGTATTTAATTACTTTGATGTCATTAACTGTTGGATCGTTGGTTTTTTTTCCTGGTCTTATTGAGTCATATTTTGGATTGAGGGAATAATCTTTGACAAAGTCGTGAGTGACGTTCATTACCTTATAGGGTTCTTTTCTTTTAGCTTCTTCTGTCACTTTTAAATAATCGCTAGGAAGATAAATGGATCTATTCTTAAGTTTACGCTCGATGAGCGCATGAACAGAATCAGCTTCCATCTGTGTATGGCCTTTTTCCAGAAATTTTTGATAGATAGTTATATTTTTATAAGCACTCAAACTTAGTAAAGCGTTTGACAGTACTGAATTTTTATTTTGGTAACAGCATCCATCACTCCAAATTATAACAGGCTTTGAAGACTCTTGTAATTTCAAAATATAGTCCACTCAGCAGGAGGCGAATGTGTTTGCAGTTAAATCTGCTTCAGTCTCAGAAAACCAGTAGCAACAATATTGATGCGTGTTGACATCAAAAATGGTAAAATTATGGCAAGCCAGCTTTGTTTTATAATATAGTGCGGAGGCATTCAAATAGGGACAAACTTTAACAGCTTGTACATCTTGAGTCAATACAATAGCCGAACCCTTTTCCCCTATTGCCTTATCTTCAGATTTTGCTTCTCTTGCCAAATTCTTGTTTTCTATATGACGTTGATAGGAAGATTCGTCTATATTTTTGGTTTCAAAAGCACAGCAAATATCGCATTTATCTTTTTTAGGTTGTTGAAATGATATATTTTTCTCTTTGATGATGTAGTCAAATGTATACCTGCAAATTGGTTTGAGATCAGGATATTTTTCATTGCACATTCTTGTGTATTCCCTATAGACCGATGACATAGAGTCTCCATAGATTGGCTCAATATACATTTTACTCGTAGATTGTCTGCAATAATGGGAAGGAAGTTTTGGCAGAGAATCCAAGAATTCTATGAGATACTGCTTTGTGAGGTCAACATTTTTTGAGGTCTTCTTCCTTGTTTCACGTCTAGATAAATTAAGAACAGCTTGAGATGAGTGCATCCCTGATGAGGAATTAGAGGCCCAGTTATTGACGGTCCTTTCTTTCAAACCAAATGTTGATAGGAAAAACTTCTTACAGACAGAGAGAACTTGCCTATCAGGAGTTTTTATAGTGTACTTTAAACTTCCAGTTCGTCTTGATTTTTCTTCCGATGTTGTAGACCTTGCAATGGGTGATTTCGTAACGAGGGATGAAATGTAAACTTTTTTCTGATCCCAGGTCATATCAGACCAAAACTTTTTAAAAAGTTCCTGTCGAACTGATTCTGATATGGTGAAGCACTTTCTGGTTTTTTATTTCGAACATAATTTAGAAATACACCTCGGTCCCAATGTTCTTGCTTCTCTTTCGGTTCCACGTTTGGCACCTTCATTTTTTGGTCTACTCCATCCTATATAAGCTTTACCTTCTTGTCTTAATTTCTTATTTTTGTTATCACTCCATTTCTCTTGCAGCGGTAAGCGATTCCTTTCTTTTCCTCCATTTTTGGCCGAACCAACTGAATTTTCATAATCACTACTAGAATCATCATCATTCATAGCGATAATATTATCTTGCTTCGGATCTGATTCATCAGAGTGTAAATTGGAAAAAAAGTCTCCACTTTGATTCACTAGTGGCGGCTCTGTGGGTAACTCTGCTAGAAATAAGTCGTCGTTCCCGATAGAAGATGTTAATAAAATTCCATCGGTTGTTTCTTCAACCGCTGGGCACTTGAACGGAAAAAATGTTTTTCTCCAACAGAGTGCCATCATTAATGCCTAATATTTTTCGGCCAGTTTCGTCGTAAAATTCACATTCCTCGATTTCAATAGGTATAGCTTTTGATTCTGTGTAAACACTCTCAGGAAAATCAATCAATTCTCTGTTGATGATTTTCAGATTTCCGAAAATCTTAAGAGTTCTTGCCGAGTAAATTTGCTCTTTCGAATCCATATTGCGATTGTTACTCATCTGTTAACAAAATTATGATTGAAAAATGAATTGCAAACAATAGAATTAGGATCAAGAACATAATGTAACAACAAGTATCTACACAAAATTAAATGTTATTTCCGTTAGTGAGAACACGTATCTCACTTTGGAATGAATTAATCTCCTAACTCAAAATAGATTGCAATAGAATACATGATTATTGTGTAAACGACTCGAAAAGAACTGTTGGTGCAATATTTCACAATAATAATTCATAATTTCGAATAAAATCTCATAAAAATCGTGTACTCACCGGTCAACATCATCACCGTACAACAAACACAAGGCAAATACTGTAGATGCAAGTTCTCACACACTTAACCTTAATGTCGCAGTTGCTAGAAGTCACAAGAATCAATAAGAATATGAAATGAAGTTCTGAGGTATCATAATCTAGACGTAGATTTTTTTCTGCAAATTTCGGTACTAATAACTGAATATACGTGAAAAGTGTAGATACAAGCTATCACATCTTAAACGTCGATAAGGGAGAGTTAAAGGGACCGCAATGTTTTTATCGCTTATGGAGGTTTTTCACTAACCCGAGTTTCTAGCTTATGAAGGTTCTGAAATTATCAGTATCACTCATAGAGATCGAATAAAAAACGTAACACATGTATACAGGGTGTTTCATCATAAACTGGACAAACATATATATTCGTGTAAGGGACACCGGGAGAATCATTTTTGCCTTATACAATATATCCCGTTTTCGAAGCATAAGCGAGATAACGTCATTTTTGAGCAAGATTCTTATGAGTGTGGTCTGTTATGTAAAGTACTTAAAGTAACGGTTTTTGGTCAAATCTCAGTATTTTTGCGACCTCTATTCAGAAAAGTTGACGAACTCCAGAAAAAAATTCACAAAATGGCGGAAAACCTGCAATGTTCGAAACTTTTTTTTTCGGTTGTCAGATTGAATTTTATTTTCTGAGAATCTCTGTGAAAAAACGTTTTCAAAAATCGAACACAAGTTTTTTTTACATGTCTACAGCGATAAAAAAATTTCACCCGAAATGGATGAAATTTTGTGCAATTGTACTCCTTAAATTATCAATCACGAATATGAAAACAGAATTGTAAAAAATCAAACGGTTTCGTTACAACAGCCATTCAAATGTTCCGTTCAGACCTCTGAAATAATAATGAAAAAATTGTTTTGAGTTCTAAAGTCCGAATAATTGAATTATTGGTATGTCTAAATATTCTAGATGAGAAAAAACATCGACTGTATCGAAAGTAAGGGCCAAATGCCCGCAGAGACAATGTTAGGTAATTCCTCGAAAACATAGACATATGTTTTCGGGGAACTACCTCCATGGTTGACTCTCGCTTATAGAGTTATAGATAAATAGCAGTCTTACTTATAGAGGCCGCACCTCGGGTCGCACAAATATAACTGGTGGTTTACGACTTTCTCTTATAGAGGCTTCTATTTCTCATACATAGAGGTTTTAGGGGCTAAAAATGACGGGACCAGGCAATTACACTCACTTAAAGAGTTTTCTCGCTTACCCAGTTGTCACTTACATAGTTTTGACTGTAATTGGATAATAATATTAATCGATATAGATTTCACTTTATAGTTTTTCAATATTCATGGCGATGTACCTCTATTCTATTATCATTAGATATATTTTTTTTTTCGATCAACAATCTGATATATTATAGAATTATAGATGATCCGAAAATCATCCACACTAATGACCTCTAAAATATATAACATCATAGATCCGGGATATTTCATCATAGATCCGGGATTGATAGACAAAAATAACAAAAGAAATGAATCAAACACGAAAGTGAGGTTGAATTGAAAAAGACTAAAAATATTATGAAAAATACTTACCAGATGTAAAATGAATTTTCCTAATTGGGTGCGTTGTCCACTCTGACTCGGGTATTTCTCAAGCCTTCACCATTTTATTGATAGAAATATTTGCGACCATGGGCAGTTCTGGCTATCTTGTATCCATACAAGGGGTACCACAAATACCTCCTTCGTAGTGAATTCCACTACCACGAACATTTTATACCCGAAGAACCAAAACATTTTCAAAGTAAAGTTATTGAGGAAATAGAGTGGAACAGATATAAGTAATCATTGTCAAATATCAGTCATATTTGAGCCGGTGAAAATCAAAGTGGTGTAAGTCAAGTAACCATGTTTTTGAGATAATTAATATTTTGCAATGGAGTAAATAAAAAATAAAACTCACATAATATAACATCAAAATGTAATACGATGAAATATTCTTATAAAATCTCAAAGTTTCATTGTGGAGTTGTATTTTATTTAAAATCTATGGCGTTTCAGTATTTTAAGGGTGCAACATGACTTACACCACTTTGCCTATCCAGGGAGTCTTACTTTTAGTGACCAAAGTCTGACAAAAATCAAAACAATCAATAGTAATCTTTTATTTTGAAAAACATTTGAGTTATAAATCGAATAATTCTGACAGAAATTTTCACAGAATATCGAGAAAAGTAAACAAAATATCAGAATCGGTCCTATGTTTCTTCTTCCTCATCTTTAATGTCGCTTAAAGATTTGCATCGTTCTCCTCCGGGGCTGTCGTTGTTGATAAATTCAAGAAGAACTATTGGTGAATGGGAGGTATGTAAAGAAGGAGGTCCAACATGTCCTTTTTTTAATGCTGTCACGGCCCGGGTCCCTGTGTACAGATCTGTGGTCGATAGATTTGAGAAGAGTGAGGGTCTTCCACCTTTCTTGGGCTTTAAATTCAAACACGAAAATGGAAAATCTTCGGATAGCGTCGCTTTGTATAGAACCATGTATGGATTTTCTTTCGCAATTCTAATCCATTTTATCTTGAGCCAACTAACAGGCTGGTTGTCCTCATTTTTTGTTCTTCTAGTAATGGCCTTTGTCAACTGCTTTACTGAAGGGAAATCTTTTCTGAAAATTTTGTTCAGGTGAAAGGATTTGTTTTTTCTACACTGTGTAATTATCTTACACCAGTTTTCAGGAGTATATATGGTTTTGTTTCTGGCGTATGTTTCCACAGAAACGTAATCTGAATCATTGATGGGTAAGAATGAATATCCACTAACCATAAACTTGTGGTCTATGACGTCAATATCATTCGCTTCGCTGTTCACCAACTGCATGTAAAGAAGAACTATGTTAATGTTCCGATTTTGTCCAGTATAAGCATCGCTATAAGCAACAACATGCTTGCATGTTGAAGCTCGAGTTTGGATATGTTTAGCAATGCAGGAACCTATTTCTTGGGAACCTCTAGATGCCATCGTCTCATCCCAAACGTACATGTACCCAAGGTCACTTTTCAGTTCATGACAACCAATAGTTGATAGTTTACAGAGGGGTTACAGTCCACTGCGACCTTAAGGTCTATTGTGCCCCCTTACAGAGCTGTTCTGGCCAAAAAAAAAACCTTCACAGCTCGCCTTCCAGTTCCAGAGATCTAATGAAATCTAGTAACTGTGAAGGCTTCAACGAGGCTAGTTCCTCACTCTTACAAGTTTCTTGTCCAAGGCGTTTCCTCCTCAGGCTCGTAATGCCAAGGCATTCCGTGACTAGGTGAATGGGGGTTTCTTCCTTCTCCCCACAGAACCTACACTCGTCAGTGTCCGACAATCCCATCCTCAACAGGTGCTTCCTAAGGCGACAATGTCCTGTAAGAAAGCCAGTGAGGAGGTGCAATTGCTTCTTACCAAGATCCAGATATCTTTTGGATCCCGCTGTCTCGAAGTTCCGAAGGAACTCAGTGGAATGATCCATCCCTGGGAGATTCCGCCAGAGCTTTTCCCTCTCGGCTTTCTCCTTCTCCAGAAACTCCTTCTTATAGGTACATTTAGAAATACCACAGAAGGGTTCTGGGCCAAAGAGTGACGTTTGTGCGCCCTCTTTGGCAAGTGTATTGGCCTCTTCGTTTCCTTCGATTCCCGAGTGGCCGCGAACCCAGATTAAAAAGACCTTATTTTTCTTGCCTACCTCGTTGAGTTTGTTCCGGCACTCCCAGATCATCTTAGAATCGATGACGTAGGAGCTCAGTGCTTTAATAGCAGCTTGACTATCTGAGTGTATGGCTATATCACACTTCTGATATTTTCTTTCTAGATTTATATCTAGACATCTTTCAATAGCTAAGATTTCCGCTTGAAAGACGCTCATATAGGAGCCCAGCGACAGTGCACACTTGGTGCTTGGCCCGTATATCCCGGCGCCTGCTCCTGTAGAGTTTTGGAACCATCTGTATACCATTTTACGGTATTTTCTTTGAGATTATAGTCGGTGTATTCCCGTTTCCAATCATCTCTTTTACTTAGCAATGTCGTGAAGTTTTTCTCAGTGATTACTTTCTTAATCATTGCATCACTAGGGAGATTCGCAGATGAGATGTAGTTATTCAGAGAGAACCAGACTCTTTGATTCTTTATTCTCTCATTACCTGCACCTTCCTTAGATATTCTGAGAATAGCCTCATGGGCTACCCTATCAACCACTAGATGTAGAGGTGTGAGGTCCGTAATGACCTCTAGTGCCCTAGTTGGACACGTTCTCATAGCTCCAGTGATGCACACACAGGCAAGCCTCTGTACTTTATCGAGCCTTTTCCTCGTACTCACCTGACTTGCCTTGGCAAACCAGGCTACGGCCCCATATGTGATTATAGGTCTCACAATCATGACGTACATCCATCGTAGTATTTTTTGGTTACAACCCCAATTTTTGCTGCATAGACGTCTGCACGCCATTAGAGCCCTTTTAGCTCTGACAGTAGCAGTATCAACATGTTTATTCCACAGAAGTTTACTATCCAGTGTTATTCCTAGGTATTTAACTTCTGACTTCCACTCCAAGATATTTCCGTTTAAATATAACGTTTTCAAGTCGGGAAGTTTTCTTTTCCGAGTGAACGGAATTACTACAGTCTTGTTTGGGTTGATGTTCAGCCCCACAGACAAGCACCACTGCTCAATAATTCTAAGGCCTTTCTGCAGTAAGTCGCAAAGAGTGCCTTCGAATTTGCCTCTAATCATTAGGACTATGTCATCAGCATAGCCTACACATTCGAAGCCAAGCTCCGTTAGCCTATGTAGTGTCCCACGAGTAGCCTTGACAGAGACAGATTTACCACCCATCGATGTTTCAGCTATTCTCGTCGATAACACCTAATACATCCATTTGATAATGGTTTGGTTCACTCCTCGCCTTTCAAGTGCATCTTTGACGGACACGTGCGTTGTGTTGTCAAAAGCCCCAGATATATCTAGGAAAGCACACATGGCGATTTCTTTATTGTTCAGAGTTCTCTGGATGGCTTCGGTCAGCTGATACAGGGCGGTCTCCGTTGACCGTCCCGCCCTGTAAGCGTGCTGACACTTATGAAGTGGTGTACTCTCCAGATTCTCTGTTCTTATGTAGTTATCTACTACTTTTTCCATCGTCTTAAGTAAAAACGATGTTAGACAAATTGGTCTAAAGGATCGAGGATCAGTCCCGTCCTTTTTCCCTACTTTTGGTATGAAGGTTACTTTTGCCCTTCTCCATTTTCTAGGTATTTGCCTCAGTGCTAGACTGCTTCTTGTGATCCTCAGTAGATGAGGGATGATCTCCTCCGCTCCTTTCTGCAGGAGTATCGGAAACACCCCATCCACTCCTGGGGATTTATACGGCCGAAAGGTACTTATTGCCCATTCAAGTCGTTGCCTTGTGAATATTTTTTTAGCAATGTCCCAGTCCTCCTTACGGCAGTTCTTGTTGTTTTCCATTGCTATTTCATCACTGCTTGTGGATTCACTACCTGGGAAGTGTGTTTCGAGTAGAAGAGTGGATCGCTCTTCTTCTCCCTCAGTGTAGGATCCATCTGGCTTCTTAAGCGACATATTGGGAGTAGTTCCCCCCTTTGCCATGACCTTTTGAAGTCTGGCTGCTGTGGGAGTGGAAGTGATATTTTCACAAAAGGCTTGGAAATTAAGTCTTTTGGCCTTCCTGATCTCCTTGTTATACTGAGTAAGCTTTTCAGTGTACCCCTGCCAATTGCCGTCTCGTTTGGCCCTGTTGAAGAGCCGACGGACTTCCTTTCGGAGGTTTGACAGGTTTTCATTCCACCAAGAAGCTTCCTTACTTGATCGAGCTTTAGACAGTGGGCAGCTAGAGTGAAAAGCCTCCATAATTGCCTCACTGATCTGCTCAACATGTTGCTCCAGATCGTAAAGACGGTGTTTTCCCGCTCTATTACGATTTTCTCCAGGTTGCTTCTCAGATGGCCTCTGTAGAGAGACCAGTCTGTCTTCCTAGGATTTCGAATCGAGGGCGATGGGGCAGTATCAGCCTCCACCCTGAACTCGATAATTCTATGATCTGAGAGTGCGGTTCATCCATCACTCTCCAGGAAGTGACATTTCTCCTGGCAGCGACGTTTGCAATTGTCACGTCCAGGACCTCTTCTCTCGCTCTCGTGACAAAAGTAGGTGTAGTCCCCACATTTAATGTTTCGAGATTGTTAGCTAAGAGATATTCGAGCAAGCACTCACCTCTGGCGTTATTGTTTGTGCTTCCCCAAATCGTGTTATGCGCATTGGCATCACATCCAATTATAATTGGTAGATGTCTGCTGTTGCAGAACCTTACTAGTCGTTGCACTTCTTCGGGCGGTGTTATTGGCCCGTCGCCAGCGAAGTACGCGGATGCTATGACAATGTCTCGGCCAATGCCCCCTATGTTGAGGTGTACCATGATAGGAATCAGGTCCCGAGACATAAATTCTGAAACGCAATAGTATTTTATATTGCTTCTTATGAGCACACAGGCACGCGGAAATGCCTGCCTGTGGTCATAAATCAGGTCAGAATTTTGACATGCCAGACCCATAATCTGGCCTTCCTTGTTGATCCAGGGTTCCTGGATCAGAGCAATGCCCAACTGTAATTTCGCAAATAACCTTGCAATCACTGCCGAGGAATCGTGATGCAAGTTCACCTGCGCAATTTTTGTGAAGGTGACGATTAAGAATCGGCGGGTGGAGGGCACTGGTTGTCCAGTTCCCGTAAGTCCCCGCTCTCTCTTTTCGCCACCTCCAGGCCCTCCTCGCATTCCATTCGGGGTGTTTGCCCACTGGAAATTGAGGAGGTCACCTTTCCGGTCGAGCCTTCGGTAGCCAGACAGCTCCGCCCAGCCTCCCGGGTAGCAGAGGAAGTCTCCGCTTTCCCAGGCGCCTCAACAGAGCCACAGCCGCCCTCAGGCTGACCCAGACCTAAGCCTGCGTCCTTTCCTTCCTGCATCTCAGATCCCTGGGATGCGGATGACATCTCCACATCCACTGGGCCATCTGCAGGGAGGTTTTTCTTCAGCCCTGAGACTGGGATGCAACCGAACCGAAAGTTCAGTTGGCATCCCTGTGCCTTCAGGGATTCCTCCGATTGGGGATCAATCCCTATCGTGAGGACCGTGCCCTTGCCCTCTTTCTTGACGCTCAGAACTTTCCAATCCCCAGTGTTGAGGCTGGAGTTCTGAACCTCCACGAGTCGGAGGATCTTCTCCGAACTCATATCTTGGCTTCTTGGAAAGAACGCCGTTATGTTGATGGGCTTAGGGATGTCGTCTCCCTTCAGCACCTTCAACTCGGGTCCCTCCCAAGTCGCCATTTTCGGGACTGTTTTCATCAGCCAGTCCGCTGAAACCTGGGATCCACAATCCACAAGCATCATTCCATTTCTGAAACGAATACCAGAAAAGTGGATCCCCCTCTCCTGGCTCTGGCACATCTCCTCCACCAGAATATCTTCCAGGGAGGAGAGTTGTTCAGCCTCCAAGGTGGCCTTAGGGTAGTCCTTAGGCATGATTCCCACCTTGGTTTCTTTTCCAGATTTAACAGCTGCTGCATAGCCAGTGACTTGCCCGGCTTTTTCTGCAGCTGTTTTCTGTTTCTTTGGTTGAGGCCGCGTCGGAGGTGTTACTTGGTCCGGGCCTCTTTTTTTCTGTTTCCCGGAAGGTGTAGCTTCCGGGGCTGGGTGCCTGCTTCCTTGCCTCCTCAGGTTTAACGTCCTGATGGAGGAGTCGCAAGTACCTCAGCACCCCTGCACCACTAAGTCCTCTTCTCAGAGGGTCATCTTTGCCACCCGGTTGCCCTAGTTTGGGCAAATCGAATGGCAGACGATCTCTGAATGGTCGTCTGACCATCCCCTTCGCAGGGTGTCCAGATGAAGAGGTAGAGGGTTTCTCCTCCTCTTTTCCGGTGATTGTTTTTTTTTCCTTGCTGTCCATAAATGGTCCCACGAGAAGCTAGGGAAAGACGGTCCACCTCTGCAGAGCCCCGCGTGCAGAGGTAAGGGGTTAATACAATGGAGTTCCCCCTGGTGCTCCAAGGTCGAAACCAGTTGGAACTAGTCTACTATCTAGCACGCATCCCTCGGCCTGGTTTCCCCACCTTGGATTTAGAATTTTTAATGAGGTTGTTTCCTCTTGGTTCAGGCGGTTAAGCCCAGACCCCCCTCCCACTTCATTGGCCCGCGAGACATGGCCACTGACAGCCAAGAAGCGTTGGTATTACAGGATGGTTCCGAGGATAGCTCGAAATCCATCCTGGCATCGTGATCCTGGTGCAATCCCTTAGCCACGACACTACAGCTGGGACAGGAGAAGTTGGTCCGCGGCAAGGTATTAAAAGGCTACCAATTGAGTTTTTAGGCACAACGAGCCAATGTTTATTTCCCTGCAGACCTCCTCCTCATATAAAAATCATCGTAGGAGGCCCCCTCCTATCCGCCACCTGGAGACGCGCCGGGTCGGTAACTTCGCCCCGCACACGTCATGTACGAGCATAAAAACTCGCACACGGTACCCGGCTGACAACCAAGGTTGTACACGTACATGTTTCTTTTGTAGTATGCCAGCGAAGTTGATATAACTGGAAATGGCTGTGCTTTTTCCAAGTCGAAAGTAAATGCATAAAAGCTTTCTTCTTGCTGTGATTTCAATTCGTCCCGTTTCAGTGATTCTCTGGCAGCTTCTGCCTTCCTTAGATGTAACTCATGCTGTCGTTTTATTGCAGCCCTTTCTTGTTCATTTTGCGATGCTTCGAGTTTTAATTTAAAAGAATCACATTTAGAGCATGAGTCTTTGGAAGGCTTATGAAAATGCAAATTGAAAGCGTTGTTAAACGTTCGTCTGTAAGTGGCTTCTTTTACTGGGGATAAATTTCCTTGCAAGCATTGTTCTAAGTAAAGATTGTACATGATGCGTAAACTTAAATTTTCCGCGATAAAGCGTTTGTTAGGGTTATGGGTCCTGGGGCCTATTGCACCAAACACTTTGCAACTTTTCACTTTGCACTTTTCACTTTTCAAATGAATTAAGTTGCATGAAACGCATTCATAATTGAAAAGTACAATGTGGAAAGTCATGTGCAAAGTGAGAAACACTTCGCAGAAAGTAAATGTTGGGAGAAATCTTGTGCAATATAATTAATTTTCACTTTTGAAATTTGTCAGAATGCAAAGTGCAAAGTGAAAAGTTGCAAATTATTTTGGTGCAATAGGCCCCTGGTATAATGGGATTGGTATGAAGGAAATGAGTTGTTATGATTGCGAACCATTATCTTTTGCAAAGCTCGAGTCAGCCTTCCATCCGAAATGTGCAAAATATTAAGAATTGAAAACATTGAAACATAACATTATAAATATTTACGAGTATCCTGTAAAAAATATTCAAAATCTTTTTGAACGTCCTATAAAATCATAATTTCTCAATATTTACAAATAAGATGGAGGGTTAGGACCTTCATATGAATATTCAACAGATGACGTGAAATGTAAGATGGCTACTGTTATAGATGGAAATGATATAGTTTTCATACCACTTTTACATAATTATATTATTGACGAGAAATAAATGTAGGAACAGTGAGCTTGAGCTTTTATTATTCATCCTTTTTTCATATAATAACATTAAGTAAAATAAACTCTCCAAAAGGCGAAACAGTAAAATTTAAAAAAATAATCACTTTATGAAAGTTATACACTCAGAAAATTATTCTAGTAAATACAACGAAAAATGTATGTTATGATAATAATACAAAGATCCCTATTTGGTCAATCTAAAATACTATTAAATCAACAGAAGCACTTTTGTCAGCTGCTCTATTGAATAAAAACTTGTTATAGATAAAGAATTTTCTGTTACCGTTATAATAAAGCAGTTCTTCCACTAATAGTGCAGTTATCAGGTATAACAAAAATATAGATGTTCATAACAATAGTTTCTTGTAACATGAACAATAAATTCTGTTACGTTAATAAAAATATACTGCTAAGCAGATCGAAATATAATGATTTCAGCAATACTGCTTTGTGTACAATGGATAGTGTGACTGTTAAATATACGATTCATACTCTTCAGGCAACAGTAAGTCGGTTTATGCCGATAAAGGGTTCTATTATATTGCTAGAATGTAATATTCATACTATAACATTTAACTATTATCTTAATATGACCCTCGCTAGTATATATCTCGCCCCATTCAGAGTATTATTCTATTGAATTTATAGAAAATAATTATTATCAATCATTTATCAGTGAAATTGTTGTGATGAACTCTTCTCTCTATGCAATACCTAATACTTATTATGAACCTATTATTGTATTTGACGTTATGGGAATAGGTTTTAGAATAACAAAATTTTCCAGCTTTGGTAAGTTCTATTAGAAAAAAGATTTTCTCAAGAAATCTGGCATCTTTAACATAACCCAATATCATACCAAAGTGTACCCCAGAGGGTGTTTGTATAGAGGCCATTCATTGGAAATCGTAACAAAATTTTTGCGGTCGTCTCCAACCAAATATTTTCTTCAAAAAATTTGGCACTTTCTCCATAACACCTTTATGTCCTCCCGTCTCTCTTCTTCTTTTATAAATTTCAAGTTTTCTTTAAGTGTTTCGGCACTTTCTTCAGCTTCAAGAACTCTCAAACCATAAAATTAAAGTATATATTTTAAAGACAGGAATGAAAATGAATCTAATAGGTAACTAAAAATGAATCTGGAGGTAGTGGTCTTTTGGCTGACTGTGTCTCTGTAAGTCCAATTGATTTGAGTTTTCTCACATTATTGTAATATTTAGATAATAGTTTTCCTTTGGGGGCTTTATTTTTCTGAGGAGCGAAGTAGTAGTCCTGCAAGAAAAAAAATGAAACATAATCACAGAACTGATAGCGGTTGATTACCTTGATTTCTGCAGGAAATAAACATAAAATTTGGTCCGTTAAATTCTTTGCAATCAACACGGTCATTTTTTTATTGTTTTGGATGAAATAGTCCACTATTTTATCAACCATTATTTGTTTTTGGGCATCTTGAAGTTCTTTCACATTTTGAGATGATCGATAGATTACACTGGGTAGTATAGGTAAACACACCACATGTGCACGAAATCAGTAGCGATTTGAATATTCTGTTGTTGTTCGTGCGTATCGCGTAAGCATTCGCTTACAGAATGACTGTTAAATCAACAGCGGATTTTGTAATTCTAGCAGTCATCTTGTTGAACAATGTTTTCGGACAATATTTTACTATTAACATAACGAATATTTTATCCCTGTTATAGTGATTTTCATTTGACCAAAGAATACTGTTAGGGTAGTATAACAATATAATTGTAAAGATAATAATACATGTTGTGGACATCATAGTGTATTAGATATTCTATATAAATAATTTGTGTTATCTTTACAAAATTTGGGAGTTTGGGGTAATGGAAGTTCAGGCTGTTTTTGATAGAAATTTTCCATTGTATTGACAATAAATACATTGATTTTGACGGTATTATGTAGCCTCGATGCAAATGATATTGTTATCACGATAGTTCTTGTTTTATAGTACTAACAAACGTTATTCAAGTTAACATAAATGGTCTATTGTAGGTATAGCAATTTTTAGTAGTCGAAAGAGTTTTTTGTAGGATTCATAATTTTAATACATTAGACTCTCAACAGAAGTGCTTCTGTTAATTATACTTAGAAAATTTTCTGAGTGTATGCATCACATGCACATATCACTTTTATTATCAGTTTCGATACAATATTATGTTCTGAAAAAAATTTTTTCATGGAACAAATAATTAAATTAAAGAATAATTCTTGACTGGGCAGGACCATCATAATTGACAAAATAGTAAAAAGAACATTATATTTCATTAAAACATTCTGGCTCATCGAGAAGTCTATCAAAATGAGGTTCCATGATTTCATCATCGTTGGATTCGTTTGTTATAAGGACTTCTGCTTGATGGCCCCCTGGTATTGACGCATTTCCAGCAAGAATATTGTTCTGAGAGTCTAGACTATGAAAATATGAGAGTTGTTTTGGTCTTCTTCAACTTTTCGAAGTTCTAATATTCAAAGCATTACTTCTCCTTACAAAATTCCTGATTACACCTATAAAGAAATCTTCGCAGTTTTCTAGAGAAAATTTCTCATCTGCTAGGTGCACAAGCTTAAAAAACAAGCTTATTACATTTTCGTAAAATTTAAATCCAAACTTTGAATTTGGGACTTTTGAACCGCCAGCCCATGAACATAATGTGTAAAAAATTTGTCCACGAGCATATAACAATGATCGATACCTTTCACCTCAGTATCTCTACATCACGTATAAAACTAAGTTTATCAAAATATTTATTGAATAGTTCTGTTTCATTCAATTTGTCATTGAATTTTTAAGTGTTTTAAGCAATCAATGTGATTTAATGGGGATATACATACTAAAATTATTCTGGCTATGTGTACTCTAACTGTATCGAAAAATAAGTTTGTGACAGTTTTAAATGTCTTGAATGGAATTTTTTCTTTTTCTCTGTCTCCAGACCCTCCTGCCTAGGAACAGAGTGTCATGAATTTTGTAGAAAATAATTTGTCCAGTAACAAATAGCAGTTATCAACTCCATTTCCATTTCCCTTTCTTTCACAAATGAAACTCAATTTTTCAATGTTTCCACATTAGTTGCTTATCGTTAAGTTTTTTCAAACATCTATTGGTTGGATGAATTCCATATCAGATATTAATATTTCATTAGATTTTGCCCTTCATACACAATTTTCCTGTTTTTTACAGATGCGGACTAGAGTAGCTTCTATTGTAGCTAACTCTTCAAGAACTGTCATTTGAAATTTTTGATTTTGTTAGATCTCCTTCAATCTGAGGGCTTGATTGGAAGGGATAGCATCAAGCTTACTATTGTCCAACTGAGTGTTTCCTCAATGAGGTAAATCCACAATAATTGGATTTACATCATAAGGGGCCGAAAGGTCTACAGTGTATATTTCATTATTTGTAGGTGATGTCACTTCATTTTGAACAAGAGAATCCAGAGTGTTATTGCTTGCCTCTTACAAAACAGACAATTATGAAATTTTTGAAACACAAACCAATCTATGATATGTTCATAATAGAAGGTATAGATGAAAAAGACTCCCCAGGCGAACTGCAGCTAAATGATTAAAATTATTATTATTTTCATTTTGGAATACACTGGTGGACACTGGAATTCTTCTTGGCTTATTCTCTTTGAGTTGAATATTTTCAATGAAAGATTCCCCCTGCTCTGTTTCTTCTTGATCAGACATTCTCTCCAATTCTTCCTCAGTAATTGCATAATTTATCAGTTGGTTTATTTTCAGTTTCTTACAAGCTTCTCAGCTTTCAGTTTCGGCCATGATTATTTTCCACCACTTTCCCATACAGAAAGAACAGTGGTTAGTTCCCTTCTGCCTTTTTAAATAGTTTCCACCATTTTAAACATTATTTTCGAGTGTGTTGGTCAATAACACGAATGAAATTTACAAAGCTGCAATGAAGGTAAAGTGAGGTTATAATACAAATCATTTAAGAGTTCTTTAGAGTATCATTAACCGCTATTTTATAAAAAAAAATCAATGTGAGAAAGAATCATTATTCAAGGTATATTTGTAAACTAGAAAGTTTCGTGTGATGTCACTTATGAAGGATTGAATGTTAGAGCACATTTGAAGGGGCTAAAACCAAAATTATCAAAAAAATAATTTTTTTTTAACCAATGTTTTTCTTTAATATTGATCAATTTTGAAGCTCATGAAAATTTTGCATGAATGCAATGTATTTCACAGTAAAATTAATCTGACATCCATACTAATATTATAAATGCGAAAGTAACTCTGTCTGTCTGTCTGTCTGTTACTCTTTCACCTTCACGGCTGAACGGATTTTGATGAAATTTGGTATGGTGATGATAACCTAGAAATGGTCATAGGCTATGAATAATCACGCCATCGTTCTTAGTAGGCAGATAACTAAATTGAGTTAGTGATTTTTAGTCGTTTTTGTTGGGACTTATGCTTCTTCACGTCTAAACGGCTGAACAGATTTTGTTGAAATTTAGTAAGGTTAGATGGTTACCAAAAAACGAATATAAGATCAAACTGATGACGTCATCGTACTTAGGGCTCAGGAAGTACATAGGCCGAAAACTGAATTGAGTTGGTGATTTTTTTATGGTTTTTGCTGGGAGTTTTGCTCTATCATGCCTAAACGGCTGAACGGATTTTCATGGAATTTAGTTAGGTGATAGTAACCTAGAAAAGGATATGGGTTATTAATATTCATGCTATCGTACTTAAGGCGTAGGCAGTAGGCAGAAAACTAATTAAGTTATTGATTTTTAATTGTTTGTTTTAAAAGTTTACCTCATTCGCGCCTTAACGTCTAAATGGACTTTTATAAGACTTGGTTAATATAAAGATAGGATCCTAGGCACGGACACAGGCTACTTTTTACGGCGGGAAAATACCTCGTTCCCGCGGTAATCTAGCGTGATGGTGCCAAGAAGCGCATGACGCCATAGCTACTGAAATGATTTCGATGTTTTTTTTTTAACTGAGTGTTACTAAGACTTCAAGTTAGTATTTGATCACTTTTCTAACTTTGAGGATCGGTAGGCGCCATAATTTAGGGAATTTATGATAAAATTTTGATGCAACTGTCTTTATTTAACAGTTTTACTTGGATCGAAACTAAGCGACATTCCATCACACTACTCAACTCATAGGGTAGAAAGGTACTAAAATTCAGACAGTTGTATCAAAATAATGTACTGAGTATTGTACACATTGAAAATGTATATAGAAAAAGAAAAGTCCGTGATGGTATATCTCTTATGGATAACTAACAATAACTTTTTTTTGTCATTTACTTTTTACGACAAATAATGGCTAATTTTCGAAGCGATTTCAACCAATACAGGATTAATCCTTAACCAATTAAATACCTTGAATACATTGTTCATTTAATATAGATCTATGTCCCTTTACACCGTATGATTCAAGTGAATATTTTCGAATATATTACCGTGCGAAGCCGGGGCGGGTCGCTAGTGTGTAATAAATCTAAAGCTTCGATGCATTGCATTCACAGAAGTCGTCAATGTATTCGTTATAACTAGGTTTCATCAATGAAAATTAATATTTATCCATGTGGAAATATAAGTACGGTTGATTCGTCTACAAAAGACATATATGCGATCGTTTGGTATTATAAATGTAACAAATATTACAAAACAGACTTATACCTGACCGAAAAATAATAAGAAATGAGTGGTTGTATAAAAGTTGTACATTTGTCGTATAGTGGAACATGAGGTCATCAATCGGACAATTATGGGTACATGATAGTGAGTTCTTTAATAGTTTTATCAAATATCGTATAAAAGTTCGCTAAACGTATATGTACCAATTCGGTAAAAGTTCCATAGCTGTTTACCAGACTATACAAAATAATTTAATTTGTCGTATAATTTGTGCCCATTTTGGTTCAGAATGTGTTGTATATGCGGAATGAAAATGTTTTTAGGACTTTCATTCGTTGTAAGAAACCAAAACCTTAAGACATTAAATTGCTAGCTGGGAGCTCATACATCTTGAGTCAATACAACAATAATAATAATCACTTTTAATTCACATAAATTAACATAGAAAATTAAATGACGTCAACCAACTCACAACATGGTTCGAAACAAATTTTCAAAAGTGAAATAATCATATAAATTATATGGCTCTAGTTGAATCAACATTTTTTTATGAATTTCATGAATTCACCAAATTATTCTTTTACCACTAACTGGTAACTTATTATAGAACCTTTTACATAATATGTAGTACGCACTTTTTGTTACAGAAAATCTATGCAACGGATAAATGAAATCTAAAGTTCTCGTATTGAAGGTATCTATGGTCTCCACTTCAATGAAACAACTGTTTATTCTCAAAAATAAATATTGAACCTTTTAAAATGTATAAGCCGTACACAATAAACGAACACATACTTTTGTATTTACGTGTACACGATTCCCCAAACTCCAATCTACTTGTATAATAAATATCGATCGAATTTTACTACTTTTCCCCAGAAAATTATTCCATATCTCAAAATAGACTCAATGTTAGCGTGGTAAATAATCTTCAATGTACCCACAGTATTTTTATCAGATAGAATCTTTATTTTATAACCAATGCTTGCCACATTCAAGCAAGTCTTGTCAACACGAATTTACCAATTCAAAACCTCATCGATATGTACTCCTGCCCAATATAATACAATTTTATTCATCCTTTGAGACATTACAATGATGTATAGGACATGTCAATTGTTCACACATAAGCACATAAGAGTCAATAAGAGCAATCAATTCAATGTAACGAAGTTAACAAAAATTCTCAATGCTATAAAAAATTTTTCATCGAATAAATTGATATCTTTAATTTTAAATTATTTATCTTTTTACAATTTGAATTATGTAGTTGAAAACTTTGTATTCGATACAAGTTCCACTTCCTGATTTTCGAAAGTTACGCTTTTCAGACTATCACTCTGAGCTTGTTCGAGACTAAACAAAATCAAATTAAATTTGGATTCATTGACTTTTCAGTTAGCTGAATTCTTTGTTTTCACGATAATTCCATTCACGTCATTTCCTTCAAGTTAACCAACCATTGGTGTGTTCAACAAAGTTTGTAACTAAGCAGTAACTAATCGCTATTGGAAGGTCATTAATTTACACTAAAAACAAAATTAGATATCACGAATAACTACCCGCTGCTTTTTCTTCGGCAAATACGACCTTTATCCAATCATAAGCTTTCTCCTAACACCATATTTACCAAATTTCAGAAGTGGAAGTTTATGGTTTACTCAGTCGAATGCATCCTTTGAATCTATGAAAAGACCCAATGCCAAATTTTGTTGGAATGGGATTATTCCGAAAAATTATAATTATTGTTTAATTCGTGGGATCGAAATAGGTTGGAAATAAACCTTTCAAATTTTAGATTAATTAAACACCAATATTTCTGAATTTTAAATTCATAACTATTCATGAGGGAATTGTCAGCACATTGGCTGCTTCCGAGAGCTTGAAAAAGCAACAATTAGATTCGAAACGTCACTCAAAGGAATGATATACTACGAGGGCAATTCAGAAACTAACCTCCGGTTTATTGAAAAAAATACACCAAGTTAAGTAAAAATATTTTAATATATACATCTTACAACTACATCTTTGCACTATTTTTCGACATAGTCTCCATAACGATTGAGGCACTTATTGTATCTCTTCACAAGCTTTGAAATTCCTTCTGCATAAAAATCACCCGCTTGTGCCTTGAGCCAGCCTGTGACCGCATCTTTGAGCTCTTCGTCGTCATCAAACCGCTGGGACCCAAGCCATTTCTTCATATGCATGAAGCGGTGATAATCGCTTGGCGCCAGATCTGGGCTGTAAGGTGGATGGTTGAAAACATCCCACTTGAAGGACTCAAGAAGGGCTGTTCTTCTGCGAGCAGAGTGAGGACGGGCGTTATCGTGCAAAAAAACGATACCGGAAGTCAGCATACCACGGCGTTTGTTCTGTATAGCCCGTCGTAATGTTTTTAGTGTTTCACAGTAGCTACTGCAGAGTATCCTTTGGCTGTAAAAAACCGTATAACAGCACGCACTTCACATTTGGCGGGTTTTTCTATTGCAGCACACATTTCAAACTGCCAGAAAAACTAAACTAGCGCAGGTACGATGTTCACTCGACTACGGCTTGATGCCGACCACAGAACATATAATAAAAGAAATGCGAAGTCCTCACTATTCTGTGGAAACAAATTGGCGGCCATTTTGAGTGGCCAACTACTGGTAGCGACATATGCGGCCACATTAGGAACTAATATCTGTCTAATTCTTTCGATATGGAGGTAAAATTCAAATTAATCGAAAATCTTAATAGGTCACGTTTTTATTTTCATCCCTTTCTTCGATGAATTTAATCGGAGAGAAAGATGAAGAATATTTTTCATCTTCCTCTACGATTAAATTCATCGCAAACTTTTGAAAATAAAAACATGACCTATCGAACATTTCAGACATTGCGTCGAAAAGGTTACTTTGTGATGAATATGGGCAACATTTGTAAACATGGTGGTGGAATGAATATTTTAATAAGTATTCAGGACAATATGACCAGTAATATAACAAATTACACTAAATTTGTTGATGAACAAGATTTATGATTTACATAGTATCAATATCAATCGCCAGCGACACTATGGAATGCAAATTCTATGAACCAGAACCAGTGATGACCTAGAATAAAAGAATATGAAGATAATTAATTGCAATTATCCAATGCCAGGTTCTATATTCTACCCTTTTTACCCAAATCATACAAGACATACCTATATTCTTCGCTTGTGGCTTTCATAAAACAACCCACAACTTATAGATATCTCATCGAAGAGCACAAAAAGGATCAAGATCGTTCGTATACATAATCCGAACTTTCAGATGTTTAAATGATACAGATACCAAAATTTGTTGAAGGGAACTGGGTTGAACGAAAGGTTAGAGATTATGTAGTTGTATAACTTTCTACTCGTGAATATGGACGTTGAGATATTTCATGCCTTCTGCTAATGGAATAATTTGGTTAAATTTTTGGGAACTCGGAAGAATAGCCCTCTGAATTATAGGAATAGGTACAAAGGAAAAAATTATATTGAAGTTTCATTAAACATGTTTGATGAAGAAGGATATGATGAATGGGATTAAATAGTGAGTTAGCAATTCTTGTCAGTATAGAATAGACATAATACAGTAAAATTTACCTATTAATTCAAAAGCAATCCGTAAAAGTTGAAAAAATTCACTGATTACCACTTCACCATTTCTAACAAAACCGAATTGTCAAATTGATGCGTCAAAATCAAACGTCAAAACATCCATTCCATTTAGAGTGAGACAACAAACATCATCTTCCATCTCCCTCAATCTTGAGTGGCCACCATAGAGTATTTTGTTTCCAACCTAGCACTAGCAGTTTCACCCCCCTGATGCCGACTGACCTGCTGATCGCATGAATGCACAGATGGCGCGCTACTCCCCCCACTACCCGCACTGTGACCAATCGGAGGTTAGTTTATGAATTGCCCTCGTATATGTGGTGTCTTATTTCCAACCTATTCCGATCCCACGAATTAAACAATATGTATATGTAAAAAAGGAATACGAACAGTACCTAAATTGAAGAAACAAATTTTAATTTTTCCGATAGTTTCCTTGAAAAAAGTTCTTATAATATGAAATAACTTTCACATTTATCTTCATATTCAAAAACACATAATGGCAGCCCCGTCGTGGTGCTCTTCTAAAACTGAGAAAAGGGTTATTTTGATCAAAGATTGTAAACCATCGTTACTCAAGAAGAAGGAAAAAATAATGTCCTTGAAAGTATACGTAAAGTAAGAGTTATCAGTATTATATTTTCTGTACGAATCCAATCAGTTTTTACAGTATCATTCAAGCAACCACTTGCAGATTTTCTACTTCCTACCCATTTGTTTCATTTTTAATTCGAAAATAAGGTTTCATGACTTGTTTCATTTGTTCTCTTCCTTTCTTGATGTGTGCGATGATGAATATTCTGTTCACACAAGAGCGTCAGTTTTTCATACGTGTAAGAATCAGCTTATTTTGTATTTATAATGGCTTCTGACATATGGTCAGCATTGAAATAATCGTAGACTGAGTAAACAGAAAGTGCCATAGCATACATAGGTAAGTACCTATATGGATTTCCTGTATCCTGTGTGATTTCCTTAATTCTTCAAACTGAAGGCTTTTCGCTGGTTGAAAGAAATGTCCCTCCGGCTCTTTTGTGTGAATTGATTTGTAATGGCACTTTTCTGTTTCCTGAACAGCGAACATACATGATTGATTTTCTTATGAAGAGCTTGCTACGTAGCTTGTTATTTTTTCTGATTAAAATACCTCACAAAAAGAAATATCTGCAAGAGGCGAATGATTCCATAGAACTATGCATAGAAAAACTCTTATAGAAAGTACAATATCTTAAAATGCGTTTTTAAAAATAATCTATGTGAATAATATTTTATTCACTGAGAAAATATTCAGTGTTGGTTAGTGAATATTAGCATGTCTTTGGTGAACTTTTCATTGAAAAACGGTACAAGTTATAATAATAATAACCTTTATTTCCTTCGAATGCATACATACGAGGTCTGTCAATTATATTCCCGGAAAAGTGCTCGGACGGTCAGGAATATACATAAATTCTTAAAATTAAGTAATAATCCTTCGCAGTAGTCTCCCTCTAGCTGGATGCACCGGCGCCACCGTTGGATCCACGATTGGAAGCACCCCCTGAAGCCCCCCGAAGATAGGTCCCTTAGCACCCGTGTCGTGACACTTTGCACCTCCTCCACGCCGTCGTATCGGTTGCCCTTGAGGTAGGACTTCAATTGTGGAAAGAGATTAAAGTCGCAGGGGGCCAGGTCCGGGCTGTAGGGAGGTGCGGAAGGGTTGGAATGCCGTTTGGGGTCAAAAAATCGAAGCTCTTTCTGCTCAACTGTGAGCACTTTGGGAACCATTTTCGCGCACAACTTGCGCATACCTAAATCTTCGTGTAGCATCTGTCGAATGGTTTCCTTGTTGATACCCAACTCGTCTTCCAACATTTCGAGGCTTACCCGACGGTCTCCGAGCACACGCACGCGCCGGCGATCGACGTTTTGTGCCGTTCGTGAGATGGAGGAAGCTCCCTCACGTGGATCGTCCTCCAGCGACTCCCTGCCTTCCCTGAACCGCTTAGCCCACTCGTAGACAGCTGTTTTTTTCAGGCTATCATCCTTGTACACGTCGGTTAACTGTTTCATAATTTCCGCCTAACTTACACCACGTTTGACCAAAAATTCGACCACTACTCTTTGCTCAGTTTTTTTATCACACATTTTAGCGACAAAGAGTCCAAACACGCCGATGATCAAAGTACTGTAAAACAGGAACTAAACAACCGATCGAGACGAAACTTGCATAGACTGACGCAGAAATGAATCCTCTTTCGAATAACACCAAAGCGAACGCCGTAGCATAACGAGAGCCAGCAGTGTTGTCACTTTCCGGTAATTAAATTGACAGACCTCGTACATTATGGAAAAAATCAAAACAAAAGGGGAAAAAACTAACATCTAACATATGATTACACAAAATGTCCTTTGCCATATGAAAGGAATTCATCGATGCTATAAACGCTCTCTTTTAACAAGAAGGTTTTCAATTTTTTCTTGAATATAAGCAGTGATCTTGTACACTTGATAGAATCATCGAGTTTTTTTGTAAATATCCAATCCTAAATAAAGGGGTGATCTTCTTTCAATTCTATATCTATAATTTGGGAGTACAAAAATACTTTTAGTTCTTGTTTTATATTGGTGTCGGTCTCCGCACCTCACAAATTTATCTTGATTTTTATGAATAAAAATCGCCAATTCAAGAATTAGTAATGATGGTAATGTGATAATCTCAAGAGATCTAAAATATTGTCTACAAGACGTATTATTGGGAACGCCGATCAAACACCTCACAATCTTTTTCTGACAAAGAAACACATCGCTCGACCAAGAAGATGATCCCCAAAATAAAATTCCGTAAAGAAGAGCCTGGGCATAGTAAATTCAAACTCGCTCTTTCACTAAGCTTAAATGAAATATGTTTCTTGAACGGAGTTACTAAAAGGAATAGCTGTCGACTAGGAAGCATTATTTTCATTTGTTGTAGGTAACATTTTTTTATTTGTTGTTAATGAACTGTTCATTACTGATAAAAAAATATACACTTACGAATGATAGACATTGATTGAATACAAATCAACCACTTAACTTATGATAACTGACACAATACTTATATTGAATTATTTTTCTGCTGTTATAAATGAATACAATTCATTAAGGACTCATAATTTGTTTACTTAGTATTACTTAATTTTTTTTTACTGATGAGTATTCGTTCATTGACGGGATCTGATTCTGTTTCGGGATTCATTAAAACTCAAAATATCTATGGTAAAAAGAAATTTATTTCAAAAATATAAAAAAAACAAAAGATACAAAAATTAAACTCATACATCAATGAAACATAGCTATAAATAGTTTTGTACCTATAGACGACAGAACAATATAAATTTTGGAACATTCTTTTCTAAAATACATCTCTGGATATGCATATTTTCTACTTCGTAAGCGAAATAATGCTCATTCATTCTTAATGCCTTATATTCTGTAAAAACAAACCAAATTTCTGATACATTGTTAACAACAATTGCACTTATTTTTCCAAACAGTGGACACACTTTATATTCTATTAAAATAATATCACCAATACAATATCTATGATTGTTAACAGCAACTTTGTTTAGGAAAAAAATACCTCGTCATAGAAATCTTTAAATTTATTTATTTATTTAGCGTATGGCAACATCACAGGTAATTACATAACAAGAATAATGAACTACTTTTGCTATCTATGTTGATGATTTTTGAAAGAAATCGAAGAAATCGTTCAATGTACAACCTCCTAGCTTTTAATGAATTTCCATCAGCAAGTCCATAAATGAAATGCATGTCAGTCATCTCGGCGTTTGTATAGCGATTCATAATAGTCAAAGATAAAATTCTAATTGCTAATACATCACAAAACGAATTCAAATGAAAACCGTGTTTGATCTGTATTCCTTTACCATCTGAACTTATCAATTTTAAGTCAAAAACTGGCCGTTTTTAGTGATTGGAATGTTGTTAAACAAATTTAAAAATAAATTGTACCTACTTAGTAAACACAGTGCGGTACGCATTTTTATTTGTTATTTATTTGTTCGCACTGTATCTTCGAAACAAAGAGATTTTTCAAAAATCATCAAAGGACAAAACATGCTTAAAATGGCTCCCCACAATAACATTGAAACCCAAAACAATAAAATATACTTTCGAGGGAAAAATAAGGAAGGAAAAAAAAACGATGAAGACAATATGAAGAAACTTTAACGTTGAAAGCTAATTTGATGAAACCCAAAACAAAGAAAAAATAACATAAGAAGTAAAAAGGACGAAGTCGAAAAACAAAGAAATACAATACGAAGAAAAGTTCCTTTGTTTTAAATTCCTTCGTTTCATCTTTCTTCGTTTTGGGATCCTTCGTTATGGGTCCTCGGAGGGGGGGCTCAGCTTTTTCAGCTCGCGCGGCGCGAGCTGAAAAAGCTGAGCCCCCCCTCCGAGGACCCATAACGAAGAAGGACGAAATTATTTAGAATTAAAATGTGTGGGTAGTGCTTAATGATTAAAACGCATTGTTTTACATATTTTTTATTTAGTATGTCACATTATGAGCAATTGATTTAATAAAAGTCAAAATCTCATCTTTATTATACAAACGCATTGCTGTAGCAATGCGTTCATCTAGTTTCCTGTACTTTTTTTTTCTTGGCTCGGGTGATTCAGCAGCTTCTATTTGGGCCATTTTTAACTCTTGAAGGCTCTGTTCTTTTATTATTGAGTTAATAAATTTAAAAATACTGGGATGGGACTGACCAATAAATGTTTTTAATGTGTTGTGCCACCCTTCTACGGCATTATTCGTTCTTGGTAAACCTAGAAAAAGCATTCCTTAATTAATTATATAAAAATAACAGATGAACCCTTAGTTTACCTTCCACAACGAGAGCGTGAATATTCCACAAGTCGGGAGGAAACAAAGCAGGCCTTATATTGCCTGCTCGGTCTTTACGACCCATATAAGTATTTTCAAAATATTGAATGAATGTTTGAAGGGCTGTGTTGTTCTCCCTATCTTCATTTTCTGTAAAAACATCTAATGAAAGCACTTCTTCAAATGCCCGCTGGACATCCTCCAGGGGAACAAAAGGAATTGCCAAAAACATTCTCATTGACAAGGCAAAATCGTTGTCTTCAATGTAAAGGGACTGAAGGCCAACCTGCTGAATATTCCGCCACAGACTTTGGCAAAAATGATAATAGCACCCATTAATCGCAGCAGTTGGAAATACTTTATGCAGTGCTTTAATAACTGCTTGCTCAAAGTCTATGGTAATGTGGGTGGGTTCTAATGGCTGCAAACGACATAATTCTCTAAAAATTTCTTCATAAGTTGCTGTACTTTTGTCGCACGCCAAAACGTAAATAAGAGGAATAACCCAGCCATTTTTTCAACCTAAAACAATTTGCAGATTTAAAATAGCACGAAATTTAAAAAAAGAAGAATGTTCAATTATAAGTCAAAATATATTTTTTGAAAATTACGATTATTCACTAGCATTTTAAAAATAAAAATGACAAAAACATACATACATATTATGGGATTTTACAGGTAATATCTACTTGATTTTTGTGTAAAAATTATCTACTATAATATATAAAAAATAACTTGTTTTCATTTAAATTAATATACTTGTACTTACCATGAATAGTGTACACCTGTTTGAATAGTGGAGGACTGACATCAAACGTTCCATCCATAAAAATTGAGCTGCAATCGGAGAGAAACTCCAAATTTCGCTCAGTGCCAAAAATAATGATTCTTTTAGTATCACTTTCATTGTCGTAGAGAAGGAAATTGTCTCCTTTAGTAGTTTTTTTAAACCTGTCTTCCAAAATGAGTTCACTTAGTGAGTTGGGGTTTTTGGGTTGACCTACGCCTTTTCTAATTCGACTCACAATTTTAGACATGGCCTTAGCATTTGGCATTGTAGCTGCAGTTGCAGCTGTCAAATTACCCACTTTTTCTGCAACTATATTTCTTGCACTATCATGGCTTACCAGTGCTGCATCTTTTATAGCGTTAATGGTGGTCCTTTTTTCCAATTCGCGCCCGTCTGGAGCATGAGAATGTGATCCTCTCTCTTCTATTCCTTCTTTTCCCACGTTCAAAGATTTGATCAGACGTGCTCGGCAATTGACATCACTTCGACGACTAAAATCATATTGCGTAGAGAAAAAAATCAACTACACGTCTAATTTATTTAACAAATATCTTACCAACAGAAGTAGTACTCATTTGTATTGTAACTTTGCTCATAGCGATATGAAAAACCCTTATAAAAAATAATGTTTTTCATTCTTTTATTGCTAGGTGTCATTGAAACTTGGTCTTCCATTTTGATCACTTTATTCACAAAATCACAATGTTAACTGTTCAATAAACTTTATATTTCGAGATAATGGTACCATCTGATTTGAATTTGCTTATCAGTCCTCTCGTACGCCGGTCGATACATAATAACATATATTCCTTCGTTTTGGGTTTTCTTCGTTTTAGCATTCTTTTATAGATTTTTCAACGTTTTATCCCGTTTTTTTTTTGTTCTCAGCGTTTCAGCGTATTCAACGTTTTTGAACTTGACATTTTTTCCTTCGTTTTGTCTTTCGTTACTTTTTTTTTCTATATATATATTCCTACTTTTAAGTTTCAACGTTTTATTTTCTATGTTTTTTTTATTTTAATATGTCTTTCAACGTTTTTTTTTCTTCTTTTGTAATGGATACCGCTTAAAATAGTCCAAGGAACAACCCCCTGAATTTTTGCCGCATGTTTAGGAAACACCCTGTATAGACATATAATAATAATAATAATAATTTATTGCCATCAAATTTACATGGTTCGTCATAAATCATTTATAGAGAAAAACTCAAAAATTCTTCTACTGAATAAAATGCATTATTTACTAAAATATCATGAATTCTCTTTTTAAAAACACGTTCAGGTAGTTCTTTCACGTCTGCAGGTAATGTATTGAACATTTTGATGCCCCAGTAGTGCGAGAAATTTTGCGTATTTTTCTTCCTGTGCAATGGTGTAATAAAATCATTCTTATGTCTGGTGTTGAACATGTGATGAGTCCCATTTCTTGGTATGGTGGATCTGTTGTGGTGCACGTATATGAGACACTCCTTTATATACAGAGATGGAAAGGTAAGTATTCTACTATTTGTGAAATACGGTTTACAAGATTCTCGGTGTCTTATTCCAAATATGATTCGGAGAGCTTTTTTCTGTAGAAGAAAAATTCTCGCAGCATCAGACGCATTTCCCCACAGAAGTATACCATACAAAAGTAAACTTTGAAAGTTCGCGAAATATGCAGTTCTGCTGATTTCGAGAGTACCACATTTTTTCAATCTCCTTAGCAGATATAGCACTCTGGACAGTTTATCGCAAGTGTAATCAATATGGGCGGACCAACTCAATCTATTATCCAGGATTACACCCAAAAATCTGGCGTTCGATGGGTTCCCTCTACTTCCAAACTCTAACTACACTGTTTTCTCTTTATTCAATTTGAGCCCATTTAAAGAGAACCATTTTTTCACTTCAATCAGGGCTTGCTTTAACCTGACCGTAAAATCTTTTCCATCCTTCGATTTTATTATTATGGATGCGTCATCGCAGTACAAGCATAGACAGTCACAATTTTCGACAATTATATCATTCAAATATACCAAGAACAATACAGGTCCCAGTATCGATCCCTGGGGTACTCCATAACCTAATTCTTTTTCTTCTGACATAACGTTATTCCAGTGCACTTTCTGAAATCTTTTTTTCAAGTACGATTCCAACAGTTTAAGGATGCTTCCTCTGAAACCACAGGCGTTCAGTTTCTTAAGCAGGGTCGCATGTGAGACTGCATCGAAAGCCTTACTTAAGTCAAAATTTAGCATTTTTACAAAGTCTCCTTCATCCATAGCTTCTATCACATCATTCAATAATTCCATTAGCGCAGTTGTTGTACTCCGACCTTTTCTGTATCCATGCTGGTTTTTGTTCAAAATATTTTTTTTCTCCATCCATTTCAACATTCTGTTTTTTATAACAGTCTCAAATATTTTCGATATACAGGGAAGAATTGCGATTGGTCGATAATTATTATAGTCGTTTTTGTCCCCTTTTCCCTTGTATATTGGAATAACTTTTGCGATTTTGAGTTCGTCTGGAAAATAGCCTTCTCGGAAACATTTGTTTATTATTATTGAAATAGGATTGGCAATTTCTTCACTAATGTTTTTCAGAATATCTACAGTGATGTTATAAATATCAACTGTTGATTTAGGTTTGAAAGATGTTATTATTCTCTTTACTTCATTTTCAGTGCACTCAAAGAAAAAGCAAGATTTTTCATCATTCAAATGTTTATATTGTGGTATCTTACTAGATTCATAACTTGTTTTTCCTAACTCTTCACAGATTTTCTGGCCGACACTTGCAAAATGGTTGTTCAGTGAATCAGCATGAAGTTTTGTGCTTCCATTTTCCTTAGTTGTTTTCGGGTTGTTGCTTCTTATAATTTCCCATAGAGCTTTCTGTTTATTTTTCGCTTTATTCAAGTATTCTTCATTTTTTTCTTTTACTGTTTTTTCTATTTCGAAACAATACTGTTTCTTATACGATTTATAAGCCCTAAATGATGAGTCGTCTCCTTTCACTTTTGATACTGTGTATAGTGCCTCAAGGGTATTTTTCATTTCAATGATTTTTGGTGTTTTCCATAACATTTTTCTATTGAAAGAGTTTTTAACTTTCTTCTCTTTTACTGGCATTCTCTGATCTAGAATCTTTATGATATAATCATGAAAAACTGAGAAAGCTTCCTCAGCATTTTTTTGGTGTAACAATTTATCCCAAGAAATATCAGATATGTCCTTCTTTAATAGGTTAGTACCTTCCTCTGTTATATCCCTTCTTTTTATAATTCTTTCATTATTTTCAGGTTCATTATCCGAAGCAGAAAAGGTTAGTACCTGTGCTAGATGATCAGACATGTGAAGTTCTAGTGTTTTATTCTCATGATAAACTGTGTTGACAAATATATTGTCTATGCATGTTTCAGTTTTGTTACTTTTTCTTGATGCCTCATAAAACCATCTATTGAAACCGAAGGTCTTGAATAAATTTATGATTGTTTTTGTTTCCCTACTATTAATGTTGAAATTGATGTTAAAATCTCCCGATATGAATATTTTCTTTTCTCCATAATTTTCTGTAACGTACCGTAAAACATTGGATAAAACATCCACAAATATGTCCACTGAGCCCAAAGGTGATCTGTATAGTCCGACTACAACCGTATTGATATTGCTCAAGAAAATACCTGTAAATTCAGCTTCTCTTTCAATAGCTAGCTCTTTTACTCTTTCCAACGAAATTGCCCTCCAATTTTCTCTCACTGCTATTGATATGCCTCCATGTTTATTTTTACCTCTACAATAATTTGATACTATGTTGTAATTATCTAAATGAATATACTGTAACTGTTCTTCATGTAGCCAAGTTTCTGCTAAGCAAATTATATCTACTGCATGCTCTGTTAACTCCGATAGCTCAGTTAATGTTTAATAATTTATTGAGAAATGGACTGTATTTCTTGCGGTGTGAAGCTGGAGCGAAAAGCGAAACAAACAATTGAAATATGAAAATAAATTGCGGTCAACAATGATGACTTACCAGAAAAGCGTCCAGACGATCTTCACAGCGTCCTTTCTCGAACTTCGAGGGCCTCACACAGTTCTTTGTGGCAGGGCAGGATATCAGTCCCAGCTCCCACGTTCAAAATGCGGTGTTGAAAACACAATCCAAAAGCGAATGCGAGAATTTTCCAAAATGCGTGATAAGCGGTTGTTGTCAAAAGCGTGATTGTCACCAAAACTATGAAAATAGCGATATTTTGCGGAAATAGTTTATTTCTAGCTGCTCAAAAGCGTAATATATCGATCAATTTCTGAATCGAAATCAATCAGCGGAATGAATGTCCATATGGTTTTCCATTCGGAGGTGCGAAGTCACCAGTGTTGACTTAGTTTACGCGTAAGTCTATGACATTAAGCTATCGCTTCAGCTTCACAATTATTCGAAGAATATTGATGTTCTACACCGACTCAACATGCTCATACACCTGCAAATTTAACTGTTGGATTTCATTTTGTACAGATTGTATATTATAGTTTAATATGGAGAACATTTTGTTATTATGAAAATTAGAATTGATTTGCTGCTGTTTTTGTGCGATTAAAGAATCGAAAAGGCCGCACGATTATGTTTTCAGGCCAAATCTCGGGATCGTTAATTTTACTAATCATGGAATAAGCACATCCTAGCTTGAACGATTTATTTAAATTTGTGTTAGACTCATGTTTTTGTAATTCCTCCACTTCAAATTTTTCGCTTGGAAATAAGGATTCTAAATATTCGATAACTTTTGTAGGATTGGAGTCATTTGAGGCTCTACCAATATAAAACCATGCTCTTCTACAAGCGCCCCTAAAACTACTATCGTTACCTATCTTCGCTTTCCCTATTGTGATACCATTCCCTCTTTTTGCTGCTAACGGTCGTTGACTTTCATTACCATTTTGGGTCTTCTCATCTCTCCTCATCTCCGCCACTGGTTTCAGCCATGACTGAGTGACTTGAGCAGGGCCGTAGCTAAAGATGAATTTAAGGTAGGGCAATGGATGTAACGGATAGGGCAGAAGTAAAAAAATTTTACTCGATGTGATCTGATGAATTCATTCTCATCGTACCTACTTTTGAGTGTCATAGGTAAATGAATATCAAAATATTTATTTTTTCAGGTTTATTTTTTCTTTTAATCTATTGTGATTAGGTTATGTTACAATGATTAGAAAAATCTTGCTCAAAACAGCTGAATCCTTCGATTTGCCATGTTATTAAATATTCGAAGAACTTCATTCAAATCAACTGACTTAGTTCTTTTTTTTTTCAAAGGCCAGAAATACCATGCCTGCCATTCTTTCATGGCTCATTGACAGCCTCTGAGGTCTATTGATTGCAGTCAACGTTGAAAATGTAGATTCACAAACAGCAGTGCTACATCCTATGGTCGCGACTGATGCAAACAGTTCATAGGTATCTTTGAAAGCCTCTCGCTGTCTGTATAAAACTTTCAATATCTCTTCTGATTTATCCTCGCGACGACTCAAATAAGCTTTAACCACTGTAGCCTCTTCCTTTGATGGAATTGTTATGCCTGAAAAATTAATTTTAATTTTAAATTGAATATGAATAAAGAGGCAAGCATAATATTTTGAAAGCCGCGACTTAATTTTGTTCAATTTCCTTACACTCACCTAAATTTTTCAAAGGTACCATTTTGTTCACATCCAACTCATCGAGACTCGCTACAGAATTTAATAGATCATCGTTGTCCGAAAACCTTCTCTGTAATTCAGCAACTAATATGTCCAACGTTTCGAAATACTCAGATTTAAATGGCTGATCGTCTTGATCAAACATCAAGTAGTCGTCCATCCGATTAGTCTTTCTGACTTGCCTCCTTTGGGTTTGGGACCTATTTTCGGAACCAATGCTTGTCATAGACTTCGCTTCTTCCAAAATTTGATGGTACATGTTATCTGTTCTCAATTTTTTTATTTAATTTTGGACGCAATTTATGATTGTTAGGGCGTCTTTCAATCCTGTGCTTCGGGCTTGTAAAGCTGCATCTGCAGGATGAAGCATGGATAAGACTTTTTTGGCCACAACCATAGCCATTCGGAATTCCAAGTCAAGCATTATTTTTTTAATGCCAACAGACTTGGCGACGTCATCACCATTGAATCTATCATTTTTTATTTCATCTAAAGTTTTCAGAATTTCTGAATAATTATCATTAACAACTCTTGTAACCGCTAAGTGTCCTGACCAACGCTGTTCTAGTAATCTGCCAATTCTTTTACCACCATACATTGCAGCTATTTTTCCATGATGAAAGAACTCATGTAACATGATGCATTGATCAAAAAATAAACGTATGAAAGTCATTTCAGATATAGTCCTGATAACTATCAAATGTAAGCGTTGGTTATAGCAGTGCACATATGGAACTTTTCGGCCCAATTTATTCTCTATTCTGGTCGCAACTCCTGAAACTTTTCCGCTCATAACACTTGCTCCATCATAGCATTGGCTTAGCATACGGGAGAGATCAATGTCATTTTTCGTAAGAGTGTTTAAAGTTAATTCCGTAAATGTTGCAGCATCGAGATGTTCAGTTGTTGTTACTGTCAGTAATGATTCATTGACGATTCCATCCTTAACGTAACGTATCGCTATAGCAATATTTTCACGATTATTTTTATCCCTCGTTCCATCTTCCATTAGGGTAAACCAATTCACGTCAGATTCCTTGACATCTTTGACAATGGAATTCTGCACTACTTGAACCATTGCTTGAATTATTTGGTTTTGAATTTCCGGTGAACGATATGTTGCATTTTGTGGTATGTGACTCAAAGCCTCATTCAAGTTCACATCTTTCATGCACGTGTATTCAAATAAATTCTGAAATAATCCTTGTTCTTTTTTTTCCTCCAAAACATAATTTCCACGTAAAGCTAACTCGTTCACCACTAGAAATTGTATAACTTCAACAACTGATTTAATGTAATACCGGTTTTTCTCTAAAACGTCGTGATGTATTAAAGTTTTGATACTACTACCGGTAGATATTCTGAGCAATATGTCTTGCCACATCGACATAGCTTGCGTATGAGAAACTGATTTTTCATGATTTGGAAAACCAGTTCTAGTATCGGTGGCATTTTTCCAGTTTCTGAATCCTGTGGAAGTGTACGAAGTTTGTTTTTTTCCATGAGGTAAAAATTGTTGGCAAGGATAGCAAAAAGCAGCATCTCTCTCGATCGAATACTGCAACCATTTATATCGCTTAAACCAATCCGCTACAAAGGCCCTATTATTTTCTTTGGGATATATTTCTAAAATAATTTGTTTTATCGGTTCTCCGATTTGCGCAATATCTGAAGGAATACCAGAGCTAATTCTACTGACCTTTTTTGCCAAATCAGTTTCCGTAGAACTAGGAGTTGTTTTTGAGCAATGGGGTTCATCTGGTTCATTGTGATGAATTCCCTCTTCAACTTTTCGTCTTTTGGAGAAGAAAGCCCGTATATCCATCGCGAAATGAGTCAATCAACACTTCACATCAATAAACAAACAATTATGTCTAAACTCAATATTTCTTATTTTTGGTTATATGGGGATTCCCCTACCGGGCTTAGATTGCACTACAGCTCCCATACATACCTATTTCAAACGCCATCTATGTGCAAAATGAAGAATTAATATATGAGGTGCTTCTGAAAATGCAGCGTGTTGTCTATACACAATCACAACGGCGTACTCTATTGAAGTAGTTCGCAATCTCTAACGTGAATTAATGGAATTGCTTTGCAAGTTATAATTTTATTTCTCACGTCACATTATGAAAAGACATTTTCCTTAGAATATTATTTGAATTATTACTATTTTTTAAGGTAGGGCATTGGAAATTAAAGGTAGGGCATTGCCCCACTTTGCCCCCCCCTAGCTACGGCCCCGGACTTGAGTAGTTCCAGCGGTTGATGTGGACTTGAATCTACTACGAGCTCCATTTGCGTTCCTGCTGTCACTTATGTCGACGTCAATGACGTCATCTGATTTTTGCGCGTTATCTTTTGTTTCTGTTTTGTTTATATTACCCTCTCTTTTTGAGATTATTGGTTTATAAATCGTTTCATTTTTATCTTTAAGGATATTAATCAACAATTCCTGTTCTCCTGTTCTCTTTTCCATTTGATGTTGTAGTTTTTCCAACAATTCAATTGACCTCAACAGGTTCAATTTCTCCATCTGATTTTTTTGACATTGTTTATTTGTGCATTCACTCTCTGCCTCCAGTTCTTCACATACCTCCGACTTTTCTGAATCAAGTGCTGCATTTAAAGCGCTATTTGTTTTTACGCAGTTTGGTAGCTTTTTATTGACTATATACTCAATAAGTTCATTCTTTTTCCACTTATTCAGCTCGCTCGCTAATTGTGCTTTCGACATCGTCGCCATCTTGAATATAATACAACTTTAATGTAATCAGTAACGTTACATTCATCACAAAATTCAAGAAAATTTGAAAAAGATTTATATATTAATTTTTCAATTCAAATTATTCACATAAATAAATTTTAAAGAATATATATTCAAAAACTCAGAGCATGTTCATAAATAAAAATCAATAACTTTGAAAAATATATATTTTGGAAATATCAAAATAAAATAAGTCTTTCATCTTATCACTGACTCTTATCACAAATAACATTTGAAAAAAAACTCAAACTATGTACAAAAACAAGAGTAATCAAAAGTAATAAATATTAAAATAAAAATATTTACAAAAATAAAAAATATCAAAATATAACTATGTACAAAAAAAGACTAAAATAAAACTTTGTAATAAAATATTAAAATAAAATAAGTCTTTCATCTTATCACAAATTGCCAAACACATTTGAAAAAAACTTGAACTATGTACAAAAATGAAAAATATCAAACTAAAACGACTAAAATGAAACTTTGTAATAACATATTGAAATAAAATGTAAGTCTTTCATTTCATCACAAATTTCAAAAAAATTTTGACAAAAAAGCTCAAACTATGTACAGAAATAAAAAATATTAAAATAAAACTGTGTTCAAGAATAAAAAATATCAAAATATAACTATGTACAAAAAAAGGCTTAAACAAAACTTCGTAATAAAATATTAAAATAAAATAAGTCTTTCATCCTATCACAAATTGCAAAACAAATTTGAAAAAAACTTGAAATATGTACAAAAATGAAAAATATCAAAATAAAACGACTAAAATGAAACTTTGTAATAAAATATTAAAATAAAATGTAAGTCTTTCATCTCATCACAAATTTCAAAACACATTTGAAAAAAAAACTTAAACTATGTACAAACATAAAAATATTAAAATAAAACTCTGTACAAAAAAAAGACTAAAATAAAACTTTTGCCAGATCATCTATTGCTGTTTTCTACAGCCGTTGTAAGGCGCTCCAACAATCCCAAAAATGTATCTTGCCGTGCCATTTTTTCTCGGTGACGCCTTTCGACAGAACTATCACCTCTCTTCCTTTTTCTTGAAAACGAGGAAGAGAAGTTTTGTTGTGTATTGAAACTATCCTCATTCATAGAATCATCTGAAATTATAGAAAATATAGGTTAATATTTTGAGATTATTTATACATTTTGTCGAATCAAGAACTAATTAAAGCAATGTATGAACAACTAATTACTCCATGGGAGTATAGAAAAGTAGCTACATATATGATAATTCTCAAGTTAAGAAAGGATTATAAACTTGCCACCAATGTTCCTTCTGCCTCCGATACTCTCACAACAAGTCCCCTGGCACTTGAACATGTTGCGACAGGTTTAATTTCTGGCTTGTTGAACAGAATTTGATTCATAGAATCATAAAATTTCCAGAATTTGTAATTGTTGCCTGACTGCTCATTATGCCTTTTGATATTCTTATACATATTTTTTAAACCTTTCCGTTTGGTATCGCATTGTTGCGATGCATAATGTAGCCCAAATTTGTTTGTTAGGTCTTTGGCTAGTTTGTCCAGAACAAATTTTTTAATTCCTGAGGCGAATTCTCTGTCATATTTCTGGTAACTATTGATGAGCTCCATAGTGCTCATATCAGTCCATATTTTTGTATTTTCTGAAATATATTTTATTTCTTAGTGAAGAAATGATACTGTGGTAATCCCAATGGGTACTTATTAGGGGACACTCAATATCTCAATAAAGTAACGTATAAGTTAACACTGTTTATTTATATGCACCAAATAATAGTTAATAATACGAATTGTTTACATCAAACGTATACAATCCGCTACCGATCTAATTCTACACGTAACTGCCTAATGAATCAACATCCAGCGCACGACTCCGATCGTCTCAGCATTAGTCATCAGTAGAAGCTAGTTTCCACATTCCCTCCATCTTTTTCAATTTTAGTGGTGAAACTAGGGGTTGTCGTTCATCTTTCTGCTCCTCGGAATCACCAGCCTGATCACGTCCATTTACGTTGTTCTCATTTCCAATCAGCTCATCTGAAACAGAATCAAGTACCTCCGCCATTGGAAGGCATTTTTTCACTTGTGAAATATGACGCCTAAATGTTTTGCCTTTTCCAAATAGAAGTAATTCATTACCCTTTCTGTCCAGAACTTCGTATTGTTCCTGACCAAATCGACTTACAAGTTTATTAGGTATAATCATATTTTGCACCAACACAGTATCTCCTTTTTTGAACTCTGTTTCTGCCGCTTTCCTGGATGCATCTTCTCTCTCTTTTCCTTTATGTTTATTCAGCAAATCCGCATCTCTTGTTTCTTCGTCGTTCTCTTCACCCACAAAGTCATTGATTGAGGGGATTTTGTCCCTAATATTTCTTCCAAACATTAACTCCGATGGCGATTTTCCTGTAGTACCGTGAGGGGTAACATTATGCATCAAAATAAATTTTTGCAATTCGGACTTGAGGTCTATGTTGTTTGCATAAGAAATTTGTAGCCTCTTCAATATAGACTTGTTCATGTTCTCTACTTCGCCATTTGCCTGTGGCCAGTATGGAGTCGTTTTGACCAATTTTATATTGTTTGCTTCACAAAAATCGTTAAACTCATTGCTGCTGAATTGTGGTCCATTATCGGCTCTTATACTTTTGGGATAGCCCAACCGACAAAATAATTCCGTAAGGCATTGGATTATAATGTTGGCCGTTGTTGATTTGAGAAATACTATTTCTTGATATCTCGAATAATAATCAATCACCACAAGCAGCATATCCTTATTAGGTAATGGCCCCATTAAGTTTAATGCTAAACACTGCCACGGGCCTTCCGGAAACTTGTGTCTCCACATAGGAGGGGGTTTATTAGGCTGTGATACAAGTAAGCAATCTTGGCAAGATTTCACGTATTTCTCGGTCTCTTTGTCGATTGCTGGCCACCATACTTTTGCTCTCAGACGTCTTTTCCTTAGTGTTTCTCCGGGGTGACCTTCGTGAGCCAATTCGAGAATCTGATTTCTAAGATTATTCGGGATAACTATTTTATTTCCTCGAAGTACGACAGGCCCGATATTCGACAATTCGAGATTGAACGGAAAATACCTATTTTTGTTATTTGATGACCATTCGTTATCTTGTATTATTTAAACTAATTCGCTTATCTCACTATCTGCTTTGCTTTCCGCTATTACTTGTGAAATGCGTATTGCATTGGGCGTACATCGTTCTACGATTGAAAATACATGGTGCTCGTTTTCCTTATCAAATGTTGTTACCTCTGAAAGTCGGCAGAGTCTGGAAACTGCATCAGCTATGTTCTGTTTTCGTGGTTGGTAAATTACTTTAAATTTGAAGGATTGTAGTCTCAGCACCCATTTCTCTATTCGAGCAGGTGGTTTTGAGGAGGGTTTAAAGATAGCCTCTAGTGGTTTATGATCAGTCACTAGTTCAAATTCCAGCCCTGCTAAATAGAAGTAAAATCATTCACATGACCATACCAAAGCCAAGCTTTCCTTTTCCATCTGCGAGTATCTACGTTCCACATCTGATAAACTCTTACTTGCAAATGATATAACTCTCGGATTTTGGTTATCTTCGAATTGTATTAGAACTGCCCCCAGGGCTACAGGACTAGCATCTGCCACCACACGTGTTCTACGTTTTGGGTCGAAGTAAGCAAGCGTAGGGAGTCTTGCTAGCATGGTTTTGATTTGTTCGAAACATTTCTGTTGTTTTTCCTGCCATTCGAACTTTGCATCTGATTTTGTCAATTGCCATAGTGGTTCCGTGACCGTTCCTAAATCTGGTAAAAATTTTCCCAAGTATGTGGCTAATCCTAAAAAGCTTCTTATTTCTTCTTTGGAGTTTGGTGGCCGAAATTCTAATACGGTTTTCACTTTCACAAGATTCGCGTCAATTCCATTTCTCGATAATTTGTGACCTAGGAATTCTATTTCTTCTGCTTTCTGAACAGTTTTTTCCTTGTTGAGTAGGATGTTATTTTTTTCGAAGATTTGCAGGACGGATTGTAAACTGCGGTCGTGTTCTTCTTCATTGCATCCAAACACTATGATATCATCGAGGTAATTGAAACAATTTTCACAAGATGAGAGAAACCTTTCAAACACTCTCTGGAATATTTCAGGGGCCGAATTCACTCCGAACATCAATCGTTTATATCGAAACATCCCTTTGTGAGTAATGAACGTTGTTATTGGTCGACTTTCCTCATCTAGCTCCAGCTGATGATAGGCATTCTCCAAATCCAGTCTTGAAAAATACTTTGCGTTTCGAAGTTTTGTCATGAATGACTCAAATGTCGGAAGAGGGTAATTTTCCCTCAAGATCGCCTCGTTCGCGCGACGCATGTCGACACAAATTCTGATATCTCTATTCGGCTTGAAAATAACAACGATGGGAGATATCCAGGAGCTAGGACCATCTACTCTCTCTATTATATCTCTGTCTAATGCTTCTTCCAATTTAGCTTCTACAAGAGTTTCTACTGATACAGGTATTCTTCTAACTGGTTGCTGTACTAGGGTAACGGTTTCGTCGATTGTTAATTTAATAGTTGTATCCTTCATTTTAGGAAATGGTTTTTTCTTATTATCTATATGGTTTATATTGAGACCAAGGTTGAGAACCCCTAATTGTATTGCTGTATCTTTTCCCAACAACGAAATATCACATTGCTTCACAACAAAGAACTCAGCTATAATTTCTTTAGCATTTGGCAGATTTAGTGTTGATTGAAATTTTTTTTCAATTTCAAGGGGTTTACCCGATCCATAGGGTCTCAATACATCGTGAGCACCGTCAGAAATATTGAAAATTGAATTACTACGTGAGATGTGCTCCCAGTCTTTTCCTGATATTATATTCACTTTTGATCCAGAGTCAATTAATATTTTTATTTTGATACCACCTATAAAACATTCGATAGTGTCGTCATTAAAATCTTCCTTGTATCTAGTTTGGTCTGAATGTATTTCGAAGCAGTCGAAATGATTAAGCTCAGTTGGAAAATTTGAATGTTCCCTTTTTTCACTTTCGATATGGTTCACATGCTTGAATCGCTTGTTTCTAGCATTGGAACTGTTATTGAATGAAGAATTTCTCTTGTTATGGGTTCTAGACTCACAGAAAGTCGCAAAATGACCTCGATACCCACATTTAAAACAAGTTCCTGCTCTTCCTGGGCATTTCCAGTCATTACTCAAATGATCTTTCTTGCCACACCTAGAACACGGATATCCTTTTTGTTGTGGGGTGATCTTATTAATTCCTGAATGTCCTGCAATTTCCATCGACGTATTCATGACACTAGATTGGTCGCGAATCTGTTCATGTATGAGGCATAATTCAATAACTTCCTCAAGTGTTCTTTCTCTTTCCATTATTTTCTTTTTCAGTTCCAAGGGAGCCCAAGTATCTATAATTTCATCTTTGATATTGATTTCTGGGGACTCCTGGGAGCTATTGCCAAATGAGCATTTAGATGATTGATTCCGAATTTTCAATAAAAATTTGTTGAAATTATCGCCATTCTCTGCTTTAAGATTTCGGAAAATGTGTCTCTCAAATGTCGAGTTTTGAGTTGGTGAGAAATGTTGCGTTAATTTATCAACAAGTATTTGAAAAACATCATTTCCTTCCCCTTGATCAACAATTGCCTGCGGAATATTGTTAGCAACTTCTTGCAATTGAACTCCTCCCAAATGAAGAAGTTTGTTCCTCATTTTCGAGGGATCTTGAATTTCTTCGGTTGCTAAGTAGAGTCTGAGAGACCGCAGCCATTTCTCCCATTCGGCTCTTAACAACGGTTTTTCTATATTATCACATAGAAATGGTTTAATCCCACTTTCTGACATTTTCTGTAAGTAAGAAAAAAACAGAATAGAATTGAACCTGAACAGTATTACCCAATTTCATTTACGAGGAAACAGGGGGCAGAGAGACGTATGTCCGTGCCTTCATAAAACGTCAATTCTTTTAGACATAAGGAGACTTGGAATTCTGTTTAATTCAGAAGTTTCAATGTATTTATATTTTTTTAATTTTTTTTTATATAGGTTCTCTGCCCTTTTTGATTTATGTGTCATTATTTGTTTCATTTTATAGGTTCTCTGCCCTTTTTGCATTATTTTTCATTGTTCGTTTCATTTTATAGGTTCTCTGCCCTTTTTATTTATAAGTGTTTATTTGTTTCATTTTATAGGTTCTCTGCCCTCTTTTTCCTTTTCGTTTTATAGGTTCTCTGCCCTTTTTAAGTAGACATTTGTATGACATAGTATTATTTCTTTCGGACTTACCCTGGTTCGAAATCCTCGTCGCCAATGTGGTAATCCCAATGGGTACTTATTAGGGGACACTCAATATCTCAATAAAGTAACGTATAAGTTAACACTGTTTATTTATATGCACCAAATAATAGTTAATAATACTAATTGTTTACATCGAACGTATACAATCCGCTACCGATCTAATTCTAGACGTAACTGCCTAATGAATCAACATCCAGCGCACGACTCCGATCGTCTCAGCATTAAACGGCGTTCCCCCTGTGGAAACTAGCTTCTACTGATGACTAATGCGGCGTTTCCACGAGGCGTTATTCACGACAGTGAACCACGCTTTCGTGAAATACACTTCTGTGTGAACGCATAGTTTTTAAACTTGCTTTCGTGAGGAATGCGTTCACACAGAAGTGTATTTCACGAAAGCGTGGTTCACTGTCGTGAATAACGCCTCGTGGGAACGCCGCATTAGTCATCAGTAGAAGCTAGTTTCCACAGATGCCATGTTTTTGAAATCAAGCTACCTGAAATGTCAGCCATCGTGGAAGAGTTTTGATTCGAATCAACTGAAAAAATGTATTAAATTCAATTAAATAACAATAATCATCATTTGGGAGTTTAGTTCGAAAATCTCTTATCCATGAAGGAAAAATTCTCATCAAATGTTCGTCTTGAGATATCTGAAACGAAAATTGTAGCAATCCATACTAATATTATAGATGCGAAAGTAACTCTGTCTGTCTGTCTGTCTATCTGTCTGTCTGTCTGTTACTCTTTCACGCCTAAACGGCTGAACGGATTTTGATGAAATTTGGTATGGTGATAGATGATAACCTAGAAATGGTCATAGGCTATAAATAATCACGCCATCGTTCTTAGGGGGTAGGCAGAAGGCAGATAACTAAATTGAGTTAGTGATTTTTAGTAGTTTTTGTTGGGACTCTTGCTCTTTCACGTCTAAACGGCTGAACAGATTTTGATGAAATTTGGTATGGTGATAGATGATAATCTAGAAATGGTCATAGGCTATAAATAATCACGCCATCGTTCTTAAGGGGTAGGCAGTAGGCAGATAACTAAATTGAGTTAGTGATTTTCAGTCGTTTTTGTTGGGAATTTTGCTCTTTCACGTCTAAACGGCTGAACAGATTTTGATGAAATTTGGTATGGTGATAGATGATAACCGAGAAATGGTCAACCATACTAATATTATGAATGCGAAAGTAATTCTGTCTGTCTGTCTGTCTGTTACTCTTTCAAGCCTAAGCGGCTGAACGGATTTTGATGAAATTTGGTATGGTGATAGATGATAACCTAGAAATGGTCATAGGCTATAAGTAATCACGCCATCGTTTTTAGGGGGTAGGCAGTAGGCAGATAACTGAATTGAGTTAGTGATTATTAGTCGTTTTTGTTAGGACTTTTGCTTTTTCACGTCTAAACGGCTGAACAGAACAGATTTTGATGAAATTTGGTATGGTGATAGATGATAACCTAGAAATGGTCATAGGCTATGAATAATCACGCCATCTTTCTTAGGGGGTAGGCAGTAAGCAGATAACTAAATTGAGTTACTGATTTTTTGTCGTTTTTGTTGGGACTTTTGCTCTTTCACGTCTAAACGACTGAACAGATTTTGATGAAATTTGGTATGGTGATAGATGATAACCTAGAAATAGTCATAGGCTATAAATAATCACGCGATCGTTCTTAGGGAGTAGGCAGTAGGCAGATAACTGAATTGAGTTAGTGATTTTTAGTCGTTTTTGTTGGGACTTTTGCTCTTTCACGTCTAAACGGCTGAACAGATTTTGATGAAATTTGGTATGGTGATAGATGATAACCTAGAAATGGTCGTCCATACTAATATTATAAATGCGAAAGTAACTCTGCCTATCTGTCTGTCTGTCTGTCTGTCTGTTACTTTTTCACGCCTAAACGGCTGAACGGATTTTGATGAAATTTGGTATGGTGATAGATGATAACCTAGAAATGGTCATAGGCTATAAATAATCACGCCATCGTTCTTGGGGGTCAGGCAGTAGGCAGATAACTAAATTGAGTTAGTGACATTTAGTCGTTTTTGTTGGGACTCTTGCTCTTTCACGTCTAAACGGCTGAACAGATTTTGATGAAATTTGGTATGGTGATAGATGATTACCTAGAAATGGTCGTCCATACTAATATTATAAATGCGAAAGTAACTCTGTCTATCTGTCTGTCTGTTACTTTTCACGCCTAAACGGCTGAACGGATTTTGATGAAATTTGGTATGGTGATAGATGATAACCTAGAAATGGTCATAAGCTATAAATAATCACGCCATCGTTCTTAGGGGTTAGGCAGTAGGCAAATAACTAAATTGAGTTAGTGACTTTTGCTCTTTCACGTCTAAACGGCTGAACAGATTTTGATGAAATTTAGTGAGGTAATAGATGGTTACTTACCTAAAAACGGATATAAGATCAAAATGGGGTAGGAAGTAGGCAGAAAACTGAATTGAGTTAGTGATTTTTTTATGGTTTTTGCTGGGAGTTTTGCTCTATCATGCCTAAACGGCTGGACGGATTTTGATGAAATTTCTTAAGGCGTGGGCAGTAGGAAGAAAACTAATTAAGTTAGTGCGGACGAAGTCGCGGGTAAAAGCTAGTATAATATAAACGCTACTGTGATCTAATTGAACTCAGTAAATCAGCCAAGTTATTAAGGTGAATGAAAAATATATGCATTTACCTGAGGTAATATTAGACATTTCAAATTTATAGATAAATTGATTTTTCATTATTTAGGTATATTTAAGTCGAAAAAAAAGATCTGCACTACCTGGGAATTCCACAAAAACTTGTATTCATAACCCTTACCTGAGTCAGATATCAAACTAAACATTTGATTTGATTGTGAAGCCATTCTTGGTCCAGCAATTCGGAAATTTTTTACATCCCTCACTTGGGATGATTCATTTTTAATTATTATTTTTTAAGCGGCCGACATTTTATAAATTGATTTTTCATTATTTCGGTATATTTAAGTCGAAAAAAAAGATCTGCAGTATCTGGGAATTCCACAAAAACTTGTATTCATAACCCTTACCTGAGTCAGATATCAAACTAAACATTTGATTTGATTGTGAAGCCATTCTTGTTCCCGCAATTAGGAAATTTTTTACATCCCTCACTTGGGATGATTCATTTTTAATTATTTTTTTTAGCGGCCGACATTTTATCACAAATAAGTTAAAATAAATGGAACAGAAAATATACGAGAGTTGAAATCTTAGACAAAGGTTGAAATACTTAAACTAACATCTGTTGTCGAACTGGGAATGTGGCTGGAATCTGAACATAAAACATAGAAATAAATATAAAACACATGAAAGAACTCTAAGGAAAAAATCGCTTTGCTCCGTCGAAATAGACCGAGCGAAAAGATCGACGTCCGATTGCTCAGATTTTCATGACGAACGCTCCAGATGTGTATTCCCCTCAATCCGGATGTAATAAACGAACGGTTCAGATCGATCCGACAAGTCCGATATCTATGCCGAAAGCCCCTAATGTATAGAATGTATCACAACATAATTATATATCTAATAATTCTGTACTCTGGCATAGAAAATCCAAATTGACAATATAGAAACTACTAGTTTTTATACTGTGCCCAGAATTCTACAGCGTTGCCAGATTCACCATTGCTCAACTATTACTTTATCAAAATCTCTGTTCTATGAGCACGGTACGAGGCATGGTTCGTTAAGTCGAGCTCAAGTCGGACTGAAATTAAAGCTTGTCTCAAGGAAGGCTGTCTTAGGTAGAAAACGGTCCAAGTGGCTATTAGTATCTTTGTCGATTGCCGGCCACCATACTTTGGCTCTCATCCGTTTTCATTAGTGATTCTCCTTGGTGACCTTAGTGGGTGAATTCAAGAATCTGATTTCTCAGATTATTCGGGATAACTATTTTATTTCCTCGAAGTACGACAGGTTCGATATTCGATAATTTAATAATAATAATAATACACTCAAGCTATGAAGAAGAAAACACAACAGTAAAGCAGTGCATCGACACACTGAAACAAAAACTCAGTGTCTACTCCGAGAGATTGCGAAGACATAAAGAGAGCAACAGGAGGAAGCAAGATAACATCTCCTTTGAAAACTCGGAGAAAAATTTCTACAGACATCTGGACGGAAAACAACAGAATTCCCCAAACATCTATCCGGATAAGGATGACATGGAAAAATTCTGGACCGAACAACTGTCAACACCTACTACTTACAACAAAAATGCCGAGTGGATAAAAAACGAAGAGAAAACTCAAACCAACACCGCACAAATGTCCCTTACGGTCATCACAGAACAAGAGCTTTCGGATATTCTCAAAGAAATGCACAACTGGAAATCACCTGGACCAGACGGGCTCCACAGTTTTTGGCTGAAAAAATTCAACTGTTTGCATAGTAATTTAACTAACGAAGTTAATGAAATTCTACGAGATCCAGAGAGTATGCCCTCCTTCCTGACAGAGGGTATAACTTATCTTCTGCCAAAAAATCACCAAAGTACAGACGATCCAGCAACGTACAGGCCAGTGACATGCCTGCCAACTATGTACAAGCTCATAACATCTTGCATTACACGTCGACTATACTTCCATTGCGAACGAAATAATATAATTGCATCAGAACAGAAAGGATGCTCCAGAGGTGCAATGGGATCCAAAGAACAACTGATAATCGACTCTATAATCTGCAACCAAGCCCATAAGAAGAGGAGAAATTTGTTCACGGCTTATCTTGACTACAAGAAAGCTTTCGACTCCATGCCGCATGAATGGCTCATAAAAGTTTTAGAGATCTATAAAGTAGATCCAAGAATAGTGAGCTTTCTCAAAACAGTTATGTCAACTTGGCGAACTAACATCGAAATCAGCGGAACAGGCATAAGAACTGGCACATTATACATCAGGAGAGGAATTTTTCAAGGAGACTCTTTGAGTTCATTGTGGTTCTGCATGGCAATGAACCCGTTATCAACTATTTTAAAATCCTCCAGAAAGGGATTCAACCTGAAAGGCAACACTAGCAATATGTTGATTAACCATCTTTTATACGTCGATGACTTAAAACTGATTGCAGCAAACAGAGACCAACTAGAGTGCCTACTACGACTAGTGGAGATGTTTTCCAAAGACGTCAGCATGAACTTTGGACTGGACAAATGTCGTTCCCTAAATATAGCAGCAGGGAAAATCCAACAGACACCTCTCACCTTATCTAACGGAGAAGAGATAAAGGCAATGCTGGCAGGTGATCTATACAAATACCTAGGTATGAAGCAATGTCAAAGGATAGACCAACGAGTGATGAAGGACGAACTAACAGCAGAGTTCACCAGAAGAATGAGGAGCGTTCTGAAAACGAAACTGAACAGCAGAAATCTCACAAAAGCTGTTAACACCTACGCTTGCTCAGTTCTCACCTACTCTTTCGGAATAGTAAAGTGGAGTAATACAGATCTCGATCGTCTCCAACGGAAAATGAGAACACTATGTACAAAGGCCAACAAGCATCATCCTAAATGCTGTGTTGAAAGAACAACAATTTCAAGAACTCAAGGCGGACAAGGCTTTGTGGACATAAAGAAAATGGCAGCTGAACAAATAAACAACTTGAGAAATTATTTTACAGATAAAGCAAACACATCGGACTTACATAAGATACTGATTGAAGCAGATTGTTCAACACCTCTATTACTAAGCGAGCACCCTCATGAAAACACCACACAGACGGATAGTGATAAAATTCAAAGATGGAGAGAAAAGCCCCTACATGGAAGACACCTGAACGAGGTCACCCAGGAACATGTCGACATTCCTGCGTCGAACTACTGGCTGACTTCTGGAAGATTGTTTCCTGAGACAGAAGGTTTCCTCCTTGCCATTCAAGATCAAGTAGTGCAAACTAAAAACTATCAGAAATATATCATGAAGGATAGGAACCTCACCGACGATAGATGCCGCTACGGATGCCAATCATCAGAAACAATCCAACATATCACAGGAGGCTGCCAAATGTTTGCTGGAAATGAATATAAGAGTCGATATGATGCAGTTTGTAAAATACTTCATCAGGAACTCGCCACCCAACTGAAGATTCTGCAGTCCGAAACAATTCCATATTATGAGTATCAGCCTGAAGTAATACTGGAGAACAACCTTTACAGGTTATACTGGGACCGCACAGTACTTACAAATTCAACAGTTGCTAATAACAGGCCAGATATAATCCTAGTGAAGAAAAAAGAGAAGAGAGCAATACTTATAGACGTAGCTATCCCGAACAACAACAATCTACGTCAAAAATATGCTGAAAAAATATCGAAATATCGAGAGCTTGAACTTCAGATTAAAAGGCAGTGGGGAATGTCTAGTACCAGAACCATTCCCATTCTCATATCAACCACAGGAATTATTCCTAAGAGTGTGAAGTCCAACCTCAAGGAGCTAGATTTGGATGAAAACCTGTTTAAAGTAATGCAAAAAGCAGTACTTCTTGGTACTGCTAGAACGGTAAGGAAGTTTGTAGGTCACGATGGACACTAGCAACAACCATGGAGGGAAACATTGCAAAACCAACTACCACGACATCAACCGAGAGATCCAGGACCAAGCAACGAAGGACGAACAACCCAGGACCCAGGAGAAGAAGAACACCGAAGACCTCAGAGCTCAATCCCCCTGATACTTGCTATCCGGGATGAGTGAATGTTCCCCTTAGTAGGGAGTGTGATAGCCGATCGCTAGGGGGTGTGAAAAATCACACCCTTTCTACGCTAATAGGCTCAAGTCGATAAATTTATTGGTCCAGTAAGACATGAAAATGTATAGGACAAGTCAGTGTTACATTAGGTTTGAAACAAATTACAATATAATGTTTGTATCACACAAGTACTCCCTAATGCTATAATATGCCTTTTCCACTAACAAATTTTTCACCGTCATTCTGAACTCTCCTCCACCCATTGCCCGCACCTTGGAAGGCAAATGATTATATAATTTAATTCCACTATATAAGATGGATGATTGGAATTTTGTGGTTCTGTGCAGTGGAATAGAAAAGATGTCAGCATTTCTGGTGGAATAGCCATGGAAACTTGAAAGCTTACAGAACCTGCTTTGATTATTTTTCATGTACATTAAGGCATTAAATATATATACACAAGGTGCAGTTAGTATTTTATGGGTAACAAAAATAGGCCGACAAGAGGTACGAGAACGAAGACCAAAAATCATACGAATAATGCGTTTTTGAGATATAAAAACCCTATCAAAATCAATTGAGTTACCCCAAACAAGATTACAGTAGGACATATGACTATAGACTAAGCTGTAATATACACTAATTATTGTTTGTTGTGGAAGAGTATCTTTAATACGGCTGATAGCATAGAAAGCTGAACTCATCTTTTTACAAACATGATTTACGTGATGACACCATCTCAACTTGTCATCCACATACACTCCCAGGAACTTAACAACTTCCTTAGATTTCAAGGACTCATTTGCATGGTATAAGTCGAATGAGCATATAGTGGAGTTCCTTATTTCAAAGAGTACACTTTCTTTGAGATTTGAGATTGAACGGAAAATACCTATTCTTGTTATTTGTTGACCATTCGTTATTCGGTATTATTTTATTCAGTTCGCTTATTTCAATATCTGCTTTTTTCCGCTATTACTTGTGAAATGCCTAGGGAAGATCCTTGTACCTAAGGACATTTTTTTGAACAGCTATAGTTTTATAGATATTGATAAAATATCTAGAACTTATGATTTAAACCCATTGATAGTCAATAACCTTTCATTCATCAGTGAAATGAAGTGCATTTGTTACGGGCAATGTAAATAATTGGGCATTGTTTATAATGCCCGGGCAATTTAAAAAGTGCCCAAAAGGATATGACAAAATGATAAATTATGCTGCAAATATCACATTGCCCGGTCATTTTGGATAATGCTAAAAGTCAAGTGGGCAATTTAAGAATAATTTTTATTCATATTTCTTATAAAAAATAACAAATTTCTACATATCTAACTGACAAAGTAAGAAACAAAAATAACAAATAAAATTTCCAATGCTGACAAACAAACCGGTGGCGATGAAATAAGTACCAACAGAAGTTAAGTCCAAATAAAAATAAAGTATTAGATATGTACGTACTTACAAATTTATATTTACATAAAATGTCAATAATAATATCTATTTATTAGAGCAGCTACCACTTTGGTGACATTTTGAGTTACATAACTTTTTTTCTTTACGACACTTGCACTTGTCGGATTTACAGCCACCTTTACAGCTACATCGCCTATAGCCTTGGCCCCCTGTCTTGGATGACAATCTTGCACATTCTCTTAGTGAAATCTCTCTCTATGGAATATCTTCATCATATATAAACTTCTCATTACATATTGTAAATTGGTTCCTGGCATAAAGTTGATTTAGAATTCCGTGTTTCGTGCCTAATTTATACATATTAGCATCTGTTACTTCAAGAACAAATGCCAAAATATTTCTTCCATCGGCGCGACCTCTGTCGACATCTGGGACTCGAACTCTAACTGTGTCACCTTTTTTAGCATCAGGGAATTTTGAGGTAGAAGCTTGAATCATTTTTTCAACTTGTTTTTTTAGATTTCTTGCTGAAATCTGCCTAATTTTTAATATGTCGGCTTTCCTTTTTTTCACATAGGGTTCTTCCGGAGAATCTTCATGTCCGAAAGGTTCTTGAAATTCTTTATTATGTAAATCAGTTTGAACATAACTATCAAGAGAAAGTAGTTCCTCCTCATCATGTTGACTTGGACCTGGGAGCTCCGCTAACACATGTGACTCAGTTTTATTTTGCAGAGGACCTTCTTCTACAGACTGTACATTATTTTGATCTCTTACTAAAACTTCTAAGTCCTCTTCACAATTTATATTATTCAGAACATCTGTGGGTAGAAAACTTTTTAGACCAACTTTCAACTTTGTCCCAAACATGGCCTCATACGGAGTACAGTTGATGCCACTATGATGAGCTCTGTTCTTCATTAGCTGTACAAAACGTAAACCTTGTGACCATTTCCTGGTGCTATTGTCTTCTAGCCACGAACAAAGCATATTTTCCACGTCCTGATTCGCACGTTCTACGGAACCCTGACTTTGAGAGTGTCTGGGCTTCCCATGCACCATCTTCAACTCGGGCCACATGCTACATAGTTCGCTAATAGTACTGTTAGCAAATTCTCTCCCATTATCACTTTGCAAAATACTGGGCGCACCAAAAATTGCAAAAATATCCAAAAGCACATAAGCTACTTCTTCTGCTCTTTTGCTTTTAAGAGGTCGAAGTTGAATAAATTTAGTAAGATGGTCTTGGTATACAAGTATGAATTTATATTGATCATCAGCTTGTGACTGCATGTCAATTAAATCGACTTGACATCTTGAATTCATACTCTTACTTAGTATCGGTCTAACAACTAAACCTTTTTTTGGCACACTGTGTTTTTTTTCGCAGGTCATACATAAATTTAGATATGTGACAATCATTTCCCTTGTAATGTTTTTATACTTTGAATTTACCTCTTTTTCCATACGGTTTCGACCACCGTGCCCAATTGCTATATGTGCATCATGTAAGAGTTGAAATATCTCTTCCCGATGTACGTAAAATCTTATCTGCTCTTTACCTTCCTCTACAGGAACTATTAACTTTTCCTTCTCTCCAATAGTCATTACATCAAACCTACGTAAACGCTGATAATCCTCAGGTTTTTTATTTACCACTTTGCTTCTAGATGTTTTAACCTTTTCTATTAAATCCAAATATTGAGGCTTTGTGAGAATTTGTGTATTCTGAGCTTTTGAGGAACATAATTCATCCAGACGTTCATTACAACGATGCTTCATGTCACTGACATCAGTTATTGACTGTTCCTGCATTTTATTTTATAGAAAAATCACTAACACTAAATAGACAGAATTTAAGAGATATATCAATAAGCATTTGTCGCACATAAGCTAAATAACATCCAAAGGCAACGAGAAAACGTAAATAATGCGACGCAAGCCACAGGTACGGACACAGGCGGCGAGCGACAAAGAATGAATGCTGATTGGCCAGCCAAAATCACATCACACGCACGTGGTTGTCCCATTGCTGTCAATTAATCAAAGTGCCCAAATAAATAATAGCAGTATTCATAATGACCGGGCAATGTGAGAAGTTATCGTAAAGTAATTGAAATTTATCAAATTGCCCAATTTTAATGGTCATTATTCATAATAACCAAGCATTATGAATACTGACCTAAATAATTACATTGCCCGTAACACATTCATAATATATTTGTGAACTCATTTCAGAAAAACAAAATAATGAATATTGTTCCATAGGACACTTATTTAAAGGGTCATTTTGGTAGTTGAAATAAAAAAATTATTTCGAGAACTGAAATTATGTATTCATTAAACTGAAACATGTTGAAAAAATTTAAAGGAATTTGGAAATTATTAAACAATTAGTGTTCTGTCCTGGTTCCACATTTCTGACAGAAATTGTCGAAAGAAGTGCAATCCTCATGGACCCAAAGTTTGCAATTAATACATTTAACCCAATCCTCTTTTCTAGAGGTTTCGTAATATTTTTCACCACAGACCACGCAAATGTTTTCATCCTGAACGAGCTCGCAAGAGTCGTCACTTTCACAGATAATATCAGATTCGTCTGCAGTGCTGCTGGTATTGTTTTTCTTGAAAATTTTCCTTTAAACAGTTGCCTTTTTTTATTAACGGCTTTCTTTCTTTTCATTGCTGCCAATGTCTCTAGCTCCTGTTTTTCAGGAGTAACTGTTAACACTCTTGTTTAACCTCTCCTGTTTCTTGTATTTATATTTTTGCGTGGTGGTGCCTTTGGAAACGGGCGAACTATTTCAGGTGGCTTGAGTATTTCTGGTATTTCATCACTTGGCTGAACTTCACCACCAGATGATGTTGATGGTTTTGGTATAGAAATATTTTCTTGTAAAGGAGTGTTATTATTAGTTTGTCTGTTGTCAGTCGTGAATTCATTTTTGTGGTATTCTCAACAATTGAGTTGGCATTTTCGTCTAGTGGTCTGTCAGTAACATAAGAGCATAGAAACTCATCTTCGCCAAAAATATTTTCATTAAATGGCCATATTCCGGAAACCTTGAAGCCGCTTTGTATGTTGGATGGTGTAAAGACGAGTGGATATGCCTTGCCAAAGCACTCAGCGACGTGATAGACCGTAAGTGGTCTTCCAGGATTTTGCAAAAGCCATTCATTACACGCTTTGTTATAAAATTTCTTGAGAGGACCAAACACCGCTCTGTCTAAGAGTTGAAGCTTATGGCTGGTGTGTGGTAGGAATGTAAACATCACAATGCCATTATTTTTTGCTAGGTCAATAATTTTAATTGAGAGGTGACTCTCTATAAGGAGTACTTTGTTCTCGTTGTTGGGTTTAACATTTTTGATGAAGTGACGTAAAAACTCTTCAAATATATCACTATTCGACCATCCGCTAGGAGTTGCAAGCCCTAATGTCTCTGGAGGGGCACCATTAATCATATGAGTTTTGAAATGGACTCTTGGAACAATCATGCAAGGTGGAACAGAATTTCCAAATGCATTAACCCTTAGCTGCATGAATTTCAAAAAATTTTTAGAAAATAAATGAAAAAAATCAAGTGAATTGTTGAGACCCAAAATGTTCGTAAAAAATTAATGAAAAAATTCATATTACTGTTTTTTCTCCAAAAGAAAGGGGGATTCATTTATATCAAATCAAATATGATATAGGTATTATGCATTGAGGAGAAGGTACAATATTAGTACTGAGAAGTCTAGACTCAAGATTTATTCGAATTTCAAAAACAGTAACAACTTCTTATATTTTATTTTCGGGTTGACGAAATAAATAATATGTATTGAAAAAAATCTATTATGAAAATCATAAAAACAGTTCCTCTTTTTCATTTTGCAGCCTTTCCTCCAACGGATTACTTTTTCTATTTTTTTCTTCCAACTGATATTTTTTTTACTACTGATTACTCGTTTTGGAGCGATACTTGATGGGCCTCCGAAGATGTTACAGTTTTCGAAGTGCTAGGTATCTCAGAGAAAATTTCCAGAGGAACTTCGTCAGGTATCTCAATCTCGTCCGAGTCATCTATGAATAAGTCATCTTCACTCTCATAAGGCATATCTATCAATTTATATACATCTTCTTCAGTCAGCGGCTTCTTCTTTCCATTCGTGTCTACAAGATATGTATTGTACACCATGATCTGTGTAAAAGAATGATTTCCTCTATAGTTCACAAGATGGAACAGGACTTCATGATGTATCACATATGATATCGAACAAATATGTAATTTTCAAAATCTTCCTAATATCAAATACTGTAACTGACTGAATAAAACACAAAAACACTCACCTCAAGAAATAACAGATGAATTTTTCCTAGAAAAATTCGTGAACATACGCTCTGAAAAAAATCTTTGAAATTCACCACATTTTTATAACCGCTGACCATTCGTCAATGGACACTCTCGAAGTTGAAAAACGAAAGTACACAAACCAAATATATAAAATATGCTGGAATGCATATTGTCTCAAATATGTTACAGCATAAAACTCGTACACTAATTCATAGATGTCCGTAGCAGTATCATAAATACGATATATCAAATATGATACGCTATGCAGTTAAGGGTTAACACATGCAATAACGGTAACATTATTACCTCGTTATGCGGATGTTATATTGCCCACTTGTTTAGTACCTTTTGCTTTTGCAGCTAAAATTTTTATTGGAGTATGAACCGTTGACAGACCACTTTCATTCACATTATAAATCCTATCGCAGGTAAATTCGAATCTTGACAACAACTCTTTGTATTTTGTAAAGAATAATTCAACATTTGTTTTGTTAAATGCAGTTGCACGTGCCAAACTAGTTGCTTCTGGTTTGCGCAAACTCAGAGTTTGATGCCGTTTAATAAAATATTGGTAAAATTTCTTACCAGAACTTTTGTCGTACCCCAAGCCTCTGAATAAGATTTATTTAACAGCATTGCATATTCATATGCCAACTTGAGGAAATTTTCCTGTGATATACCGTAGTGAAACTTCGATGCCTTCAAGCAATAATCTACTAACTGTTCTTCTTCTTGATCTGTGAAGACACGCTTGACATCGTTGTGAGGATCGTAAATGAATTCGTCATTTTCTGATTCTTTTTGCTTCTTAACGTAACGACCAATCAAAGTCTTCGATAACTTAAAGATTTCCGATGCTTTTCGTATCGACATTCGACGATCAAGAACTGTTGGAACTGCATTCATAACATTTTCCTTACACGGTTTTGACCGGGTCACTTTGTTTTTACTTCTCGGCATCTGAAAATTAAATAACAAATAAATAACTTCAAAAAATTGAAGACTTCACATTGTGAATGCATGGCTTGTACCATGGGACAGTCCCAAGGAACAATTATATATCTGTCCCAAGGTACAAATTCCTGCCTTGATGACTCAAATTACGTGCGAAAATAAAAGACGCTAAAATGCTGCGATTTCCGTTGAAATACAGAATTATGAAAGTTTGGTAGAAGCTTTAATAGGATATCCTGGTCTTAGGAAATGTGAAACACTTTTATTTCAATCCAAGCTTTCGGTAAATTTTATTACCTTTTTCAAGGATCTATAAACATAATATACATCATTATTATATAAGGCTATATTACAATTTACTCACAAATATTGTGATTAAACTCCTTAATATAGTTATAATTTTAAAGGACATGCAATTAGAATAGTTTATACACTCCAGAAGTGATTTTTCTAAAGATATTCTACATACATCAAATTTGACAATAAACTTCAGTTCACAAATTTTCAAATTTCTATTCTTCATCAATAGAGAAATCGCGAAAAGATGAATATGATTTTTTTGATATTTCAATTAAATAAGAATATATATTATTAAGGTTGCTCGTATCTTGTTATTCACCCCATGGATAGAGGTGAGGAGGTGGTTGCGGTATTTTTGGATTTAGCTAAGGCCTTTGACACGGTCAATCAAGAAAAACTTCTTAATAGACTAGAAAACCTTGGTGTCAGGGGTGTTAGCTCGGATCTGTTCCGTAATTACTTGGAAAATCGAAATCAGTGCGTTAAGATGGGGAGTACATTAAGTTCGCCATTGAAGGTTGACGTTGTCATTCCGCAGGGAACCGTACTTGGACCGATACTATTTTTGGTTTTCATTGACTGGGTGCTTCGAGCTACCAGTCTTGATATGATTGCATATGCTGATGATACCGTAGCAGTCTTTAAGGAAAGCACATGGGAGGAAGTCTATCAGAATGCCGTGGAAGGATTGAAAATTGTATTCTCATTGCTTTCCTCATCTTCGTTAAGTTTGAACACGCATAAAACAAGATTTATCACTTTTTCTCTCAAGGTGTCTGAACAGCCAGAATTCTAGTCGATAATCCTTCATGAAAGCCATTGGAACCAGTTGGGCTGCCGGTGTACTGGCATAGACAAGACAGAGTCGATAAAGTACTTGGGGGTTCTTATTGACCAACATCTAAGATGGTGTGAACACACTGCTTACCTAGTGAAACGGATTAAAAAACTTTACTATATTTTTTATAATATACGTAATATTCTGTCGCAGAAAGAATGTTTCCGGGTGTATGAGGCTTTGGTTTTGTCTTTGTTGAAATATGGTATTGTAGTGTGGGGTGGTGTCAACGAGAATAACATGAGAGGACTAAATATAGTACATAAGGCCATACTAAAAATAATCTTGAAGCTAGGAAAGAGATTTGGAACTGAAAGATTGTATTTGTAATCTGAGCAATTAAATATTAAACAACTCTATGTATATGAAGTTGTACTAGATCAGATGAAAAAGAGAAAACAGCTAGTTCAACATTCGTTTCAAACAAGACAGGTTCTAAATAGAGATCTTGTTGTGCCTCTATTCCATAAAAAACGTTTACAGGGTGGTTTTTTGTATTATGGTCCCAAATTTTATAATCTTCTCCCTACAGAATTGAAAACATCATTTAATTTAAAGAGTAAAGTATACAGAAATCGACTCCGTATATACATAATGTTGATCTCTAGTAGATTTGAGGCAATTCTTTATGCATAATCTTTATTTGGTTGATTTTGTATGATATAATTTCTAGTTTCCTGACAATGCTTATTTCAAAACTTGTTCGTTCAATTATTTGGTTTAATCGGAGAGTGTTCATCATTGGTTTTTGCAGAGTATGACAGTATACAAGCTTGCTTAGACTCTGCTCTGCAACTCAATTTGTTAAATTTTACTTTCAAATAGTATGTACTTTCTTTATGATGAATATATTGAATTGAATTGAATTGTTTGGTGTTCATGGTGTTATCAGAGTTGGATATTGCCAACATTTCAAGGAACAGTCTTTTGTTGTAATGAGGTTCTTTAAACAGCAATTTCGTATTTGAATAATTCATGTTATGATCGTAACTGTTTGAATGTATGGCCAAAGCACAAGTATTCAAATTTCTTCTTACAGAACTTTTATGGGAAGTTATTCTTGTTTTTATCCAATTTGAAGTCGGTCCTACATACATTTTTTCACAATCTCCACATGGTATGCTATAAACTACTCCTGATTCCAACTCTACTTTTAGCTTACTGAAAACTTGTGAGTATAAGGCCTGTTTCATAGTGTTAATTATCTTTACATTTTTTACATCCTTGAAAATTGCAGAGATTTTATTTGAAATGTTTGGTATATATTGTAGAGTGGCGTGAATTCTATTAGTGGGTTGTTCCATTTCACGTGAAGTACCATCATTATTAATAATTAGAGGAGAGGCAACGTTGAAAAGTATTTGATTTAGAAGTTTATTGGGGTATCCACTTATTAGGAATAGTTTTTTGAGTTCCAGAATGCATTCCTTATGGTATGTTCTGTGTGTCAACTTTAAAACTCTATTTTTCATGAATCTGACTAGATTCATTTTCATGTTGAAAGGGTGGCAAGATTTATAATGGAGGTATCTACCAGAGCTAGTGGGTTTGGTGTACCATTTCGTTTTTAATGTTTCTCCTGATCTTATAATTCTCATGTCTAAGAAGGATAAACTGCTATTGTTTTCTTTCTTCAGATGTAAATTTTAGATGGGAGTTGAAACTATTGAAACAATTGAGGACTAAATCAATAGAACCTTCAGGAATCATACAAATCATATCATCAACAATTTTTTTTAAGAATGGTATGTTAAATGGTAATTTAGGTAGAACTGCATTGATCAAATCATCCATTATATATTGAGCTAAGATGGGAGATATCTTTCCTCCCATTGGGGTTCCAAAGACTTGTTTGTAGTATCTTTGTTCAAATGAAGTGTTATTAAAAAGAAAGGTTATTAATTCTGTTTATTCGTTAAGTGTCATTAGAGTGTGTGCGGAAATTTAATTCCAGTGGTTGGTAGTACTTTGTATTACCAATTCAAGAGATATGTTAGTAAAAAGAGAAGTTACGTCTAAGCTGACTAGTACGTAGCCTGATGGATATTGGTAATCATTGATGAATTCAGAAAAAGAAAATGAGTCAAATACATAAAATTCGTTGTCATGATTGTATGCGATTGTTAGTACATCAGTTACGTATTCAGAGATATTGCTAGTAGGGGCGTCTATTGAAGAGATGATAGGTCTTAAAGATAGCTGTGGTTTATGTATTTTTGGTAAACCATAGAATTTAGTTATAGATTGTATGTTTCTTGATCAAACCAGAGTCATCGTTTATCCTATTTTTTAACTTCATCATCAATTTGTTTGCTTTATGTTGAATTGTGATGGTGGGGTCTCTAGTCAGTTGTAGGTAATAGACATCGTCTGTTAGTAGGTTACGGGCTAAAAAATACCAATTATTCATTCACGGTCAAGAAATACCTCACTTGTGTATTATGAATGTGTATACCTATTAACTAACTTTACTCCATACTTTTTCGCTCTACTAAATACTTCTTTTAGAATCCTATCATGCTCCTCCTCAGACTTTGCGCTTATTATGAAATCATCGAAATAAATTCCAATTGGTAGGTCTCCAAAGATTTTTTCATTCATCCGCTGAAACACTTCAGGGCTCACTTTAATACCAAATATGGCAGTCTATTGAAACAAAATTTTCCAAAAGGTGTTATGAATGTGCATATTTTTCTACTTTCAGAATCTAATGGAACATGATAAAATCCTTCTTTTAGATCAAGAACAGTGTAAATATTTTTATCCTTTAACTTTAAAGATAACTCTTCTAGAGTGGGTATTGGAAATTGATCCTGACAAATAAAACGATTCAACTGAGTAGGGTCTAAATAAATTCTTAAGGCTCCTGACGGCTTCTCAACTATTACAATGTTATTAACCCATTCTGTGGGCTCTTCTATTTTAGAAATGATACCCCTATTCTCAAGATCAACTAATTTATCTTTTAATCTCGCTTTCAATGCTTCAGGTACTCTCCGGCAACCACTACTTACTGGTTGTGCATTTTTACTCAAGACGATTTTATATGTGAAAGGGATTTTACCTGTACCTTCAAAAACATGTCTACTTTGGGATAGGAACTCATTTTTTCCTTTTGAACACACTTCCAGTGTATCAACCTTCCTTATTAACCCTGTTATATTACAAGTGTTCAGTCCCAAAATGGGCATGATGTTGTTACAATCTACTACTATAAATCTTATTTTATAGATCTTGTTTTTAATAGAACAATCTAAATTTATGTATCCCATCGCATTTACCTTGTTGTTGCCATAAGTATTTAAGCTTAATCTACCTTTTACAATATTATTCTTTAATCTAAGTTGTTTTACAAAGGTCAATGGCAGACAATTGCAGTTAGCCCCTGTATCGATTTTGAATTTAATCGACTCACCATTTATGTCCACATCTGCTGTCCATATATCACAGTTACTTTTCTGATTATTGATGCTGTCCAATTCAATGTTATTGATACAAGGTTCAGCTTCACCACTGCTGCTTTCTGACTCTTCATCACATTCAACCTCATAGACTTTTCTCCAATTCTTCCTGTTTCTGTTCTTTCCTTTCCTCTTCTTATCCTCCTTTCCATAATTTTGACCTCTTCCATTTTTCAAGGTGTTTCGACAGCATGATTCATAGTGATTTAATTTTCCACATGTGTTACATGTTTTTCCATAGGCTGGACATTGCCTTGGTGCATGCCTGGATGAGCACTTGCCACAGTTGAAGGCTTGTCTCACGGTGGTTCTTATTGAATCCACTTCGTTCCCTCTGATAACCTTCATCTGTCTCTTGCTTGCTTCTGAGGCTCTACATGTTTCTTCGGCAACTAGCAGAGTAAGATTTTGTATTCTTAGCAATCTTTCTTGTAGTTCGCTGTCTCTTACTCCTGTCACGATCCTATTTCCCACGAATCTGTCAGTCATTTCCCCAAATTGGCACTGTTTCGCTAGCATCTTAATGTCTGTGAGAAAATGATCAAAATCTTCTCCTTCTTGTTGACATCTTGTGCTAAACTTGAAATCATCATATGCTTCATTTCTAAGGGGTTTGCAATAGTTGTCGAATGCTTTTATTACTTCTTTGTACTTCCCTTTGTCGGATTCTAAAATTGGCAACGTGTTAAAGACATCTTGAGCTTCTTCACCAGCAACATTCAGGAAAATTGCAACCTTCACATCATCGTTTTTGCCATCCAATCCTGAAGCTTTCATATACATTTCGAAACTACCCTTGAATTTTTGGTAGTTTTGTTCGACGTTTGTGTCGAATACGAGGCTTTTTGGTGGTTTAAAATTGGCCGACATTTTGTTTTATACAAAATGTGTTTGACGTATTTTCTACGTTCATCGGTGCTACCATCAAACAGTTATTCACTTACTATTAAACCTTACTGCGTGGTTTACACCTGACACCATGTATTGTTCTTATGATTTCTTGAAATGAAAAATACTTTTAAATTCGGATTTATATTTATTTGCGTCTCTTACAAAGGTCAGCGTATCATCAACTGACTGACGACACTCTTGACATTATTAAATGTCAACGTCATAGAAGTTAGTATAATATTAAACCACAGAAGTGTGGTTAGAGAAGAAGAAGAAGAACAATGAGAGATGGAGCCTACCTGAAGCGCCCCCTCATGTTTGATACATGAACTATCCTGTATATGTAACATGTAGAACGTAAGAGCTTTTGAACTGCCAGAGCTTATAGTTTGTACTGCCATCTTAACAATCATCCTGTATTCAATGAATCTTCTGGATAATTTATTGGCCGCACGCAAACGGTCATTTTTCTGGATGACAACCAAGTTTTCAAGGAAGTTCCTGTTGAAGTGAACTCGTGAAGTTCTTCAATTGATATAATGTAGCACTGCTATTTTTATAAGTGTGCTGATATTTTTAATGTCAAGTTTGATTAATATAAAATAAAAAGTCCAATTTGTTTGCCACATATTTTTGCATTATTAAAATAAGAACTATAATTATTTTTCTGTACGGGTTGATCTCTTTTACTTTAACATGGTAGCAGAGCGTGGTTCTCAGAAGACAGAAGAATATTAGTTTTGTATTTTTGGAGTCAGAGGAAAATTTTGTTTTGACAAGACGAAAAATAATTTGTCATCAGAAGAAATTTTCATCTAAATAGTGAAGAAAAGAACAATGGATGCAAGTAAAGTCTCGATTGGGTTATTAGAGGGTAAAACCAATTGGTCTACATGGAAATTCAAACTCTCTATTCTACTTAGGAGTGTACCAGGTGCAAGTGAAGTGTTAGAAGGCAAATTAAGTAAGCCTCAATTATCATCTGGAACAAACTCATCAAAAGAAGATAAAGAGAAGTACGAAAAGGACCTACTATATTATACCCAAGCAGATAGCAATGCATTGTTATTACTCACTATAAATATGACTCAAGATACTTTGCAGAAAGTAATGAGATGCTCTACAGCTAGAGAAATGTGGTTAGAACTTCATAGACTATATGATGGAGCTGTTGAAGACAAAACATATACTTTGTGTATGGAGTTCTTCAGCTTCCGGAAAGATGTCAAAGATGATATTGCCACACATATCTCTAAACTGAAGAATTTGTGGAGTGATTTACAAATTGAAGTTTCTAAAGACTTATCTGCTAAAGGTAATGTGTGTAATTGTAACTTGCCAGAATTGCTACTAATTTCCAAAATACTGGAAACTTTACCAGAGGATTATTTTTCATTTAAATCAAGCTGGCTAATGATGGCAAAATCAGAGAGAACAGTTGAAAATTTAACAAGTCAACTGTGTGCTTTTGAAAAAGCTCTGTTGAATAAAAATGAAAATAATCTGGAAGTTTTAGCATTAAATGGGAATCAGTCTAGAGGTAATTGTTCAAAGTCAAAACAGAAAAAAGACTACAAGTGCAATTATTGTCATTTGACTGGACACCGAGTTAGACAGTGTTTTAAATGGAAAGCAGATGGACGACCACCTAAACCAGAGAAAACAGACACTAGCAGTGGAAACAAACAAAATTGTCAAACATTGCTGATTCAAAAGTCGACTGTGTTAACTGTTACAGTTGATTATGACCACTGGTACGTTGACAATGGTGCAACCAATCATATTTGTAACAGAAGAGAGCTCTATGAAACTTTTGAGACATTCAATGAAGATTATTCAGTGACCACTGCAAATGGTGATGTTATAAAGGCTTTAGGAAAGGGAACAATTTTGGTAGAAGCTTGTGTAAATAGAAAAACTGAGAAATACAGAATGGAAGATGTGTGGTATGTTCCTTCGATTACCAAGAATCTATTCTCAGTATTAGCAGCACAAGACAGAAATCCACAAGGTGAATTTGTTTCCACAGCAGAAATTTGTCATTTCAAGATTGAAAATAAGACAATTCTTATTGGAACAAGAACCAAACATGGTGGGTTATACAAGTTGAATATGAGAAATGTTTTATCAAAACAAAAACCAGATGTTATGAATTTACAAACCAATAATATTCTACAACTTTATCACGAGAGATTTGGTCATCAAAATAAGAGACATATACGGAAAATTCTAAAGAGAGATTTTGAACTTAATGTTTCCTTGGACAGCGAATTATGTGAAGGTTGCATCTATGGCAAAGCACACGTTCAGAAGTTTGGCAGAAGAGAAAGAGCCCAAACAACGGGTGAGCTTATCCATTCAGATGTTTGTGGGCCTTTTCAAAATTCCGAAAGTGGTTACAAATATTTCTGTCTCTTCAAAGATGATTATACCAAATATCGTAGAATTTCCTTCATGCGAGAAAAAGGTGAGGTAGCAAGACACTTAAAGACATTTTTAGCAGAAGTAAAAGTAGCTGGGCACGTCGTTAAAGAATTCTTATCAGACAATGGAGGAGAATTTGACAATAGGGAAATTAAAAATATTTTGAATGAACATGGAATTCGTCAAAGATTGATAATGCCCTATACTCCTCAGCAAAATGGCTGTGCAGAACGAGATAATAGAACGATAGTCGAGACAGCGAGAGCTCTTTTACATGCTAGAGATGGTCTACCTCAAAGCCTATGGGCAGAAATGATCAACACAGCAGCATATATATTGAATAGAACGGGAGTTTCAGGCCAAAGTGACAAATCGCCCTATGAAATTTGGTATGGGAAGAAACCATGTTTGACGCATTTTCGTGTAATTGGAAGCACATGTTACTCCCATATTCCAAAATCCCAAAGAAGAAAGTTAGATAAAAAAGCTGTGAAAGGAATACTAGTAGGATATGACAATGATGATGGTTACAGAATTTGGTGTCAAGATACAAAGAAGTTGATAAGATCCAGAGATGTTATCTTTGAAGAAAAATCATTCTCAAATCCAGAAATATCACAACTATCACTTCCAGATTCTGAAAAGGAAAATTCTGAAGAAATCGAGAAAGAAGAAAACAGAATTTCAGAAAATCAAGAAAGAAGCTATAGAACTGAAAACGATGTTTTGGATGATCTTGAAGAGAAGATTGAAGAGGATGATATCACTGGTTCTGAGAGTACAACTTCTGAATTCAACGGTATTGGAGATGGAAATTCAACTGAGAGAAATTTACGAGATAGAGCAAGCTTGAGAAAACCAGCTAGATTCGAAGATTTTGCGATGACAGTAGCAACCGAAATACTTGAACTTGTAGAGCCAAATACTTATAAGGAAGCTATCCAAAGCAGTAATAAAATCCAATGGTTGAATGCTATGAAAAGTGAAATGGATGCACATAGATCTAATGGCACATGGATTATGGAAAAATTACCTGCAGGAAGAAAAGCTATTCCTTCTAAGTGGGTTTATAAAATCAAAAGAAATCCAGATGGCACGATTGATAAGTTTAAGGCAAGATTGGTGATAAAAGGATTTTCACAAAAATCAGGTGAAGATTTTGATCAAACTTTCAGTCCAGTTGCGAAAATGTCTTCTGTTAGAGCTGTTGTTAGCATAGCTGCTAGTGAGAAAATGAATTTAACTCAATTTGATGTATCAACTGCATTTTTGTATGGTATTTTAGAAGAAGAGATATTTATGAAACAACCAGAAGGCTTTGAAGATGGTACAAACAGAGTTTGCCTTTTAAAGAAAAGTCTTTACGGATTGAAACAAGCGCCACGTTGTTGGAATAAGCGCATTGTTGATGTAATTTTGAGAACAGGATTTACAAAAAGTGATGCAGATCCTTGCTTATTCATAAAGAAGCAAGAAAATGGCAACGGAGTGCTTATTTTGTCTCTATATGTAGATGATGGACTTTTAGCTTCAAATGATGAAAATATGAAGAATGAATTTCTAAAAGATCTACAAAAAGAATTCAAGATAACCGTGAAACCAGCATCTTACTTTTTGGGACTAGAAATTGAAAGAAATTCCGATGATTCTATCAATATTTGTCAAAAATCCTATGCTAAAAAACTTTTGGAAAGATTCAAAATGGAAAATTGCAATCCAGTCTCTACACCAATTATTAAAGAAATAATTGAATCAGGGAAGGAAATGAAAGAAGAACCGACATTTTCTTACAGAGAAGCAGTAGGGGCACTTATGTATCTCATGACCGGAACTCGACCTGATTTAGCTTACGCAGTCAGTGTATGCTCAAGAAGTCTTGATAATCCAAAATCATCAGATTATATAAGAGTAAAAAGGATATTCAGATATATCAAAGGTACAATAGATTTTGGAATCACCTACAAATACAACTTCAAAAAAGGGTATCTTGAAGCATTTAGTGATGCTGATCATGGCGGTGATTTAAGTACTGGTCGTTCGACATCTGGAGTTCTTTGTATGTATAGTGGTGGAGCAGTATCATGGAGTAGTCAAAGACAAGGAACAGTGGCAATTTCTACTACTGAGGCAGAAATTGTAGCAGCAAGCGAATGTGCGAAAGAGTTGTTTTGGTTAAAGACTCTTTACAGTGGAATTATACAGTTGAGAGATTTGCCTGTATTGATGGTTGACAATGAAGCCGCAGTTAAACTTGCTCAGAATCCAGAATTCCACAAACGCACAAAACATATAAGGATCAGACATTTCTTTGTCAGAGAATTGGTCTTGGAAAGGGAAATAGAGGTTCAGAGAGTAGAAGGCAGTAAACAGATTGCTGATCTTATGACAAAAGCCTTATTCCGGCCGAGATTAGTTCTCCTAAGGAGTTTGATGGGTTTATGTTCAAGAAACATTATATCAATTAGGGAAGGTGTTGAAGTGAACTCGTGAAGTTCTTCAATTGATATAATGTAGCACTGCTATTTTTATAAGTGTGCTGATATTTTTAATGTCAAGTTTGATTAATATAAAATAAAAAGTCCAATTTGTTTGCCACATATTTTTGCATTATTAAAATAAGAACTATAATTATTTTTCTGTACGGGTTGATCACTTTTACTTTAACAGTTCCAGTTTATGAATCCCACACTGCGTTTCAAAATACATCAGTCTCCTAGAGTGTTTCTTACTAATATTATCTTATGGCAGGCATACAGAAATATCAGTATTTTCTGACCAGATGACGGATTTATGAAATATGGTCTGAAATTTGGGGAGGAAACACTGAAATTTGCTCCCAAATGTGTGCACATTGATAGGTTTGATGCTGCTCATGCTCAATGTATTGGAATTTACTATAACACCAGACTCATGTAACATTTGAGCAATAGATTGGACCTCTCTTGTCCTGTTGAGCTTTTGATTAAAAAAATACCCCAAAGGTATTTTCCAGTCGCCGTTGAGCCACGGACATAAAGGCATAGAAGCTTTTGTTGCTCCTTCGCGTTGGCTGGTTAATCCAGTTCCCATATCTACAGCACCTTAAAATCTATTTTCAGAATACACTATTTTTTCTTTTATCTTCATCTCATCTATGACAATGTTAGAAATTGTTGTCTTCTCTTGGGAAATATTCCTTATAGCATTTTGAAGGCTTCACTTGTGAATCCTGGTCTTCCGTCTATTACGCTGTTCCAATTCCTCATTATATATAGATGGGAGTGCTAGAAAATTCTTCCATGTTTTCTAACATAATCATATGCTTTGAAGGAGTAAAACTGGAGCATCAGGGCAAATTTTTTTAACTCTTCTGGGTATGATTGTTGATTTTTTGACTTTTTATTTTGAAATCTTCTCTTTATTAAATCTTGAAAAGGCAAAGGTACAACCTTTATTGAAAATATATTATTTAGTGTAGGTTGGGTAAAAATTAGTTGACCCCTTTTTCCATGTTCGATGACATTAGGATAGTGGGAAGGTAAGATTTCAGGAAAATGGCGGGGAGTAATAGAAATCAGTTCATTTTTTTTTCGAAACATATAATTATTCATATAAGATTAGATGCTGTGATAATCCAAATTTCATTATTTCATCCTTGAAAGTAAGTTATGAATATTTTTCACGTTGGTCTGTTGAATATACTTACCAAAATTATTTCTTTAACTTCTTCTGATAAGAGGTTTTTGTTTTTCAGATGTGTGACCAGATCTTTTAAAACCAACCTTCTACATCGTTGTTGCAACGCTCGGCTTTTGTTCTTCGTTCTGTTTTTAATTAAATTTTTTCTATCGGTTTCATCAGAATCTGCAAATATAAAATCATCATAAAGTATATTAGAGTTCACAATGTCACATGTTCACTGTTTACTAAGTATGACCTATCACTTAATACTTTATTTATTTTACCCTTTTCCCATATTTTGCTTTTGTGTAAGAACATTTTCTTCCAAAGGTTTCAAATCATTTGCTGACCTATTGTAAAACCGTTTTTTCTTATCTAATTTATGTTTTAATTTTTCCTGGAAATGTTTTTTTCTAATATTTTTTGTCCAAATTCTTTTTCGAGATTATAATTTTGGTTTTTGTAATCCTATTCAAAAATAGCTCTGCTGGAGAGTGCGATAGCGATGGAATAGGAGTGTTATTATTACATTTCTTTACGTGGTAAATACGTGACATTTATATCGTATTTAACAATTGTGAAAGCATTCGTTGTAAACGACATGTTTCGTTCTGTTCATCTCAACGCTGTTTACATTAAAACTGCTATCCTTCTTCTTTTCCTCATCTGCTGTGTCCTTCTTCTCACAAAATGTCCCTTCTGTCCACAAATCTTGCAACTTTTGAAATAAGCTGGGCATCTATTTTTCACATGCTCATATGAACTTTTTTTACATTTAATTTTTTCAACTTTCAAAGCATTCACCTCGTTTTCAGGGTTTAGAACCTTGAGATGCTCTTTGCTCAGTCTACAAATTTCACATAATCTGTAATTCTGTTTACAGTTACATCTGATTCCCTTATCAGTCTAGCTTGTATCTGTTTATCGTGAAGGCCTACGATTAGTCTATTTCTAATCAGTCTTTCTTCATAACTGGTGTTACAAGCTTCCGTTTTAGACTTGGCTTCTTTTTCTTTCTTTATTAGGTTGAATAGCATTCAAGTTTTTCCCTCCTGTTTTTGGAGGCCTCTTTGGAATGTTGAGTTCCTTTTCGATACCATCCAGCTCAATCTCTTGAGTCTGTGGTTCTACTACTCCCAATAAACCTCTTATCGCAGTTTCCCAGAGAATATCAAGAATTATCTCATTCTATTGGGAGAGATCTGTGATTGGAGGTCCACCGCCGGTTTCCGAAGTATAGTGATTGATTTGCGCATTTTTATTTTTCGTTCTTGATTGAATGTCATGCCAAGTCTAAAATATACAATGAGATTATATAACAATTTATGCACCAAAGATATTTTTATATACCTTTCTCCCCTCCATCCGGGTTGCGTTTAAAATATTCGTTATATCTTTCCACAAACATATTGAGTCCTGTCGCGTTAATTTCCCCTTCAATTCCAGATGGAAATGAATGAATTCTATCAAAATATTTTTTTGTTCGGACGACATGGGTTGATCCTTTTTTTCCACTTTTTGAATCTAATACAGAACTATTCAAATGAAAATTATGTTTCAATTGGAACAAAACAAATTTGGCGTTTTTCAAAAATTCATATTCAACCCATAGACAAACTGAGTTAATCTATGATCCAATCATGAAGCAATAAATAACTACAGTGGAACTTCCTTATAACGAACGTCTGTATAACGAATTTTTTCGCACATTTAGCGCTTTCGTTAGAGGAAAGTTCCACTGTATACGAAACATAGACTATTAATATTATGATTTATTTATTTTGAATAAGTCTATAATCACAACACATATTCATCGATGAATTTTGACACGATGCCAAGTTCATCACCCGTTCGAAATGAACTTACACTTTTGTCGGAACGAGTAGCTGACGTTATGCTCGAGAATTGACTTAATTCGAACTATTCGTTCGATTTTACTCCCTCACGAACTTATAGGTTCACGGAACGATTCTCACAATTATTGGTTTTAATCACCCTGAAAATCAACTTTAGTACGTACCTTTCGCACCACTTCAGCAACTAACTTAAAATTTTTCCTTAATCGTCTGGCCGGAGTTTTTTGTCGCATTATAAAATTTGAACCTTTCTGCTAATACTGATTTTTGCGGTGTGAATTTATCCATAAGAATCACTAGTTCTGCGAATGATTTGGTTTCAGGTATATGTGGGCTGCACATGTTAAACATCAGCTTATACGCTTCTTCATCTAAAAGAGTCCACTCACTAGGAAGGAAGAATGCGCAGTTAAGTATCTGCACGTTTGCTGTAAAGTAAATGTGTACATTCATATTTTCCACACACAGACACTTTTGCTTGTTGAGTGAGGATGTGCGACAAGCGTGAGATGATGTCGAAAAAGATCTGATGTTAATGGTAGTGGCGTGTGTTGTTATTTAGGAAAAAATGTCCAATGTATAAATAGCGAACCCGACACTGTATTGCTGAAAATATGAAACGTGTACAGACTTGTTGCCCATACACGGTCGTTCTTGGTCATTCTTCCACGTACGGTGAAGAATGCACACGCTAAAATTCAAAACTATCTTGATTCCGACAAAGTTATTGCGCATTCCAAATTTCGAACGACGGAACGCCATACACACACTGTTTTCACTGTACCCCGTACCACGCGCATTCAAGTCTTCGCGCTTCCTTCTTAGTGAGTGGACCCTTTTAATGTTCAATAATTTCGATCTCCTTTTTATATCATCGGTTAACTCTTTTGCATCGATGTAATTCTGCAATCGGGATTTGTGTACATACATATCGTGGGCGTACAACCAAAATCATATAAGTCCAAAAAGAATATTCCAAAAAAAACGCAATTTTATGTTTGATTTCAACTGTGAAATTATCCTATTTTGAAATGCAACTTCAAGAACAATATTTAAGTTTTTTTGCCATTTCTTAAGGTATAAGACATAATAAAACAATCATATTTCAGTAAACATAGACTTTATTCAATTTTTTTCACAAGAAGTCTGGACTTACATTTCATTTCAAGTTCATCATCGGGGTCACTCATGTCGACAACATCGCTATCATCCACACATTCATGAAATTCGACAGGAATCGATTCATTTCTGCATAATTTAAGAAGATGTTTTTCTTTCACACTTATAGCCAGAGGTTTGCTGTAAAGATTTCTTTAATTTTTGGGAAATTTTGGGTTCTTTCCCCTACCAAACACATTGATACATTTGTAGGGGCATGTAGTCATGTATGTATTTGAATTCAATTATGCCTGGGTTTTTCTTGGTATATCTTAAGCCTTTGATAAGTAGCCAGTTTACAGGACGACCTTCTGTGTCTTTAGTTTTGTTTCTTATTAAGATTTCTGACAATGCTTTTAAATCATAAAAATCGGTGAACTTCAATTCACTCAGAGTAGGGCTGTTTATTTTTATTTTTCCGGTTTGATCTTGCCAGTCTGAAGATATTAAGCCAATCATTTATTGTGTACACCTGAACAAATTTCTTAGCATGTTCAATCGAACTTTGCATAGAATCTGCTTCCATATAGTTATGGCCCCTTTCCAAAAAATAATGCTGAATTATTTCAAGATGTGTAACCTGCATCATATAGAGCAGTAAAACAGCAACATGCTGATTACGATTCTGCCCTCCGCATGTATCAGACCATAGTGATATTTCCTTCACATGTGCTGGCTACCTATAACTGTAACGAAATAAACAAGAACCTATTTCCGAACTGCCCCTTTTGCCATTCAATTCCATCCAGCAATAACAGAACGCAGCATTTGGAGGGGCTGAATTATAAATTGTAAGATTATACACGCAAATTTTTCTCGAGTAGTACATTGGGCTCACATCTGAGCAGGGTATTTGGAGTACTGACTGCAGATCAAAGTGGCTGACACCAAACTTGCATCATTCATGGCTCGTACTTTGTCATTATTTTTAGCTAGGTGGGGTAGCATTCATTTCTTCGCTTAATATGATTTTCAAAAAATTCATCAATCTCTGACACATTTTCACTTTTATGACTTTCGCAAATTTGGCATAGGTCTTTTTTAGGCTTGAAAAATGAAAGGTTATAATGCTCTCCAGAAATTCGTTTTTTGCCAACCATCAAAAAATGTTGATATTTTTGTACTATTTTTAGGTGCAAAAGTCATAAATTCCCTTGCCCTACAAAAATTTGCTCGTTGCTTAGCAACACTTTTAATCCTAGGATTAAAAACGCTACTTTTAATCCTTGGATCAAAATTAATTGCATTTAACGTCTACTTGACAATCAATATTCACCAACAATACCAGATATCCCTGACTTCCGACTTGCTATCGCCAAATTTATTTCAATTTTGGCTTGGTTGGAGAAAAAATAGTATATATTATACGGACTAAAAGGCCCTTTTTTTAGTCGCAATTTTGCTTTCGCTCGGCTCCGCCTCGCAATTGCAAATATTGCTCGTAAAAAAATGCGCACTTTTAATCCTTATAATATAATATACTATTATACGTTATGAATGACACATGGGGTTTTTTTCTCCTGCAGATTTTTCTTTGTAGAGACTATACATCTTTGATATAGACAATTTACTGTCCAAGTATTTTTTTTGTTGATTTGCGGGAATAGTGCTATTCTACAACTGGAAAATTTTCTTTGTGTTCCTTCACAGCAGCAAGAAGCTCTGGTGATGTTTTATTCCCAGGTGCAGTTCTCCCACGTTTATGTTCACCAATATAGGAACCAGAAATTCCTTTATTTTGAAATGCATTTTTTACTACGTTGCTGCTTATATTGAGCGTTTTAAGAAAAATGCTTGACATACTATCAATTTGTTTTTATTTTTGTCGAAGTAGTATTGTTTTCTATTACTTCTTAGGCCCTTATTCCCATTCCTTTGCCTTCTTCTTTCTTGAGAAGTGCTGGTCATATTGGAAAGAAGAAAATTCAATTCAATTCAATTCAATTTATTCATCATAAAGAAAGTACATAAAATTTGAAAGTGAAATTTAACAAATTGAGTTGCAGAGCGTGCAGTCTAAGCAAGCTTGTACACTGTCATACTCTGCAAAAACCAATGATTTACACTCTCCGATTAAACCAAATAATTGAACGAACAAGTTTTGAAATAAGCATTGTCAGGAAACCAGAAATTATACCATACGAAATTAACCAAATAATCATTATGCATAAAAAATAGCCTCGAATCTACTTGAATTCAACATTATGTAATATCAAAGTATATATTTGTTTCTTCATCAAATTCCAATTCGATGTACTACATTATAAAATTTTGAACTGAAACAAGAACAATGCAATAAACCAATAATTAAAAGTGAAAAAAAAAATTATCTACTATCGTAGAAAGGCTGCTATAGCCCTATGTAATATGACAATTATAATTATTTATATTGATGACAAATTAATAATTCCGCCGACGAGTTGTACAATTCATAAAACGAATATTAATCCTATAGTAAACACAATTACATACTTATTTTGATTTTCTATTAATCGAATTATTCAATATTATATATGTCGTGTTTATCTCTAACTGAAATTATTCCCTTGTCAGATCTAACCTTAACAACACCATCGACTGTCCAAACATTTTTGTGAAATTTTTCTTTAGCATATTTAAAAAGTTCAATACGCTTTCGCGTAAGGTCCTCACTCATAAATGCCTTCTTCTCCAGGAAAAGTTTTCTTGACTTATAAAATTCATTACCGTGAATTTCACTAGTGAATTTGACGATGATGGGACGTGTTTCATTTCGACCTCCTTTTCCCAATCGAAAACAATATCTAATTGATTGCGAAGTGATGTTTACATTCTTTTCTTGACACATGTTGATAAGGTTTTCCTTCAGTTCCTCATTATGTGATTCGGGAATTCCAAATATAACCACATTTTTACGTTTATTTTCTTGTTGTAATTGTTCCGATTGTGATTCCGTTTTCTGTAGTTTCAACTGTAATTCTGTAAACTCTTTTTGTACTGGAGTTGAATCCACATTTTTGAATTTTGATTGTAACTGTTTATATTCTTCTTCCATTCTATCTTTAATTTTCACCATGACCTGATTAGCTAATTTTTCCAGGTAGTTATAAAGTATTGAAATAACTGTTTCTTTTATTATTCCTATAATTTCAGCTTTATTTTCACGGGTTAGTCCCATTTTTCAGGATTCTCATCAACCACGAACAACAATAGCAACTCAACTTATCAGATCGGTAAATTAGCGTCTAATCGCTGTGACACATGCGGAGAGAATGAAATGAAATCTTTTTGTCTTTTAAAATCGCCCATTTTCCAATACAATGTACAAAGGACCTCTCTCTCAGCATCTGAAAACTTATTCTGGCATTTGAAACGACCTTTTTGACAATCTACTTCTCGCGGTTTTTCAGCTGGTCGTTGCACCTAATTAGTGACAGTTTAAACCGTAGCTTCTTCTTCTCTTAACGATATTTTTTCCAACCGCCAGGTTTAATTCTTTTCCACCTTGTCAGCTATTCTCTCTTTCTATTTTCCGTTTCTACTTCTGAAACATGAATAGTATGAAACCTTGTTTTTCGATTCAACCGTTGAGTTTACCTTCATCTTGTGCTGTATCACTACTAATACTAAAATGAGGATCTTGTATAGAGTCATCACTGTCTTCACTTAACAGCTCAATTGATTTACTTTTTTTTCTCGTGGTTTTCTTCAAAACACCTTTGTAGAATATTTTTCTCAACTGAAATAAAAAATACAAAAATGATTACTGACAGCAAAATCAAGATATTTTTATGTCACTCAAGTGAACAGGAAATTTCATTGCAAATCCCTTACGTTTTTCTTCACCGTCAGATATATCAGAATCTGGATAATTATTATTTTGTTCGGTGAATATTATGTGCTCAGGCATAATTTCCGTGGATCTACTGGGTAATTGGGAATCAACAACCCTGGGAAAACTTTCAGCTGAAAAAATAATTCCCTTGGAGTTAGTATTTCAAATTTTAATAAAATGAGACAAGTCCTAATTATTGTTATCACTACTGACAAGAGAAATCACTTAAGTCCTAAATAACCAAAAATTAACTCTTTGAATAAACTGCTGGCAAAATTTTAATTCATACCTATCTTCAAGTGTATATTGATAAACTCATTATTTAAGTGAAATAATTATATTCTCAATGTATGTTTTTGCCGAGGGGCAAACCGCTAAGCAAATTCTGTACACCAGACATCCCCTCAGTGAGGGACATCCCCAGATATCCCCGGACATCCCTCAGACATCCCCAGACAACCTCAGACATCCTCAGATATCCTCAGATATCCCCGGACATCCCCGGATATCCCCAGACTTCCCGAGACATCCTAAGATTTCCTGGGATATCCTCTATTACTTAATAGTTGGTATCGGTTTGATGAGTGATTAAAAACAGTTTGTAGCACTAAGTGGTGTCCCGAAATCAAATTGAAAAAAAAAGTCTATTGTTTAATCTACTCTAGAACACAGCATAACACAATGAACATATTTTATGTAGATATTGAGTGTTTTCGAAACAGAGCAGAAGTGAGTTCTCGGAAGATGACTTATATTCTTATTCAAATTTATAATTCAATGAAAATAGCTATCTATTTGACATCCCTCGATATTTCTGAACAGCTGAAAAAAGAATCTGATTAGTCAGCGGCAGATCCGGGGGGGGGTGGTGAACACCGGGGAAACTTCAAAATACACTCGCGCAGAAAGGAAAATTTTTGGAGTATGGTTGAAAATTCATTGAAAATTATGAGCGAGCGGGGGGTGAGTTATTGGTCCTGGAGGAGGGCATGCCCTCCCCCCAAATCCGCCACTGTTGAGTGGCTTTTAAAACCCAGCAAAGCTGTTAGTGGAATGTTTAATTTTTGCTTGTATAATTTTCGATATCAAAATGAAATTTTTTATGATATACCCACACAAATATATGATATATTTTATCTATATAATATATTTTATTCCATGAGGCGAAGAATTCAAAATATTTTCCAGGATAAATTCCAATAGTAATTTTTCACTCTTTATTACCAGGTTCGTCATTTTTTCCATTTCTTGTTTGAAAATTATTTGTTTGAAATGAATTATACTTGAATTGATCCTTAATCTGACTTATAATACACTGCGCAAAAAAATTAACGCACATTCTGAAAATCTCAATTTTAATGAAAGTTAACTCTACATTGACTTTATAACTTATTTTTTATGTTCTCTCGGGAAGGTTTTGAATGAAACAAGACTCATTAAATGGAAGAAAAATTCAGGATTTCACCGAATCTCATGTGAAAAAAGAAAAATAAACAATTTTCAAAATACTGAAATGCTGATAAGTGATTTAATACTTGGTATTTCCACCCCTTGCGTTAATTACAGCTCAGCAACGACGGTTCATACTCAAAATGGGTGATCTTAAAATGTTTTTATCTAATCCTTCCCGGATTTCTCTGAGTTGGATTCCAAAGACATTAAGAGTAGCTAGATGATTTTCTGAACTTCTCAGTCTTCTATTGAGGTTGTCCCAAACCTGCTCAATCGGATTGAGATCTCGACTTCTTGCTGGCCATTCCAGAGACTTTAACCTTTTCAAGGTACTCCTGAACGATGCGCGCACGAAGGTGTCTGGCATTATGGTCCATAAAAATGGAATTTTCACCAATGTATGAAGCAAATGGCACTGCATGCTCTTCAAGAATGTTCCTTATATACCTATCAGCATTCATAGCTCCATTATCAACGAGCACTAGTTCTGTGCGAGCAGTCAAAAATATTCCACCCCATACTCTGAAGTAACGTTCCTCAATGGCAGTTGTTACCCGTGGTCTACCCTGTCCTGGTCTTCGGACATTCATACCCGTCTCCCTGAATCGCTGCAACATTCTGGACACAATTGTATGGGAAATTCCAAACCTTTCTGCAATTGTGAATGTCCACACTTCTTCTTGCAAAACTACCGCTTGGGCACATTCTTCTTGGGTCAAATTGCGTGTTTCGCGTTGCATAGCGATCGAGTGTAGAAAATCAAAAGAAAAACAAACTACTGATCACTAGAATTGATCGAGAACAACTGATTTCAGAATGGAGCTAATACATTCAAAATCTCATCTTTTTTTATTCCTGCTGGGAAAAAACATATGTATTGAAGAAAAACGTTGAAAGTGGATAACATATGCATGCATAATTCTGATGAAAATAATTATCATTGAGAACACCTTCAATTGTAGAATAAATTTTAGATTTCCATAATGTGCGTTAAGTTTTTTGCGCAGTGTATTTCATCTAGATAAAGATTTTTGATGAATTTGGAAAACATGGTTCCAATTCATAAAAACACTTACATTTAGGTACCTATATATTCAAGTTCCTTTTTCTTGACGCAAAATATAACATTTTATCAACACCCTGTGTACTACCAATATGATTCGATAAAATTTTAAAGGAAAACGGATCCTGTTTTTGATATCCCTCAACTCGTCCTTCAATGAAAATATGTAAATATAAGGTATGTTGAAAAAACAGCGAGACGATAATAACTATTATTTATTTGAATATACAGGGTGCGCGGCGCGGCTGCTCTCCACGGTTTCATGTTTGTTTCTGATCACTATTTATAATTAGGACTAGGAATGTATCCCTGTTTCCATAAAATTTGGTGGCGTTTGGTTGGTATTGATTTTCAAGAAACTTCTCAATAAAGTCAATTTTAAACGCTCTTGTCAAATTAGTGCAGGGGTTGAAAGGAGCATTTGGTGTATTCATTTTTTTTAATTGTTTGTGTTTCAGTAACTTGGGTGAAAAACCTATACAAGTTTTCGTAAAATGCCGAAACCTAACAGAATATGTTTCAACCCATATCTATATTTCTTTACAAATTCCAAATCGCTGTGTATCGATTGAGCAGATATGAAAACTCTTGTGAAAATGAGTTACATGGTGTTTACCATACCCAAATAAGAATAATTTATATCGATTGAAATATATTCTGGGAGGATTCTGCATTTCTTAAAAACTTCATATGTTTTCACTCCCAGTCTCTGAAACAGAAATAATTTCAATTGAGATGAAGTGCTCCAGCGAGAATCTTTGCACTTATTTGTCAGAAGCAAAGTGGTCTTGAAAAAATTGTTGCTTAACAGTAAACCTTTCGGTGTCTATATCAGACACCTTCTACAGACAAATTTGTAAAATCTTCAAAATTGTGTGTTTTTCATTTGCAATCTGATTGACATTGAAAGTTATCAATATAAAGAGATGTTGATTCATCTAATTCTGAAATTTCTTGATGTCATTTCTTTCTCTAATAAATCAATCCAAAAGGATATATTCCAACAGAACAGTTGGCCAAATTATCTACTTCATCTAACAAAATACATGTGGATTCCTTAATTTTCCTTTTAAAATTATCAGGTTCCGTCACTAGGATCTTTGTGTTGTTCCAGTTCATCATATGATCTCCGCTATTTGAACGTATATGATCAGCAATTTGTGATCTTGTAATGTCTCTATTTTTGATGTCTCTCCTGTATAACATTTTCCACATATACAGGGAACATTGTAAACACAATTTTTATTGGTTTCGTTCTGGTTAGAATGGATCTCAAATTATTTTGTGTTTCGAAAACAGTTCTTATGTTGAATTTAGAACCAATTCTTCTTATTGTCTCTTTAAGGCCAGGAATATAAGGAATGACGTTCAACAAATTTGGTTGTTCCTGACGGTTGTCTGTTTGTACCTGACCATCATTAGAATTTTGATTAGATAAATAATTTATGTGTGTGCAACACTTTCGTGATATTAATGCCCGTATTCTGCTATTCATCTGGAAGCTACGAGATCGTAGCGTACGACTGATCTTTCAGATTCCTTAGGATAGTAACAAAACAAGAATAATTCCAGAATTGCATAATTCTGCAAAATATGTTCCCGTAACTATCGTAGGGAATCTGACAGATCAATCGTACGCTACGACCTCGTAGCTTACAGATAAAAAGAATGAAACAAGATTAGCAGTGAAAAACCTAACTCCACCATTTTTCGTATTCTAATTGATATTCATAACGAATATTGTATCTATAGATTCCCTTTATTTCGTCAGTATGTAAATAAAAATCAGCCTGACATCTCTAGATAAACATCAGACTTCCCTAGACATCCCAAAGACATCCTCGGACATCCCCCGATTTCCTGAGACATCCCCTGATTTCCTTGAGATATCCCCAAGACATCCCGGGACATCCTCAGATTTCCTAAGACATCCCCGGATATCCTGGGACATCCCAGGGACATCCCCAATCTTGTACACCAGACATCCCCAGCGGTTTCCCCCTCGGTTTTTGCTTACCATTACATGCAACAGCACCTCCATCTCCACAGCTCACAAAAACCGAGTTTGTTTCATCGTTGATCGATTTTTAAAAACGAATATCATTTTTATCAAAAACATGTTCCACTTGATTATTGAAAGCTAATAAAACTATGTTTTTCGCCCTGGAAGCTAAACTAAGCACAGTTACGACTTTACGAAACAGAACAACTACTGATCGTTGTTTACCGCCTGAAACTACGAAATGGACTAATGGCCGGTTTCTGAGGTCGTTTTAACGGCAGTTTATCTATCTGTCAAATTTGACGGATGGATAAGCGCAGATTTCGGTTTCTGAGTACCGATTGGAAAGATAACCAGACAATAAAGTCAGTTTATTTTAGCCGACCGAAAGTGGTCGGTTATCTGTAGATTTAGTGAATGGCGCATGGACATTGGCATTTGATTTGTCAACTACAACCTCACTTTTTCAATTTGATTTGACGGAGTACCGGATTTGGATTCATATCAACATTCTTAACATATTATATTAAACGAGTTGTGTAATAATGAAATATAATACAAGAAGATTATCCTCTAGTTCCAGCTCTTCATCAGATGAAGAGGCAATGCAATTCATTGGCAAAAATTCTGTATCCAGATTTATACGGGTTCGTAGATCACCTCTCGAAATGTATACAGATGATTAATTTAAAATGAGGTACAGATTGAACGAGCAAACAGTTTTACACTTATGTACCTAATGAATTGAATTCTGTATTAGCTCCAATATCTGAAAGGAATTGCACTTCAACCGTCTTTCAACAAGTGCTTATATCTTTACGGTTCTATGCGACAGGAACTTTTCAAATCATCATTGGTAATGATCTAAATATACATAAGACATAAATATACATGAAAATGAAATCGATTTGATATTCCGTATGGGAAATCTCATTATTTTGAGTTTCAGGCGTGCAGTTTCAATTAAAATTTGCAAAATTCATAATCAAAACGTCAATTTGTATGTCGCGACATCTGTTGATCTAGGAAGGAACTTGCGAGACTACCGTTAATTAGCTGTTATCGAATAGATAGTTAACTGACAACCGAAAAAGACGTCAGAAACTCAGGTACTTTTATCAAGAGGTTATCGATTGGTTATATTTATCGAACCGTTTACTATTGGACGGTTAAAGTCAAACCTCAGAAACCGGCCATTACAGGATTTTTCGTGTCCGGACGTGTCCCGTATCCGTTAATAATAAACCGAAAATCGTATAAGTGCACTCAAATGATTTTGTATATTGAGATTCCTACTATCAGGGACTTGTACAAATTTTCCTCACTTATAAATCCCAAACCAAATGCGGAATGGACTTACATGTTTATTTGACTGATTCGCGATCCTGATATGGACTTATATGTGAGAAAATCCCATTTTTGAAAAAAAGTGGTTGTACGCCCACGATATATTTCAGTCTGAAATAGTCAGTTGAAATTCCCGTAGTTGACCGAAAATGTTCCGTGTAGGTACGCGGATGACTACGGTTTCTATCATCGTGATTCTCACTTAAAAATTACACTGAAATTATTTACTTCCACTATTATTAATTGATGTATTCGATTGACTTGATTTTCTCGTAGTCAAATGTAAATGTAATATCTTCACTAATAATTATACGTTATTATGAACATACGTGAGGACTATTAAAATAAGCGTTTATTTAACAACTGATTTATTCCATCTCCCAAATTACATGAAACCCCCACACTTCACCATGGTGGAGAGAGATGTGCGCAAATACATTACAGATTTGATGCAGGGACGGCCAAATGTTGATCAGAGTTGGCAATTTATCAAAACAGTTGACAGGATCATAGTTAGTGAATTCTCAAAACAGTTGGAAAAATTATCAAAGCAGTTGGAAAATTTTGAAAACAGTTTAAATAATTTCAAACGAGTTGAAACAGCCGTGTTAATCAAGAGGGGCGTATCTGATGAAGAGAAGAAACTGAGATATTCGATATTTTAGATTTTTCGTTATGCCATGCTGTCTCTATTGAAGTATGAAACTCTAATTTCGGGATGTTCACTAGTTTATTGATAGGAATAATTGTGATTTACCTGAAATATGACACTTGTATACAAAGGAGACTTTTGATAGTTACGCCTTTTTCATTTAACATGCTCTAATACCAAAAACAGATACGCCTACCTATATTATTTCATTTTGAGTTGGAATGATTGGTTTTTATTATATTAGTTGTAAAAAAAATGTTCCACTTGTGTTTTTATATTTTTATTGATATAAGAAATATTGAAACATATTTAAAAATTTGTAGTTTTTGGAAAATATGAAGAAAAAAAACGTTAATCTTTATCTTCGTCGGAAATTATGGTATCCATCGTGGTAGTTGTAGTGGGTAAATTCTTCCAGAAATTCAGGCGGTTAGTAGGAAATATTGGACTCAGCTTCGAAATAATGGTGTGTTTTCTCAATTCTGTGATACCCTAGGAGAACTTCTTCGCTCAGGCATGGGAATGCCACATTTGAAATTTTTATGGTTCAAAAAGTTTAAATTAATGAAAGGTCCATCAAAGGATTTCGCATATTCCATAGTTCGTCTTCCTCTTTCAAAATTGACCTGCACCATAGATTTAAGGTAGGGCCTCGGAGAAATTTTATTGAGCTTATATTGAGAAGTGTGATCTTCCCAATCAAAAAAAGAACTTATTTCCATTTCTGCTACTTTAACTCCTTTTTGGGAAACTTTTACAGCATCTAAATAATCATCAAAATCGTAAATTTTTCCTTTTTTCTTTAGTGAACTCTCCACAACGTGGTGAAAAGAATCAGCAGCCATGAAAGTATGACCTGTTTCAAAATATTTTAATTCCAATTTCTTCAGGGCAACCTCATTACAGTTCACTAAATAAATGAAAAAACTGAAGAGGCACCAATTCTTATTTTGTGACGAACAGTTATCTGCCCATAGTATAATATGCTCTTCGTCAAGATTCTGCAGAAAATATTTGTAGAAGGCGCTTACAATGTCTTCCTTATTTCGACCTGCAATCGCTTCGTGCCATACAACTGCACATGGTTGAACTTTCGGTTTTTTTCCACCGGGAATAAAACTTTCATTGTAAGCTACTAATCGGGGAACAGAAATTACTTTTTTGAAAGTATCGCAGCGAGGCAGCATTATTACCTAAAAATGAAATTCTGTTAGTTAAAATAATTGAGAAAATGCACTTGGAGAATATGACGCGAAGCGACTTTCGTAACAGTAACCTGAATTCATTTACTTTTTGTAGATCAACAGTTATCACTGCCACATTTCCAGTACAGTCATTTTGGTATTGTACCCTCGCAAACCTGTATTTTTTGTGATGTTCATTCCATATTTTGCAGGCGTCGCAATTTTGGTCCAAAATTTCCTTTTGATGGCCGCTTATCTTGGAATGTTTACTGAAAACTTCACATGTGAAGCATTCTTCATGACCCAATTTCGAGAAGGAAATATTTAGACTACTGACTATCTCCCTATAGAGGTAATAAGAAAATTTCATATCAGGATACTTTTCTTGAAAGTCTTCATACATAGTCTTTATTGACAAATCAGAAGGCAAGTATTTCCTGCGAGGAGCATGCTCACGACTATAATGTGAGATACTGGGGTTGAATGACTGAATATGCCTAACAATCACTTCATGATCGAATTTTTTTCTTGTGGATTTTCCTCGACCATCGGCAACTACTTTAATGGAATTTCTGTCCGTTTTATTGAAAACACTTCTGATTAATTTATCATTTGACTTGTTGAACCCAAGGGTTGTCAGAAAAAATGATTTGCAAACTTCGATTGTGCTCCCTTGTTCATCTTTGAGTGAGTATTTCATTGAGTTTTTTCTGCGTGATTTTTCTGCTTGCGTTGTTTTTCTATGTGTCGTAGTTCTCGAAATGCGTGCCAAAATGAAACTTCTTCTACCTTCATTATCCATTCCCCAGAACTCTGAATTGATAATTTCACGCTGTGATGATGAAATTATCTGTTCACACTTTTTCGAACAGATATGTGGATTGCATCCTTGTTTCACTGAATATTTTTTATTCTTCTCTCTTTTCGTAACTTGTTTTCTTTCTTTCAAAGACAGTAAGAATTTTTTTCGTTTTCTGGGGTTTCCATTTTTCGTCAGTTCTAGTTGAAGTACAAATTTCTCAACATTTTGTAAAATATTTTCGACAATCTGGAACGCAAATTTGACCACTTCATCATTGCTGACGATATTTATGCTAGTCGCTAATGGAGAAGATTGGATAACTGAATACTTGTTCAATGCAGAAAGGTTATTCGATATCAAGCATTCCGGGGAGGATTCAATACAAATATCACTCAAAATAATGATTTTTTTGGATTCCGAGCGAACTTCACAAGCACTTATTTCTGAATTCATTTCTGAAAATATGAGGTCATTCAAGCTAAGCAGTATTGAAATATAAAAATAATTATCTTACCACTCTGAGGTTTATAAGTTGGATCTTCTTCTTCTGCTAACTTCTTTTTTTTGTTTTGATGTCTATTCGCATTTCTTATATCCTCAATTTTTTCTCTTTGATTGTTATTTAGCGCTAAAAATACTAGTTTTTTTCCACGATTCATCGTGTCAAAGGACGAACTAACCAACGAATGAGAAACCCACGAGAAACGTAAATATTACATACATAACCTCAAAACTACCTATCGACAGAATACAGCATGTTAGAGATAAAAGTCGTATCTACATAAGAAATCAGCAGATACGCCCTGATTCTCTAACAAATTCAATTACGCCAATATTTCCTAACATCATCGACATTTTTTCACATACGCCTCTATTTAAAATACTCATAACTTCTTTATTTTCTAACAGATACGCCTTTAGACTCAAATATTAGCTAGAAGTCATGAGGAGCAACATGAAAATGCGTCTAACTCAATTTCAATGAAATTTGCAGATACGCCCCTTTTAATTAACACGGCAGCACAGGCCTAATGTTGATCAGACTCAATTTTTCAGAGCAGTTGACAACATTTCGAAGCAATTGGAAACATTCAGAGCAGTTGGAAAATTTTCAATACAAAAGGTGAAATTTTGAAACAGTTGATTTTTCTTGCAATCTCTTGCCAATATTTGGTTTTTTTTACACATCGGCCTCATACATTTCTCCTCCATGTCCAATCTCGCCCTAAATAATAATTTTATCAAATTATCATTCCATTTGACATTTAAAGCTTCTCCCTGTAAAGTAATTCCGCTCATTTCTTCATCTTCTAGAAATTATGAAATTTAGTAAACTCAACTGTATCACAATTTTCAGGAATTACTTACGATTTCCAAAATACGCCTCGTACATCTGTTTGGAGTACTCGCGAAGCAGATCTTCATCTGTAAGATAGAATTTTTTAAAACTCTAATAATTTCACAATAGAAGTATTATAAAAAAATATTTACCATTTATAATGGCTTGCTGAGTTTCCCCATCTACTTTCGCAGAAAATCGTACGCCGTTATATAGGTCATGGTCAGATTTATTTCATTGGCCATTTCAGTCTGTTTTCTCCTTTTTGTATAAAAAATTTCAAATTATCACAGTTAAGTTTCAAATATAAAAATAAATGAAAACAAACAATAACCCCCCCACTCAATTCATCACGTTCATCAGACATTCACCGGCTCTGACAGTCGATGGATCCGATGAGCCACCGATGGAAACATCGGTGATTAAACGAACGAGTGACAGTTTCAATCGTTGAATAAACGAAAGGTTTGATGCAACCGTGATGATAGCGTTGAATCAATTCGGTGAATAAAAGAACAGAACTCGTCTATACCTTGTTCAACTGCATCAGGATCTGAATAAGTTTTGGCAGTCCATACACTACACTCCTAAATTGAAAGAAGTTAAAAAGCGTTGTTATCTGCAATGATTTGACTTGGGATTACGAAATAACTAAATATGGACTGAAGACATTGGTTTACTGTGCTTCACGACTTTCAAATGGCTCTAGTTCTATCCATCTGGATTAATGATCCACTACAAAAGTAGTGTCCATTGAATTCAATAATATCCTACCGACTGCGCCATGTTTGATTGTCCAAATCAATCAAGATTTCTGTTGAAAACTATTTATTTGCACATCGATGTAGCACGATGACTTTACATCATAGAATAAATAAACAGAAAACCAAATTCTAGGTTACATTTTTCAGACCATACTGTTTTAACCCAACTAACTTCACATATCTATATGAATAGTAGTAGTACTATACATATAGATATGTGAAGGAATTCCGGCGGATTTAATATATGTAGAATGATCCTGTTGCATCAAAATAACGTTCAGAATATCATCTATGTGCCTATCATTCCTCGCAAATGCTTCCGAACACATTTTTCTACATATTGAATCCGATTTAACATATCATCTAAATTTAAAATGTCATTTGTCGCTGCTCAAGTGGTTTATGTTCAATATTTTTTCTCTTTGAGCACTCGTTCTATTTAAACGAGTGATATATATGATTTTTCTAAAAAAATTTATAGGTTTTCACTCCCAGTCGCTGAAACAGAAATAATTTAAAAAAAATTGGTTAAGATGGAGTGCTCCTGCGAAAATCTTTGCATTTATTAGTCAGTTGCAAATTGGTTTCGAAAAATTTGTTGCCTGACACTAAAACTAAAAAAGGAAATAAATGAAAAGAATAATGTAACGTTTCGGTGTCTATATCAGATACCTTCTTCAGACAAACTTGTAAAATTTTCAGAATTGTGTGTTTTTTCATTTGCAGTCTAATTGACATTGAAAGTTGTTCAAGTTTCAAGTACTTTACAAGTTTCTCAGATCAGTCAGAATACAATACGAATGTGGCATTCAAGCAGCCATGAATGACGTGCGTGTGCGCATTTCCGTTTACATATTTAGATATTACCCTATTCGAATGCCTGAAATCGTTTGAAGTACTATAAACGTCTACTATATGTGTGGACAATTGTTGTTTGGAAATATTATTGATTACCAATAAAAAAAATTTCCCATGTTTGGTGAACACAGTTCACATATATTTTAATGGAATTTTTTTCTTTAAATATCGCTTATATTTGAAGTGAAGATCGCAGGTGAAATTTTTTTAATTATCAAAAAACTACATTTTTATTCATTATTTTTTCATCACGGCAAATCATATCTACACTTCATTTCACGAGAGTATGACGTAAGGGAAACGTTAGCCCTTCCTTCCCCATAGAACATTCGTTCATATTCGAGTGTAACCGGAATATGCCGGCGATTGATTGGGCTATAGTAAAGAGATATATGTAGATGCCTACTCTGCCGGTTAGAACAAATTCTTCCTTTATGTTAATGCAGCTCTTAAAAGTAACAAGTTTTGCTTTACCATCTCTTATATTTTTCGTTCCTAATGGAAGTCGCTTCCGAACTTCACTTTTCACTTAATTTTTTTTTTATTCTGCTGATATATTATCAAAATCGGAGCTGATTCGTTTTCTTTTCGATGCATTTTTGAGATCAATAGAGGATGGTTCATCAATTTTCGGGGTAGTGTGCAATGAATTAGGAGGTAGATTTTTTATTTGACTTTCGTCAGAAATTGTTGAAAAACTACCAGAAATAGATTTTCCGAATATTGAATCATGATAATCATCAGTCATGGTAAGATTTCTATCCCTCATTTTGCTGACAGGTTCTGCGAAACATTGAACAGATGATTTTGGCACTGTTTCTGAAATACTAAGTTCCTGAAGTGAGGGGGGGTGCAGGATTAACTGTAGTGGTTAAAGGATGGAAGTTTCTCTTTGTGCAGTAGAATAATTTTCTACTATTTTGTTCCCTATTTTTCAAGCCCATACGGTTGCACAAACGAGATTAGATCGGTAAGACTAAAAAGTACGATTCCGCCAAAAGTTCGTTTCCTCCGAAATTTTCCTTGAACATTGCATATTGAATAGTCACATGTGGTCTGTTTTTTGCTCATCATTATTTTTCTGGTTCATTATTTGAGAGATTTCATTTCTCTCAAAATTCAGAAATTTCCTTATCTTACCAGTATTTCTACGAATTAACATATAAATTGCACGCCGCGTGTTACGGTCATTCGCAGAAAATATGAACATTGCTAAGTCTTGAATAATGCTATAATTAAATCTTAATTCATCAAGAGTTCTGGGGTAAATGTGAGGAAATTTCTCTATCGGAACTTAACTATACCTTTTCAACTTCAAATCAATCTCATATTGGGAAATTACATTTCCACTTGAAGTTGATACTGATCTTCAGGGTTTCTGAATTGATTGCGAAAGATTCAAGCGGGTGACTCATCAGATCATTTTAGGGTTTCTGTAGGAGAACTACATTAAAGAGAGTTTGTTTAGTGGACTGTAGTTTATTTTACACTTTTTTACACTTTATTTACAGATTTTTTATTTACACTAGATCGATACCAAGAAGGTAGAGCGTTTGTAGTGATACCAATAAGGTAGAGCACTTTTAATAATTTTAATTTATACAATTAGCACTTGATTATTGCGTATTAAAACACTGTGGTGAAGGACACCTAATATATCGCCTGAGGCTGAATGAGTACTGGCTCTAACAGTTCGAGGCTGCCGAACAGCACAAGGGTTGCGGCAGTGTTGCCGCTTAGACAATAATGTCTGGTTTGTTGGATGTTGTTTCCAACATGCTGGGGGCCTTGAAGGCTTTAGAAAATCAAACAAATATTAAAGTTAAACAGGTTATAAACTATGATAATACTTATATAACTATAAAGTTGTGAGTTTGACAAACAGATTGTTATTTACATAGATATAATTTTTTTTTTGTACATTGAATTAATTGCTGCAAGGTAAAATAGCTAGTTTGGTAACAGATCGCAAATACGTTCCGTTTTGAGTCTTTACTTGGACTACTCTAACCTTGGAATCCTTTCCAGGTATTACCTTTACTATTCTGGCCATTGGCCATTTCATAGAGGGGACATTGTCCTCTTTTAGCAAAACTAACATGCCCTCCCTTAGATTTGGAACTTCATGTTTCCATTTTGGTCTGCTCTGAAGCTGTGCCAAATAATCTTTATACCATCGTTTCCAAAAACCTTGCTGCACTTGGGTACATCGTTCCCAGAATTTTAAGCGATTTTCTGGAATTTTTGTAAGATCTGATTCAGCGTAGCTCGTTAAAGGAGCACCTATTAAAAAATGCCCAGGAGTCAAGAAGGTAAGATCTGTCGGATCATTCGAAAACTGAGTTAGTGGGCGAGAATTCAGGATTCCTTCAACTTGAATAATAATAGTATTGAATTCTTCATAAGTAAATTGACCATTTCCCATTACTCTTTTTATGTGGTATTTTGCGCTTTTCACCCCAGCTTCCCATAATCCGCCAAATACAGGAGAATAGCTAGAAATGAAATTGAAGGTAATTTTTTCATCTAAGGAATATGAGATAATTTCATTTTGATTCACAATTTTTTGGAGCCTTAACAACTGATTGTTTGCACCTTTGAAGGTTGAACCATTGTCACAATAAACTTGAAATGGTTTCCCTCTTCTGGATATGAACCTTTTGAATGAAGCTAAAAAACACTCTGTGCTTAAATCTGAGAGTAATTCCATGTGAATAGCCTTCACTGAGAAACAGACAAATAAAGCTATGTATGCCTTAGTGATAAGTGATTTTCTTATACGGGATTGTTTTATGTAAAAAGGGCCACAAAAGTCAATGCCAACATTTTGAAAGGGTCTGGCAGCGCAAACTCTATTTTCAGGAAGAGAGCCCATTAATTGTTGTGAACATTGTGCCTTATGGCGAAAGCATGTGACACATTTGTGAATGTTTCTTTTTATTTCCCTTATACCATTTATTATCCAAAATTCTGAAAGTAAACTGCTCAATACTTGTCGTTGACCAGCGTGTAAGAGGCGTAGGTGCTCTCTAATTATGATTAAATCAGTAAAATGATTATTTTTAGGTAATATTATGGGATGCTTTTTGCTGAAGCAAAGAGTTGAATTTTCTAATCTACCTCCAACGCGCAAAATATTTTCGTTGTCAAGGAAGGGTGCTAAGGAGTTCAAATGAGTTTTGATGTTTTTCTTGTTCTTTAAATCTTTTATTTCTTCTTTGAAATGATAGGCTTGTTCGTGTCTTATTAGAACTTTTGAGGAATTGTTTAGCTCTGATAGCGTTAGATTTCCTATTAATCTTTTATTGTTTTTGTTCGAATGGTTCACAAACCTAAGCATATACGCTAGTACTCTCTGAAGCTTCGAGAGACTGGAAAATCTTTCACAAAAGGGATATTTCACAATTGCAACATGAGTGACTGAATGAAGTTGATTTTTCTCTTCAGGCAATGGATTTAAGTATTCAATGCAGAAATTTTCGTTGTGAGTGAATTCCATGTTTTTAAGCTCACTTGGGCCTTGAAACCAAAGTGAATGATTTTTCATATCTTGAGGTGAAAGACCTCTCGATAGGCAATCAGCAGGATTATTCTTTGTGTTCACGTAGAGCCACACAAAGGATGCACATAAATCCTGTATTTTTGATACACGATTCGCTACGTAAGCGTTTAATTTGATTGGATCTGTCTTGATCCAAGCGAGCGCAATTTTAGAATCTGAATAGAGATACACTCTGTCTATTCTGAAACTCAACAAATCATGAATTTTCTTTGCTAAACTTGAAAGCAATAAAGCACTATTTAGTTCCAGTCTGGGAACTGTTAAATTTTTATTTATTGGAACAATCCTAGATTTAGAACAGAGCAAGTTTAAGCAAACTCTGTTATCAAAAATTGCTCTGACATACAAAACTGCCCCAAAGGCGATGGCAGAAGAGTCACAATAACCTACAAGCTCTATACGAATGGCGTTCAGAAAGTTGAGATTTCTTGGGATATCAATCAACGGCATCTTAGCCAGATTTTTAACGAATTCTTCCCACTGTTCCAACAAGTCATCAGGGAGAACATCGTCCCATTTTAATTTCATAATCCACAGTTTTTGCATTAAGATCTTAGCAGCCACAAGAACAGGGCCTGCGAATCCCAAAGGATCATAAAACTTACAAATGAAACTAAGAACCTGTCTTTTAGTTATATTACTTTGAAGCTCACATTTTGGAGCAGAAATTTTGAAGTTGTCAGTAGTTGTTTTATAGGATAAACCTAAAGTTTTTACGATGGCATTATTTTGGTTTATGTCCACCTCATCAAGATGCCGATCTTTTGCGGGAATATCTTCTATTATTTTTGGGTGATTGGATCCCCATTTGTGTAAACTGAATGACCTTGAATTCAGAAGTTCAATTAGTTCTTGCTTCAATTGAATCGTTTCCTCGATGCTATTGCTTCCGGTTAAAATATCATCCACATACGTGTTGTCCGCTAAGGCTCTAGAAGCTAGTGGAAATTGATATTGTTTGTTGCGGGCAAGCTCGACCAAACATCGAGTTGCCAAGAAACTGGAGCTTTTCAAGCCATAAGTGACTGTTTGCAATTGCAAGCACTGAATTGGCTGGGAAGGATTTTCTCGCCATAAAATATTTTGCAAGGGGGTGTGGTTTGGATCTATCAACACCATTCTGTACATTTGTCTGATGTCAGACAGGACAACGTACTCGTATGTCCTGAAAAGGATAAAAACATCAAATAATTCCCTCTGTACAACTGCACCATTGTAAAGAAGGCAATTTAAAGATTTTTTATTCTTTGTCTTCATGCTTCCATCAAAAACAACACGAAGCTTTGTCGTTCGCTTATCCTCTCTAATGACAGGATGATGAGCCATGAAATAGACAGCATCATTTTTCAAATCGTAACAATTAAGGTCTATAATCTTTGCATGACCAAGATTTATGTACTCATCAATAAATTTTTTATATTGTAAGAATAATTCGCGGTTGGATTTGAACCGTCTTTCAAGATTTTCAAATCGCTTATATGCTATGGAGAATGAATCACCGAGATCAAGATCGTTTAAATGCTGTTTCAAAGGAAGAGAAACTTGGAACCTATTTTCAATTACTTTCAAAGTGTTTTTAAATATCGTTTCGCAAGCTTCTTGCTCACTGGGATATTCAGGAAATATTTGTGGAACCTTTTCGGTATCCCAAAATTGAGAAATAAGATTTTCAATGTTATTGCCTTCGCCAGATGAAAACGATTCTGTCGAAAAATTGCAAAGCGTCTTGCCCTGTGTATTGACAGGTGCTAAACCGCTAATAACATATCCAAAAAGTGTATTCTGCAATATTAATCCCTCTCTCAGGTTAACCTTTTCCGGGAGCAGAATTTCAAAAAATACATTTGCGGCCAGCAAAATTTCTATATCTTTAGGAACAGCATAATCTTCATCAGCGAGTTTGATGCCCTTTGGAACATTGATCGAGGTTATATCGACCTTAACTGAAGGCATTGAAGTGATATTTTCTACAATTGCGCAGTTTATTGTCATTTCATGGTTACGTACACACGACCCTATTTTGACATGCGCACCTTTCTGAATTTTCATTTTTGTCTGGGAAATTCCTACAATATTTAAATTCTTTTGGAAAGTTTTTAGGTTCAATTTTCTGACTAAATCCTTAGTGACGAAGGAAGTTTGAGAACCGCTGTCAATGAGCCCATAAGCGTACAAAAATTCACCATTGTTTCCTTTTATTTTTACTTTAATCGTAGGTAAAAAAACATGTTTTGGCCTGCTAGTTAAACGTCTACTTAATAGTTGCACTGAAGCCTGATCATTTCCAGCAGTTGACTGCTTATCCAAGTGCAACAAGGTGTTATGTTCCTTTTGGCAATTTTGACACTTGAAAGAATACTTGCATTTTCCTGCATGACCATTCAAACAAATTCTACAATATTTTTGCTTATCTACAAATGAAATTCTTTCATTCGTTGCAGCTGCTCTGAATTTTTTGCAATTGTAAACTTTATGACCGGGAAAAGAACAAAAAGGACATTTTAAATCGCCTTTGTTTTTAGTTACTAAGTGAACTTGTGCTTTTTCCTTAAATTGTTTGCCTTCTGGCTGAGCTACCGCTTCAAGAGCAGTTGCTCTTGTATCTAAAAAATACAAAAATTCTTTAAGCGTTGGGAGTTTAGAACTATCTCTTTCTATTTGATACGCCCTATTAGTATATTGATCGAGTTTTTTAGATAGAATACAAATCAATATCATGTCCCAGCTGTCAACTGGCTGTTTCAAGTTTTTTAGCGCACCCAACTGCTGTTTTACCTTACTTACAAATTCTCTAATAGAAGATGGACCACCCTTTTGTATGCTTGAAATATCCAAAAATGAATAAATATGAGAGCAAATTATCATACCCTCATTTTCATATCTCTCCTTAAGTATCAAGAGAGCCTCTTGGTAAGAATCATTTGTTATAGACAAATTTGAAATTAATGCAAGAGCCTCTCCTTTTAAGTAGTTTCTCAAATAAAACAGTTTTTCAACATTTTTTAAACTTTGATTTTTGTCTATGACTGCATGAAACATGTCAATAAATGGTTTGAAATCATTAAAGTTTTTTCCATCAAAATATGGTATGTCAATATGCGGTAATTTTGTGATAGATATATCACTTCGAGCGTCAATAGGAGAAGCAGCTTGAGGCTTGCTTGTATTTATTTTGTTTTTTGATAGGATTTTATTCAAATTAGCAGAAATGTCAAAGAAACTATTTTCAACCGCTTCGATATCTGTGACTTCTTCAGAGTCCAAACATGAAATCTCAGCATGAATTTCCTGAATTTTATCGAAAGATTCAGTCAAAGTTTTAATTCTAACATTGATTTGTTCAATTAATGTGTCTGAAATGTCATCATCTGCATGCTCTAAGGCGAATCTTTTGATTCTTTCTATTGTTGATAAATTTTGTTTTAGTTTTGCCTTAAACCTGGCAATATCCTTTTTTGAAGACATGTCAGCTATATTAAAATGGCATATAAATTTTAATAACAAAACAAGCGTGAAATTTTATTCAAGATAATTTCTTAAGTTGAATATTGAGGTTAAAAATTATCAAAGGAACTGTCAAATTCACTATAAAAACCTGACACATTGATCATCTGTCTTGTCGGTAATGTCGGTATTGCAGATCCTACAGCACTCGTCGGTGGTTCACTGGTTGCTCGAGTACTATTTTTGCAGATTTCTACTTTGGCCTTGGCTTATGGTATTGCAGATTTCTGTTGGTTAGGGGATGTTGGGCCTGGGAAGTTGCCTACACTGCAAACTGTCGTACGACTCGTACGCAGCGAAAATTGTTTTGAGGACGTGGCGTGGCTTAGTCCGCCATTTTGGAAATCACATGAACAAAACCTTTTATGTTGGTTAATGCCACTTCTATCACAAGAGACCACTATTTTCACTGATCTTATAGTTTTTAGACAGAAGAAGTATCGATATCACTTGTCTATATTTGCCGATATCACTTGATACCACGTTTTTGTTAATTCCACAATGGCGTCACATTTCACTTTACGTAACTTTTTCTAACAGTTTTATTTTTGTTTGAAAGCACTTCAATCCGAATCCGGCTCGAAGGACCAATTTTAATGTAGGAGAACTACATTAAAGAGAGTTTGTTTAGTGGATTGTAGTTTATTTTACACTTTTTTACACTTTATTTACAGATTTTTTATTTACACTAGATCGATACCAAGAAGGTAAAGCGTTTGTAGTGATACCAATAAGGTAGAGCACTTTTAATAATTTTAATTTATACAATTAGCACTTCATTATTGCGTATTAAAACACTGTGGTGAAGGACACCTAATATATCGCCTGAGGCTGAATGAGTACTGGCTCTAACAGTTCGAGGCTGCCGAACAGCACAAGGGTTGCGGCAGTGTTGCCGCTTAGACAATAATGTCTGGTTTGTTGGATGTTGTTTCCAACAGTTTCGCTTAAGAATTGAGTAACAAAAGTGGTACACCACTGAGATATTTCTTACGATTATATTTTGAACTTTCGGTCAATTTGTAATGAAACTTTCCATCTGTCTTTTTTCGTGCAGAGCGACGTTGTAAGAAAATGAAACAACTATGTATATAAACGCGTATTTGTCGTCACTTAAACACATTAGGTACCTATAATTATACATCAGGATAATATCTCTGTATATGTGCTACATATCGCGCACAGTTGTTGGTGTTTATTACATTTATATTGTCTCGCAAAATAATTTCTGATTCGCGTAATCGGAACTGGTTCTGAGGTAGACTTAACCTTCCTTCGCCACCCAAAATCTGCAGATTTTAGACTTGACCACGCGAATTCTATGGGGTTCAGCATTCGACTGTAAGGACTGAGTTTAAGCAGTTTATCTTCCAGAAATTCTGGTTCATGGAAAACCTCTTCTAATCCTGCACGACAGGGAGCCTTATCTATCACTAAAGCTGGTCCCAGACAATGCGTGTATTTGACGAATGTTCGGCATTGGCGGTGCTTCGCATAGTGTGTGGGCCATAGTGTTCGGGCCGAAGTTGAGCTCCCACACGCTGCGCGAAGCACCGCCAATGCCGAACATTCGTCAAATACACGCATTGTCTGGGACCGGCTTATCACCACATGCGACTGACAAATATTATAAGCCGCACGTAAGCAGGGCCCGTATTCTCGACAAGTGATCTTTTGTAGCGAATACGAACATCATTGCGCGGTGTGCATTTTTGCAGATAAAAGAGGGACTCGCGCAGAGGAGTTCGTATACGCTTTGAAAGAGCACTTGTCCAAAATACGGAGCCAAGTCCTCACAAATTCTTTTGCATCATCTCTTTTAAATGCACTCCTTCTTATTTCGTGGTAAATTAGTTCCATATTACCGATGCAGCCGATGACATGAACATTGGCCCCACGACTGCCTGCTGAAATGTATCAACATCAGGTTCCTTTTTTGATGGGCCGTCCTTGTTGTCTATACTATCTATACTAATATTATAAAGAGGAAAGATTTGTATGTTTGTGGGTTTGTGGCGTTGATACGAGTTAACTCATAAGGTACTTGACCGATTTCAATAATTCTTTCACCCTTAGAATGCTACACTATCCTTGAGTAGCATAGGCTATACTTTTCATCCGAGAAAATTGAGGAAACCTACTATATTTTCAATTATAATGAATATGAGTACCAAAATCAGCTATTTTCAGGTGCGCTGCGAAAACGGTAAGACGTACATGGAAACAATGTATGACGGAAATGTACCTCTTTAATAGTTCTACAAAAAAGTCCGCGATAGCATATATCTATCTTTCAAGGTTTACTCGGTATCATCATTTAAAAGTATCCGAATGTTTCCCAAAATTATGCATTATTTAGGAGTATTTTTTAATGAATACGCTATTGATTTTTATCCAATTAAATACGTCCTTCATACCCAGTATTTAATATAGAACGAAATTGCCATTTACATCATTCAATTATGATGAATACATCGAAAGATATGGCAGGTTGAAGATGAAATCGCATCAAAATGCTTCTCCGAGCACGATACACAAACACCGGTATGCCGACGCGCATCGATATGTGACGTCACTGCGGAGCATTTCCATTGCATTTGCGGGATGGAAGTGTTAAAACTCGAGGGAGTGTTTGGAATAATGCAATTAATCGCAAGTTTCATTGAAAATGCAATCAACTAACTATTTCAAATGAAATTTCTTCGATGTTTTTGTTTGTTGATCCTGGAATATATCAATGAAGTTGTATAACTATGGATGTTAGGGCTAAGTATTTACGAGTATTTGTTAATAGAGAATGAATTATTCAAGTTTTATTTAAAAACTTCGAATAAATGAAAATATTTTTATCATGTTTAGGAAATTTCTATGAATTTCATTAACAATGCGTGAATTTGGAAAGTTTTTTGTCCAGTTTTTTCTTCATATTCTGAAAACGGATCTTCTTATTCAGATCCCGGTGTCTTCAGTTGGTACGGATTCTGCTCAAAACGGTAGGTTTTAGAAAAAAGTGGTCAATTAATTAACCTATAAAATGAGGTATCAATCGTCCTGATCGAATGAGGACAGACCGATTTATTTTCATTAGGAGATGAAAAAATGTAATTTTCCATCTCCTCCCAAGTTTATTCGAGAGATTTTCAAAACGATAGGTTAAAGAAAAAAGTGGTCAATAGGACGTTTGTAGAGAATTAATCTATATCTATACTAATATTATACTTATACTAATATCATAAAGAGGAAAGATTTGTATGTTTGTGGGTTTGACACGAGTTAACTCATAAGCTACTTGACCGATTTCAATAATTATTTCACTGAGCTATACTTTTCACCCGAGAAAATTAAGGAAACCTACTATAACTTCAATGATAATAAATATGAGTACCAAAATCAGCCATGATCAGCTATTTTCAGCTGCGCTGCAAAAACCGTAAGACGTACATGGAAACAATGTATGACGGAAATGTACCTCTTAAATAGTTCTACCAAGAAGTCCGCGATAGCATATATCTATCTTTCAAGGTTTACTCGGTATTACCTTTTAAAGGTATCCGAATGTTTCTCAAAATTATGCATTATTTGGTAGTATTTTTTTTATAAATACGCTATTGATCCTCATCCAATTAGATACGTCGTTCATACCCAGTATTTAATTTAGAACGAAATTGCCTCTTACATCATTCAATTATGATGAATACATCAAAAGATATGGCAGGTTGAAGATGAAATCGCACCAAAATGCGTCTCCGAGGTAGGCACTAGGCGGGTAGGAGAAGGTACCGAAGTGTGAGGGATGTATTGTATGAATGTATTTTCGATTTCCGATGCCCGTATGTTTATGACCACAAATCAGATCAACAGATGGCGCTGTAGTCGTTATTCAGGTTATTCATATACTCTGCAACTAAACGGCTCGATCAGGGGGGTGAAACGGCTAGTGCTAAGTTGGAAACACGACCACTCAGACATACGTCCTCCCACCCGGCCCTGTCATGGCGGCCGTAGCGATTATAGACCAGCGTATGTCTTAGATAAGTGGGGTGGCTGACAGATTTGACATTTTGACAATTTAGCAGAGATTCATGTGCATTGTGCAGCCATTTTCATTATTTGAGTTCAAGAAATGATTGAAATGAATGTTTTATTGCAAATAGCGAAAGTGATTAATGATTTTGGGTAAAATAAAGTGTTGTGATTTAAGTTATTATTTATGTTTCTGCAGGGATCTTGTAAGATAAGATGCATTTTCTTTCCAGCAGGTATGTTTTGCTTTGTTTTCAGTATCAAGTTCAAAATCTTTTCTTGCAATATACAGAGACTTGTCTGCAATATATATTCGATTTATTCAAATATTTAACTGATAATTCTGAAGTTAATTTTGTGAAAACAACAATTGGTAAGTAATCTACTCTGAAAAGATAGATTCAAAAATAATGAACTAATATACATATATACAGTGGAACCTCGATATAACAAATCGCAAGGGAACCAGTAAATATTCGTTATATCAAGTAATTCGGAAAACTGAGGTTTGTTATATTGAGGTGAGGTTGGTCCAAAATTTGTTATACCGAGGTTTTATTCACCTCGACATTACATACTCATCTTGTTATAGCGAACTAATTTTGCTCATAAATGAAAACTCATTTTTATCAAATTACTCATTCATTTTATATTTTCTTTTTCAAAACAATAAAGTGAGTAGGTAACACATTCTTTTTTTTCTTTTAAAAAATCCGCAGAACAAAATAAAAAGAGGTGAAAAATCAACAATTATCATAAATTGTAGTTTGTTTCCCACGGTTTCAATTTTCTGATGGTTGAAGGCAAACCAATTTCTACGGAAAACTTATCTTTAGATTTTATAATTGTAGCCAATGAACATGCGGGAATCCCGAACTTATAAAGCTATGTCTAATTTTTTTGTAGAAGGATTTTTGTCAAAATAATTAATGATGCTTCGCTTCTCTGCGACAGATAAGGAACGCCTTTTACGTTTCTGAGCGCCATTGCAAAAAAGTGAGGAGCAGCACTGATTACTTTCCATCAACTAACTTCGTATTTTACGTAATACGCGTCGAAACCTGTCGCGGCTGAATCATATACCTGGATTAAGGGTTATTGGTGAAAACGTTATATAGAGGTTTTGAGTTGACGAAATTCGTTAAGTAGAGGTATTCACACTCTTTTTGGTAGTTGAAAATTCGTTATAAAGAGGTTGTTCGTGAAAAGTTTTCGTAATGTAGAGGTAAGTTTTACATTGACTCTTATGGACGATTCAAGGGGATTATGAAAAAATCGTTAAATCGAGGAAGTCGTTATATTGAGGTTCGTTATATTAAGGTTGCACTGTATTTAACTTTTCATATTGTGAGACTTAATAATTGAATGATACTTTTTGCTCTTTTCAGTAAGAAGTGTTACTGCCTGCCCCGATCCAGGTTTTGAATGTTCCGACTGCAGATCTTTCTTACCCTCCTTAGTTGAAGCAGTGTTATTGTGAAGTGAAAATAGTGATCATAATAGGTACATAACTGTGGAATAATGGACAATTCAAATATCCTTATCTATAATTTTCTGTTTCATTGAACCCCGTAAGTTTTTAAAGAATCAAATTGATTTCATTTTATTTGGAAAACTAGGATCCGAATCGTAAGAATTCACATTTGCTGCAATTATCAATCGCTCACAGTGTTATTGTGAAGTGAAACTAGTTAACTTATGTGAACAATAATGACCGTTTAATTTTTTCGAATATCTTTTACATTTCATTCAAGATAATTTTATCATTTTGTTGAAAATCAAATCACTGAAATTGTAAGACCACTCACTCTGTGTGGGTGGTTACAAGAATTCGGTCTTTTTTAATCATGCATGGTCTTTGGTTTGTTAAGAAGCAAGTAAATTTGATTTCTTTTAAAAATAACATCTAAATTATAATCACGTTTGGTGAGTCATTTACCATTGACCATCATTATATTATGTATTTTTTAATTAATAGAATATTTGAATATTTAATAATTGGAAACTGTAAAAATAATATAAATAAAGTTATTATTATTAAAAACTCTATTAGTTTCAATAAATATTTTTCCTTTTCCGAATTTTTTAAAAAGAGATGATGTTGTTTCTCTCTCTCTCATTTTCGAGGAATGCTGAACACAAAATATCATTAAATAACCAATCAACCACAAAATAGTAGTTGACATTGACAAGCTTCGAAATCCGGACAACGGACACCCCCTAGACATTCAAATGGAATCGTCTCCACCCGGCTCCAATATGGCGGCTATATTGGAGTTTCTGTGGTTTAAATGTCATCCGTGTTGCCAGGATTTAGTAGGCAGGTATCACTTCTTATATTGTATGTTCTGTGGGCTCGATCGAATTGAATGAAGATTTGTGTATACAGAACAACGTCTGTTGGGTCTGCTAGTCGTGATATAAAGAGATTGAAATTTGTTTCGTCGAGATATATAATCGGTGAATTTTCTGACTGATAATTCGAAAGATTTTACACGTATTCTTTTCTTTTTAATTTTGTTTCAGCGCTGTTCATTCTTTCTGGTTCTCTGCGGATAAATTTTAAGGTGTACATCAATCCATCCAGATGATTTCGCGAACACTCAGAAGAAACAAAAATTTTTCTTTGAGCTCCTCCAGGGTCATTTTATTGTTCTCTTACATATATTGTGTAATAAATTCGTGTTGCTCTTCAGTAATTTTTATTCTTCTCTTTCCTTCTCGTTGCTTGGGTATCTCATCTTGACTATTGACCCCACAGTAAGCAGTAGATCTTTTACTACTTTTATAAAATCTGATGAATACATTCAGTCTGTTGGTATTTATAATGACAAATACCATGTATTGTTAATTTCAATTTATCTATTTCAAGTAGACAAAATTTGGGTCATTCATAAGATATTGTACAGGGTGGGCACATTTCGATGTTTTAGCACTACAACTTTTAAACCAGAGGAGATATACAAAATCTGATACCCACTTATCGGTCTCTTTTCTGAGAAACTAACAAGAGTAGTATTCATTTTTGGCTACCTTCTTTTGTTTTCGAGGTATAAGCGAAAATTGGAAAAGTGGCGATATCGAAAAAAATTCATATCTTTGCTTATGCTGATGATAGAGCTCTGAAATTGAAACATTATACATGCACTTTTTTACGTAGATTCCAGTGGCGTGCTCGTCTTTCTTGTACCATTTCTAGTTACGAAGTTGTGACCCAAGGTTATGTTTTTTTGATTGGGAACACTAGATTTTCGTATCATTTTCTGGAAGCTAAATTTTTTCTGATTTCGAAAATATATAACTTTGTATGATTTGTATCGATATGAGTATTGAAAATAGTCAGAATCTTATTTTCATCTGAGTCTCAATATGTTCTATGGTTTCAACTGCTGTGAAACTTGACCCTCATTCCAAGTTATTACCTACTGACCTATTATTGTAATCACCATGAGGTATTGAAAACATTTTTCCTTCGTTTCTTTTCTAATTAAATTGACAAATGAGTTATTTCATATGCAATTTGAGATAAACTGGCACTTGTGCGTATTTATTCTTGCGAGCAATAAAATATTCCCCTGCATTCATCTCATTATAACTAAGTATATCGATTGAAACGAAGGATCATGTGGATCTTTCTGTTATTGCCTAATCCATTTCAAAATATAAGAGTTTATGAAATCTATCCATGTTCGAATTCTGTAGAAATTAGTTGAAAGCATAGAAATAATGGGATTGGCGGACGGAGATTGCACTTGTTATAGGAAGCTCCATTTTTCTGTGCTCGGCAACAGTTTGAACCATAAAGAATATTGAGACTCAAATGAAAATAGGTTTATGACCAATTTCTATACTCATATTGATACAAACCATACAATATTATATATTTTGAAATCAGTAAAAATTAAGCTTTCAGAAAATGGCACAAAAATCTAGTATTTCTATTTAAAAAAAAACATAACTTTGGGTCATAGCTTCGTAATTAGAAATGGTGCAAAAAAGACGAGCAGACTCGGATTTTACTCCCTTCCACAAGGAAGTAGTAGGCAAGATTTGTTTTCCTTGTGCTTCCTTCCTTTTGATATCGATGCAGAGGCATTATTTCTCTGGTACTTCTAGTAATAAATTCACGTTGCTTAGCAATATGTCCTTAGTCCCAAAACCTGCGAAATATCCTGAACCTCTGGTGATCATTAAGTTGTGTTGAACATTTGTGACTACATTTTTCGGAACAACCAGGCCTGATTTTCCGTTTTGTAATACCTCTTTTAGTGAATTTACATTGATACGATTGTCCAAGATTTCTCTTTTTTTTGCTATATTTTCCTTCTATCCATTTTTGTGTTGCCTCCTTTTTCGACCTTTCTTTGGAAAATCTGTTTCCTCCTCAGATGATGAGCACTCGTTGTTGCCACTTGTGGAGTTTTCGTAATCTGGGTCAGAATCTGTGTCATCACTGTCAATTGTGTAAGAAACACCCTTTGATGATGAATGGGTGGAAGAAGCTGTAGGATCATGACGAAGCGTAGATGCTGGAAAAGAACCAACTGAGCCACCTTTCGTTGAACAGGAGCACGATGATCTAGACAGAGCATGTTGACGAACCAGAAGACGATGAAGATGAAACACCACAGTGAGTAGACGAAGGAACAGCCAAGTTGTCAGAAGTATCTTCAGGTACTGCCTTAGTAATTGGGCCATTCGTTGTAGTCGCGGTAAAAGATTCAATATTTTGAATTTCGTTTGATGGATTTTGAAGAATACCTAATGTTTTAGATACACGCCCTGAAGCTCCATTGGTAGAAATCTCTGCATCAAGCTTTTGAAGATATAATTGTGTTGAGTTCCCATCAAGTTCTGGTAGTATAAATTTGGAAGAGTTCGTATTATCCATGTTCAAAGTTGAATATACCTCGAATTTTTCGTGCAGTCTATGAATGTTTTCCCTACTAATGAGAGGAAATAAAATCGCACTTTCATGAAAAATAGGCAGCCAAACTTTTCCATCATCAATAGGTACTCAGTTGACTATTCCAGGAAACGTGTTCTTTTACTGGAACTTGTACTATTTTGTTCGCTTTCTTATTCCATTGCGGTAGCAAATTGATAGTTCTCTATAGGTTTTGGAACTAATTGTAAAATTCGACTAGCACGTGAGCTCATTATGAAGAGAATTCAAAACTATGTAATCGTCCGGGAAAAAACAAACACAATTCCGTGACCCCTACGAATTTGTCCGCGGAAGAAAGTAACAAAACGAAATCACCTGCACTCAGTCTGAAAGCGTGGAAACTACTGAGTTGTCCCTTTCTTCCCTGGACAATAAGCATTTTCCCCAACCATAGAATAAAGAAATAGCGCTTTGTATGTGGCGAAGAGGCCAACTAGAGTTATTCCGATATTGCACGTACGAAAAGGGTTACTTCTTGAGTTGAATACCATTACTAACTGAAAATGGACCTTTGTCTTCTACGACGGGTGCGATATATTGTATTTCATTGAATAATTTTTCATATTTCTGCCTCTAAATACATTTAAGATACCAAAATATCTCTTAGCTAATAAGAATTGTTCCTGAGTTAAGTCGATTAAAAAATTATTTATTGTCATATCCAAATGGCTTATATCATTCACTTGAATTTTAAGCTGAATATGACAATAAACAAATTTTTAATCGACTAACCCAGGATGAAAACGTTTCGATATTATTTGAATCCCGCCAAATTCCCGCCACCACCGTCACCAGTAGTTCATGTATCCGTTCGCATGGTGGTTCGCGGGTACCTCTTAGTACCCGAGTACCTTTAGCAATAAATATCAGCAATATTCTGTTTCTTTCTTCTGTGAACTCCACGATTCAAAAAATTATTTTTTGTACAACTGTCAAAAAAACTTGACTTTTCTTCATCACTATGGATGCGTAAAATATTACTTTTTTTCACTGTTAAAAAAAGTATTTTTTTTCACCGTTAAAAAAAGTCTTTTTTTTTCACCGTTAAAAAAGTCTTTTTTTCACTGCTGATAACTTAAATTAGAACAACTTAAAAATAATGAATATTTTAACTAAAACTTATTTCACAAAATTATAATTGTAACTGTACCTTATAAAGTAAATTAGTTTCGTCATCAGCATCTCTGAGAAGTTTATTGATATTATCCCTCCATAACACTTTAGATTTCTTTCCTTGGTATCCGACGCTTTTGTTCTTAATAAGCGGGACCAATTTTGAAAAATTCCTTATATCAATATTTTCCTTGACATTCGATGTTTTTTTTTAACATAACTGGGAAGGTTTAAAAAATTTTTATTTTTCCTCGAAATAGCATGTGAGCATATTTTCAGAAACCTTTTTTACGTTGTTCTTGTTGCGCCATTCTCGAAATTGGTTATTCGTTTTCTCATATTATTAGCTTTGATTTGGCTGGTAACATATAAGATACAATTGTATTTGCTTCTTCAGTCATATCTGCGGGGGTATCACTACCACTATCATGTTCAACATCCATCTTCTTTAAAATAATTCGAAATTGAAGCAACTACGAGCAAATACTGTCAAAGATTCAAACAATTTCAACAAACTGTTTCTATAGTTACGACACAGAAAGATCACTGGATGCATTTAAATATTGTACTGAAAGCATTATCTTCAATGATTATACGTATTTCAGACGATGTAAATTCACATTCACAGTTGTACAAAAAATGTTGTTTGTATTTCGTGCGTATAAAATTCCTGTTTTCATGGCACATTCGAGTGAATTTTTGGCCTCGACCTGCGGTCTCGGCCAAAATTGACACTCTCATGTGCCATGAAAGAAACACTCATTTTACGCACTTAATACAAAAATAACTATTTTATAAGTACATAATATAGGAAATTGTGGAACTCGGAAACATCTTTCCAGCCGTGAGAAGGCGTTGTGGGTGGCGTGGGGGCGGCAGGGGCGAATGTATTCCAAAAATATTTTTATCAGGAATCCTTCCAGCTTGACATTTTGGGAATTGGTTACTTATAGGTAGATATATGAAATCACTAATCTAAGTTGTAATCAATGAAAGCGGAGAATAATATTAATCGATTTAAAACCAACCAATATTAAACCCACACTTCGGAACTAATCCCGTCAACGAACAAAGAACATGCATAGTGGTAATCTTTTTCTCATTTCAGATGTTTTCAATGTATCAGGTGATACCTACAAATAATTGTCTTGAACAGGGGTGGTAGTACATTGACTGAAACAATAGATGAGAATAGTACTGTTAATTTTTTGAGAAAAAATTACTTGTGAAATAATGAACTCAACTGCTTCTGCATAAAATTCATTATGAAGTCGAAATCTTAACTTGCGAAGAACCTGCTGATGAATGAAAAAAATCATGATGACTAAGGTGATGTGCTCGTTATGGTATTATGTGTAAGCAAATGGGTATTGTTTCCTCCCAACTTACTTACCGACAGAACCTCATGAAATTAGCCAAAAAAATGATGTCATTATTTATATGACTAATGAAAAAACGGGAAATGTTAATAGCAATAACAATCTGTATGTTGATAAGTAATCACTTTTTACCAAAAAAATCAATGATTTTATTATCAGACTGTTGGTTCATGTACTTTGAATAAGAATTTTTCTGAGGTTTAATCTTTGATCTTCAAGTTTTTCAATATAAAATTACAATTTTACATACAATTAGATGATGTTCATCTTCAATAAGTTTATGCTATTTTGTTATTATTGAGCATACATGTTTCTTTATACATATTGGCTTTCGAATTGGTCAGTCACCTATGTGATATTTGTCATATAAAGCTGAATTTTTTAATTCCAAAAATATAGATTGCAGGACCAAGTATGAGGGTATCTTTAAGCAACCTAAAATTCTTAGGGTTGCTTGTATATTTACTGTGAATCATTGTTTTTTTTTTTATTATGACTAATATAACCTTTCTCGTAATTTGGATATCTTATTTTGAAAGTCTGATATTGAAACGGGAAAATATTTTTATATAGCAAGGGGCCATTTTAAAAATTATTTATTTTATTAGAAGAAATTTCCTGAAATACATATAACTCAATATAAATATATATCATTGAAAACATTGGGTTACTGTCGATAGCTGTTTCGATTATGTTTTGAGATTCAGTACCTATCCGGATGAAATGCTAGATGATTCTAGCAGATGAAAGTATATGTAAAAGCTTGGAGAGTAAAAATCTGAAAGCATCTAGCCCTAATATTCAGTTGTTGCGTTACTAGAAGATAACGATTTTGATTGATCCTTCAAGCTGTAACTGAAGAATTGTGATCACGGGAAACAAGGATTTCAGTAAGAAGAAACCTGTCCAAAGGTTTTGATATTCAGTATTAGGTTATATATTATTATATATTAGTACTCTATTGTTTGAGGATACGTCTTTAACAGAGATGGAAAACAGTAAGATGATGAATCTTATTGTTCTGATGGTTGGGAAGCTGGGCAGATATCAAGCTTGGTCATGCACATTGTAATTTTCATCTTGGGAAAACTAGGATATCCTTCTATCTATTCGACGTAACAGAATTGGAGATGACTGTGATTAAACGACACATTTCTAGTGTTCTGAAACCTCTTTGTCATGTAATCAACTGTTCTTTCAGAGCTGGCATTTTCCTAACTCCTTCAAGCTCTCGCTGGTTAAAACCTGTCACAAAAGAGGCGATACAGATGAGCTTTCCAATTATAGACCAATATGCCTCATTATATCATTTGCCAAAATCTTGGAAAAAATACTCGCTTATCGGATTCTGAAGTTTTTCCCTAAGTTTGAAATCCTATCTAAGACGCAACATGGTTTCGTTCCGGAAAGAGGCACCAAAACGGCTATTTTTGAAGTACTGTGGAAGATTACACTAGCTCTTGAGCGAGGGGAGATAGCAGCGGGAATTTTTGTCGATCTATCGAAAGCCTTCGATAGCGTCTATCATAAGCGCCTGCTTATGAAGCTGCGGAGATTTGGAATTAGAGGATTAACACTCAAGCTCTTCGAGAGCTACTTGAGTAACAGAAGACAAGTTGTTGTGGTGGAATCTCAGAATGAGCGATCTATTTCGTTCGAGGCTTCCGTACTAGAGGGAATTTTTCAGGGTACAATTCTGGGGCCAATATAAATTATATAGATGATTTAAAATAAAGTATATAGATGATTTGCCCACACCAATTCAAGATGAGGAGATTGTGCTTGATGAACCGGAAGATCTGGATACTTTTTTTTTGCTGATGACACAAACGTCATATTAGCAGCAAAAGATGTTGAGTCTCTCTCAGCCAATATCAAAGGCACGATGGTGAAGAGATTCAGAATTGGTGCATGGACAACAGGTTGAATCTCAATGCGAACAAAACAAGTGTAGTTATTTTTTCCAGCAGCAATCGAACTAATGCAGTGTACCCTGAAAGTATCACACTTGTGGATGGGGAGGTTCCGGTCAGTGATGGCACCAAACTTCTAGGGATAATGGTTGATCGTACCTTGAGCTGGAGGTTGCATTGTGATGGCTTGATTTCCAGATTTGTAATATATTTAAATAAATTGAACGCGAGTATCGCGATGTTTTTTTTATGTAATAACCTACTGCACATGTATGATAAGAACATCTGTATAGGTCAGTTCCAAATTGAATGTCAACGAATAAACATAGTGCTAAAATATAATTCATTTATTCGATTTATTCCTATTTCCATATTGAAAAATATTACAGTGGCGACGAGCAATTTGAACCCTTTTAAAATAAACTCCAAAATGAGTGATTCGAAGTTATATTACGGACAAATACGTGAATTCAATAGTGACACGTGTGATTGGATTATCTACAAACGTAGATTAGACAATTATTTTCTGGTGAATGAAATCGCTGATGTGGGAAAGAAACGAGCAATCTTGCTGAACGCTCTCAGCGAAAACGACTACAAGCTGATTTTTAACTTGCGTATGCCCGTACCACCCGAAGAAAAGTCGTATATGGAGTTAGCTATTCTGTTAGACGAATTTTTCAAGGTTCCAGAAACTTTTTTGTAGCAAGAGATAAATTTTTCGCTGCATTTATGGATGCTAATGAAAGTGCAAATGAATGGGCAGCTAGGGTCAGAAGTTTGGCACTGAACTGTCAATTTAGCGGAACAGATATCGACATGATGCTCCGAGATCGATTCGTAATTGGATTCATCAAAGGTGAAGTAAGATCTAAGCTGTTTAAAGAATCGTCATTATCGACATTTTCTGATGTCACAAAATTGGCGTCCTCAGAAATGGCGGCTTTGGGACAACGCTCCTTTCAAGTTAAAGTGGAACCAGATCTTCACCAGATTGGAGGAGGGAAACGTCAAGTTACGTCAACAGATGTCAGCCATAGAAAAATACCAACGTCACAGAATAAATCAGTGTCAGTTAGTGTCAAGTGTCAATGTTGTGGTAGAAAAAATCATGTGTTTGCGCAGTGTCACTACAAGGAGTACAACTGTAACGTTTGTAAACATAAAGGTCATCTAGCACCCATGTGTCCGAGGAAACAAACGAAAACCAATTCTAAAAATTTTCACTCTCAGAATTTCATTCAGAATAAGGATATATTTTCAGTAAAAAATGATCTATCAATTGAAAACCCTTTCAAAATTCATGTGAAAGTGAATGGAATTCTTCATAGTTTTCTATTGGACACAGGTGCTAGCATTTCTGCTATTTCTGAAAATTATTATAAGGCAAATTTTTCAGATTTCAATTTGATCCATTCTGACGATAAATTCAATGTTTATAATGGACAAAAAATTTCGACTTTAGGATGTTTTTCTTTACCAATTTTGTATAATCAAAAATCCACAATTTTGAAGGTTTACGTAGTTCGTAATGGAGGCCCTCCAATTTTAGGAAGGGATTTTATGCAAATTCATAAAATGGGTTTATCTTCTTTGAATTTTGTTTCTGATAAGGCAGACTCCTTAAAGAAAGAATTTAAAAGCTTATTTGATGGCAAATTGGGTAAATTCAACAAAGATGTTGTTTCCTTGAAATTATTTGATGAAGATGTTTCTCCTAAATTTATGAGAGCACGGCCCTTACCGTTTAGTATGAAGAAAAAAGTCGAAATTGAGTTAGATCGATTAGTTTCTGAAGGTATTTTAAAACCTGTGAATTATTCTAGGTGGGCAACGCCTATTGTTCCTATAATGAAACGATCGGGTGATATAAGAATTTGCGGTGATTTTCGTGTTACAATTAATCCTCTGATTGAAATCGACCAATATCCTCTACCTTACATTCAGGATTTATTGACTGAGATTCAAAATGCTACAATATTCTCTAAAATTGATTTAGATCAGGCTTACGCTCAGTTAGAGTTGTCTGAAGATTGTAAAGAGTTGGTCACCATATCAACTCATAAGGGTTTATTTCAATATCAGAGACTTCCTTATGGTATAGCACCAGCACCTTTTAAATTTGCTAAAACGATGGAATCCTTACTGTATAATCAAGGAGTCCTAATTTTTCTTGATGACATACTTATTTTCGGACGTGACGAGAAAGAACATTCTGAACGTTTGCGAACGGTCTTAAAAACATTGCAAGATGCTGGCCTAAAAGTAAGTTCCTCAAAATGTGAATTCTTCCAAGAAAAGATTGAATTATTAGGATTTGTTATAAGTAAAGATGGAATTCAAATGTGTGAAAACAAAGTGCAAGCTATCAAAGATGCACAAATTCCAAGAAATGTGAAAGAATTGCAATCTTTTCTGGGAATGGTCAATTTTTATTGTAAATTCGTGGCCAATTTGTCAACAATTCTGCATCCTTTGCACCAATTGTTAAAGAAGGATTGTGTCTGGAATTGGAACAAGGAATGTAATGAATCTTTTTTGAGGATAAAACAAATAATGTGTTCTTAGAAAATTTTAGTACATTATAATTCCGATTATGAATTAAGATTAACTTGCGATGCAAGCCCATATGGAGTAGCAAGTGTAATATCACATATTTTACCGAATGGTCAGGAAAAGCCAATTGCTTTTGCATCAAGAACTCTTTCAAAAGCTGAAAAAAGCTATTCACAAATTGAACGCGAAGGTTTAGCTATAATTTTTAGTTTGTCAAAGTTCAATCAACATTTATATGGCAGGAAATTTACTTTAGTTACGGATAATAAACCCTTGATGGCTATTTTTAACCCTAAAAAAGGAATTCCACAATATTCTGCGAATAGATTACGTCGATGGTCGGTGATGCTTTCGAATTACGATTATAGAATTATTCATGTTAATTCAAGTAATAATGTTGCAGATTTTTTATCTCGATGTGTATCAGAAAATAAAAATGAGGAAAGTTATGAATCAAATAATGAAGATTTAGACTATGATTACTATTTTTTGAATATGAAGGAGTTTTGCGTGAATTTCGAAGAAATTTGTAAAGCTATTGAGTATGACAAAGTTTATAATAAGATTATTCAATTTATACGCAATGGTTGGCCAAATTATGCGAGAAAAGATAAAAATTTCAAGAAATATTATCCTATTCGGAATCAGATGACTGTTGAAAATAATTCCGTTCTATGGAATAATCGAATCATTATTCCCACAGAGTTGAGGAATAAGATGTTAATTCAATTACATTCATCTCACTTCGGTATGGAAAAAATGAAATCAGTAGCTCGATGCTATATTTTCTGGCCAGGAATTAATTCGGATATCGAGAACTTTGTATTAAGTTGTTCAAGTTGTACAAAGAATTCCAGTGCTCCTTCAAAGGTTGAACTTCAGTCGTGGAAGTGGCCGAAAATACCATTTTCACGATTGCATTTAGATTATCTAGGTCCATTTTTAGGAAAACATTTTCTAGTTATTTTGGATTCTCATTCTAAATGGCTGGAAGTTTTTCCAACAGGTCATATTTCGACCGATTTCACTATTAAGGCTCTTTCTAGTGTAATTGCTAGGTTCGGGTTATGTAATTCTCTAGTATCTGATAATGCTTCTGTATTTACTAGTAAAATGATGAGAGATTTTTTAAAGAAATTTAATATAGAGCATATTACATCTCCACCGAGATATATATATTCTTTTGAATTGAGAGCTAACAAAATACAATACATGAAACAAAAAAAAGTCCCTAGCTGAGGTTGGTGCAAAACGGGGTACCATACTATTCTGTCGTATGATACCAGAGCACAGGGAAAAACCTCAGTAGAAAAAACCCTGCCTCGCCGTTTTTACAAAATTGAAACTTAAAACTATTCGAATAAATACCTTCAATATTTAGTCAAATGGCGCTTCCGAGAATTCAGTAAAATTGGTAAAGACTGCACTAAAGAAAATGTTTAGTTCCAATTATTCTATTGATATTAATTTAGCTATAAATAATTTTTTGATGGATTATCGAAATACACCACATTCAACTACCGGGGTTTCGCCCGCAAAACTTGTTTTTGGGAGAGATCTGACAACGAAATTCAGTCTTCTTGAACCTCAAATGTTCAAAAGTGTTGAAAATAAGGTTCTCAAATCTCAATCAAATCAAAGGAAATATTATGGTGGCGCAAAATCAAAAATGTTTATTGTGGGAGAGAAGATCTCTGCAAGAGATTATCGTCATGTAAATGAGGTTAAATGAATAGGTGGTATTATTGTAAAAGTTATAGGTAGAAACACATATATTGTTAAAATTCCCGAATTGAACCAAATGTGGAAACGTCACCAGAACCAATTGAAAAGACGTATCAGTTCGGATCACTTGATTCCAGTCAATGATAACAATTGTGAGGAGTCAACAATATCTTCGCAACAAAATACATTTGTTTCAGGTGATGCTTCGTTAACATTGAACCGACCTAAAAGAAATGTAAGACCACCTGACAGGTTAACATATGAGTAATGAGAAAATTGTGTAATAATTGTATAGAGTAATTTAGAATTGTATTTTTGATAGGTAGAATAAGACAATGTCCAGCTTTTGATTTTTGTGGGGAAGAGTGTAATATATTTAAATAAATTGAACGCGAGTATCGCGATGTTTTTTTTATGTAATAAACTACTGCACATGTATGATAAGAACATCTGTATAGGTCAGTTCCAAATTGAATGTCAACGAATAAACATAGTGCTAAAATATAATTCATTTGTTCGATTTATTCCTATTTCCATATTGAAAAATATTACAAGATTGAATTCTGTAATATATACATTGAAAGCCATGAGAGATCAAGTTGATGTAAATACCCTGAAAATTGTATAATACTCGACTTTCCAGTCATTGTTAACCTATGGACTTGTTTTCTGGGGAGGTGGCTCACAGGAGGAACGGGTATTTGTCGTACAGAAGAAAGCACTTCGGATAATGTTTCGAATGGAGTACAGGGCATCATGCAGGAGCATATTCAAAGCAAATAATATCCTTACTCCTCCTGGAATAGAAGCTACTTCCAGGATTATGTAAATGTGAATAATACCAGAAGAAAAATTGCATATTTCTTTTCCGCCCACAAGTTGTCAGTTACCGAGCGCAACCCTGCAATAAGAAGACTGTTCAACCTTCTTCCTAAATATATTAGAGACATCAAAAATTATAATTCATTCCGTATAACTTGACATCAACTTGTCATGAATACTGAACCTTATTCTGTTTCTGTTTTTCTTTACCAATTTTGTATAATCAAAAATCCACAATTTTGAAGGTTTACGTAGTTCGTAATGGAGGCCCTCCAATTTTAGGAAGGGATTTTATGCAAATTCATAAAATGGGTTTATCTTCTTTGAATTTTGTTTCTGATAAGGCAGACTCCTTAAAGAAAGAATTTAAAAGCTTATTTGATGGCAAATTGGGTAAATTCAACAAAGATGTTGTTTCCTTGAAATTATTTGATGAAGATGTTTCTCCTAAATTTATGAGTGCACGGCCCTTACCGTTTAGTATGAAGAAAAAAGTCGAAATTGAGTTAGATCGATTAGTTTCTGAAGGTATTTTAAAACCTGTGAATTATTCTAGGTGGGCAACGCCTATTGTTCCTATAATGAAACGATCGGGTGATATAAGAATTTGCGGTGATTTTCGTGTTACAATTAATCCTCTGATTGAAATCGACCAATATCCTCTACCTAACATTCAGGATTTATTGACTGAGATTCAAAATGCTACAATATTCTCTAAAATTGATTTAGATCAGGCTTACGCTCAGTTAGAGTTGTCTGAAGATTGTAAAGAGTTGGTCACCATATCAACTCATAAGGGTTTATTTCAATATCAGAGACTTCCTTATGGTATAGCACCAGCACCTTTTAAATTTGCTAAAACGATGGAATCCTTACTGTATAATCAAGGAGTCCTAATTTTTCTTGATGACATACTTATTTTCGGACGTGACGAGAAAGAACATTCTGAACGTTTGCGAACGGTCTTAAAAACATTGCAAGATGCTGGCCTAAAAGTAAGTTCCTCAAAATGTGAATTCTTCCAAGAAAAGATTGAATTATTAGGATTTGTTATAAGTAAAGATGGAATTCAAATGTGTGAAAACAAAGTGCAAGCTATCAAAGATGCACAAATTCCAAGAAATGTGAAAGAATTGCAATCTTTTCTGGGAATGGTCAATTTTTATTGTAAATTCGTGGCCAATTTGTCAACAATTCTGCATCCTTTGCACCAATTGTTAAAGAAGGATTGTGTCTGGAATTGGAACAAGGAATGTAATGAATCTTTTTTGAGGATAAAACAAATAATGTGTTCTTAGAAAATTTTAGTACATTATAATTCCGATTATGAATTAAGATTAACTTGCGATGCAAGCCCATATGGAGTAGCAAGTGTAATATCACATATTTTACCGAATGGTCAGGAAAAGCCAATTGCTTTTGCATCAAGAACTCTTTCAAAAGCTGAAAAAAGCTATTCACAAATTGAACGCGAAGGTTTAGCTATAATTTTTAGTTTGTCAAAGTTCAATCAACATTTATATGGCAGGAAATTTACTTTAGTTACGGATAATAAACCCTTGATGGCTATTTTTAACCCTAAAAAAGGAATTCCACAATATTCTGCGAATAGATTACGTCGATGGTCGGTGATGCTTTCGAATTACGATTATAGAATTATTCATGTTAATTCAAGTAATAATGTTGCAGATTTTTTATCTCGATGTGTATCAGAAAATAAAAATGAGGAAAGTTATGAATCAAATAATGAAGATTTAGACTATGATTACTATTTTTTGAATATGAAGGAGTTTTGCGTGAATTTCGAAGAAATTTGTAAAGCTATTGAGTATGACAAAGTTTATAATAAGATTATTCAATTTATACGCAATGGTTGGCCAAATTATGCGAGAAAAGATAAAAATTTCAAGAAATATTATCCTATTCGGAATCAGATGACTGTTGAAAATAATTCCGTTCTATGGAATAATCGAATCATTATTCCCACAGAGTTGAGGAATAAGATGTTAATTCAATTACATTCATCTCACTTCGGTATGGAAAAAATGAAATCAGTAGCTCGATGCTATATTTTCTGGCCAGGAATTAATTCGGATATCGAGAACTTTGTATTAAGTTGTTCAAGTTGTACGAAGAATTCCAGTGCTCCTTCAAAGGTTGAACTTCAGTCGTGGAAGTGGCCGAAAATACCATTTTCACGATTGCATTTAGATTATCTAGGTCCATTTTTAGGAAAACATTTTCTAGTTATTTTGGATTCTCATTCTAAATGGCTGGAAGTTTTTCCTACAGGTCATATTTCGACCGATTTCACTATTAAGGCTCTTTCTAGTGTAATTGCTAGGTTCGGGTTATGTAATTCTCTAGTATCTGATAATGCTTCTGTATTTACTAGTAAAATGATGAGAGATTTTTTAAAGAAATTTAATATAGAGCATATTACATCTCCACCGAGATATATATATATTCTTTTGAATTGAGAGCTAACAAAATACAATACATGAAACAAAAAAAAGTCCCTAGCTGAGGTTGGTGCAAAACGGGGTACCATACTATTCTGTCGTATGATACCAGAGCACAGGGAAAAACCTCAGTAGAAAAAACCCTGCCTCGCCGTTTTTACAAAATTGAAACTTAAAACTATTCGAATAAATACCTTCAATATTTAGTCAAATGGCGCTTCCGAGAATTCAGTAAAATTGGTAAAGACTGCACTAAAGAAAATGTTTAGTTCCAATTATTCTATTGATATTAATTTAGCTATAAATAATTTTTTGATGGATTATCGAAATACACCACATTCAACTACCGGGGTTTCGCCCGCAAAACTTGTTTTTGGGAGAGATCTGACAACGAAATTCAGTCTTCTTGAACCTCAAATGTTCAAAAGTGTTGAAAATAAGGTTCTCAAATCTCAATCAAATCAAAGGAAATATTATGGTGGCGCAAAATCAAAAATGTTTATTGTGGGAGAGAAGATCTCTGCAAGAGATTATCGTCATGTAAATGAGGTTAAATGAATAGGTGGTATTATTGCAAAAGTTATAGGTAGAAACACATATATTGTTAAAATTCCCGAATTGAACCAAATGTGGAAACGTCACCAGAACCAATTGAAAAGACGTATCAGTTCGGATCACTTGATTCCAGTCAATGATAACAATTGTGAGGAGTCAACAATATCTTCGCAACAAAATACATTTGTTTCAGGTGATGCTTCGTTAACATTGAACCGACCTAAAAGAAATGTAAGACCACCTGACAGGTTAACATATGAGTAATGAGAAAATTGTGTAATAATTGTATAGAGTAATTTAGAATTGTATTTTTGATAGGTAGAATAAGACAATGTCCAGCTTTTGATTTTTGTGGGGAAGAGTGTAATATATTTAAATAAATTGAACGCGAGTATCGCGATGTTTTTTTTATGTAATAAACTACTGCACATGTATGATAAGAACATCTGTATAGGTCAGTTCCAAATTGAATGTCAACGAATAAACATAGTGCTAAAATATAATTCATTTGTTCGATTTATTCCTATTTCCATATTGAAAAATATTACAAGATTGAATTCTGTAATATATACATTGAAAGCCATGAGAGATCAAGTTGATGTAAATACCCTGAAAATTGTATAATACTCGACTTTCCAGTCATTGTTAACCTATGGACTTGTTTTCTGGGGAGGTGGCTCACAGGAGGAACGGGTATTTGTCGTACAGAAGAAAGCACTTCGGATAATGTTTCGAATGGAGTACAGGGCATCATGCAGGAGCATATTCAAAGCAAATAATATCCTTACTCCTCCTGGAATAGAAGCTACTTCCAGGATTATGTAAATGTGAATAATACCAGAAGAAAAATTGCATATTTCTTTTCCGCCCACAAGTTGTCAGTTACCGAGCGCAACCCTGCAATAAGAAGACTGTTCAACCTTCTTCCTAAATATATTAGAGACATCAAAAATTATAATTCATTCCGTATAACTTGACATCAACTTGTCATGAATACTGAACCTTATTCTGTTTCTGAATTTATACATGCTTGTGAACGTTTATGATTTTTTATAGTTAATTTTTTCTGACTTGTTTTCTCTTTGATATCTTCTGATGATAATTTGGAAAATAAATGCATATCGACTTGAGCCTATCTCAAGTCGATATGTATTTTATTATGCATATCGACTTGAGCCTATTAGCGTAGAAAGGTTGTGATTTTTCACACCTCCTAGCGATCAGCTATCACACTCCCTACTAAGGGAAACACTTTATTCATCCCGGATAGCAAGTATCAGGGGGATTGAGCTCTGAGGTCTTCGGTGTTCTTCTTCTCCTGGGCCCTGGATTGGTCGTCCTTCGTTGCTTGGTCCTGGATTTTTCGCTTGATGTCCTGCTAGTCGGTCTTGCGATATTTCCCTCCATTCTTGTTCCTGGTGTCCATCGTGACCTACAAACTTACTTACCGTTCTAGCAGTACCGAGTAGTACTGCTTTTTGCATTATTTTGTAAAGGTTTTCATCCAAATCTAGCTCCTTGAGGTTGGACTTGAGGCTCTTAGGAATAATTCCTGTGGTTGATATGAGAATGAGAATTGTTCTGGTACTAGACATTCCCCACTGCCTTTTAATCTGAAGTTCAAGCTCTCGATATTTCGATATTTTTTCAGCATATTTTTGACGTAGATTGTTGTTGTTCGGGATGGCTACGTCTATAAGTATTGCTCTCCCCTCTTTTTTCTTCACTAGGATTATGTCTGGCCTGTTATTAGCCACTGTTAAATTTGTAAGTACTGTGCGGTCCCAGTATAACCTGTAAAGGTTGTTCTCCAGTATTACTTCAGGCTGATACCTATAATATGGAATTGTTTCGGACTGCAGAATATTCAGTTGGGTGGCGAGTTCCTGATGAAGTATTTTACAAACTGCATCATGTCGACTCTTATATTCATTTCCAGCAAACATTTGGCAGCCTCCTGTAATATGTTGGATTGTTTCTGATGTTTGGCATCCGTAGTGGCATCTATCGTCGGTGAGGCTCCTATCCTTCATGATATGTTTCTGATGGTTTTTAGTTTGCACTACTTGATCTTGAATGGCAAGGAGGAAACCTTCTGTCTCAGGAAACAATCATCCAGAAGTCAGCCAGTAGTTCGACGCAGGAATGTCTTCCATGTTCCTGGGTGACCTCGTTCAGGTGTCTTTTTTCCATATTATTATTATTATTAATAGGTGGTAGCCTGTCCAAAGGTTTTGATATTAAGTATGAAGTTGAAGTAGGTAGTGTATTATTATAGTTAGTACTCATTTGTTCGAGATATGTGTGATCCTGACAAAGGATGGAAAATCAGTAGGCTGATGAATCTGATTTTTCTGATGGTTGGAATGCTGGGCAGATATCAAACTTCGTTGTTCATGTACATTGGAATTTTTATCTTGGGAAAACAAGGATTTCATTAGGTAGTAGCTGTGCAGGTATAAAGCCTCGTTGTTCATGCACACTGGAATTTTTATCGTGGGAAACAAGGATCTCAGTAGGTAGTAGCTGGGCAGATATCAAGCTTCGTTGTTCATGCACACTGGAATTTTCATCGTGGGAAAACAAGGATCTCAGTAGGTTGTAGCTAGGCAGATATCAAGCTTCGTTGTTCATGCACACTGGAATGTTCATGATGCAAATAACTGCAGAAATTGCATAACATTGCCACGGCATTGCGGACATCTAGTTATGTCCCCTACTTGTAAGGCTGTAGCAAGGCAGCTTTGGCAATAAACAATATGGCTACACGGTACTACTGCCTGAGTTGCAGTCTCAGTGTCACCTACCTGCGAAACAAGTAATTAATACATTATGATTTGAAAGAATACACACCAAGCTTTATCTGGAAATAAAATGTATATTTGCAAGATTACTGATCAACTCAATAATAAATACCATTCTGCAATGTTTTTCGAAATATTTGATCACTTCAAGTATATGTGTATGATTATTATCACTTACAGTGCTGTACTTTAGATTCTGGGGTTGCTTTTTAACGTGATTTTGGGTCATTCAAGATTTATGAATATGATAGGGAAGTAATAAACTACCCACCTACCCACATATTTTTGGAAAATAAAATTAACCTCGAAATGCGAGAACTAAGTTATTTTTTTGAATCTATTATGTATACTTCACCTGATACTGAGTGAGCACCTTTTTGTGTGGCCTCATTAGCTTCCAGTGCGTTATCTACACCAGCTACAGGGTCATTGGGAATTTCTATAGAAAAGAAAACATTTTGTTTGAATCCAAAGAGGTTGATTCTCATCAGAGAACTCAATTATCAAGATTGTATTCACAGATTCAACAGGCATGCTTCTACCAAAAATGAATTTAACGTTTTTAATAAGTGTATGCCATGATTTCCCAGCTTCCACCATAAAATATCTATCTCTTTTAGCCATATACTATATAATAATCATATAAACAACTGCAATAATATTCTGAAGGCACATCATGATGTGAATTTGAATGATTCTAGAGAAACCGTCAAGTTCACATAGTACAATAATATACATTCTCATAGTAGTCATTAGGTAAGGTAGTAAATAATTACTCACCATTTCAATTAGTCGCACTAGCACTGCCCCATCTTCGTCATCCATGTGGTCTATCGGTACCTCCTGTGGAACCTGGACCGAATTAGGAGGCATATCTTCCGCAGCAGGAGTTTCCTCAACTGAAATGGAATTATTTTTGAGTTATTGAGTCATTCACATGATTCCACGCCTGTAGTTTTCACTTACTTGATATATTTCGATCAAGCAATCGGTTAATGCCGATCACCGAGTGGCTGGTCACAGTCAAAAATCTGATTATATCTGCGTCTTCCTCAAAGTTACGTTGTGCTTTATCTAAAAAGTTGTTGGAATTAAATCATAATGAGCTACTAATTATTGAAACTTTTTATAACCATCAATTAGGATTGGTTGAATGATGTTTACAAACTAGACTATTTTCTATAAACAACTAAGTCTGCTGGTAACAATATATAACACTTGATTCAACTTACTTATCCTCTGATTAAGTTCAGCAGAACGCCGCCTTTGTCTTCTTCTCAACTGCAGTCCACTGACTACCCTCAGGAGATCGGAGCACTTATAATGCTCGAATTTCTGAAGAAACAGAACGAACACCCAGAAATTTGGGTGTGACCGGCCTATGATACGCAGGAGTTGTCCATGCAGAAACTCGATTGCGTTGTTTGTCCTATTCTCCAGACCAAATAGCGAAATATTTTTATGACGCCACTATCTCTGCATGTACCTAGTGAAATTATCATTTGCTATTTCCTGACACACAACGTCTATTCCTTCAGAAATTCTCTCTCCAGGCAACAAAGGTAGACACATAGTCTTCCTGACTGCAGTCGAATTCTCAATGTGTATTTGGCGAGCTGAAGAATATTTATTTATTTAAATTATAATGGTTTTTATACAAATCTGTTTGTATTGATTGATACTTGGTTGTCACTCACCTTTGAGGAAGAGGTTTTTAGCATAGCGAAACCAGCAACCCTTCAAGGAAACTCCTACAAACACCATTCCATGACAGCTTGTCTCAGGGCCACCTCATAGTCGCAAAGCGCAGATGAAACTATGGAGGTACCGAGAAGCCCTCTCACGTGTCGCAGTACACCAATGTAAGACGCCCTGTCTCTTCTTGGCATCATACAAAACACCATGGGATATGCCTTGCAGAAAAAAAATAATGAATCCCAACAAGAAAATAAACTGAACATAATATACTTACTGTATGATTCCTTATCCAGTGCACTATAAACAATTGATGAGCTCCACTTGCTCTAGGTACAATCTTAAATGTACCATCCATATGCAGGTGGAGATTATTAGCAATAGCAGCCTCATGCATTACGGTTGGGGAAACAAAAAAAAAAGATCATCATCCCTATACCCGTTAAAGAAGCTCCTCTGTTGGGGCCCTAATTCCAGCGTGTATTTCCTGTAACTGAAACACAATTAAAGATGAGAAATGAGGTGTTGATTTTTCTTCATGAGACTTACGAAGGATTGGCCAAGCTTCCAGCTGCATCCTCCAATGTTCCGGGTTTGGGTGGTTGAACTTTCTTCCTTTCCCTCTGCATCATGGGCTTCACTGATGCAAATCCATTCGGCAAAGCCAAGGTGACCAAATGATGTCTCACCTTCTCCTCCATAAAAATTTGTAATAGAGTTGGTGCCTCTGTTCGGCTTCGAAAGGCCAGGACAGATTTCATCTTAATTTCATATAGGAGCTCCATGTCAGGTATATGATTATGTTCATCCCTGAAACCAGATATCTTTGTTGTAGTACTGAATTGAAATCCACATTTTCAAAGATAAACTCTTTATTACTCATTATTGACTATAAAATAAAACGAACTGACCGGTGCACTATAAGAACCATACAATAAGGTCAAACTTATTTTTTTTCAATCTGAATCTCTACGAAATTTGGCGTTAATTCGAGCGTTATACTTCTTATTTGGTATAACAAATTTGAACAAGTTCAGATCGACAGTTTAGAAAATTCCTACATACTATTCTATTAACTCCGAAACTACTCAAACGATTTAAGCATTAACAAATGAACATAGTTATTCAGCAGCATAATCTCAAACTATAATATAACAAAATAGTTAGAAAGTTCAAGGAATGCGTGCACTGTTGAATCATTTATCAAACGAACTCTCTTCCTAGTCTTTGCATGAGCCTCATTAACAGAGAATGATAATAGTTGGGCGGTGTGATCGGATAAATGCGATGGGATGACAGTTCATTCATAGCTGTTCAAATTTGTTATAAAATTATCAATACAAGTTGCCGTATTGGCTGTAACACGTGTTGGCTCATGAACTGTTAGTTTGGCGTCGAAGCCTTGCAGTATGGATAGAAAATTTTGAGTTTCCGAGTTTCTGGAAAGTATATTCACATTGAAGTCGCCGTCTATTATGTATTTACTATTAGATTCAGTAAGTTTTTGTGAAATAATGTTTAGTTTTTCAAAAAACAGGTTAATATCACCTCTAGGATAAGTGTTAGGTCGATATATAGAAACAATTACATACTTTTCAGCATCAATATATGCCTCGACTGCAGATCATTCAACAACATAGGGTACGCTAAAATTTACCAAATCTGGACGCTCTCTGTACATTACTTCATTCCTGCAGTAGATCTCGCATCCACCATGACAATTTGCTGGCCTGCAGAATTCAGATGCCAGTTTGAAACCACCGAGAACAAGAGCCGCGATTTCTGCCGTACTCTGCCAATGTTCGGTGATCGCCACAAAAGATGCATTATTTACATTGTTTACAAAGTGCTCTAACCTGAAAATACAACATTTTAGAGATTTAACATTTTGATGTATTGTTACACAATTTTTCTTGGATCCAACGATTTGTTTCTTCTCAGACGGAATAAAAAATTATTTATTTTGCTACCCTGCGGCCACAAATCAGGATTCTTGAGATCTTCGAAATTTTCTGCAGGTACGGTTATTTTGAATGAGGAGTATTCTCTCGGTCTTTTAGATTCCAATTTCTCACATATTATTCCGTCAAATCCATTGGCGTTTAGATGTTTAACAAGTGCCTCTGGTTCCGAGGCGGGATCAAGTTTGGAAATATGGAAATACCCATACCTAGGGGCTCCTTTTATAGACATCGCTTCGGATTTACCACTTCCAACAATAGATCTATCCACTCGTTTAGATTTTTTGTTTCTTACGAGAGTATATTCATTCTCCCCGATTTCCTGTGGCTCATTTCTGTTCGTAGACGAATTAGCATTAACTCTTGTTTCATGTTGTTTTGGTTTAGGGGTTATTTCTTTCTGTTGAGATTTGACAGTTTCTTCGATTTTCGTGGTATTTGCTGAAGGCTTATGGGGGTCATTCTGAACGATGTTAGATTTAACTGCCTCATTGTTCGTCTTAGATTGAGAGAGTACTTTAGCATCAGGGCAGCCACTACACTTTAAAAGTTTAGAATTTTCACTTCTCAGTTCAGATACTTCACCTCGGAGATGGGAAATTTCAAGCCTCAGTTCATCCACTACGGGTAAAAATAATGTTTTTAGGACTTGACTTACGGCCTTTTCAATGCCCTCAAGGAGTTTCTCATCAGAAAATACGGTAGTTGCTGATAAGTCTTCATTTTCTTCAGTCTTGGAGGTTATAACCTCCGATGAACAGACATCGCAAGTCCAGATTTTGGATGTTCCCGACTTTTTCATCGATTCTAAATTTTCAACAGTTAATTTAACACAGTGTACATGAAATAAGTGAGAACTATCTTTAGAGCATGGAATGGAATCGTCATAACGACTTATTGTTTTTGAGCATTCACTGCACGTAACGGCCATTTTTATTGTCTATGAACCTCCTGTGTTTCTAATGGGTGGGTTTTTGCTGTCACTATAATTCTATTATATTCATGGAAGTTTATCAACACTTCCATTTGGTTTTTGTTGGTTTTCTTATTACGCAACATTATTGAAATACTCATTACAAGTGTTCGAAAACACAAATAATGTCATAATGAAACCTCAAAATAGTTGTTCAAATATCATATATTACAGAGTTGCCAGCTCTTTGATTGTCGATTCTCGAAGCAATATGCTAAAACAAAATTCATAACTAACATGGCTTTAACCATTGTTTAAGAAAAACCTCCTTAAATAATGCTTTATCAGTCGCAATGTGTGAACAGATTGTCATCAGGCTGGACTCGTATCAGGAGGTTTCCATCGGCTGAGTGTTTTTTTTTATATACAGGGTGGTGTAAATTTAATGAGTAATGAGTTTAATAACTCTTGAACTGATCGACCGAATGATTTTAAATTTTGTCGATTTGTCACTGTCTACCATCGCCTTCCTTCAATGATTCTCAAATCGAATAAAGTAGATCCGGTCTTAGGAAAAATTGGATTGAAAATAAATACTCAACTACAGATTAATAGTCTGTAGATTTTTATATAAGAGACAAAATCACTTGATTTAAATCAATATCACTTTTTCTAAACATGAAAAAAATTGAAATTGCACTTATAGTTACTTAAAAGGATGAGAAAATATGACAATCTTTAAAGAGGTTGATAACTACTGAGGCATGTATGGATACATTTGAAATGAAAACGACAGCAATGTGATTAAATTTATATTATGATATACTTAAATGGATTTACATTCTTCTCCTTGCCTTTTCAATGTACTCATTTTTAACCTAGGTTTTTATGGAAGCTACATTTCTTTGGAAAACTCCAAGGTTCGCAGTCATCACCGCATATATTTCCTGGAATGATGGCAATTTTCTGTTCTCAAGGTGTTTTTTGAATGCTTCTGTAGCAATTCTCTTCTCCTGCTCGTTCCAGCGAACTTTACGGCTTTTTATGTGGAAGTACGGATCTGTAAAAAAGATTTTTCAATTGAAAACTATTGTTTGGTGATGCTAATAAGTCATGATATGGTGACACTTAGGTTAAATTAATTGTATTTTTTAATGGGGTGTCAATTTGGCTCTTGCTTGAAAATGAATGCAAATAAAATACAAAAAATATACTCAATACACATAAAAAAGTAATGCAAACTAATTCGGATATCTTACTTGAAACAAGTCTTTCCTCTCCTTCGAAATCGAGTTCCAACGAATACCTATTATTTGTCGTACTGGATGTGCCTTCTTCCGCCTCATCGGTGTTGACTCGGAGCTCTTGATCTATGTCAGAGTCATTGTCAGAATAATCTTTCTCATTACCCTGTACAGCCTCTAATAATTTCGAAATGTGTACAATTTATCTAGTCAACACCGGTTGTCTATAAATTTCCTTATGGATTTTTTCGGCATGACCCATAAAGTTGGCCAAATCTGAAATTTCATTTTCTTTCAGATTAAAATTTGCACAGATAGTTGCGACATTTTTCCTCAAAACCGTCCCCCTTAAATTTTGAGGATTTTTTGCTCCGCATTCATAAGCATATTTTCTCATTAATATGCAGGCGCTCAAATATGGGTAATCGATCACCTTTGAGAGTGCCTGGGATTCCGAAAAGGTAAGGATTTTTTTACTCACACCAGCTTCCTCTCTATGTTTGAGAAATATTTCCAAACAACTCAAAACTTCCCTGTGAAGTAATACGGGAACAGTTCTATTTAATTTTCCTCGAATGGTGAATCTTACATACTTTAAAGCTGCTTCCTTCTCTTGCATAGAAAATTTTTTCGAATGCCTCCCCTATTGACAATTCATCAATTTTCTCAAATGCGCGGAAATCATCGATGAAAATCCGTTCTATTTCACCAGCCCGGCGCCTGTTGAACAATTGAATTGATAACAATGCAGCTTCACCCAAATTAATCCATACGCCTGGGCAAAATCTTTCTTTTAGGATATTATAATTTGCCCTCAAAGTATCACGAAGGTAGGTCTGGAGCTTGAAGATATCTTCCTTCAGTGGCAAAATGACTTTTGACTGCCTTTAATTTTTAAACTGGGTTTCAATGGCAGCCCTATTTATTGAGGTGCCATAATCTTCTGCCAAGAGTTTCAAAAAATCTTCTGCATAACTCTGTTTGGTTTTATCCTGGTGCTTAATCCAGTAGGTATGCAGATATACCCGACTTGTTTCAACAGGGTACCCAGGGACGTTGCTAGTGTTGGGGTTTTGAAACCTATAAAAAATGAAATTAAATTTTTAGATATTCATACTTTTCACGGTGCCAATGAAATGTACATACCGGATTTATTCATTCCTGCCAAACTCTGTACCGCTATGATAGCTGAATCATAATACCTTGGATGAAAGACATCGAACAAGTCATCCACCTCGTCATTTATTTTCTTCATCTCAAGAAGGAAACGTCTCAGTTGTCGAAGTTTTTGCCGTATCATGTCAAAAAATGGGGGTACTTATATTTTTGGCATAACTCGTCATACCGGATTTCCTTCGTTACGATATCTTCCGTTAAAGTAGGAAAAACCCTTTTACGTAAGACATCGCTAGCTTTATTATGAATTCGTCCAACCAACCGTCTTGATTTTATCAACTTATTTTTCTGTTCTTCTTTTTTGACTTATCACACCTTTGTACGTGTTTTCTAAATGCGGACTTTGCATAATCCCCGCAACAGGACGGACAAGTTACAAAATCGCTTGCTGTCTTATTGAATCTGATATTAGGTCGTCTGGCTACCTTACGCTCGCCATTATTCACAACTGCATTAGTATTAAAATAAAATTGGCCATTCTTACGAATAGCGGTGAATAATTTTTTGCGCTCTTCACTATCTTTGTTAAAACTGCATATTTCTTTTACCCTTTCTTCATTTTTGTGTCGCCTCATTAAATGCCTACTTAATTTCGCCTGTTCTGTGCCACAGAAAATACAGAAATTTTTTTTTCTCCTAGATACCTATTATGTATACTTCACCTGATACTGAGTGAGCACCTTCTTGTGTGGCCTCATTAGCTTCCAGTGCGTTATCTACACCAGCTACAGGGTCATTGGGAATTTCTATAGAAAAGAAAACATTTTGTTTAAATCCAAAGTGGTTAATTCACATCAGAGAACTCAATTATCAAGATTGTATTCACAGATTCAACAGGCATGTGTTCAGAATAATAATGACAACATATGCTTATACCAAAAATGAATTTAACGTTTTTAATAAGCGTATGCCATGATTTCCCAGCTTCCACCATAAAATGTCTATCTCTTTTAGCCATATACTATATAATAATCATATAAACAACTGCAATAATATTCTGAAGGCACATCATGATGTGAATTTGAATGATTCTAGAGAAGCCGTCAAGTTCACATAGTACAATAATATACATTCTCATAGTAGTCATTAGGTAAGGTAGTAAATAATTACTCAGCATTTCAATTAGTCGCACTAGCACTGCCCCATCTTCGTCATCCATGTGGTCTATCGGTACCTCCTGTGGAACCTGGACCGAATTAGGAGGCATATCTTCTGCAGCAGGAGTTTCCTCAACTGAAATGGAATTATTTTTGAGTAATTGAGTCATTCACATGATTCCATGCCTGTAGTTTTCACTTACTTGATATATTTCGATCAAGCAATCGGTTTATGCCGATCACCGAGTGGCTGGTCACAGTCAAAAATCTGATTATATCTGCGTCTTCCTCAAAGTTACGTTGTGCGTTATCTAAAAAGTTGTTGGAATTAAATCATTATGAGCTACTAATTATTGAAACTTTTTATAACCATCAATTAGGATTGGTTGAATGATGTTTACAAACTAGACTATTTTCTATAAACAACTTAGTCTGCTGGTAACAATATATAACACTTGATTCAACTTACTCATCCTCTGATTAAGTTCAGCAGAACGCCGCCTTTGTCTTCTTCTCAACTGCAGTCCACTGACTACCCTCAGGAGATCGGAGCACTTATAATGCTCGAATTTCTGAAGAAACAGAATGAACACCCAGAAATTTGGGTGTGACCGGCCTATGATACGCAGGAGTTGTCCATGCAGAGACTGGATTGCGTTGTTTGTCCTATTCTCCAGACTAAATAGCGAAATATTTTTATGACGCCACTGTCTCTGCATGTACCTAGTGAAATTATCATTTGCTATTTCCTGACACACAACGTCTATTCGTTCAGAAATTCTCTCTCCGGGCAACAAGGGTAGACACATAGCCTTACTGACTGCAGTCGAATTCTCAATGTGCATTTGGCGAGCTGAAGAATATTCATTTATTTAAATTATAATGGTTTTTATACAAATCTGTTTGTATTGATTGATACTTGGTTGTCACTCACTTTTGAGGAAGAGGTTTTTAGCATAGTGAAACCAGCAACCCTTCAAGGAAACTCCTAGAAACACCTCCATGACAGCTTGTCTCAGGGCCACCTCATAGTCGCAAAGCGCAGATGAAACTATGGAGGTACCGAGAAGCCCTCTCACGTGTCGCAGTACACCAATGTAAGACGCCCTGTCTGTTCTTGGCATCATACAAAACACCATGGGATATGCCTTGCAGAAAAAAATAATGAATGCCCAACAAGAAAATAAACTGAACATAATATACTTACTGTGTGATTCCTTATTCAGCGCACTATAAACAATTGATGAGCTCCACTTGCTCTAGGTACAATCTTAAATGTACCATCCATATGCAGGTGGAGATTATTAGCAATAGCAGCCTCATGCATTACGGTATTACGTGTATTTCCTGTAACTGAAACACAATTAAAGATGAGAAATGAGGTGTTGATTTTTCTTTATGAGACTTACGAAGGATTGGCCAAGCTTCCAGCTGCATCCTCCAATGTTCCGGGTTTGGGTGGTTGAACTTTCTTCCTTTCCCTCTGCATCATGGGCTTCCACTGATGCAAATCCATTCGGCAAAGCCAAGGTGGCCAAATGATGTCTCACCTCCTCCTCCATAAAAATTTGTAATAAAGTTGGTGCCTCTGTTCGGCTTCGAAAGGCGAGGACAGATTTCATCTTAATTTCATATAGGAGCTCCATGTCAGGTATATGATTATGTTCATCCCTGAAACCAGATATCTTTGTTGTAGTACTGAATTGAAATCCACATCTTCAAAGATAAACTCTTTATTACTCATTATTGACTATAAAATAAAACGAACTGACCGGTGCACTATAAGAACCATACAATAAGGTCAAACTTATTTTTTTTTCAATCTGAATCTCTACGAAATTTGGCGTTAATTCGAGCGTTATACTTCTTATTTGGTATAACAAATTTGAACAAGTTCAGATCGACAGTTTAGAAAATTCCTACATACTATTCTATTAACTCCGAAACTACTCAAACGATTTAAGCATTAACAAATGAACATAGTTATTCAGCAGCATAATCTCAAACTATAATATAACAAAATAGTTAGAAAGTTCAAGGAATGACAGAATGAACACCCAGAAATTTTTGTGTGACCGGCCTATGATACGCAGGAGTTGTCCATGCAGAGACTCGATTGCGTTGTTTCTCCACACCAAATACCGAAGTATTTGTATGACGCCACTGTCTCTGCATGTACCTAGTGAAATTATCATTTGCTATTTCCTGACACACAACGTCTATTCCTTCAGAAATTCTCTCTCCGGGCAACAAAGGTAGACACATAGCCTTCCTGACTGCAGTCGAATTCTCAATGTGCATTTGGCGATCTGAAGAATATTTATGTAAATTATAATGGTTTTTATACAAATCTGTTTGTATTGATTGATACTTGGTTGTCACTCACCTTTGAGGAAGAGGTTTTTAGCATAGTGAAACCAGCAACCCTTCACGGAAACTCCTACAAACACCTCCATGACAGCTTGTCTCAGGGCCACCTCATAGTCGCAAAGCACAGATGAAACTATGGAGGTACCTAGAAGCCTTCTCACGTGTCGCAGTACACCAATGTAAGACGCCCTGTCTCTTCTTGGCATCATACAAAACACCATGGGATATGCCTTGCAGAAAAAAAAATGAATGCCCAACAAGAAAATAAACTGAAGATAATATACTTACTGTATGATTCCTTATTCAGTGCACTATGAACAATTGATGAGCTCCACCTGCTCTAGGTACAATCTTAAATGTACCATCCATATGCAGGTGGAGATTATTAGCAATAACAGCCTCATGCGTGTATTTCCTGTAACTGAAACACAATTAAACATGAGAAATGAGGTGTTGATTTTTCTTTATGAGACTTACGAAGGATTGGCCAAGCTTCCAGCTGCATCCTCCAATGTTCCGGGTTTGGGTGGTTGAACTTTCTTCCTTTCCCTCTGCATCATGAGCTTCACTGATGCAAATCCATTCGGCAAAGCCAAGGTGGCCAAATGATGTCTCACCTCCTCCTCCATAAAAATTTGTAATAGAGTTGGTGCCTCTGTTCGGCTTCGAAAGGCCAGGACAGATTTCAATTTAATTTCATATAGGAGCTCCATGTCAGGCATATGATTATGTTCAGCCCTGAAACCAGATATCTTTGTTGTAGTACTGAATTGAAATCCACATTTTCAAAGATAAACTCTTTATTACTCATTATTGACTATAAAATAAAACGAACCATACAATAAGGCCAAACTTGTTTTTTTTTTCAATCGGAATCTCCACGAAATTTGGCGTTAATTCGAGCGTTATACTTCTTATTTGGTATAACAAATTTGAACAAGTTCAGATCGATAGTTTCGAAAATTCCTACATACTATTATATTAACTCCGAAACTACTCAAACGATTTAAGCATTAACAAATGAACATAGTTATTCAGCAGCATGATCTCAAACTATAATATAACACAATAGTTAGAAAAGGAAGCTTGTTTACCTCAAAATGACCTGCTGAATTTTCTGTAATATCACCCTTGCCGAACAGAATGTATCTCTGCATTTGAGATATGTTTTGCTGCCAGCACTCTTCTCTTTCAAGTAAATGAAACTATCTGGGCCAACGAAAAAAATAGCTTTGGGGGTTTCAACTTATTCCATCTGAAAAGTATACATTCCAATAATTAACAAAAGTAATTAATTTCCTACATAAATATGTTTAGGGGTGTGTAATATTTGCTGGTCAAAATATAAACCGTACCTTAGATATAATGAATCTAATCAAACTTTAAAACATAATTGGCGCTAAAAAAATTATTATCATTTTCTCCTAGAGCTCACTTTTCTCTTGTAATTTCTCATGAAACTCTGGAAGCAGGATTTTATATACAATTATACTTATTCCGATTCTTCTTTTCATCGAAATATTTTCAAGTTATAAGGGGCGACCAATAGAATATATCTATTAGAAGGCAATTTTGAATTATAAGAGCAAACTATACCTTGCGGGGTGGAGTTGATCTGAAATTTTTTGTTAGTGGCACAGATAGAATAGTGAGGTAATCGGGAGTCTTTAATTAATGAAAGAAATGAAACTGCGAAATTTCTCCGATAAACTTCTTCGATTTGTGTTGAATATTGTGGGACACAGCCATTTTACAATTCTATATCCAACGGTTTATTTCATTTCAGTCAGCAAATACTTTTATCCTGAACGAATTATTCACTTATAATACCACAAGAGCTTCAAAATTATCGGGTCTTTCCCGATAGGTTCGTTGCAAACAAATGAAGGAGTCAAGTTTTTCAGGTTAAAAAATCACGAGCGCGAAGCGCGAGTGATTTTTCCTGAAAAACTTGACGACTTTATTTGTTTGCAGGGAACCTTGAGGGAAATGCTAGATAATTTTGAAGCTAGTGTGGTATTCGGGGGATTATTTTTCCGTCCCAAATGTCGGCCAATAGAATTGCACCATGAGACGAAATGTACAGTTAACAAATAAGAATTTCATAATGAATAAAACAACATTTAATTAACATAAAGACTAGTGCAATTAAAAATACAATTGTTGTAAACATTGGTGCATGTTTTCTTCAAGTCAGAGTTATCGGTAATGGTCCCAGAAGAGGTAGATGGCATGAGGTTTATGCTGTTGATGGCATTTTCTGCAGTAGGCTCACCCCTTCGCAGTTTCTTGACAATTAATTCGTGGTGTTCCTGGTCGAGTTGGAGATACGGCTTGATGGAGTTACTGTTGGCATGTCCAGTTATTTTGATTATCTGCTGCTCTCCCAGGCCCGATTTCGCTAGATTGGAGATGGCTGTTGCACGACTGGAGTGATTGGTGATTTTTTTGTTACCAAGGTCAAGCCCAGCTTTTTGTGCTGACTCCTTAACCCACTTTGAAATCGTGTTTTGGCCTACTGGGGAATCCTTGTACCACCTAGCGCCTGGAACTTTATTCCAGAATGGATTTTGGGTCAGGAATAGTCTGTCGCTCTTGATATTGGCATCTCTCTTCTCTCTCAATTTCTGGAACAGTCTCACTGGGCACTTGTCAGGGATTTCCCGATTCTCCACCAGCCACTTGCTGTCTGATAATAGGGATGTTGACTCATGTTACGAATTCATATAAATTGAGGTTTTCCTCATAGAAGGGGGTTTTTGCAATCCTAAAAAACCATTTTAGTGATCTTATTATTCTCGTTGAATTAAATAAAGCTGATTTAAATTATGTTATTTATTATCAACTATCACGTGACTGCGAACGCCAATCAGAGGTAGCTTGTATAGTGACGTCAAACTATCCGTATTGTCATTGCAAATTCGAATGTTCGGTGCTCAGATCAACAAAATACATTCATAGGCCGGGTTCCACAAAACTCCAATCACCTTGATTATTGAAATGTCATCATTTCTCTGCAATTTTCAGTTCATTTTTGACATAAACCATCGACTTACTTCAATATAAACGATTTGATTGCCAATCAAGCTTTGTGAAACTCACGGTTCTGTGACTTGAACCATAGTAAATATATAATATATCATATCCATGATTCGAACTTACGAAGTTGAAAGCTGAAAGAGAACAGAATACCTAGTTCGTTACAAGAACGATAATCTACAATTTTCTCTATAATGGAGATAGGATACATCAAGGGTAATAGTAGTAACCTACCGAAGATTGATTCCCTGATGGTCGCAAGTTTCTTTGCTGAAAACAAGGATTTTTGTGCAGCGGAGCTTAAAAACGTGAAATTGTCTTTGTAAGTGAGTTTTAATTCATATTTATTATTACAAATAAAAGAAGCACCTCATTCAGCATTTACAGACCGACCTATTCATTTTGAAGGCTTAGATTGAACTTTTCCTCACTTGTGCATTTTTGGGGACATTGATGAAAAGTTTTTGTGGCGTACTGATTGACGTACTTTTGCACATTGGAACTGCACAGCATTTATAGACCGAGTTTTTCATTTTGAAGGTATAAATTCAACTTTTTCACAATGAATCAGGCACAATCAGTTCGCTTTGACAGAAGTCAAAGTATGTTTGCCATAGACAAACTGACAAACTAAAAATTTAGTTAGTCTATGATGTCTATTGTATACTGACGTAATCAGCATAACGTGCCGTTTCCGCGGGAAAATTAATTCTCTTTTCTTCAACGTATTTTTTATTGGCAAATACTATATTTTTAAGAAAAAAGTAATATTTTCGTGTTTGTATAGGGTTTATCTATATAATAAAATGAATTCCAAAAAATAGTCAACATCCCTATTTTTTATCACCACCTTGTGTGGTCTTGCTGAAAATTGGATTGTATTCAATTCTCCCAGTTGTTTCCCCGTCATTTCGCTGTTCTGCCTTGAAGTGATGTATTGACGCCATGCTGCCCTCACCACCTCTCCAAGCCAATTCCACTGATATTATCATGAATAATTTTTTCTGGGGGCCATGAGGAGTTTCCTCGTCGCAAACGGTGGTCATTGCATCCCAATCTTTTTCCTCCAACGCTGCTGCACTTGCCCTCCGTTTTTCCGGAATAGATTGTAAAGCCTTACGCTTGGCATCACGAGCTCCTCGAGCGGTCTTGAATGCAGCATCCGAAAATGGGTTGATTTTGATGTCGAAATCGTTCAAATACTTTTCTTGAAGTAATTTGGCAATCTGATTTCACATTGTTTTTATTGTACCTTCCTTATAGTCTTCTCCATCCATTTTCTTCATATTGTAAGCGTAATCTTTCATAATATTTGCCAATTGCGCTTCACTCGTTTCAGCACTCAATGTGTATTCCCTCTCTGTACAAAAAGTAGTAAATTGGTTCCAAACTGTTTTTTTTTTGACTTCTCCGTATTAATGGGAACATTTCCTCTGACTTTTTTATCGATGGTGGACAGAGAACAAACTCCAAATCGACTCATTTTCATGCAAAATCTCCAATTTTCACAATTGAATTCAACCTGTCAGTTTGACGTGTGATTAATTTGACTGGATCATGTTTTGTTTTTTATATATAGCAACTACCAGAGAAAATTTTCAAAAAATTATCAGTGTAATACCATGTAGGTTGTACCACGTGACGTCGAATGGTGCAATTCTATTGGTCGATATTTGGGTCGGAAAAATAATCTCTTTTATTCAATATTATCATAATAAAACATTTTTATATATACTCACCTTCTTCTTTAATTGAAAAGAAATGTTTGTCGCAAAGGATGAACTATTAAATAGCACAGTTTTAAAAACTAAGGAAATCGTCTACCAATCAAACCAAGAATATTAACTCAACTGGAAACGGTTCTTGGTTCTTGGCATGAAGATTATTTTCTTAAACGGTTGATATTTCAAATTCTGGACAAATAAGTTAAATTAATTGGATATTATTTCAAATACAATCATCCGCATTGGCTGATAAATATGGGTGGGGACTTAACATCACATCATTGCCAGGGTTGACGAAATATTTCAAGTTATAAGGGACAACCAATAGAATATATCTATTAGAAGGCAATTAGAAATTATAAGAGCAAACTATACCTTGCGGGGTGAAGTTGATCTGAAATTTTTTGTTAGTGGCACAGATAGAATAGTGAGGTAATCGGGAGTCTTTAATTAATGAAAGAAATGAAACTGCGAAATTACTGCGGTAAACTTCTTCGATTTGTGTTGAATATTGTGGGATACAGCCTTAATTAAATATCATCAGATGAAATTGTCAATATTGCTAACAAAAGACTTGTAGAGTAGATCGAGTAGAGTTATAATCAAGATCCTCTTTCATGTGGTTTAACAATTTGCAAGGGTTCGGCAACCTTGTATTCATCTTAAGTTACCGCGCGAAGGGATCCGATTTGAATCAGCCAATGGAATTGATTTCGCCAATCGCAACCGTCAATAGCACAGAAGACGATCTTTCTTCACCTTCTGTGCCCCACTTTGTGACAAGGGCGTCGTCACTCATTGGTCTAGGGGGTAACTTTACCGTCATGGGTTCTTATTTATTTCTGGAAGATATTTTTTTATAATTACGTGATATGCGAAATGAAAATGGTGTTAATTTTTATGATGAGAATGACAATACGTGCGATGGCCGATTATTTGTTAATCTCGTCATGACGTCTAGAAGAGTCAGTGACGGCGCATGGATTTTTATTATGGTATTTGGGAGTGCACATGTGCACAGGTAAATGGGGTACGGAGGGAAGTTCTGAGGAAGTCAAAATTTCTAAAACTAATCTTCAAAACTCGATATACATCAATTTTTTCATATTCCTCAGACATGTGGCCCCATGAATATTATGCGATCTTTTCTGGAGTTATGAATTTTTGAGTGTTTTTTCAATGTATTTTGCCAGCTATGTTGAAAGAATTCATATCTTCCTATGTAGTGAGTATTTTTCAGTTTTTTTTTAACATGGTCGTCCTGGATGTTTCTTCAATAAGAAAAATTATTCAACTTCCTGAAATGAATGCAAGTTACCCAAAAACGGCTTGAAAGCTAGAAGTTCAGTTTTTGGTTGGATGTACTCAAACTTTCATTTTCGATTGAGAAATACAAAAAGGTGTATTTTTAGTTTTTGGCTATGTTTGAAACCTTTGCGGAATCCTATGCTAAAAGAGGTACTTGATCGGACTTTTTTTGTTGTAATCTGACTTGGAAGGCTGAAAATCATTGGAACCCGATAAAAGTTGTTCTCTTCTTTTTATCATTTTGATGGGAAATCAAATTTAAAAAATATATTTAAATTTTATGGTAATTTAAATTTCTGTGAAACAACTGTAGCTCTTGCAATTCATAAAATAATTTTGATCTCACCACTGATGGCAAATGATAACATTCGTCACAATTGCTAGTTGTGAAATAAATAGCCATAATACTAGAAATTACTATTCATTTCAATAAATTTCTAAATCTATATAAGATAAGGAATTGAGTTTCTTGAAGCAAAAACACAAATTGATTACCTGAAAACAGTTATTTTTTATTATCCACAAGCTCGAGCAAATTCAGTAAATTAACAAACCTGAAAACAGTGAATCCACAATCAAATGCCTCTGCTTCACTATCTTCTTCAATAACTTCTCAATGAATTAATATTTCAAGATTTAAACAGTTCACAAATTTCAAATCAAAAGTTCAGGTTCTATACTTTAGAATCTTTGGTTCAGGTCAAAATTCAATTACTTCTCATGGCTAACTTATGTCACGTACACAAGCTTACATCTATGCCTCCAATTTGAATACATTTTCGCTGGTGTACGCGAAGGGAAGCAACAACTAAACAGTATTGGGCCAAAAAATTTGAGAAGCGGAAAGAAAAATAATTCCAGAATAATCGAGTAGCTTCAGGCAATTGATATCTCACTTTTTAGACCTGTGTGAACTTAGCAGGTAAAAGTTACGGAAATACCCAATCGCAATCTTCATTGGCGTACATCAACTTAATTCTAGCTGACACTACTCAAGATTAAAAGTACAATATTCTTTGAAGTGTGCATAAATTCATGTGAAATAAGATATCAAATTCGAAAATTGACGTCCTAGAGATCTGAGGCGTGGTTCTCACACCACGAATACAAAAACCGTAAAATATTAACTATTAACACATAGAGTCTAGATTCCAGAGCAGATTGACGTCCGAAGGGTATAAAGGGTGAAAACTACCCCTTGAATGTTGAAACAGTGCGAAACGGGTCTTGGAGAAAAAAGTAATACTTTTTGATCTTTATATATCGAAATTGTATATCATAAGGAATCTACATTCCAAAACCGAAAGACTTCCCGAGGGTCTAAGGGGTGGAAATCACCCCTTGTGTCCATAATCAGACACTTCAATAATGTACTAGATCCAGTTATAAAAAATATATTTTTAATATTTTATAACAAAATAAAAGATTTTCCAATTTTTTTCATTCACAAAATAAATATTAACAATGAATTATAAATTAATAAAAAAATTTCTTCGATTCGTGTCACATGGCTTTCTTTCATCAGGTTCAATAGGTGTTTTTCTTGATTTGGCAGCAAATTGATCAGAATCAATTTTATTATTATTGCTAGCCTAGATAGTCTCTCTTGATGCATATTTGATCGAATTTTTTTTATCATTTTTAATTTTGAAAATTACTTTTCACCAGAAGCCAAAGATATTGGTGAAGTTAAGAGTATTTTCAAGGCAATTGTAACATTTGGAAGAGATAAGGCTTAATTCAAAGATTAATTCCTAATTGTTTCAAGTATGTTTTGCAATATATCCAGAGGATTTGAAGAATGAGGAACTGAAAATAACCTTAAAGATGTAAACTTATCAAACAAAATATCCGCCTCCAGCTTGGAAGTTTTTCAGTTCATCGTCACAAAATGTAAAAATATCACTGAATAAATCAAAAATATTTTCATAATTAGAGATCATTTCGAATCTACTATTTAAGTTGATCAATTATTGAGAAAAAAATCCACTTTGAATGCTGTTTTGGCAATTGATGCGGGTCATGCCTATGCTCGTAATCAAAGAAATTTGGTGTTGCCTATCAGAAAGACCATTTGAATTGGAGAAATAATTGAAGTTTTTCCGAATACCTCACAACAAAACTAAAATAAAACTGAAAAATTAAGCCAAATGTTCTCAAGGTTTACCATTCTGAAAATGTGAAAAATGAAGGCACCGGCTTAATGGTTTCGTACGCGTCTGACGACTAATATTGGAGATTAAATAAACATCTAATCCCGGTTCATTTACTTATAGGCGACTAACTTTTATTGAAATATTTTTGTATTTCTTATTTGGTTTATAGTTATGGTTATTTCCTACATTACAATGCCTAGCTAATTTATTAGACGCTCTGAAGATTTTTTATATTCACGTCTGTTGAAACTAAAAGCAGAGTATTTAAAATTGAAATCCTATAATGTAAATTTCTTCTATGAATTCAATATTGAATTGAACTAAGTGATTACATTTTCATGTTCTTTGGTATTGTGAAAAATGTAGGCTTATTGGTTTCGTGTGCGTCTGACATGACATTGGAGGTGGAATAAAAGTCAAATTCTACTTCATTTACTTGAGCAACAGACTTTAATTGAAACATTTCTGTATTCCTTATTTGCTTTTTAGTTAAGGTGCAACATGAATCAATACATAACATTACATAATATGATCATACACAAACATATTTTCAATTCATTCAAACAATAACTTTCACTTAGTTATTTTTTGGTTAAAAGATGTGCACAATGAAGGGTTCACATTATCCATTTTATTCAATAATCAGAATGCACTGCATAAGAAACAATCCTGACTTAATACTCGGGTGCATCCACAATGCTTTTCTTTCAGTACATGCGACCTTTACTTTACTTTATCAAAAGAAAATAACACTGCAGCCATATAAAAACACAATTCTCCTGAACCTGCTACACAATCACATTGTGCACACATTACATTTCCAACTTCAAGACTTATTATCCATGGTGTTAATAATTTATCGTTCATTTTATATTAACCGTTTATTCTTGGAGAATGCATTACCTGAAAAAATTCACAAATGATTAATCAGTATTTCATCAGAATATATAAATAACTATTTTAATAAATAATATACCTATGATAGCTAACCTTTTAATTTACAAATAATGCTGGATTCACAATGGACGTAACCATAAAACTCCCGCAACGTAAACGAAAAACGCAAAGTTGAACCAATGTAAATCATATGGAACTGTTCACAATAGGCTCTGTAATTTTTACGATTACGTTGAGCTTATGGTAGTCCGTAATTCTAACGTTAATTTTAGAAATTTGTTCACATTCTGTGAGTTGTGAGCCCAGTACGTCAAAATGACGTAAAAAGACAAGACAATAATAATAATAGTTGGGGGCCAGCGACAAGTTTGGGCATTTATATTGTATTTCAGTTGGGTGAGTATAATTTGAAACGCAAAGTAACAATTTGTTTAAGCTATGAAATCTTTTTAGTAAATGAGAATGAACACGGAAAATGTGGATATTGAGTTGTTCATCAATTTGGTCAGGAGCTATCCTTATATTTATGATGAAGGAAATAAAATGTACAAGGATATAAAGAGAAAGGAAAATGCATGGTTGAAAATTGGCGAAACTGTGAATTTGCCACGTGAGTCATTTGTGAATATTTACATCTTTTTCATTCTTTAATAAAATAAATATTTTCAGATGATGTTTGTCAGAAATATTTTGTTTCTCTCAGAGAGAAATATATGAGAGAAAGAAAAAAACAAAGGAATTTGAAGAGTGGTAGTGGAATGTGTAATAAACCAAAATGGGTTTGGTTTGATGACGTGAGCTTCTTAGACGAACACATTCAGGAAAGAAGGTATTGAATTAAATTGCTGTATTGAATAATTTATAAGGCCAATGATCCTTTTATCTTTTGCATAGACCTACGTATAGTAATTTGAAGGTGTCCAATAATAATATAAGCAATTCAGAGCCAATAGAGGAAGCAGAAGAAAACAATGATTTGCAGCACTTATTTGATAATGATGAATTTCGATACGACCAAGAGATAGAATCTGTAAACATTGAATCAAAAGATAATGGTGAATGATTTACTCAATAAAATATACATTTTTATTGCTGTTATTTTCAGAAATTAGTCCAGTTATAACACCAACACCTGTTCGGCCAACAAAGAAAATGAAAACAACCACATCCAGTACTCCAAATTCTGATCCGGATCCCCTAGAAGCAACTATATTGAAGGTTATTGCCGATAGTAGGAATAGCGATTCGGCATTTGGAAATATGGTGGCAGCCGAATTGGCTAATATGGATTATGAAGATAAAAAAATAGCCAAAAAAAATTATGGAAATATTGTTTAATTAATATAAATGGTTTTTTTTAAAACATAAGGAGTTTTCTATTCTATATCTTCTGATGTGGGGTGAACTGGGGCTTGTAACACAAACCATACAAATGTAATTAACACACATCAACAAATGCAATCATAACTTATCTTCTTAAAATCAATTATACTTCAGTTAAAAGATTTACTTGTGAACAATGAGATGTACAATATAATCTATAGTCTTTTCAGGAGGTAGGTAACAAAAATGAAGAACAAAACTGTGACAAATATGCCAATAAAACAGGTTCCTAAAAGCACTTGAGAAATTCCAGTAGGTAACAATTATGTTCTTTTAACATATTCTATTTGTCCTTTCTTGAAACCTGCAGGTGTCAAAAAGTATTTAGCAAGTTGAAAGCGTTGGTTTTCCCATACTTTTGAAGCATTGTTGCTTCCTAGATGACCACAGTTTCGGACAATTGAATTATTAACCCTAGATAACGGGACATTCGTAAAATTTACGTCGTCTCGTTAACGTTTCTAATTCGGTCGAATTATCAAAATCAAAAATCAAAGATATGAAACACAAGTTGCATAAATTCAGAAAATCAAACAAGGAATTAGACGAAATTTCTAGCCCGTTCAACATCGATGAATTAAAATCAGCGATTAAATGCACAAAATCCAGGAAAGCAGCGGGTTTCGATGGAATCTATCCAGAATTCATCAAACACTTGGGCAAACGAGCCTTATCCTGGTTACTTTCATTTTATAATAATATTTTGAATACTGGTAATTTTCCGACCGAATTTCGTAAATCGAAAGTCATAGCAATTTTAAAAAAAGGAAAGAATCCCTCCGATCCTAGTAGCTATCGACCAATTAGTTTATTGAGTGTTCCCTTCAAAATTTTAGAACGACTGATCCTTTTAAGAATTGAAACGAAATTAGATAATTCTCTACAAAATTGCCAAGGGGGTTTCAGAAAAAATAGAAATTGCTGCGATCAGGTTCTTAGTCTTACCACCTTTATTGAATTGGGTTTTAATAATAAATTGAAAACAGGTACAGCTTTTGTGGATTTATCTGCAGCATATGATACTGTTTGGAAAGATGGTTTGATTTTTAAACTTTACAGTCATCTGAAATGTGAAAAAATGGTCAAATTGATAGAAAATATGCTGTCAGACAGAAGGTTTCGTGTTTTTGTCGACGGGAATAGTAGTAATTTCAGAACATTGAATAACGGTCTTCCACAGGGGTCAGTCTTATCACCTCTTCTTTTTAATTTATATTTGTGTGATATCCCTACAACTTCATCTGAAAAATTCATATACGCCGATGATATTGCTTTGGCTTTCCATCATTCGGATTTCAAAACCATAGAGAATAATCTTTCTGCAGATTTAGAAATTCTAAAAAATTATTTCTTCGACTGGCGTTTATGTCCAAATGCTAACAAAACCGAAGTCTCGTGTTTCCATTTGGATAATCATCAGAAATATAGAAAATTGAACGTACTTTTTGGTAATTCTTTTCTCAAACATAATTTCAATCCTAAATATCTAGGCGTAAAACTAGATTCTTCTCTTAATTTCAAAGCCCATTTGGATGATTTACGAATGAAGCTAAAAACAAGAAATACTATAATTCAAAAACTTGCTGGTACTTCATGGGGTGCGGACGCAACAACTCTTCGTACTGCAGCTCTAGCCTTAGTGTACTCTACTGCTGAATATTGTTGCCCCGTTTGGCTCAACAGTGCACATGTACATAAGATCGATGCACAATTAAATTTTTCCATGAGAATAGTAACTGGAACAATAAAATCAACACCAACTCCATGGTTACCAGTTCTTTCAAACATTTCTCCTCCACATATCCGCAGGCAGGTCATTACTTCGAAAATTTGGAATAAATTTAATTTTTCGACAAATTCATATCAAATACTCTCATATATTCCAGACAATAAGATTCCTCGATTAAAATCCCGTAAACCTTTTTGGTCAAATTCTTTTCTGAACTCAAATGAAAGTGATAAATCAATTTGGCAATCCGAGTGGAATTTATGTAATATACAGAACAAAGATTTAATAACTGATCCCTCGAATAAAGTTCCTGGATTTGATCTTCCAAGGAAAATATGGACTGTTCTCAATCGTATAAGAACAGGTCATGGACGTTGCAATAGTATGCTTTTCAGATGGAATTCAGTTGAGAGTCCTAGTTGCGAATGCGGAGAAGCAGAGGAGACAATTGAACACCTGATAAATAACTGTTCCATATATAAATTTCAGGATGGCTTGAGAGCTATACATGAAATTACCGATTCGTTTTTGAATTGGGTTATTAATTTTAAATCGATTTAATAGAGTTTCAATCATTTTATTTTTCTGTTCCTTTTTACTGCTTTGATTTTCTCGTTTTCAGAATTCCGAAGGCATCCTGGAGAGGGTTATCGTTCGGTCTGAATGAAGAAGGAATCCTTCAATATTCTAATAGTTTTTAAGTGTCATTTTTGTTAAAACGGCGAGACAGGGTTTTTTCTACTGGGGTTTTTCCCTGAGCTCTGGTATCATACGAAAAAATAGTATGGTACCCCGTTTTGCACCAACCTCAGTTAGGGATTTTTTATTTTTGTTTTATGTATTGTATTATGTTAGCTCTTGATTTCAAAAGAATATATATATATATATATACGATGGTCAATATTTGTCTTGATATTTCGTTTGCTTCTGGATACCGCAACGGGGTGAAACTCTCAGTACCTTCCTATTTTGTTGCTAGCTAGGCTCTAGTGTACAAAAAATCGCATTATTTTTAGTTGAATTGAAGATTTTGGTCCACTATTCGTCAGTTTTACGATAGTCCCGTATTTACGTTAGTTAGTTTTCGCGCGAGCTTTTTTCCGGTTTTAAATTTGTGAACATTAGTTTCGTAATTAGGAGAAATGTATAGTATATAACATTACTAGCAAGGTAAGAGGGTTTTTACTGGCGAATGGAGGATATAATTGACGAGCCGCAGGCGAGTCAGTTACCTCCTTGAGCCAGTAAAACCCGTTACCTTGCGTGTATTGTTTTATATTTTATTTGTTTCTCGTTTGTAAAAAGGGGAGATAAATTCCAAAAAAATATCAATAATTTGTCGCAAATGTCGTAAGCTATTTATGATCATTTATGTCATCGGAAAATTATGACAACTGTCAGTGGCTTTACGAGAGGGAAGTCCTTCGAGAATATTTGCTAATTTCTGACGAAAAAGACCAGATCCAAATGAAACAAGGTATGAATATCGTTTTTTAATACTTTTATAACGTTTATTACTAAAAATATTTGTTCCAGGAACGATAAAATTAGAAGGATAAATGAAATTAGAAGCAAGTACGTGAAAAGGAAAGCGAATAGATACGAATAAAACAAGGTACGAATATTGTTTTTGAATGGTGTGAGAACGTTTATTGAGAAATACATTTGTTCCAGGAATTCTGAGATTAGGAGAATAAATTAAATTAGAAGCAAGTACTTGACAACTTTCAATGTAAATAATACTACTAACTTGTAAAAGTTTTACAAGTTAACTGTCAATTTTACAAGTTAGTGACTTGAAAAAATAAACTTCCTTGATTAATATTGTGTTTTTGGAAACTGACGTTTACAAATGAGAAATAAATAAAGTTATTATTTTACGTGTAACATTTTGAAGATATGTCGTTTCAGCAGAACGGCTTCAAAACGGCCATTATCTCAGGCAGAATTAGAACAAGAAATTCGAAAAATTATGGAGGAAGATAAATAAAATGTAAATATATATAAGTATGGCCAGCATTAACTCCTTTGTGTTTTATTCAACAAATACTTTGAGGAGGGGAGGAAAACCTCTCTCACGATACAAGTATATGATAGATTGGAGTCGTCGCCTTGCTGAGCCATGGATGAAACGAAGATTATCGACTCAAACTTTGAGGCGAAATATCCACCAAGATATTGGTCTAATTCTGAATATTCAAAATTATTTATAAACTGCAATTCCATAGGAAAAAAAGCGCGAAACTTGTTTCTTTTACCTAGTAAAAAAATAAGGATGACTACAACTTAATATGGACAATGTGGACATCCGATATGTGGGGAGCACCGCGGATACATTTGCAAAAAATGCAGTGATGATGGATAGGAATTCGAAATTTTTTATTATATTTTGGCTTTTCATTGTTCAATCTAGAATTTTCAGCACTTTTCGTGAGTTTTTCTCGGAAGATTTTCCCAAAAATGAATGTTTTGTCGACCGTCGTAAAATTCACGATAGTCCCGCAATGACGTGTGTTGAAACAAGTCCCGTTATCTAGGGTTAACCTCTTCTCTCCATTTCCCAGGCACTTCCCCATTGTCTACATAATTATCTGGCCTGTATTTCATTTTACATGCACCGGACTGTCTGATAAAGTTATCGAGACAAACTGTGGCTTTCACTATATTATCTACTGTACTTGGGAGGGCACATATTGTCCTATGGTAAATTCTCCATCGAGCCACTAATATTCCGAAGGTATTTTCAATCACACGCCTCGCTCTCGAAATGCGGTAATTGAAAACACCTTTCAGAATATCCAAATTTCTTCCTGCGTAGGGCCTAATTAAATGTTTTCCCAGAGGGAAAGCTGCATCACCAATAAAAAAATTATTGCAGCTAATGGCACTACCAGGCAGGAAAGTTTCTTTCGGAATTGGCAAATTGGAATTTCTGATTGCTTGGCAAAGTGTTGATGACTTAAATACACCTCCATCACTGTCCGAACCAAAGGATCCCACATCAACGTATAAAAAATTATAATCAGCATCACATACTCCGAGCAATATGATACTGAAATAATTTTTATAATTGAAATACATTGATCCGCTCTGTGGAGGTGCTGCAATTTTTATGTGTTTGCCATCAATACTTCCAATACTATTCGGTACATTCCATTTATTCCAATACTCCTCAGAAACTTTCTTGAATAATTTTGCGTCAGGTATTGGTAATACTTTTGGCTGCAATTCTTTCCATAACACTGCTGTCACCTCCTTGATGATTGTACATACACTTGATTTTCCTATACAATAACTATTGGCTATGCAGAAGTAAGAATCTCCAGTCGCTAAAAATGTGGAAACAATAATTGAGTACTTTATTCATCATAACAATTATCTACTAGTTCATTCTAATGTCTGAAAATGATAATGAGAATTGGTTTGATGACACGCAGACAGATTATTGAATTCTTGAAAAAGAAGCTACTCGACGGGACTCGAACACCCACGACCTCCTCATTACTTGTGCGATACTCTACACACCGAGCTATCGAGGAACCCAAAGTTCCAACCGCATGGGGAAAAGACTTCTCGAAATGCAGTTGGAACGCTTGGGTTCCTCGAGAGCTCGGTCGCCCGGTGTGTAGAGTATCGCACTAGTAATGCGGAGGTTGTGGGCTCGGGGACCGCTCGAGAAGATTCTTTTTCTAGAATTCAATCATCTGTCTGCATGCCATCAAATCAATTTCAACAATAATTATCTATTAATTATCACACCTACCTCAATGTTAGAGCTAAGCGGGCACTTGAAGATATAGGTTTTCTGATGCTTTTTTTTGTAGTTTAGGTCCAACAATATTCCATAAATCTTGGAAACGTCCAGGGGACATACGCGTATAAGTAAAGAACCATTCTACATCGTGCATTCTTAATTCCAGCAAAACTCTTCTAAATTCTCCGCGCTTTTCTCTTTCTAGATTTGTAGGTCTAATCCACCAACGTCGTTTTTTCCTTCTTTTTGAATTTTGCTCGTCAATTGCTTTTCTTTTTTTTAAACATCGCCTCAATAAAAACAGACTTTCAAACTTTGCAGTCCTATGAATAGGAAAATTTAATGTACCCTTATTTCTAGTTTCGTGAGAATGAAAGCTTGAAAGTTTTACAAAATTGCCTTCATTCTCCTTCACGTATACAAGACATCTCATAATAAAAATAGAGGCAACAGTAAGAATACCATTCTCTAGGAAAATAGAACGGCAAGAAGATCGTGCAGCGCAGTCGAACATAAGGCGAATTATTCGCTTTTGAATGATGAAAACTCTACCGATGTCCGAAGAATTGCCCCATAGAAGGATGTTGTAACTAAGGTGACTGTACACTAAACTGTAATAGACACTTAAAAGAGCGCTTAAAGGGAGCGAATTTTTAATTCTGCTCAAAGCATAGTAGGAGCAATTAAGTTTTTTGCAAACGTGTTCAATATGTGCATCCCACCTCAGATGTCGATCTATATGAATACCTAGGAATTTTGTGGACGGTCTACATGGAATGGTCGCATCCAGATCATAGACTAACTAAACGGAGAATAGATGAGACACTAGTAGAACAAGCTGCAACGACATCTTTTTTTGTACAACATTACTAATTCGTGAAAAAAGGTCAATTGAAAAAGGAATCTGTATCGTAAAGCTGCCTCAAAAAGAATTCTGTGGTGCACCTTTTGAATAGGTAGGTACACCCATATACAAGGTGCAAAAAGTTTTTTGAAATTCAATTTCCAAAAGGAAATCAGAAATGGATTCGTGCAAGTTATCGATGAGTGAGGAAATTTATTTTCATAAAAATAATACCTGCAACGAACTTTCATCTGATTTTCTTTTGGAATCGAGAAGTGAGGATCAATAATCAAATTCTGGATAGAAGAAAAATTTATTAACTGAAATAGATATCACCAATTGAAAATACAGATTCATTTCATAAATATCTTATCAATAAACTAATAATTGCATTGAAAACATTCTCAAAAACTAACAATAATGAATTCAATAATACAAAATATGAGTATTTACCTACTAAACTTATTCAATACATGAAAAACTTTTTTGAAAACTATCTTAATTCTTATAGGTAACAGAATATATATAATATATATTTTGAAATTACCTTTTTGCATCTCGATTTTCACATCCAATAACACAACACATCTTCACTCTTGCAGGCATATCGAAATTCATGATATTTTAAAAAGAACGTGTCAAACCACTCCTTGTGTCAGTTGACAATTCAAAGGTTTTTTGATAATAACGATTTTACATACTTACTATTTTCTCGATAGGATTTCCATGAATGCATCAACGACATCTAACTATCAAATTGAGAATAATTTTTTCATGTATTAGTACCCTCCTCTGACAGGTGGCGCGACATATACGAGTGGCTCATCTATTATATTTTAGTTTGTCTATGATCCAGATGACGAATAGTTAGTGAACCCTGATCATTATCTGAAAGGGAGAAGTGAACGCATACCGTTTTTTCAATATTTACCACAATACTATTCAGATGGCACCATTCTCTGAAGTTTTGCACGAGCAGTTCACATAGTCTCTGCAACTCTTCCAAAGTCTCTGCTGTGATGCCTATGGATGAGTCATCAGCAAACAAAATAAATCTTAGGATTTTGTGTAGGATATATCTATAGCTCGACACTTTAATAAACATTCGCCTCAGATTAGTAGGGAGGTCATTAATAAATAAAAGAAACAAAAGGGGTCCCAAAACTGAACCTTGGGGAACACCCAACTTGAGGTCGTGGTCATCGGAAAGTGTGCTCTCAACTTTTACGGCAGCGACCCTATCTTCCAGATAGCTTTGGACCCAGTTTAGGAACACACCTCTGAATCCCAGATTATAAAGCTTATCCAGTATAAACATATGATTAAGACTGTCAAAAGCACGTGACAGGTCGAAAAATAATCCCGCGACATGATAGCCATTGTTCAGGGATTCATAAACAAACTAAGTAATAAACTAGGTTATTAAGGACAGCGACTAATGGTCAAGATATTTTAATGCGTGAGCGGAGCGAACGCGTTGATAGTTCGAGACCATTAGTCGCTCGATTAATAACCGAGTTTATTACAAGATTTTTCCGACGATCTCAACATGAATAGTGTATAAATTCTTGATTAAAATACATTCTCAATTCGCAAAAGACATACATTTGACGTAAAGGAATTTCTATATTTCTATGTTTCAGTAGAGTTTTGACATTTCTCGTAGTGCTTCTGAATATTTTGTGTACGGTTGCCATGAGGATTGCACATTAAAATGGCTAAAAAATTGAGCATTAAAATGGGTCATTAATGCTCAATTTCGTACGCATTAAAAGCACCTTTCATTTCGAGGTCGGCGGAAAACGTCTATAATTTGCTACTGCGCCCAAAGTCCATTCTGAACACCATTACGTTTACGGACAAAGTACGTTTACGTGTTCGTTATGGTTACATCCATTGTGAATCAGCACTAAGTGTATGCAAAGGACCCCGCACATTTTGTATGATAATTGGCTCCCAGTGGATTTTGCTGAAAATTTGATATGATGTTCTACTAATCCTTCTGATCAAATGTCTCTACAGTCACGAAGCTGAAAAGTGCATACTTCTAGGAGTTTTTAGCGATTTTTTGTGTCCATTATGGCTTACGTATTACTGTTCACACAAAAATGTTTGAGAATATTTCGTGATTATTGAAAGCAGATGCTGTCAATTCGAAATATTTTCAAACATTTCTGTGTGAACGGTAAACGTAAGCCATAATGGATACAAAAAATCGCTAAAAACTCCTAGAAGTATGCATTTTTCAGCTTCGTGACTGTAGAGACATACGATCAGAAGGATTAGTAGATCATCATATCAAATTTTCAGCCAAATCCACCAGGAGCCAATTCCCATAATACGTAAGCCATAATGGATACAAAGAATTGCTAAAAACTCCTAGAAGTATGCATTTTTCAGCTTCGTGACTGTTTCGACATTTGATCAGAAGGATTAGTAGAACATCATATCAAATTTTCAGCCAAATCCACCGGGAGCCAATTCCCATACAAAATGTGCGGGGTCCTTTACATGCTTCACACATATCCTTCTGACCTACTCATAACTAATTAGATTGTAGCCTTGCTTTCATTTCATTTGTTGCGGAAGCATTCTTCGTTTCCACTGAATAATTGACAATGAGGGAATAAATTATTTTTGTGAAAGCGATATGGCTATCTGTAGATAGATCTTCTGTCTTCAGTTGCTACGAATCATTAATAAGTGATATTTATTCTACATATCGTTTTCGATGAATAGTAGGTATACGAACTTAATAAATAATTTTATGGGTCCTTATCATGATTCTTCGTCCTAAACAAGAAATCAATCATTCGAAAAAATCTTGCTTGGTTTTACTGTTACTGTTTACATATCCAGCTGTCAGACTCGCACGTCGCCGTAATCAAATTTTGAAACGTTTTGACTTTTGAATGTTATGTTTACGTACTAGCTGTTTCTTCTATGATATAAATTGAAATTACAGATATCTTCCTCAATCTACGATTAAAATTTCACATTATTCCTGACTTATGCAATCAGAATAACAAATTGGCGTATTAACAGTTGCCTAACTCAGGCTAACCCCTTCTAATGATGATATAGAGATGACAGATAATTGAGGGGAAGCGTCTAGCCAATGTGAGAGTGGGCGTCAATTTCGATGGAGTGAATTTTCGTTGCAGTAATTTTTCCTGGCTAAAGTGTTTCGATGGAATAATCTTTCGGTTGAGTTATACGTACTCAATTTCCGAAGGAAATGTTTTCATGGAAAAAATGAAAATCTTTAGGAATGCTCTACTTTAATTGCTGAAGGTCGTCGAACTTATTTTTTTAATCTTTCTTCGACCCCCGAAAAGGTATGGCAGTTCGTTCAATTCCTTAAATGGGGCGCTCTTATCCCGTCTTTTTGGCAATATGGTCCGCACGTGCCCAAATCTCAGTGTGTAAAATATTTCTCCATCATGAGTATACTTAAGTGCTCTTAAATCGGTCACCCGAAATAATTTATCTAATTTTAGAGTCAAATATTATCAGAGGTAATAAAACAAACCTTTGGATCCCCTATTTTCTTTACAGGGCGTATAGAGCTATAAAATGTTATCAAATTTTTTGAAGGATTCGTGGGTTAAATAGTGTACACTATACGGTTCTGGTTGTTTTCGAGCTTGTCTACATACATCGATATACTCAGCAGGAATGTTGATCACTTTGTTTTTCAAACGCCTTTCTATTGTGGCATGCATGCTGTCAGCGTCCATTTGAGTATGTCCCCCTTCCAAAAATTTTTGCTCGATTACAACCTTGTGCGCTATGGTTAAATTCAATAAGGCATTGCTCATCACAGCATTACGATTCTGGTATGTCCAGCCATCACTATAATGTATTATTCGTTCGTTATTTTGTTTTTTCCATTTTTTATTTTCGGAATTACTTCGTCCAATAAAAATTTCACAACAATTGTTGCGAACTCCTCAGCGTTGAGTCCTCCCTCTGTTTCGTTCCATTAGAAACAATAACCTTGTTTAGATATTAAATTGAATAAGCAGAAATTATGCACACAAAGTTTAGTCTTATAGTACAAACTAGAAACATTCAATTTTGGAGCTAGGAGTACAGCTTGTAGATCCATGGTGTACACAAATGTTTGGTTTTCCTTGTCTCGTTCCTTTTCTCCCCTAGCTTCTTCTTTTCTCTGCATATGGATTGTATGCAGATCATCAGGGTATTGTCCTAATTTATGCGAATTACAGATCTGGCATTGATCTTTTTTCGGTTGGAATAAAGAAATATTTTTTTCATCCATTACATTATTGAACGTGCATATAGATAACGGCTTGACGTCATGATCCTTGCAACAGTCACTTCTATAAAAATTATAGAGACTTCTTTCCGACCATTCAGGTAAAATATACTTTTTTGAATCGATTTCCGACAATAATGAGATTCCATCTTGGGTAAATTTTCGAAAAATGAATCTAGTGCTTTGTTCTCTTCTGTAAATGGACGAGTGCCCTTTGAGTTCACAAAAGTTGAGTTTTCTTTTGTTGTTGTCTCTTCTTGATTTTTCATAGACTTCTTCCAGTTCAACACGCACCATTTTCCTATACAAAGAGTATTCAAAAACATGGTTTTGCAAACTCTTAAGAATTTTTCCCCCTTTTCAAATTATAGATAATAGAACAATTTCTTCTTGATGTAGCAGCGTCCTTTCTACCTCGATGACGATTGGTTGGTAGAATGATAACAAAACTATCAATAAATATTTTTTTTCTCCCCAAGACATCTTCCAGAAAAAATCAAAAATTGATTTTCTATCGTCTTCGGTCAAAAAAGTACACTTCAATTGACCACCCTCCTTGCACTGACATTTCTTTTATGAGCCTGGTTTCTTTAGGGATTTTATTATTCCACACCTCATCTTCTTTCTCTTTTCCAAAATATTCATGTCCTTTTTCCCTTTTTCTTTTATTTTCTTCTGATGTCCAAGTGGACTTGTCTACTTGACATCTTTTCCTTCTTTTTTTCGGTTCGATCTTTTCAGTGGATGTAGAACGCATTGAATCCGAATGATCGGAATAATCTACAAGAAGAACATTTTCAAAAACTTCTTGATTGTCGATTATGTCAGCGCTTCTCTGAATTTCATTCACAGGGTGTTTACTGGTCTCTAAATTTTCAATGATGCTTTTCATTGTTATTATTAAGTACATTACTGCTGTCCAGAGGTATTATCTCAATATTTTCGAAGAACGAAGAAGTCTCTGGAATATAACCATCTACATTGTTGTCTTTTGAATAAATTGTTGGTTCTAAAGAATTTAATTCAGCTTCATCTAGGAAAATATCCGGCATCTTCAGTAGAAATTTCAATGTTTGAAAAATGTTCATTTGATATCTTGTTAGTTTCAAATACGATTGGGAGACTTTCAATGAAATCGGGGTTAGTTCGAAGTTCCGTTAATAAACTCTCACTATTATTGGGATTATTCTGATTGAGGCTCATTGCCAATATTTACCTTGAACGTGAGGACATTTTCATGTACTCCAGTAACCTGGAATGAACGAGTATGTATAAACCAAATGTTTTATATGATATGATAATATTTTGTGATCTTGGTGTTAATACGATAAAAACCATTTGTATTAATATGCAGGAGTATAAGTTATCGTTCAATTGAAATCATTATTGTTCGAATGTTAGTTTTGAGCGTGGTTTATATTGGAGTATAATCGGCTAACTCCTTAAGAATGCGTAATTCTACAGAGAAGAAAAACGGTTATCTCCATATTCGCCGAATACAGTAATTAACTTAAGAAATATGTATAAATATAAAGATGTGTAAATATATTTTACTTACCTTTTTAATGCTTAATAGCCTACAGCACACAAACATCAGTCCTAACTTGTTTTTCTAATAAAAATCAGTAGAACACCGCTCTACACGTTATAACCTCTCAGTTTACACCTGCGTGAATTTAGCCTGAAAAGTTGGCCGGAAAAACTCCCGATGTTACCCGATCGTCCATAGGCGTGCGTTATAAAAATTTGTGGTTAGGTTTACAGAAGGAGGTTCGTGAACAATCTGATCGACTGTTTTCTCGGGACATAATGTTAAATGATATAATATGATGAATTCATTCTTTTAGTGAGTCGAAATTTAGAGAATGTACACCTGAAGATGGTCATGCATCGAGATGAAACTCTCAAGAGAAATACTTCCTGAGATTCTTCATCGAATGTAACTTATGGAAAACTATTGCTTAAGGTACTTAGGGAGCAATTCCACTTTTTAAACTGGAATTTGAGGATTTTTTGAATTCCCACCTGAAGACGATCGTGTCTCAAGATGAAATTTTCAGAAAATATACTCTCTGAGGTTCTCCATCGAATGATACTAACGAAAATCTCTTGCCAAGGGGACTTGGGGGACCAATCCCATTTTTAAGTTGAAATTTGAGGATCTTTCCGAATTTCCACCTGAAGGCGATCGTGTCTCAAGATGAAACTTTCAGAAAATATACTCTCTGGGGTTCTCCATCGAATGATACTAACGAAAATCTCTTTCCAAGGGTACTTGGGGGGTCGATCCCACTTTTAAGTTGAAATTTGAGGATCTTTCCGAATTTCCACCTGAAGCCGATCGTGTCTCAAGATGAAACTTTCAGAAAATATGCTCTCTATGGTTATCCATCGAATAATACTAACGGAAATCTCTTGCCTAGGGGACTTGTGGAGCAAATTCCACTTTTAAGTTGCATGGGGCAAATTCCACTTTTAAGTTGCAATTTGTGAACTTTTCCGAATTTCCACCTGAAGGCTATCGTGTCTCAAGATGAAACTTTCAGAAAATATGCTCTCTAAGGTTATCCATCGAATAATACTAACGAAAATCTCGTGCCTAGGGGACTTGTGGAGCAAATTCCACTTTTAAGTTGCATGGGGCAAATTCCACTTTTAAGTTGCAATTTGTGAACTTTTCCGAATTTCCACCTGAAGGCTATCGTGTCTCAAGATGAAACTTTCAGAAAATATGCTCTCTAAGGTTATCCATCGAATAATACTAACGCAAATCTCGTGCCTAGGGGACTTGTGGAGCAAATTCCACTTTTAAGTTGCATGGGGCAAATTCCACTTTTAAGTTGCAATTTGTGAACTTTTCCGAATTTCCACCTGAAGGCTATCGTGTCTCAAGATGAAACTTCAAGAAAATATGCTCTCTAAGGTTATCCATCGAATAATACTTACGAAAATCTCGTGCCTAGGGGACTTGGGGGGCCAATTCCACTTTTAAGTTGAAATTGAAGGATTTTTCCGAATTTCCACCTGAAGGCGATCGTGTCTCAAGATGAAACTTTCAGAAAATATGCTCTCTAAGGTTATCCATCGAATAATACTAACGAAAATCTCGTGCCTAGGGGACTTGGGGGGCCAATTCCACTTTTAAGTTGAAATTGAAGGATTTTTCCGAATTTCCACCTGAAGACGATCGTGTCTCAAGATGAAACTTTCAGAAAATATAATATCTGGGGTTTTTCATCAAATCCATAAAAGTCATTGGCCTGAAGGCCTGGTTAATTTCAATCTTGAAAATAAAATTCTAAATTTTTTCTGAGTTCACGAATCACTGATGAAGACGGCCTTTTATCGAGATGAAACTCCCGGAAATATACTGTTTCAAATTTAATGTCCATCATTGTTAAAAATGTCCTGTCTAGAGTTAGTTGATATCAGGACAAGTTGGAGGAACTCGAGAAGAAATGAATTTGTTCAATTCATCTATTAGCTATGACAAAATTGTACAATATTAGTATTTATGATTTATTCATTTATTGCTTCAAAATGTGATCATTGATGATGAAAATCTAATTCATTCTAGATAAGTCACAGAGTTGGTTTATCATTTTTTCGGTTGCCTGACACCCTTTCTCAATTTCGGCTGCTGTAAGAAGACATTTTAAGTGTATTGAACGTTGGCAATTTGAACATTGAAAATACTCTTCGAATGAAATATCATTATTACAATGGAGACATCTTTTTTGAATGTTGGATGAGTTTTGTAATAATAGATTTTTCAATTCTTGTCTGAATTCGTTCATGTTATAGGTGGTCTCAAAACTTGCGTTATTGGTTAAGCATTTGAAAAAATAGATTACGTATACTCCACAGTTAAAACTATCCTTTTGAAGTATGTGTTTCGGTATTTTTGTTTCGGAATGGTTATTGTTTAGATTCTGGTTTCGAAAAAAAAGCTTGAATCTCTTGAAAAAACATTCTGCTAGTAAATCTTCATTGCCTATTGGATCAATAAATACTATACTTTTATGTTCAAATGAAATATGAAGTAAAAGGTAATGATTTCTGTTATGAATGGGAAATATTATACTTTTATACAAATCCTAATGTTACGTCTGAAATCTTCATCAATATATTCATTATTTGCAATTATAGAAGACTTCTCTACAGACACGATTTGAAAATTTTCGCCAGATAATTTATTGAAAATATGAAGGCAGTGGTCCATCACAAAGCTGCTTAAATAATTTGGTACATCAAGCGTAATAAAATCTGAAAATAATAATTCTCGAATAGAGAAATCAATATCTGACTGCCAGGTATATAAGCTCCTTATAGAATCCAGAATGACAAACTAGACCATTCTCTAATAGCGAAATATCATTAAGAGTTCTCCACCGCCGATAATTTTCATTTTGGTATGATTCATTCGGGAAAACTATGGTAGGTAACAAATAGAAGAAGTAGAAGAATTTCAATGGGGTTAGCATATTGTTTTAAAAAAAATTTGATTTCGTTTTACCCCTACTATTTTTAAACCTTTGAAGGTAAAAATAACTAAATCACACCAGAGGCGATTTGAAATTTCCAGTTGGCCTTGTTTTTGATAATAATATTTATGTGTAGTGACGAGTTCATTTTCCGTCAAGAACTCAAAAGAAAATTCTTCGGCGTTTTCGTTTCTTGCTGTATAGGTGCATTTAATCTCAATCAACCCCTCTTCACCTATTATACCATCCGGAGACGCTGCTAGAAATTGTTATTTTTCATGCACTATCAATCCAGACAACTTGCACGATAACCTCGTTTTTTTTTCGTAGGCTATCCTTGCCGAATTCTCATGCCTGATGCCGTGTTTAATGGCTTCGGATTTGAGATTTCTTAGTTCTCTGATATCTGTAACCACATTCTTGAAAATCGAGTCCCTGGATTTGTTTCTATATCCCGAACAAACTCTGCCAAACAAGGATGCTGTTATTCGGAGTTTCCTCTGTTCTCTCCAGCTTCGGCTCTTCCTTTGCAGCAAGGTTTCATCCTCAATTTTATCTAGAGCGATCAGGGCCGTAGCTAGGGCAGGGCAAAATGGGGCAATGCCCTACCTTTAATTTCCAATGCCCTACCTTAAAAAATAGTAATAGTAGTAGTAAAGATTACATCGAGTAAAATTTTCTTACTTCTGCCCTATCCGTTACATCCATTGCCCTACCTTAAATTCATCTTTAGCCTCGGCCCTGAGAGCGATCACGCTCTGATGGAACCTCATAAAATATTCCGTGCATACGGAACCATAATTTGAAGATTCTCTCGTTATTTTTGGAGGAGCAGAACAGATAGTGCAAAAATAATCTTGCGAAAAATCCGAGTATCCCTTTTGATCAACGCACATTTGGTGGAACCAATGATTGCATAATTGATTACTGCATTGCACCCACATTACTGACCGCTCCTTTATACCTTGTCCACAGTGGGCATATAAAGCAAGTTCTTTGTCATCATCCGGAAATATAATTTCGCATGAGGGTGTACCTGCTGGGACATCATTGTTTGATCTATAAGTTTTCAAAAACCTCCCACTTAAACGGGAAAAATTATTTTTTTCCCTTATTCCACGTTTCCTGTGATGATTTTTCATCAGTTTCATAAAATTTGGTAAGTCGATTCTTTTTTATTTTAATATCGCTTTCTATTTGTATGGCAGATATATCATCCATTAACTTTATGATGAAACGTGAACATTTCATATTGGTTTGTCCATCCAACACGTTTTTTTCAATTGTCCGAAATAGGCTTCAACCAGCGAATTACTTAATCTGGATGTATTTTCCAACATGAGACCACTCCAGAGTGGACTAAGAGGTAAGTATTTACCTAGAATCAAATTCCATAATTATTTGTTATATAATACATTTATTTTTATTGAATGTTCCGCTTCTTTTGTCATAAAATCAGAGAACTCTGAATTGAGTATTATGTAAATAGAATGAACAAAGGAGTCAAGAGTACTCAAGTTATTTATTTGTATAGCTGCTGCCAATATATCTTTATAATATTTTTTTTGAAAATCATTGTGCGCCACAGCATCTATGTCTTTGCAAACCATTTTTATGAAATGCGCACAACACAAGTGGATGGATATTGCAGGCCTTTCTTTGATAGGGGCACTTGACTCAAGATGCTGGTAGCAATCATCTATATATTCTTTCAGAGAACATCTATTCAGAGCTTTACACATTGCATGAATGTTAGCGTATGAAAAATCTGTTATCACTCTTGAGAAAGCAGGCCAGAATTGTTGGCATTCACAAGCATACCTGAAATCGTTGAAAAGCTTGAAAATAGAATTCGAATCACGTACTGCAGAAATCATTGAGAATATTGGGAATATTCTCTGTGATTTTGGAATTGTAATTACAGCTGTATAGAAATAAATTCTCTTACATGTATTCGTAGGTTTTCTAACAACCGAACCTGTTCATCAAAATGAACCGTAGGTAGCGCATTATCAATTTGAGCCTTTAGAACTTGAATCTGTGGAATACTGAAGAATTTGATATTGAAAGGAAGACTTATTTCTTGAATAAAATCAGGATGCCGTTGCTGTAAATTGATAAGATCGGTCAAGTCATCTGGACTGCTATCGTATCTAATTTTTCTGCACACATCAGATTTGATTTTCTGTAAATTTTTTCCAATACGCAGTAACTGCTGAGACGCATTTTTCAGAGTATATTTTTTTTGTAAGCTAATGGTTTCAACTGTTCCAATTTTCTCCTCACAATTGATCTTTCTCTCCCTCTAACTTGTAAGGTCATATAGTCGGGATGACAAAAATCAACAGAATTGGTAAACACTTCAACATATCCTGTTCTGGAGATGATTATTTTAAATTTTTTGCATTTGCTATTATTGTTTTTACATTTAGCTAATAATGTAAACTGTCCACGTTTCTGAGAATACGATATATCTTTGAAAACTATGAGGCATACATTATTCACATATTTCTTGATTCTATTCCGCAAAACAGTTGGATAAAAGTCCTTTCTCAGTCTATTTCCCTCACATATAATATTCCAGACTGCCTTGCCTATGGTGAACGCCCCTTCAAAATGCGAACAAGCATTGAATTTGAAGCAAAAACTTCGGAAAAAGCGACGTTCTTGGAATTCTTTGGTAAAACTGTTATAGAAGATTTCGGAGATGAAAGGTTCAAAATTTCTTTAGGTATTTCTACCGAACTTTCTTCTGAAAATACTTCTTGAGGCTCTGGAATTGGTGAGAGTTCTGGACTCGATACAGCATCATTCTTCTTCGAACTTTCTTCACTATAATTTCGTTTTTCGACTTCCTGAAACATTTCATTTTCTCCTGAAATCTCATCCGAATTATCTTGCACTCTTTTGTTATCACCTTTCGAAACTTCAATATCGCGTTCGAAGTGAATCATATTATCATTTAGATGAACAATCAGTTTTCTATCCTCCTGTTCCAATGATTCTATATTTTTATTCATAGATAACGAGGAAACAAGTTTTCTACATCGACGATATAATTTCTGGCGATTTTTTTTCAGAATTCCTTATGTTCATTTGTTGGCATATTGAAGAATAAACCGAATTCTTTTGTCTGTATGAAACGCATACATTATTTAATGGTATATTTAAATTCACCAGCGTTCGCTTCAAGGAGGAAATTTTTGAATCATTGATTTGCTTTCCAAAGTGGGTGTTGAAATATACTATGAAAGATTTATTTTTAGTAAGAATTTTATAGATTGAACTAGGAAATCCATAATTCGTAGATTTCAGAATCATCGAATTTTTTTTTGCTAACGCTGAATTTATTTTGTCATCGTTAGTAGGCCAATCCTATTTCACCAGCAGTTCACAGATCATGCGAAAAGCTTCTGATTTAGACATTTTTTTTGTTGGCATTTCGAAGAAGTTAAGGAAAGTTAAATAAAAATATGAAAGTAAAAAATTGAAAACGGATAGAAAGACAAAGGAACGAGAAAAACAAAGTATTAGACGAAAAATCAAAACAAACGACGCAAAATATAACTCCACAAAACACAACGGACAAATAATTGAACCAAAAAGAACAAGAAACTAACAAAAATTCTGATTAAAAACCCTAAAAAATCAATACAAAATGAGCCGGCAGCTAATTTCCTGAAAACTAACAAAACAGTATCGAGGCACCGGAGCATAAAGAGATGATCCATAAGAATGAAAACAATTTTTTTTTAGCCGGTGTAAACTCATTTGCGAGCGAACCACCACAAGGATGGAACAGTGTGGGACTCGCATCGAGACCCCCTCGAGGGCCTAGGTGAATACCCACTAAAAACACCTTCTCACCGGTTCGAGACCTAAGGTCTAACAACCAGTTAACTCTCACTAGGTTTATATCATCTAACATGCGGCTACATGCGGGTTAGTGTTTAAAACCAAACTTGGTTGACCTTACTGATGCTTAATAATAAAAAGTTGAAGGATGAATTTCCAGCACTATGAATTGGAAAAATTCATTGTGGTCTTTTGTGGTAGACTGTCATTCTTCTTGCATCTATCTAATGTTACTCCAAGGTATTTGGTCTCTTTCTTCCATTCGACTCCATTATCATCGACGTCAAGTTAGGAATTTATGATTATACGTCTTCTCGTGAGTAGTATTGCCTGGGTCCTTTGTCCATTTATCTGGATTTTCAATTTGATACACCATTCAGTTATTTCATCCTGTGTTTCTTGAACTCTTCTATGGATTATGTCAGGTCGTCTGCCTCTGAACGCTACTCCGGTGTCATCTGCAAATTGATAAAGGAAATTCAGTGGATTTTTTTGGTAAATCATATTGTAAAGAAGCGGCCCTAGGACTGATCCTTGGGGCCAGCCTGCTTCTAAATATCTGATACTCGATTTATACTCATCCATCTTCACATAGAAATTCCTGTCCCTCAGGTAGTTTCTGATAATTTTGCACATCTTCGGCGTATATCCTGCTTGCATCATCTTGTATATAAGTCCCTCCTGCCACACTCGGTCGAAAGCTCTCTCAACGTCTAGTAGGACCAGCCCTGTTGCCTGTTTGTTCTGGAATCCTTGGGTTACGTATTCGGTCAATCTCAGTAGTTGTAGTTCTGCTGAATGTTTTTTCCTGAAACCAAACTGTTCTGGTGGTATTAGTTTTAGCTTACCTGTCTCTTCGTTCAATCTTTTGGCTATAACTCTCTCCACTATCTTTCCTAGCGCTGGTAGTAGGCTCATCGGTCTATAGTTCTGTGGAAATTTTCTCTCCTTTCCAGCTTTATTGAATACGATCATCTCGGCTGTTTTCCAGGTCTTCGGGTAGTACTCTGTCCTCATTGCGATGTTGGTCAGCGCTGCTATTGCTCGTCTAGGCGTCTTCTGTAACATAAAATTGGTTCTTTTGTCCTTACTTGGCGCTTTTCGTCGTTTCAACGTTCTAATTAATTCCTTGATTTCTGTTGGTGAAGTTGGATCAGGGATCATTAGTTCTTCAGAAGGCTCCAACATAATTTCTTCATTTCTTTCAACTTCTTCTTCTAGATCTTCATTGTCATCATCAATTCTATAATTAATTCTGCCTTCTCTCTCTATAGTGTCTGCCAGGGCTTCAACTTTCTCTTGCTTGGTGTATTGTATTGTATTCCATTCATACCATGAAGTGGAGGAATTGTGGTCTTTTCTCTTCGGAGGTTTTTCTGCATTTTCCACGCCGAGTGGTCACCTGTATTTAGTTCTCTAATTTTCTGGTTTCATCTGTCATTTCTCAATTCCCTCAGTGCATTTCTGAGTATTACCGCATGTCTATTTAATCTCTGCCTATCTTCTTCTCTTTTTGGCCTCCTATAAGCTTTTCTCAGTCTTCTGTTGGTTCTAATCAGTTGCTTGATTTGTCTTGGTGTTTCACCATGTGGATGTGTCGGTCTTGGCTTTTGGGTTTTTGTGGTGCTTTCATCATAGAATTCTAGTATCGCTGTTTCTAGTTTTCCTACGGCATCATCTAGTTCTTTTGGTGTATTTATTTATCGGATTTGTGGCAGTTTTCCATGCAGAATTCTGTAATATTTCTCCCAATCTGTTCTATGTTTGGTTATCATCTCTTCTCCTCTCGTTCCTTGGCCTAATATCAGTTCGATCGGATTGTGGTCGGACGTTTCATCTTCCAGCGTCTCTAAGGTGAATTCTTCGGTGATATCTTTCAATATAACTATATCTAAAACATCAGGTAAGCCAATATTATTAGGTAAAAAAGTTGGTACCTCTGGTCCCACAACGACAGCGTAAAAGTTTTCTCTGAATTTCGACTCACTAAAAGAATAAATTCATCTATTATATCATTAATCATTATTTCCCGAGAAAACAGTCGATTAGATTGTTCACAAACCTCCTTCTGTGAACCTATAACCACAAATTTTTATGACGCACGCCTATGGACGATCGGGTAACATCGGGAGTTTTTCGGGCCAACTTTCTATTCAGGCTATCTTCACGCAGGTTCAGTTTACCAGGAAAGTGGCGCGTAATGATGGAGTTAGATGATTTGAGGTATACGTATGTACACAATCTAAGGGCTCAAAGATAGACGTTTTTCGTGCGGCGATTTACGACGGAATTCGTTCTTATCTGGACATATATGCTTTACTAGTTTGTAGACAATAATACAACAACAATTATGTTTGTGGCGATCTAAAAATCCCAATTTTCATAAAAATGGAGTTAGCAGGTTTGCACTCTAAGCCAATATTATTTCAAATATCTCAGCAGAGTTGCAAGCGTTATTTCTATGAAATGCTTTCAGTATTGCATGCAGTACTAAAGCCAGTAATACATTTTCCTTTGGCAGAAGAAATAAGTAGAAATATCCTGACCTGCTTCTGAGATTTTGACTCCACAGAAATATACACTCAGAGACCTCAATGTCTCTGTTGTAGAATAAAATTTTACTCGCAATATAAAGGTAATTGTACAGTTAAGTTCATGACAGGGGTGTCACCTGTGGGAACAATTACTATTATTAATGAACCTTATGGTGGTCGAGCCTCCGATAATGTTATTTTTGAAGACAGTGGGTTATTAAACAAGGTGAATAGTAATCAAGATGCTGTTATGGTGGATAAAGGATTTCTGATAGACGACATCTGTAATATGTAGGGAATAAAGCTTATTCGTCCAAGGTTCTTGAAAAAAAACTCAACTATCCGCTGAAGAAGCTACTCGTATGTTGAATCGAAAAACCGCAGCAGCTAGGGTACATATTGAAAGAACAAACCAAAGGTTAAAGGTATTCAAGATATTGAATGAGAAACAAGAGTGGAGGCTAATACCAAAAATAAATGAAATATCCACAATAGCTTGTACTATTACTAATTTATCAGCTCCTATTTTGTCTGATGAGAGATTTTGATTTGACTTGGGAGTCAACATGAACTCAATTAGTTTTAAAAAGATACCCAGCATAACCAGTTCAATGTTGTCATAATAGCATCCAACTAATTATGGAAAGTGTTTATTTCCATCCCGTATTCTTGACTTTCAAAGTTGGCAGAAATCCTCTCTGTGTCATGAAATGGCAGTTTGGTTTTTATTTTGTAACAATGTATTATGTAAAATTATTAGTGTAGCCGTTTTGCACATATCCTTTGTATTTTGTTAATTGATGGTTTCTCGTCATATCTGCATAATGCAGTAATGAATAAATAAATAATAATAATTTTAGTGTATTGCAAGCACAGTGGTTTCAGCCTTTGATTTAATGTTGATAATTTGTTTTTATCATTAAATAATGGCGCACAAACCTAGCGTGGGAGTGGACTATTTATTTATTTATTCATTCCTGGCCCTCAAACAGCGTACCTGCTGGTATCAAAGTCTACATTTACATTATTAGTTTTTTAAACAACAATAACCCTCAACAACATTCGATAAATTTCACATAAAAAAATATTCATTCAAAATACATAAAGACATTACTGAAGTTTAAGATACTGGCTGAGGTCATGGCACATTTTTTTTATACTTCTATTACATACTATCTCTATCGGTAGTGAATTGAACACATTAATACCCTGGTACATTGGAGAACTCTGCCTGATACATGTTCTTGCAAATTGGTTCCTAAAATCATTTTTACTTCTTACTTTATAGTCATGCTTTTCGTTAACTACACATAAATTGGTCTGTGTTCTCAATAAGTTATTCTTTATTTTGTAAATTAATTTAGCTTGTTCAAATTTCTTTAAATTATTTATATTTAATATTGAGGTATCCAGATATAGTTGAGCTGTTGGTGTAAGGAAATTCAAATTGTAAATGAATTTTATTGATTTGTTTTGTACTCTCTGAACCTTCTCCAACATATATTTTGGAGCATTACCCCAACAGGGAATTAAATATCTCAGTTGAGATTCTATAAAGCTGTTATATAATAATGCTCTTGAAGATTGATCCAATAAGTAAGAACATCTTTTTATCGCTCCCACCATTGGAGATATTCTTTTTGATAAATATTCTATATGAGACCTCCAACTCAACTTATTATCCACAACTAGACCTAAATACCTATACTCTATCACAGATTTGATCTTTGTATTATTGATTGCAACATTTATATCACAGGTTATTTAGTTTTTTTGGTTGAACAGCATATACACCGTTTTATTCATGTTAATACTTGGTTTGTTATAGCACAGCCAATCGAATTAAAGCTCGAGATCACAGTTAAGATAATATTCAAGTTGCGTCAGGTCACTTGAGGAAAGCACAAGCACGGTATCATCCGCGAACATAAAGTATCTTGATTTAAGTTTCACAAATTTTAAACTATGAACATACATACATTAAATATTGCAGTGAACCCAACACTGAACCCTGCGCCACACCCACATGTGAAGTTTGCTCATCACTGTTGTGTCCATTCACTGACGTATAATGTCTTCTATTTATTGAATAGGACTTCAAAAGCTGCTGAGACACACCTCGAAACCCCATTCTTTCCAGAATATTCATAAGATGTCCTATATCGACCGTATCAAACGCCTTCTGTAGATCTATAAAGACTGCAACTACATATTTGTTTTGATCCAGTTCCTGCGTAATGTAGTCTAGCAAATCCACCGTCACTTCCAAGGTGCTGTTGCCTTCTCGAAAACCATATTGATTTGTGTCAAACTTGAAATTTTTCTGTATATAAGTTGTTATTCTTTTCTTGAATAATTTTTCTAAAATCTTAGAGAAGGTGCTTATTATAGAGATAGGCCTATAGTTATTCATATCTTTTTTTTTCCCTTCTTGAAAATAGGTACTATCTTAGCTGTCTTGAATTCATCTGGAAATTCACCTTTTTCAAATACGTCATTTATAAGCTGAACTAGAGTGTTCCCTATGACTGGAAATAGTTTAATGATATCCTGTTTTGTGATATTATCATTTCCAGGACTGCAGTTGTTCTTTAAGCTTGCTGTTGCTTCCAAAATTTCATTGTAGTCAGTGGGTGTTATGAATATAGAATTTGGTATTTCTTCCTCTTTGAATTTTATAGACTTACTAGCTGCCCGGTACGTGCTTCGCTACGTATAAGGCATAGTAATAAACTTAGAAATATAACAAAAAAATAAAATTTCTTACTTAGTCTAATTTCGAATGTATGGAACTGCTCATCAAAACTCACTACAAAAACATAATATAAATGTTTATATTATATTTATCAGAAATAAACACAAAGATACACTATTAAATGTTATTTCTCAACTATGACAAAGAGTAAAAACTATATTATATACATTCGAGGTAAAACATTCTAAAGACGTTGTCCGATTCCCAATGGCCAATGCCTTCTAAATGATGAAGACTGCAAGGAGTAAAGACTAAAAAATTAAAAAGAATTGCGTACTCTCACTATGGTAGGTGTTAGTCTAAAACAATTGGATAAACAATATTTTTTGTTTTTCCATTTTCAGCATGAATAAATAAACAATTGGGAGTACCGACTCTGGAACAGGCAACATAAAGTTGGCCATGTAAAAAACATGATTCCTTCAAATTCACACCACAAACGTGAAGTGTTCGCCCTAGGGCCTTGTTTATGGACATCGCAAATGATAAACGCACGGGATATTGTAACCGTTTGAATTCAAATGGCATATCCGTTGGAATCATAGGAATACGCGGTATCAAACACACTTCTCCTTTTGATTTACCAGTAATATGGTGAGCAGTCCGTTGGTACTGTCGATTTGTATTTTGCTATCACCAATTTCTAACAATTGTTTTAAAAACTCATAGGCAGTTGCATCATTATTTAGTTGAAAACGCATATCAATATTCAGTGTCAATTTTCGTACATATCTCCAAAGAGCTGATGACTTCAAACAGGCATTTATTTCATCAACAGTAGTTGATCGAGGAATGACAGGCATTGTTTGACGAAAGTCTCCTGACAGCAATACAGAGCACCACCTAAAAGCTGTTGATTACCCTGTAAATCTTGCATTGTTCGATTAAATGCTTCTAGTAATTTATTTTTATTCGCAATTGTGCACTCATCCCATAAAATAATTGACATTAATCCAAGAACTTTTGCTATAGCAGAATTTCTCGAAATATTACAATTTGGAGTTTCAATCACCTGTACATTCAATGGCAATTTCAATGCAGAGTGTGCGATCCGATCACCTTCTTATAATGTAGCAGCAATTCCCGAAGATGCAAGTGCCAATGCAATTTTCTGTTTCGATCGAATAGTCGCTAAAATATATGATACAACGAAAGTTTTGCCTGTACCACCAGGTGCATCCAAGAAATGTAATCCACCTGCATTATTGGAAACGGCTTGAATGATTGTGTCATATACATGTTTTTCTTGAATATTCAGTTTGGTTATATTCGATTGTATAAATAAACGTAAATCATTAGAATTGAACTACTGCTCACGTTGCAATTCACGATCAAACAAATCATGTATCTCACGATTTGGTGCGGTCATACCCAATTGTTCTAATGCTTTATTTCCAATGGTAGAACACAATTATCTTATCAAAGCTTCGTTGTACATTTCCAAGGTTATCAACAAATCAGGATTTCTTGCATGATGACGAATACGATTTAAAATATCTTCTGCCATATAATGCTTATACAGGGACTTTATAAATGATTGTAACAGCGCAGTTGGCTTTGGATTATGCAAACCACAAAATTCTGTGATCATGCTATGCTCTGGTTGGTTAGAGATTGGTATTCTGTAATCCAAAGCCAACTGCGCTGTTACAATCATTTATAAAGACCCTGTATTTATTTTTATTCCATAATTTTTGGATTTGATCACAGAACATAAAATATATTTGATTTGATGGCGAACATGTAACATGTTCGCCATCATGTTACATGTTGATAATATAATTCTATGCCATCTGTGCTCGAATTTTTATTGGAACATAGACGTTCCTTTGAAAGAAGTGATGAAGAACGAACTCTGTATTAGTGTTCTGTGAACTCTGAAATTACGGTCAAATAATAAATATTTCAGATTTCTTTGATTAGTTATTACAATAATGTACCATTATGATGATTATACACTGAAGTGTAATGTCGGTAATTTTAATATTTCAATTCGTTGAAAATTGAAATCTCTAATAGTTTTTACAGGTTCGCCATCTATGACAATTTAATCAAGATTATATGGAGTATGAAAAAATAGGAAACTGCCTTGCATTCGTAGTACTCGAAAACGACTACAGATAGCACTGAAAATGAAAAACCTGTAATGTTGATTTTACACTTTTCCAAGATTTCCTGTGAATTTTCTATACGCGAAATTCTTCTCTAGACTTCCATGAATAATTCAAGACCAAAATTAGCCAAATCGGTGAAGGCGTTGTTGAGTTATTAAATCACAACGAAAATTGGCACTTATATTTATATATTAGATTGACCTGGATTTTTTCGGCCAGTTTCATGCCCACAGTTGCAAAATGCTTGTTGAATTCCTGAGCTATGTTGTTTTTGTCTTCTATTATTTTTCCATCAGTAGTGATTACCCTATCAACTTCATTATTTTTGGATTTATTATTTCCACAAGTGTTATTTAGTACCATCCATGTTTTCCTTATGTCACCATTTGCTTCTTTTATTTTTTTTTCAGTGTATTGTCTTTTCAAAGTTCTTCGCATGGTATTTGCCTGGTTTTGACGTAAATGCCTTTCTGGTTATTTCATTGGGTACTTTTTTCCATCTTGTATACATTTGATCCCTTTTCTTCAACAGTTGCAAATATTCTCTAGTTATCCAATTATTTCCTTTTTTTATTTTAAAAACATATTGCCTGGTGTTCAACCGTTTTGATTCATTGATAATTTCTATTAGAGATTTAAAGCTGTTTACAGAAGTTTGTTGAAGTCTTTCTGCAACAGATTCTATCCACCCATTTTCATCTAATTTGTTCCTATGTATCAATACTGTGTCGTGCTTTGGTGTAGTCATTTTTTCAACTTTTAAATACACCAGTTTATGGTCTGTCAGAAAACTACCAAATAGATCAATTGAACATTTGATTCCATTATTTGATATAACATGATCTATTAAAGTTGCTGTAGTTTTGGTTACTCTGGTAGCATGATTCGTGGACAGCATATTCTGTATACTGAAACCATTACTCAAGATGATATTTTTGTAATCATTTATATTAGTCTCATTGTCAAGTAAATTGACATTCATATCCCCAATTATTATGATGCAGTTTTTTTTTGTAATTCCATTATTTTGTCCAATTCAGCTATAAACTTTTGTATTTTACAATTGGGTGATCTGTAAATACCGATTATGTTGAGATTTTCTTGGATAAGATGTATAGACAAAACACTGCATTCATCCAAATCATCTGAGGACAGATATTCTTGATTATATGTTATAGAATTCCCTATGTACACACTTGTTCCTCCACCCCTTGCTTTCCTGCAGTTATGAACAGCATTGAATCCTTCGATATTAAAAAATGATGTCTCATTATCATAAATCCATGTTTCTGTCAACACAAGAACATGCACCTCTCCATAATCCCTGTTAACAATTATATCCCTGAGATCATCCAATTTGTTTCTTAAACTTCTAATGTTGAAATAAAGAATATTCAAATTCGTCGCAGCCATCCTGAAACCATAAAAAAATCCTAATCCCCAACCAAAATAGGCTATATATTGCCTATTTTATTAAGGTCCTCTTCACATGAAATCTTTACTGGCACATTCGTATCACTTGTTCTGACATATATGCTGCCATTTGAGGTATACAGATGTGGAAGAAACGGATGGAAACAGGGGAGTTGCGGTGTTAAATTCAAGAAGGCTCGGGCTCCAGTGGAACAGTGGAAGAATCGAAACCTCAGAGCGATGCGATATTGAATAAGCGGCTGGTCTGTTGGAATGGCATTCAGAGAGCACTGATAAGTATGGTACCCCGTTTTGCACCAACCTCAGCTAGGGACTTTTTTGTTTCATGAATTGTATTTTGTTAGCTCTCAATTCAAAAGAATATATATATAGGGTAAGATCGGAGCCTTGGTTACAGCAAACGCTACGGTCGGCAACGACACAGGCAACGTCGCGTCTTGCGATTGACCACCGAAATACCAGCGTTTGCTGTAACCAATGCTCCGATCTTACCCTTTTCAGAGCTTTCGGATTGCCATTCCAACAGACCAGCCGCTTATTCAATATCGCATCGCTCTGAGGTTTCGATTCTTTCACTGTTCCACTGGAGCCCGAGCCTTCTTGAATTTAACACTGCAACTCCCCTGTTTCCATCCGTTTCTTCCACATCTGTATATACTTCTGTACTTGTGGACTGTTCTTAAATCTCTAACCTTTCTCATGAGACATTGGTTGTATTCAGTTAAGTCTTCGTTGAAATAGATATTTTTGTTGTCTCCCTCCAATCCACATTCATTAACCTTTATACCTTTAGCTTGCCTTACCGATTTCATAATCCTGTATTAGGTTTCTCGATTTTTTGTCTTCACCATAATTGGGGCCTCCGGTTTTTTTCCCAACCTATACGTTTCAGCTATATCCTCCTGTTTTATGTCCACCTTTAAAGCAGACACTATCGCAGAAGTAATCTTCATGTATTCTCGTTCTCCTGTCGTGGTAATTTAGTCTCCATACTTATTAGACGCCCTCTCAAATCAACATTCTCCTGCCTCAACACCTTGATCTCATCCATCGCGAGTTTCATCTGTGTGCAATTTTCATCAATATAATCGGACATGAACTGCAAAGACTTTTTGATCTCCAATAATTCCTCTTCAATAGACCGCTTGAACGGATCAAGGATGTCTTTCAGAGTGCCCTTTATTATCTCAGTTATCTTATTTTCGTTCATTTCGTTAATTTTTTCGGCTATTTTCTCCCTAACCTCACTTTTGTCAGGATGTTTTTCGCAACAATTTACTTTATTTTGGTTATTACTGACTTTTGCCTGTGCCGCACAGCTAGGGTGAAAGCTCGAATCACAAATTTCGCAATTTAATGAAAAGTTAACTTTCTTCTTGCAATATTTGCAGATTTTTTCGACTTTTTTGTCGAGCTCGTCAACTTTCGAACCTCCTGTAGCCATAACCTCACTTCAACTCCCAGGCTAGGAAAGAAATAGTAGTAAAGTAGCGCCACTACCGTAAAACCTGCCAACTTTGCCTAGGTGCAAATCGTTTTTTGTCTTTATTTTCCTTATTATCTATTTTTTCATGATTTTTTTTTCGTCTAATGATGACCCTCTATTCTCGAAACAGCTTTAAGCAGCTGGCTTCTTCCAGGTATAGCCTCAATGTAAAAAAAAATAAATATATGGCGGGCAAAGTTGTCAGCAAATCTTTCAACATTACCCACGCATTCGAAAAACGTAGAGAATCAATTTTGAACACCCAATTCAATAACTTCGCCCACCATTTATTGATCAGAAGAATGCTTGGGTGCTTTGAATGTGAAAAAAATCCATATGAAATTTATTTCCAAAAAACAAAATAAACATTGCTTCTTCAACTCAGTGAGTTTTCGAATATCAAAATATAAATAAATAAACGTATCAAATATAAACTTCACAAGAACAACAAAAATACAGGTATCACAAAAAAATATATCAGTCTTGCAAGTTCTTAAAGACTTAAAGGTTGTTCATTTTCAAATCAGTCTCAAAAAAATGGCGTCCTCTTTTTATTTTGGGTGCTTTTAATAACTTCTCGATGTCCATAAAATTCACCTCGGAAATGTCATCACAGTCTGGAAATATAAAGGAAGTGTTGTCTCTTCTGAGGAATTTAAAAGTATAATTATCATCGTTTTCGAAGACCGATTGGATTTGTCCGATGTAATGTTTGATGATCTTCTAAGTTGGGAAACGAACTATGACATAGGCTCCTTGCGTAATATCGTACGGACCAAATTCTTCCGAAGAATTTGAAATACTAGAGAGCCTGGCTTCATTGAATTGATTATCTCTGCCAATTGTAGGTTTTGTAATTGTGTCATCATTTTTTTCTTCTTAGCTTAGGGTAGCTTCTTCGGCGTTCAAGTCATCGTTCCCATCTTAGTCACTATCAATTTCTTCAGTTTCGTTTGTGTCCAACCTAAGATCCTCATATCGGACGGATTCTCCAGGCTGTATTCTTAAGGCTTTCTTTTTACCCCTTTTAAGACTTTGTTCCTGCTCTTTTCTTCCTTTCAAGAAGTACAGAAGTGAATTATCAATAGTCTCTTTCACGTGCTGTTTGAACCTCTCATTAGGCATCTTCTTTAACACTTCATGTGGACTGAAAGGGTGAATTCCTGTAGCCCGGAATCCACTTTTAATTACTTTTTCAAGATTTTCTTCAAGTTTAGACAATAATCTAGCTATAAGTTGAGAAAAAACACTTTTTTCTACGCAGTTAATAGATGGCTGTTTCAATTTGATATCTGTAAGTATTGATCTCCATGCCTGTTTAACAGGTCTGAAAAGACTGACGTCAAGAGGTTTAGTCAATTGCGTCGAATTAGGCGGGAGTAAAACGAATCTCATGTTAAGCCTTTGGCATAATTGAATTATATCAATGTTGAGGTGTGATGCTAAGTTATCACCGATGGGCACTTTTACTTCTTTATCTTTTTTGCCCAAGGAACAATTATTTTGTTGAACCAGTCTTGGAACGTTGATGAATCGAACCACCCTGACTTGCTCCTATTGTAGACGGGGTCCTCCAGACCCACCTATCATATAGACGTTTTGATTTATACACAACATACAAAGGCAACATTTCACCAGATGCAGTTGCGGCAAACATTAGTGAAACAGCACTTTTTGTCGAATTCATAAATCGTTCTGGGTATTTGGTCCCTCTCCTAAAAATCCAATTCTGAGTTCCGGGATTGTCGCCTAGGTTCGTCTCGTCGTAATTGATAAGGTCTACAGGCTTGACCCCATTGAGACTTTTCTCTAGCCGTTTAGAAGATTCTTCCATTTCTTCATCAATTTTTTCTGCTCTACAGCGTTTTGAATTTTGGCAGTGTATTTTTGTTAAGAGATGCCGATGTCTGTTGATAAACCCTTCTACCCAAACTTTGCCAGGCATATTATCTGAGAAGATCGGGTTTCGAACTCATTTGGAGTTTAAATAATTTTTGATCAGCATTCTGACATCCAATGATGTTAAAGGGGAACCGTACTCAGCACATGCGATGATAACAACTACGAAGTGGCGTTCCTCAGTCGCTGTAAGTGCTGTGGGGCGACGCACATTCTCAATATGCTTTTTTTATTTTATTCAGAATTGTTTTTCTGGGAACTTTGAATCTAATTTCAGCTTCCCTCGAACTCATATGCCGATTCTTGAAAGCAGAAATAGCTTGTGAAAGATTTTCTTCAGAGTAGTTTTGTAGTGGCGAGCGCCAAGAACCCTTCAACTAGGTCGTGGCATACTGCAAAGAAAGACATTGAAAAATGAATGTATAGTTTCATCACTCATTTCATATTCCCATGAAACCATTAACTATCAATCAAAAAAAAATAATAAAGAATGAAAATACAATGCTTCAGGTTGCAACTTTGCCCATTCTGATAATTCAGCACGCTATAAAAACTATTAGATTGAGCTGTAAATCAAAATATCCCTGTTCATCACAAAGCATCAAAGCATATCAAGTCAAAATTTTATCTGAATCTCTCTACAAATAATACTTGTCTGAACCTTAGCTTTTGGGCTTCGGAATTGACGAAAAAGATGATAATTTTTCCTACCTGATGTTCAAGTCTGACACGTTCCAGCAGGGGTTGCAGAAGCACTGAACATTGCCGCCAATTCCTAGGAACGCCTAGACCTACCATACAACGTTCTAACAGTGTTGCCGTGCTTTAAAAATGAAAGTGAATATGACCTTGCAAGTGGGCAAAGTTGTAGTCGCAGGGCAAAGTTGGCAGGATTTACGTTACTTATTTTTATGCCAGGAAAATAAAAAAAAAATTTTAAGAGTGCCAAAAAAGAAACTTTATTTTACCTTGCAACATTGTCGAATAATTAAATATTTTCACAAATTGTATGTAGCATTTTCTGAAAAAAAAATTATTTTAATTGTGGATAATAAATCTTTCACAAAACTTTTATCCAAAGGTAGTTCGGTGATCTTCATGCTATCATCATACGAAGCATATAAAACTAAGAATGTTTTTTCCAAATCCAAAACTGCCATCCCCATTTGTACTTGACCTTAATATTTGTGTTTAGTTTTCATCACATATTCTCCATTCTTTAGATATATAAAATTGCAGGTGCATCTGCTTCTATACCTCAAGATATCACATCTTGAGATGTAGAAGCAGATGCACCTGAAATATTGAAGATTTAAAAGTATGCTTTGAAAAATAATCAATATTCATCCTACCAGCATATAATCACTCAACTTCCAACAAGGCATTTGGTTTTCCCTCTGTAATTATTATGCCATCTGGGGAGAATGACATCCACCTATTATTGTGTGGAATAATCATGCCACACCTATGCACCTTCAAATTTGTTCTCCCTATAAATGCACTAATTACATTTCCTTCAAAATTTCTTCCATGCTCCACATATTTATTTTACAAACATTTAGGCCAAAAATAATTTGAAGATTTTTTTTGCCAATCTCCCCCTCTATATGTTTAGATATCATAACTTCTAGATCCAGTTATTCTAAATTTTCTATACTTGGGCCATTCAGTTGAGTTCTGCTGGAAAGCAATTGAGACATTTGGATCCTCATTGAAATTATTTAACATTTATTTTTGCAACAGGCCGATACAAATTCAACATTAACTACAAATAATTCAAGCACCTCAACTGATTGTGCACAATGATCTGAAATCTGAAAACGTAATAGATCATTTTATTCGCTATCACATTTTTTTGCCTGAAAATTTGTGTTTCTCCCTTTTATGCAAAATAAAATATATATCTTATCACGTACAGAGCTGTTAGAGATAAATGATGGTGTTTCTTGAAAAAGTTATGTTAATTCTATTATCCATATATTATATAATAAATGTATCTTCAAATTATTAACTGAATGTACTTTTTCCCGATATTCAATAAGATCTCTTTTCAGTTGTTTTTTATTTGTTTAAACGAATAGCATTGTAATGAAAACTTTTCTTTCCTCTTTTATAAAATTGTGTCAAAATGACGTTTAAGCTCTTGATATCAAGGCAAAGATATGCTCTTTTCTGACAGCTCTAATTACATACAACATATCATTTCACAAACCTATGCCTGGCTATTGCCGAATCTGGTAAAGAATCCATAAAATAATTCAATATATTTTCTTCATCAATACTGAATGACGATACGGCAACTTTGTCTTTAAAGCAGGGCATATCTTTTATAGCTAAAGCCTTATATTTTTTCTTTACATCAGCATTCTGCTGATTACATAAACACTTCGATTCTGTCTGAGATATTTCTTCAAGGAAAGAAAGATTTTCCCTGAAAAAAAACACACAGCAGAAAAAGAGAAAAAACCATAAGTTTTGAAAGATATATCTGAACCAATTACTTAGACATGATTGCGTCTTAAATAGATTAGAACATCATGCACCTGGTCAGCTTAATTAATACAGCCGTAATATGCTTGCATTTGCTCCCTGCTCCAGCTTTACAAGAACAAACCATGCTTTTAATTTTCACCCTACCACCCTCCAAAACCAATGAACCAACAATTTTATGTGGTTCTGAATTAAGGGCACTAGTTTGTAAGCACAGGGAGCAAATGTCTATGAAATTGGGTCCACAATTTGTTTTGCCACACATTACGACGTGACCTGCATTTAGCACTTCTTCTCCTTCTACAAGGGCTCTAGAATTAGAAGTTGAAGCTCTTATGTACTCAAGAAATTCCAATAAGCTGAGTTCTTTATCCATATTTATTGTTCAATATGAATGAAGAATGAACTCATGAAAGAAAGAACTTTTACTTATAGAGTAAGATTGACAAGCATTTAGAAATTATCATACATACTTGAGGGTGAGTGACAGTTGATGTCACCTTTAAAGCTAGTATTCATAAGGGCGATAAAAACTCACACTCACCCTCAAGGGCGAACTATGAATACGGCCCTAAGTTATATAATAATTTAAATATAAATTCACAATAATGTCTCAAAATCGAAAAATAATTGAAAGTCAATATTGATTAATCAATTTAAATCAATCTCCCAGGAATAAACTAACCAAAACAAGATTGTTTACATTTACTACTATCTTAGCTCTATTTCGATTCTCGCCACCGTAGCGCTAATATTGTCATGGAGTATGCCAATTACGTTTATCTTGCCAAAAACAGTTGTGTCAGTAGAAACTGGAACTGAAAATGAAATTTCAGGGACTGGTGTCGTCGCTGGAAGACTCTCGAGTGGTGCGGTTTTTACATGGTGTGCCATTTCTGTATGAGATAGATATGTGTGGAAAGTAGTTGGAATGTTTTATTAGACCGCGGAAATGTGTTTGATTTCGATCGGGTAAAACCAAGAGGTAAGATGCCCTCTTTGCTGAGATAAACCAGTAATGGAACACTGGCAAACCAGTTATCGAAAAAAACTTTATATTTTCGATTTCTTGGAACTGACTCTGTGAGTTTTGCAACTACATTACTACTAGCCTCAAGATCTGGTTGATACGATTCCAATTTCGTTGTTCCAGAGAAAAAATCTAAATCGTAACGAAAGCCTGATACTCCAATCAATACACTTTATATCCCCATTTGTGTGGTTTCTTAGTATTGCTTCGAAGTTGATTGAGTTTTTGTTGGAATTATTTGCTCATCAACAGCAAGGAGCTCTTCTTTGGGAACAGGCAGAAACCTCTCTTTCACTTTCTCTAAAAATGGGCAAATTTTGAAGTCTGTCGTTCATCGCGTTTTTTTCAGATTGGAGTTATCATTGTGATGGAGGTAACGTGTTATTTTTCTGAAACTGTTTGCACGTCATAGCTTGGGTTATTGCAGGAATGTTCAAAGTAGTACTTCAGTAACTTCTTGTAGATGGTAGGTGTACTACGGACATGTAAATACAAATTATAATGAAGATATTCAACTCTTCTTTTGTTATATTCGGTGGCTTCTCAGGTTTACTCTGAACCGAATATAAATTAGTTTGGTTTGTAATATACATAAGTATATCATCGGTATATAGGAACTATATAAATAATACTCTCAAAATTCATTATGGTTTTTCCTAACGATTCGTTTCCCTTGAATGAGGTATTCTCGCAGGAAAACTCAAATATTTTTCTACCCATTTCAAATGAGTTTTTTTCTTATTCTTTTTTTTGTACTTTCTTCAGCTAGGTTGGAGAGAGGAATATCGTCTTCATTATCAAAACAATCGCTTTCCTCAACCCAGTCAACACAGGATATCTTATGGTTGTCCATTTCAAGTCCTATTCAAGGCGGGATATCCGTGGACATAAACCGTATATCCATAGGATATCCTATTGCAGATATATTTAGGATATCCGAAACGAACTTCTTGGATACATCCATAGGACATCCAAATAAGTTTCATTCTAGATATCCATATCAGGTAACATCCGGCATCCATAAGATATCCATAAGAAATCAACAATGGATATATCATCTATGGAGATCAATACATATACATATTAAGTTATAAGTGAGAAAAATTAATGTAACTTTCGGTCTGTTAATGAATAATTTTTTAACGGTTGAACGCATGAATCCTAGGCCAAATTAATTCAACACTACTTTTATTTTATTCTTTTGTCAACGTTTAGGTTCTATATTTATAAAACCCTACAATTACTATCCGACATTAACTAACTCAATCATAATCATTAGAAACACCGTGAGATGTCGTAACATTTTTATAGTCAAATGCCAATCAGCTCCCAAAATTTATCAATTTCGTAGTGCTTTCTTGTCTATGTTTCATATTATGAATTCATTCAACGCCGCTGAATGACCCCGGTGGTGCAGTGGGTATGACTCCAGGGGCCTGTAACACAAGCATTACAAGTCCTACAATTGTAAGAATATATTCTACACTTGTAACTTTTTCATAACACAAACCATCTTGTAATTACAAGTACGGCACTAGTAATTACGGCAAAATTTCTACATATGTAAACTCTTTCTGTAACTTAAAGTTCACACTTGTATAATTGTGTTACGGAATTTTCTACAAGTGTAGATAATGTTTTACATATCTTCAACTCTAGGTAAATACACATATAGCCAGAGAAAATCTACATAAAATTATTTCGTCAGAAACTAACTTTATTGTTGTTAGGATATATGAATATATTTATGAATCAAAACGTTTCAATGTATTTGCAAAAATTAACAAAAAATCACAACTAAATAATTATATGTTCCTTATAATGAGAATGTTCCTATCTACTATCACAAATTGAAAAAGCAGCAGCCATTTTCATCTACGTTATATTGTGGTAACGATGCCGTGAACTGTGACATGGGCAGTTTAAGCTCTTTTTCTAATTTTATAATTTCTAGTTTAGTTTTATGGTTCTTCAACCTGAGCCACTTTTTCCGAATTGGAATTATTTGCTCTATCTCGCCTTCTTTTTACTGTATAAAAAAGCATTTTTCTATTATTATTCCTATTATTTTGATTTGAGAAGAATCACCATTGAATTGCTTTGGAATACATGGGGTTTTGTCAGCACTGATTAGTTCACTTTTGTTGGCAATATCTTCAACATCATTATTCTTTACGACAGTTTCACGGCTCAGTTGCTTGGGTTTTCGGAAGACTCAGCTACTCCAAGACCGCATATTACAGGAGAGTCTTTCCCAATTATTTCCAGTACAATTTTATCGACTTCTGTTAGATTCCCTATTCCACAAGTGCCAGTTTGCTTGGCATTATCAATTTTTATCTATAAATATGTACCTACCATAAGTCGATAACAATAATGCTTGCAAGTTCCAGTTTTACTCATTATTGCAGTTTTCTTCAAATTTTGCCATAATGTATCCCTTACATAAGTCCAATATTTATCCGCTGGTACTAAACAAATACTTTGAGCCAAATTTGCCATTTCTTTCCACTTGTCTACTTTATCTTGCTTTCTCAGTATATCCGAGAAAGCTCCGAAAATAATGTGTCTATTTTCTCTTATCTTAATTAAAAATTGCATTTTACGATCCAAAACAATTAGTTTTAAGACATAATGCAAACAGAAAAGCCGCAATACTACTTATATTGACAAGTCATGTCATATAGTAGGAATCATAAATAATAATTAATTCTATGATATTTGCATTACAAGTGTAGCTACACATGTACAAAATTATTTAATTTCTACAATTGTAGGCATTCGCATTGTGATACCGAATTGGGTCGGACTTGTAGTTACAGGCAAATTACTTGTAACTTGTAGACTTGTTACACTTGTATGGTTTGTGTTACAGGCCCCTGGCCGTGGTGCCGGTGGTCCCGGGTTCGAATCCTGGTGAGGGCATGGACGTTTGTGTGCGAATTTGTGCACTCAAATAAATTTGTCTAGTCCTAAAAACAACTGGAATCTGGGTACATGTCATTAAATAGAAAAAAAAAATCAAAACCGCAGAGAATTTAGAAATCACAAATCTACAGTGTTTAATTAAGTCGCCATCCGTTCGGATGTACGAAGGGTGGCCAGACATATGTCAAAAACTGTCGTCTCAAGATTTGTATCTTGTATAGAGAACTACTTGTTCTATGATTTGTATGTTTCCTTCTACTTTTTTGAAAAGAAACAGAAATTACAATAAAAAATTGGATATCCTGAAGACATACATAATATATGCTAACTCTTGCGAATGTCCGTAGTTGATATCTCATGAATATCCATAATGGATATCTATAAGACATCCAAAAAGGTCACACTGTCCCATTCTATGGACGTCCATAGGATATACCAGAGCCTTTTCGGTTATCTTAGGGACATCCACAATATCCATGATGTATATCCATAGCATATCCATAAGATAAACTTGTGCTATCTGGGAATTGTAACTCCACCCTCGACATCATCACGCTGGTCAATTTCTTCTCCCCTGCTTTCTTCAACAATAATTCGAGATAAAAATGCATCTTCCCGATAATCTTCATCGTCTGATAAATTTTCATCTTCACTCTCGCAAAAATCAGACATCTCGACAATTTTGGTTCCGTAACATCGTCTTGGATCCATCTGAACAAAAAATGCAAATTACTGCAAATTGTTTCGAATATGGCACAAGTAAACAAATAACTCACACAAATTTTTAAGATTTGAAAGATTTTTCTTTGCAGGCATCTAAATAAGAAACACCTACCGTATATTGAATAATTTTAATTTCACTAAAATCCTATTTTTCTAGGTTTTTTGACTACCTCAATTTGGCGAATAACACGTCGTAACAGGTGTAAGCCGGCAGGCAAACTAAAGATGACCTTACTCACAAAATAAGCGTCTGACGGCGGCAATAATAGTCGAACGCCGAGAAGCGAGTGTTTTCCAAGTCATATTAGGGGTTTCACATCGGAATGAAAGATAAAAAGCTGAAAATTGGTATGAACCTTTGTTTTGTCATTCTAAATGTTGTCTCGAAAGTCACAAATGCTATCGTGTTGGCGTCTTAAGATATTGAAGGTCAAAGGTCATAAAAATTAATTCTAGATTATATATTTTAATTAAATTTCATATCAAAAAGACAGTAGAGAATATAAAGGGTTTCTCAACAAGAACGCAAAATTTAAATTTTAAATAAAACTCAGATATTTAATAAAAAACGCGAATTTTTTATTATATCGTATAGTAGATAAGACGAGGTTATGTATGGAACAACACATCGGGCAGATGGTCGCCGCGGCTTTACTGGCACATACGCGTTCTTTCAATGAAATTTACAATGACCGTTTTGCATGAATGTTGCGATATTTCATTAATGCAGCTTCCAATTTCCTCTTTTAAGGCTTAAGTCGTCGTCGGCTTATTCGCATAAACCATCGACTTCAAAAAATTTCCAAAGAAAAAAGTCCAATGGTATTTAATCGCACGATTCAGGCGGCCAATACTGGTCTCCAAAACGCGAAATACACGACCGGCAAAATCAGCATTTTCATATTGTCTCTCCAATACCCAATTAACGAACTCCCTTCGCTGTGCATGGTCAGCTGGCTTCAGTGCGTGAGTCAATTGAACTTTGTATGCATGAAGATTCAAATCTTTCGTCAAATTTCGCTGCATGGTGGATTTGGAAACACCAATTCGCTTAGCTCGGTGTCGAATTGAGGTGGACAATTTCACAATAAGAATGCGTTGTTCATTCGTGTAGCGCTCCAATTTTATTAATCTTATACCTTTTACTAACAAACAATAATAATTGTTCAAATGTCAAACAATGACACTTCAAATGGCGCAAATTTAAATCTTGCGTCTTGTTGAGACACCCTTTATTTTACAAATATCTTTATTTATCATTAAATATGGCATATGTTAAATTATATTTAGGATTCGGAATATTTTTGTTATAACTTGAGTAAAACTGTGCACAAAAACTAACTTTTATTTTAGTACCACACAACGTCACAACGACAACTTGTGCAACTTAGAGAGATATATTAAATGTCATATACTATGTTGACCATAGAATTAGCATATGTCAGTGTCAGTGGTGGGTATGTTCAACATCCCCCTTCAATTTAAATATTCATAACAAATTTCAAATTGCGACCAAAAAAATATTATTACCTTAAAATTATTTTACATTCAACATGTTCCTAAAATAAACAAATTTTTCTCTTTGTAGAGATTTAGTAAAAATGTCAGCTACATTTTCACTTGTGCTTACAAATGATAGTTTGATTAAGCCTTTTGCAACAATGTCTTTGATAAAGTGAGCTTTAATGTCAACATGCTTTGACCTTTTACTATTTTCAAAGCTTTCAATTTGTTTAAGAGCACTTTGGTTGTCTATCAATAAAATTGTCTTTGAAATGTTTAATTCAAAATCTGCACAAATACCCTTTAAGTAAAGTAACTCAGAAGCAGCCACCGCACTGGCTAGATATTCAGACTCACAACTCGACTGAGCTACTACATTTTGTTTCTTAGATATCCACGTCACTAAATTTTTGTTTAAAAACATTGCACAACGACTTACACTTTTTCTGTCTAGTTGATCGCTTCCCCAGTCTACATCAGTGTAGGCTGTTATCTCAAAGTTTTCATCGCTTGTTTCATAAGTCAAATTCAAGTTGATAGTACCTTTTAGATATCGTACAATTCTTCTTGCAGCGTTCCATACTTGCTGTGTCGGTTTTTCCAAAAATCTACTTAAAAATATTACAGAATATGCTATATCAGGTCTGCTGATTGTAGCAATATGAAGTAAGGATCCAATGATTTCCCTATACGGTACCTTAATAACTTCTTGATCTTCAACTTGGAAGTTTGGTTCCATAGGTGTTTGAGCTTCTTTACATTCATGTAGATTAAAAAATTTTGAAGTTTTCCCAGATTTTAAGCATTAAATTCTAGTTCTAATTTATGTTGAATAAAGTCACTATTTCTGCCGGTTACAATTATATCATCAACCCATATTAAGAGCCATACATTGTCTCCAGTATATAAGCAGAAATCGTTTTTAAATCTCTTCAATTTGTATTTTTCTGCAAATTGCTGAAACCTCTCGTTCCAAAGTCTTGGAGCTTCTCGTAAACCGTATAGTGCCTTTTTCAATTTTAATGAATTGTATTTTCCTTTTGTATTGACACCTTCAGGAATTTTAATAAAGATATCGATGTTCAATTTTCCATTGAGAAATGCTGTAGGAATATCAAATTGTTTTATATCCCAGTTCTTTTCTGAAGCATGAGAAATAAAGAATCTTATTGTTTGATATCTTGCTACAGGTGCATATGCATTATAATGATATTCTTCTTGATATCCCTTAGCTACTAATCTAGCTTTCTTAACTCCACATTGCTTGGTTCTAAATACCCAACGTGTATCAATGGCATTTTTTCCTTCTGGTAAAATAGCTGGTTCCCATGTTCCATAATTTTCATGTGCCATAAGTTCTTTGCTTATTGCATCTTGCCATCCATTTCCAATTTTCATTGCCTCTTCATAGTCTTTTGGATTTTCGGCTTCTGTCAAAAGACAATAAACATGGTATAATTCGTAATCGTTAAATCTTGACGGTATTTTTGTTTGTCTTCGTGATGTTGTTTCTGTGTCACATAGTTTGTCTTCTTGCGGTTCTCCAATTACATAGTTTTCTTCATTCTTTACATGGTTATCAGATTCTTGATATGACGTGTCATTCTTATCAAACTTGACATCTCTGGAAATACTGATTTTATTCGTTTGTGGATTCCACAATCTGTATCCATTTGAGCTGTATCCCACCACTCTCATTGGTGTTACCCTGCTTTCGAGTTTGTCTCCTGAATTTGGTATTTTCACAACCCAAGCTTTACTCCCAAATACTCTTAGCTTGCTCAAGTCGGTCTTGGAGTAGAAAATACTTACTGGTATCTTTCCTTGCAAAGCAGCTGTTGGTGATCTGTTCAACTGGTATGCGGCACATTGAATAGCTTCACCCCATAAACTTCTAGGTAGGTTTGTTTCTGTAAACATAGCTCTTACCTTGTCTAATAATGTCCGATTGACTCTCTCACTAACTCCGTTCTGTTGTGGTGTGTAGACCAGTGTATACTCGGCTTTAATTCGTTTTTGTTTACAAAAAATTTTCAGTTCGGTACTTGTATATTCACCTCCTTGATCCATTCTTATTCTCGAACACACAAATCCTTTGGCTTTCATTTCTCTGATGTACTGCATTAGATTGAAAGGTGCTTCGCTCTTGTTCCTCAACAGGTATACTGTAACAAAATGTGAATGATCATCAATTATAGTTTGATAATACCTTTCCTCATTCAATGTAGGGGTTCGTATTGGCCCTCCAATATCTGAATGCAAAAGTTCCCCAACAGATTTGGATCTCGGTAGCTGTTTACTCTCAAAAGGTTCTCTTGTTCCTTTAGCTTCTCTACCTGGACTGCATGTGGTTTTTGGAGTTGGTAAATTCATCTTCTTCATATAACATTCCGAAATATGTCCCAACCTTCTATGCCATAGGTCTCCTGTTGCTACTAGGTTACATACTTCTTCTTGTAGTTCGAATGATGCTATGTATAATTTGCCCATAGACTTGCAATGTATTATTGTACCATCTATGCGTTCTATGAAAGTTTTGTTTTTATCAAAAATTACTTTTTGTCCTCGTTCATTTAACCTTTTCACAGACAACAAATTATTTGTCAAATTTTGTACAATAAGAGCATCATATCGGATGTTCCTGTTTTTATATACAACTCTCAGTGTACCCATTTTCTTCGCAGTCAAAAAATTTCCATTTGCGACCCTGATTTTCACTTCATTGTCTAGATTTCTCACATCTGTCATCAATTCTTCTACTTTTTCAGTGACAAGATGGTCAGTGGCTCCACTATCTAAAACAAAATTTATTTTCATGTCAGAATATGTTATATTCAGCTCTCCTGAATTGAGAATTTCTGAGATGAAGACTATTTCTTTCTCATCTGTGTTTTCCTCGCTTGTGTAAGCTCGTCTATTGACATTTCTGCTGAATTTGCCTCCTTTTCTCTGTGTGTAATTTTTTTTACCTCTACTGAAACTTGATAACTCATTTTTGTTCTTCTCCGGACAATCTCTCAGAAAATGATCTCCTCCACAACCATAACATTTGTAGTCTCTTTGATTCTTCTTCGTTAAAAATGCTGTGTTCCTTTCAGTGGGTCCTTGCGAATCTTTGAGCTTCAGTTCTGCATCTAAAAGCCTATTTTTCACGAATTCCAACGTTATGCCTGTGTTAGAAGTTTCTATGGCTGTTATGACTGTATCATATTTTTCAGGCATTATTAACAATAAATAACAGACCTTATCACTTTCATCTAGCTTTGCACCCGCTCCTTCAAGTTCTCTCAGCAAACTTTCAACTTTCATGAAATGTTCCTGCAGTTCGTCAACTGTACATTTCATTTTCAGAAGTCTCCTCATAATGTACAACTTTGCTAGTGGACTTTTCCTTTAAATATGTTCTTCAAAGATTGTAACATCTCAAGAGCAGTTCTGGCATCCTTGATGTATTCTAAGTGTTGATCAGACATACATTGAACTATTGTACCTTTGGCTTTTGAATCTGATCGATCGAATGCTAACTTATTTTTCTGACTAAGTTCGTTATATTCATCCTGGGTGGTTGTTAGCACGTGACTCACTCCTTCCTTGTCCAGCAGGATTTCTACACGAAATCTCCAATTGGAATAGTTCGTATCCGTCAATTGAGGAAATGGCAGTGATACTGACGACATTTTCTTGCCTTTTTCTTACTCTTACTCTTCCGTTATAACCTCCAATGTTCCGGTTGATTTTTTTATTCTTAAAAAATCTTGTTTTTCCCCAAACCTAAATATCAATCTGCATGTCTGGGCACATAACCTGTTAAATTATATTTAGGATTCGGAATATTTTTGTTATAACTTGAGTAAAACTGTGCACAAAAATTATTTTAGTACCACACAACGTCACAACGACAACTTGTGCAATTTATTGTTGGTTAAGTCACAGAGATATATTAAATGTCATATACTATGTTGACCATAGAATTAGCATATGTCAGTGTCAGTGGTGGGTATGTTCAACAGCATATTATCCATTTATTAAAATGTGAATTTAATTATTGATTTTAACCCTGCGTAGGGCGCGGTCTAGGATTCCTAAGATCGGGCCGCGGTGTTCCTGAGAGTCTCATTTTTCGATGTTCTAGAATATTTATAAAACGTTCTTTTGATATTGATCAAAATTTGATCCGATATGTCCATTCTTTTAAAATAATATCAATCTCCTTCTGTTCTTAGCCTCAAGTTGATTTCCAAGGTGAATTACTTGGGAATTTATTCCCCCCCGATTCAGAATTTGCTAAAATATAACCATAGGCTAACGTTGAGTATTTCGCTGCACGTTGTATGTGCCACACATTTGGTCAGCAGTGTCAACACCGCTTTTGTGAGTACCTATTTTATTACGTGATTTTATCGGGTTTTGCTTTAGTATCCTTATCGATGACTATGTTGTCGTGCATCGACGAAACCAGTATTAAACATTTATTTTTGCGAGGGACATAGGACGTTAAAACTTTTCCATCATTGAAACCAAATAGACTTGAGTATTGGTCTCTTCCTTTTGTGCTAATGAAAGAAGCTGGAAATGCTCTTTTATTCTTCCTTACTGTTTCCACATATGAAACTCTTTGTTGCCTCAATTCATCGATGAGTGAGAAATCTGTGAACCAGTTATCTGAAACGATGTAACGACCTGTCCCCAACACTGGTTTGGCCAATCTCATAACTACCTCACTTGGCTTATTACTCAACTGGAATGGGCCCTCAGGCTGCTTTCCAAGGTATACCTCCAAATTGAGGGTGTAAACCGTCTTGGAATCTACGAGGGCAAATATTTTTATACCATACTTGTTTGGCTTAGAGGAAATATATTGGCGGAAGGAGCATCGTCCCCTAAAGGCAGGTAGCATTTCATCTATTTCCATGTTTTCTCCTGGAATATACTACTTTTGGGAGTTTTCGACGAACATTCAAAAAATATCGCGAATTGGAGCAAAGCGGTCAACCTGTTTTCGTATATTCCTTAAATTTTTGTCGTCGAAACGAAAACACCGAAGTAAGAACTTAAATCTCTTGATGTTCATGACTAAGCCAAACTTTTCAATGCCATCACCATTGGTCCCCCCATATCTCTTCCAAAAACAGGCAATTCGATTTATAAACCTCAGCCAAATATAGCAAACCAATGAAAGCTTTCAGTTCAATGATATCTGTCTATTTTACGTCCCGTTCTCTGTCAAAATTTTCCTTTACTGAATCGATGTACTGGTTTGTATATTTTACAATTATTTCTAACCATTTAAAACACCGTCTGTTCTTTACCCATATATTACAACAACTGAGAAATCTGAATTCTAATACCACATGTGCACCTTACTTCCAGTGCTTATCTATCTATGTACACTAGTCAACACATTACAATTTTAGACGAATACAGTGTTCAACTTTAATACATCACAATACCTTCCCCCTTAGCCCCATTTCGCACCAAGCCAGTCCAGTCCAGTCGAGTCAAGTCACTTCAGGATTGGAACTATTAACTTCGTTCAAAATCGTTTAAAACAAATGGAATGTGAAATCTAGTTTCATACTAGGCCCTAGATTTCACATTCCATTTGTTTTAAACGATTTTAAACGAAGTTAATAGTTCCAATCCTAAGCCCCATTTCGCACCAAGCCAGTCCAGTCCAGTCGAGTCAAGTCACTTCAGGATTGGAACTATTAACTTCGTTTAAAATCGTTTAAAATCGTTTAAAACAAATGGAATGTGAAATCTAGTTTCACACTAGGGCCTAGATTTCACATTCCATTTGTTTTAAACGATTTTAAACGAAGTTAATAGTTCCAATCCTGAAGTGACTTGACTCGACTGGACTGGACTGGCTTGGTGCGAAATGGGGCTAAAGTGACTTGACTCGACTGGACTGGACTGGCTTGGTGCGAAATGGGGCTAAAGCTATTCCCTCTATATAAGATATACAATATATACATACAATTTATACAATTCCTTGACTCATGTATACTGGAGTCTATTAGGAGGTTTCACAATTCTCTTAGGTCTTTCGGATACCGTCTTTGAATTATCGTGGTCAGGTTCTTTGATAATTTCACAATAATTATCCTTATAATCCAAAACTACATTTTCTGAACAAGCACTACCATCATCCTGATTATCAACAACTAAATTTTCTGAAGAAGAATTATCATTATCAATAGGTAAACTAGGCAAAACATATTCAAAATTATTTTTACTATTCAAATTTTCATTATTCTTCGAAACACCGGAAGTACCAGCATGTTGACCAATATTTGAACTCATCCATTTTTTAATCTGGTTAATATGACCTTTTTAAGTACGCTGTTATTCCGGTATTTCAACTAATAGTATATTATAAGGATTAAAAGTGCATCTTTTTTTTTATGAGCAATATTTGCAGTTGCGAGGCGCAGCCGAGCGAATGCAAAATTGCGAGTTAAAATAGGCACTTTTAGTCCGAATAATATATACTATTTTTTCTCCAACCAAGTCAAAATTACATTAAAATTGGTTTCAGTCAAAAACGTTAATAATTTGGTTATAAATTTGAACACATACTAATGACACTGATTGTCAACTAGACGTCAAATGCAATTACTTTTAATCCAAGGATTAAAAGTAGCGTTTTTAATCCTAGGATTAAAAGTGTTGCTAAGTAACGAGTGAATTTTTGTACGGTAAGGAAATTTATGACTTTTGCACCTGAAAATAATACAAAAATGTCAACATTTTTTGATGGTTGGAGAAAAATATACATTTTCACCTATTTTCTTTGAAATCAAGCCCTCTATCCAACTTACACTATATACATTTCTATAATCTCTACAAACAACAGATTCACCTCGTCTAAAGACTATTTTCCTTCCTCCGTTATAATATTTCTTTTGATTACCTTGAGATTTCAAAATATTCTTTTGTACATCTATATTATTATCGTTGTGTATAATTACATCAAAACGAGATCTTAATCGTCTACCTAACATCAAAAATGCTGGACTTACTCCAGTGCAGTGGGGGGTGTTTCGATAGTCGAATAAAAATCTACATAGGACTAAGTTTTTATCCACAGATACCTGAGCAGAGTCAATAGCTCTCTTGATAGCAGTCTTAACTGTCTTAACTGAATTTTCAGCTGCTCCATTCGAAGATGGATGAAAAGGGGGTGAAGTGATATGCTTGATATCATTTAAATTAAGAAAATTTTCGAATTGACTAGACGTGAATGATCTTCCGTTGTCAGTTACTATTGTCTTCGGTAATCCAAAACGCGCGAATAGATTTCGTAACACAATTATCGTATTCGTATATAATAATCGAAAACTGTTTTATTTGCTGAATTCTTGGAACAAAAAACATATAGATGTCATGATTAAGTTCGTCTTTCTCTTAGGGTCTGTTAATCCACTTCATATTTCAAAAATTCATTTTTAAGGAGATGATATGAACTATTTTTCGAATATGTAAGCACATCAGTTCTTTTCCCTACTTTCTACTCTTTTTTTTATATTTTTTAGGAATGAATATTTTATAAAAAATAATTTCAAATTTTGATATGACGTTTTAGATTAGCTCATATTGAAAACAGTTACATTAAGTAATATTGTTCAAATTATTGCATAAAATAATTTCATGATATGGAGAAATAATACCTCATTGCTTCGAAGTTCAAATATCATGAGTCGAATTGATGGGGATGAAAAACTACATCCATTATGCTATTCGACATTGGAGATTGAAATAAACAATAAATTATATGCGCGAAATAAGGGGACATAATTGAGCATTAAGATACCATGTATTTCATTCTCGTATGGTAACACACTGTTAATTTTGAAATTCAACAAACTGATTGATTGGTTTGGTAACGAGAATATTTTAGTATTTTTTCGCTCTATTGAAAATCAAAAATCTATTGTGGAATTCATGAGAATTAAAACAAAATGAAATCGAGAAAAATTCACTCACATCCACAATGCCAATCGACTTGAGAAACATTTTCGACAGAAATATTGACTTCTTATGAGATTTCACAACAATAACTTATGCCGGCCAAATAGCAACTGAATAAAAAATTGAATGGAAACTATCTTTTTCAATAATTGAAATAGATTCTTAGCTCAACACTTGGTGAAACATTTCAAAGCGACAAAAAGCGAATGAAACATTTGACTACGTTTATATAAATATATTTAAAAGAGTTTTCGGGTTTCACCCCATTTTCAAAACTGAATACAAAGAAAGTCAATACATAAATAGAGACCTCCCGATGAAACGATGAATTTGAAAAAATGGAAAAAAGCTAACAAAAAACAAGATGATCAAAAAAAAATCAAGAAAACACCATGCTGAATTTAAGCTTTGAAAACAACTTAATAACGAAATAAAAATTGAAATTGTGTCCTCGCTTTACACTTGGTGAAACATGATTTCCGTAAAGTAATTGAATAAATAAAACACTTGACTATAAATGTTCACAATACAAGAATACATTTGAAAAATCGGTTGTGTACAAAACAACACAAATATTAATGAAAGAGATCACATCAAATACTTTCATTAACGGGTTAACTTGTGAATTAAAACGTTAAATAAAACGGAACATCCAGAAAATTATTTGATGCCATATTAAACATTAAAATCAACAGTCGAATTGATAAGAAAAAAATTGGTGAAATGATTAAAAATATATGTACTTACATTCATCATTTCAATCTTCCTGGAAGACATTTTCGAGCACAAATTTTCAACTTTTTATAAAACTCAACAACAATAGTCAATGCTTGCTAAATAGCAACTGAACTCAAAATTCTATAAGAAACCTGTAGTGTAGAACTTTAACTTTAGGCAGTCGAACAGGGGAGGGGGTGAAAGAAAATTTTAGCTCCACCTCTTTTCGAGAAAGTTCAATTGAGTCATGATTTTTGACCAAGTGAATATATTTTATTTTTCGAATAGAATTAAATTGAGTTTGAAAATATTTTATTTTTCTTTATATATTTATATCTTTATTTATATTTCATTTGTATTTTTAAACTCAATGATTAAATGGAGTATGAAATAAATTCCTGATTCGAAAAAATTTTTATGTTCCAGCATTTCATTCAATATTATGTTGTTTTGGAAAATTCCTCTGACTAGAATAATCCCATCATCCAAATATTGGGAAACAAAACTTTCAAAAACCCTAATTTTTCCCGAATTTTTGGATAAAAAGCAGATGTTCTGATTAGGTTTTCCTTTTTCCCAGAGCCTGTTGACAACCACCATTTTCCAAAAAATCATCTTTCAATATTTGTGAATTATAATGAAGTAATAACAGGATAGGATGAAGATTTATTCATAAATATCAAACTTGGTGAAATTTAACATTTAACGTCTTTTTGATCAAGTACGTGTCTGATTCGGTTTGAGTTTCAAGCTATGAGCTATAATTTTTGATTATTTTTGGGATATGTACAGGGTGCGCCAAATTCGAAACTTTCTTATGGAAACATGTCGATGTTTGAGAAACTTTTTTTATGAAAAACTCAATGGTGAAAATCGCACTTGGATATATATATGACGGTTTCATAGTAGCCCAACTTACCTTCATAAGAAAATTTTTGATATCTGTGAAAACATTATTTCCGAAACTTCTCAGATAGAATCCAATGACCTTAATTGTGTTCTCTGTTAATCAACATCTCATCAGATTTTCGTATGAAAATTTAGCATTTAAAAGGAGCACCCTTTAAAATTCGATGAGAAGTCTTCGGTGGTGAAGATTTTGATTATTTAAACTTCTTCCGGAAACAATGATTAACAACACAATAAGAGTAGTAATACCACCCGCAAGAACTGAGAATTAAAAAAAAGAAAAAAATTTTTTTTCATATATGAGGTTTCAAAATGTCCATCTGATCCGATAGTTAAACGTTAATGAATTTGTCATCATTCATAAACATTTTATCATTTATAATTATAGTATCTTCTAAAGCTCACTTTCGTTAAACATAAGAATTTGAAAGCTAAAGAACTCGAAAATTACCCCAGAAAAATATCGAGTAGGCTTTGTATTCGGAATTCTCATTTCAAATTCTATCGAAATAGGCAAAAATATATAGGGTGTTCTATTTCATTCATTATATCTTATAGCTTGAAACTCAAATCAAATGAGAAACATATTTAAATTTGTCATCCATCTTACTCGTTGAAGCTTGGTAATCGAAATGTCTGTAGATGCCTCAAGATGATCCCATTTTTGAAAAGGTCGAAAAATATGTAGCGTTCAATAAATAGTACTTGAAGCAGACATGACAAAGTTTCATTTCGGACACATATTTGATTAAAACACATTCAGGTGTTGAATTTCACCTCAGTTTTAAATTTATGAATGGAATCTTCTAATTAGCGAGTTATTTTTTCATTAAAATTCACCAAAAATTATACATTTTTTTGAAATGGAAGTGTGAATTCCAAGAAAAGAACAAACAATCCATTTCTTCATCTCACGAAGCCTTTGACTTCCGCAACAGTAGTATACCAAAGACAGTTCTAGCCCAATATTTGAACATAACCTCACAATTGCGAACATGCATTCGCGCTTTGTAACGCGGCCCCCCGCGATCCAGGTGAGCGCTTATCGGGCCCCCAGAGTGTGCACAGAAGGTGTCTCTGGAAGTCCCGTTCGTATTCATAGATTTGGGCCCCTTTTAGAGCATATCTAACCTAACAATTATTGAAATAATGAATTTGCGTCCCGGCACCTTGTGGCCCCCCAATTGTGGTGTGTATAGAAGTTGTCTCAGGAAGCCCCCTTCGGATTCCTAGATTTGGGCCCCTTTTAGAACATACCTAACCTAATAATTTGTAAGACCATACGAGAAAGTGTCGATCGATTGAAGGTCAACTACAATCGATGAATATAACAACTAGATAGTTGAGTGTGGCGCAATTTCCTGTATTAATGAGATCAATAATTACCATTTAGATGGATATGCATTAAATATTTTTTCATAATAATCAATCATACGAACTTGTTGACAAATGGAAATACCAATAATGCCGATTCATGCTTGCATAACTTAAACACGAAACAAACCATTAAAGGCTTTAACATATTGAATAATTCAAGTTGCGTATTGGCCAGAGTATTTAGATAGTTGCATTCCGCATAATTGAATATTATTATTGCGCTGCATAAAAATGTAAGATGATTTATAAGGAAGGATTTTTCGAAGCAGCGATCAGTCGTATAGTCTCATACCTATTGAATCCCCATTGTTCTTGTGTCGTGCTCTTCTGCATTTCCGGTAAGTAAAATAAAATTCTTCAAGTATGAATTAGATTATTACTATTATTTTTCTTTTGATAATAGATCAAAATGGATTTAGAAAAATTAAATGCTGCTTGTTCGTTTGCAGCCAAAACTACAATTAAATTGCATGAGCTGCCGGTAGGGGAGAAATATTTGATCCTGAAGGCAGAAATAATCAAAACAAGATTTGGCGAGACAATACTAGTAGAGTTGGAGAAGCATCGAATTTTCCTACCAAAAAGATCAACCAGCGTATTGAAGGAAAACATAGAGCAGCTGAACAAGGGAACAGTATATATTGAGTTCACGGGATTGGTGGAAATAGGATCGAAGAACCCGGTCAGCAATTTTAAATTCTCTCAGTAGTGATCATGGAGGTAAATAATGATTCAATATCAGTTTTCCATAGAGCATTCAAATATTTAGAAAAAATCAAATCAACTGAAGATAAAAAAAGATGGATAAATCATATAAATAATCAAATTCGAATATATAACAAAATGCAGAAAAAATCGATAGTTCATAGTCAAAAATTTAAAATTCAAACGAATATAAATCATTTGAAACGTTATAAAACAATTTTACTGCAGATGATTTCATCTAAAGAAGGTGGTCATTTATCGAATAAACGTTCTGAAAGAGTAAAGTGGGAGGAAGTAAAATCCGCGTTTTCTGGCAGGGTGAGAACTGGGATTGTTATAAATCTAAAGCATGTTGAGATAAATGATTTCCTGACAGATGCCTTTGTTCTCATCAAAAGAAGGTTACGGAATCTTTTAAAAAACCTGAATATTTTCAAACTGAATACAACGTTTTGTGGGGAATTCATCAAGAAATCTGGTGAATCGGAAATGCTTGATTTCAAATATTTCAAAACACAAAATTTCGTCATTGATTCTAGCACAGATCTTAATCATGTATTGGCAGAGTTCGTTCTAGATAAAATCATGACTAAATTACAAGAGTTTTCTGAAAAAGATAGTGGATATGCACTACATTCTATCATCTCACTTGAAGTGAATATAAACAAATATGAAATGGGGAATGGTAGTTCATACATTGAATTGCCAGAAGAAATAAAGAGAAGAAAAGCTTGTATCAATATAAAAAATAATGATAATGCCTGTTTTGCTTGGAGTATCGTCGCAGGACTTTATCCGCAGAATCAACATAAGGATCGCGTGAGTTCTTACCCATATTTTAGAAGTGTTCTCAACTGTCAAGGTATAGAGTTTCCCATGCGCATGAAAAATATGAATAAATTTGAGAAAGCCAATAATTTATCAGTTAATATTTTTTCCCTACAATTGAATAAGAAAAAATTCGAAATTGTACCTACACGTTTAGCTGCACGAAAAATATCGGGTAGACATTTCAATTTACTTCTCACGCAGGATGAAAACTTTGAAGAAAATACAAAGGATGAACATAATGATACTTCTCGTTATCATTATGTTTTAATTAAAAATTTATCTCGTCTTGTATCTTCAAGTCTTTCGAAACATGATGGAAAAAAGTATATTTGTGATAGATGCTTGAACTATTTTTCCACTGAGACTAAATTAAATGAGCATGAGGAATATTGTAAGAAATATGATCCATTATCCATAAAATTTCCTGATGACTCTCACATTCAATTCAAAAACTACATGTATAAAGAAAAAGTTCCATATATAATTTATGCGGATTTCGAATCATATTTAAAGGAAAGTGAACCAAACGAAAGATCATTTTCCAAATCATTTAAATATCAGGAGCATTTACCAATGAGCGCAGGATATTACTTGAAATGTAACTATGACTCGTCTAAATCATTCTATGAAAGTTATACTGGTGAGAATTGTCTTGAATGGCTCAAAGAGCATCTTGATTTGTTAGCGAATAAATTGAATATTGAAATTAAACACATTGAGCCGATAAAATCGAATGTGAATACAATCAATGAAACATATGAACAATGTCATATATGTGAGAAATCATTTAGTGCTGGGGATAAAATTGTTATTGATCATTGTCATTTCACCGGGAAAAAAAGAGGACCTGCACATAACATATGCAATTTGCAATATAAAAAATCATTTATGATACCAGTTGTGTTGCATAATTTAAGTGGTTATGACTCCCATTTTTTAATAAAATATTTTGCCCAATTTCATCATATATCAGTTCTTCCCTTGAATAAGGAAAAATACATTTCCTTCACACTCAGAGATGAGGAAACTCAAATAAAATTTAGGTTCATCGATAGTATGCGATTTATGGATTCATCCTTAGAAAATTTAGCCTCTTATTTAAGCTCTGATTCATTTGGTAATCTATACTCAAATTTCCCTAATTTAACTACAAAGCACTATCAACTACTCACTAGGAAAGGTGTATATCCTTATGATTACATTAACAATATTGAAAAATTGAAAGAAACTACACTACCATCAAAGGATAAGTTTTACAATAAATTGAACGATGAAAATATAACTGATGAGGAATATCTGCATGCTCAACAAGTTTGGTTCACTTTCGGTTGTGAAAATTTATTAGACTATTCGAATTTATATCTGAAAACTGATGTTCTTCTACTAGCCGATATATTCGAGCAATTTCGACAAAGCTGTCATAACACTTATGGATTAGATCCTGCTTGGTATTACACTCTTCCAGGATATACATGGGATTGCATGCTTAGATATACATCAGCTAAACTACAAGTAATTAAAGATATTGATATGATCTTATTCATTGAACAAAGTATTAGAGGCGGAATAAGTCAATGTTCTAAAAGGTATGCTAAGGCAAACAATAAATATATGAAAAATTTCGATTCTGAACAGCTGACGTCATATTTACTTTACCTAGATGTGAATAATTTGTACGGTTTTGCTATGAATCAATGCATCCCCTATGATGAATTTGAGTGGTCAGATACAAATATTGATGTTAATTTAGTTGCTGATGATGCACCTGAGGGATATTTTCTCGAGGTTGATCTTGAATATCCACAACACTTACATGATTTACATTCAGATTTACCGTTTTGTCCTGAAAATCGAGTTCCTCCAGGCTCAAAATTACCTAAATTATTAACAACATTATATGCTAAGAAGAAATATATACTACATTATAGAAGTTTGAAAATGGCCTTGAGAAATGGACTTGTTCTCACAAAAATTCATCGAGTTTTGAAATTTCAGCAGTCGGCTTGGCTAAAACCGTACATCAACCTAAACACTGAGCTGAGGATGAAGGCTTCTAACGAATTCGAAAAAAATCTTTACAAATTAATGAATAATGCGGTATTCGGCAAAACGATGGAAAATATACGAAAACATAGGATAGTCAAAATAGTTAATAGATGGGAAGGACGTTATGGTGCTGGAAATCTCATAAGTAGTCCCCATTTCAAAAGTGGAATGATATTTGGTGAAAATTTGATGGCGATTGAAATGAAGAAAACGAATTTAATCTTCAATAAACCTGTGTATATTGGTTCAGCTGTGCTAGATATTTCAAAAATTTTTTTATATGATTTTCATTATGGTTATAGTCTGACAAAATTCAAAAACTTTTCTTTGTTATATGTAGATACGGATTCATTAATTTATGAAATTCGAGATCAAGATCCGTATGAAATGATTCGGCTTGATTGTCATACTCATTTTGATACATCCGATTATGCAGATGATAATGTTTTCAATATTCCCCGTGTGAACAAAAAGGTCCCTGGTCTCATGAAAGATGAAAACAAAGGCACCATAATGACTGAATTTGTTGGATTACGCTCTAAAATGTATTCTTTCAGAATGGATTCAAGCGGGGGTATCACTAAAAAAGCGAAGGGTATCAAAAAAGGGATAGTCAAAAAGGTTATATCATTTGATGATTATTTAAAGTGTTTACTTGAGGGAGAACGTAAAATCATAACTCAAAGAAATATTATATCTGAAAATCATCGAATATATTCAATAGAACAGGAAAAAGTAGCTCTATGTGGAACTGATACGAAACGATTTATATCAAAAAATCATAATACGCTTCCATTTGGTCACTATAAAATAGTTTAGTTTTTAGAGAATGAGGGAAATGATATAATGCTGAAGTATACTATGTCAGCTTTAAAAAGTACATTCTCATATCAACCTCAGTTATCGGATCAGTTCAAAAATAAATTTTCAAAACAATATAATGAGTTGATTAAGCTTCCCGTCAAAGAATGGATGATTGTTGGAGAAACAATACTATATTTACAAGGATTAATTAAGTCACTAGACGAAATCGGAATATGGGTAGTGGGCCTTCATCGTCGTGTGATGGATAACTGGTTTCAGGAAAACTCCGAAAGGTGGCATGTTGAAGAGAGTGGTGATTCTGATCATGATAGTGATATCGATGATGATGATGAAATGTTTAAACCAATAGTATATTGTACTTCCGTAGATGAAATCACTATCCTAGTGTATGTTATGGGTTATTCTAAACTAATCGATAATTATAGGACGAATGGCTTCAATTTATTTTTAAGTATATATAGTTACTTGAATCGTTATTTTTCGCTTCCCGTAAAGAGAAAAGCGTTGATATTGAAAGAATCTCTATTTATCGATTCTTATTTCAGCAAAAGCCATGATATGTTGTTTCCTAGTATAAGAGAAAATTATAAAAATATATTGATGTACAATGCACCCCCATTGAAATACTTAGCATTAATAAAATTTTTCTCGAACCCACCAATGTATCGCCGTTTCCATTATATATATGATAAACTAGAGGAAGATCTTCCTGACGAAGTGTACCTCGAAGAAGTATCTGATTCTGATGATGATGTTGATTATTATTTTTAAATGTAAATAAAAGCCGTTGTAATGTATTTGCAATTTGTTTTATTTGATGCCTTTTTTACATTTTTTTTTTACATCGTAAAGGATTTTGTGTCTGTATAAAATGCTAAAACATTCATTAAGTATCATATTCTCTATTCAAGGATTAAGATAACAAAAACTTCCAATAAATTCAAATCCTCTGGTCCTAAATAGCTTACTTGATGCAAACTCGAGAACTTTACTTCTTCTATAAAACATTGGATTTATCAATCCATGAGTCATGTGACTTATCAAAACCAAGCCATCTTACGAGATGTTTATTTCCTTTTCGACGTAGAATCCTTTCAACTAAATATACATCGTCATATTTAGCTTTTTGCAGTTCCAGTTCATAAAATGCACCCCTGATGGGTTGTCCTTGTAAATCATCGAGAAGGTAAGTAACTGGATTAGTAATCTGAACTCTGCTGATTTTAAATAGTTCAGTTGTCCAATTCGGTAAATAACCCTTATTGAAAATGTGTTTGAACTTACTTATACGCACTATATCTCCAACCTTAAATTTATTAGGGCCAGCAATTTTTATATGACTAAATCTATTTTGAAGAAGATCCTGTTCATTTACCTTGTTCACTTTAGTAGGACTCATGCCAATCGTTCTATGTTTCGTATGATTATATTTATCCACAATAGCGGGCAAAATATCTAACCATCTGTACGTACCATTCAAACTAAAGGATTTGAATAGTTTCTCTTTAATAGTTCTTATAACTCGTTCCACAATTGCAGCCTTTTTCACATTGAAAGTATTATAATGATTTATGCCAAATTTTTTCATCAGCTGTTGAAATTTGATATTGAAAAACTCCTTTCCCTGATCCGTTTGCAGGTTTCTAGGACTGCGTTTACTATGATGTAATATTTCCAAAAATGCCCGAGTAACTTCCTCACCAGTTTTTGTTTTTAATGGTTTGATCCAAACAAATTTGGAAAAACAATCGATAACAACAAGAAAAAACTTATAATTTTTATTAACACTAGCATATATGTCCATTTGTGCCAAATCACCCTGCCACAAATCATCAATACCCTTAATTATAGTACGCCTATGCAAAAAGTTCTTCCTTGCAGGTCTATGTAGTTCATTAACTACTTGAATTTTTTCCTTAGATTGTTGCTGCTTCATCGTCAAAGTTGAAAGGAAGAATGAGGTGAATGTTGTCTACTTGAGTGACTTTGTCTTTTCTGATAAAGCATCAATTTTTTTGTTCAGTTCATCAAATTTTATTTCAACGCCTTTTGAAATCGTCATCCTGAAACCTTCAACAAATTTTCCAAAACCATCCTTCATGTTTTGGTTGAGTTCATCGAATTTTTTTTCTTGTGAGGATTTCAATGTGGCGAAAATTTTTTCTTTTGTAGATTCAAATGTATTGAAAGCTTTCTCTTGCGTAGATTTGAAGGTAGCGAAAGCTTTTTCTTGTTGACTCTCTAATTGTTCCTTCGTAAATTCTATTTTATCCTTAGTGGCTCTCAATAAACCAGAAATGTTGTTGGTTGTATTTTTCAGTTCAGTAAGAATTTTTGCCACCTCACGATCCATATATTCTTTATTTATAGCGTCACTTTTATCCGTGGGTATTTTGACATTACATAGTTTTCGATTACCAAAATCATAGTCACCATCTTCTGTGAGAGGAAACTTTTTTTCAATACGCATTCGTTTCACTGAACGAGGAATAGATGGGCGTGCAAATTTGTCTAAAGTCATCTTACGACTGGTAGTTTTTGATTCACATACTCAATATATAACACCAGCCTCACGTAATTCTTCAATGATGGCAAGAATCTCGTTATCGTTGGAATTATTTCCTGCATATTTCGATGCGTAAAGTAATCGTAATCGACTAATTAGCTCCTCGATGTTATCCCAATAGACATATTCTACGGGTTTATCATTATGTAACATTAAACCAGAACCACTTTGCCCCTGTTGCATGAAAGGCCGAATAATGTATTTATATTTATACCCCACATTACTTCGAGGTGGTTTCATGGGATCATAACGTCTTCTGTGAACATTAGTGATATCAAGTATTTTTCTGTAGTTTTCCTCATCCATATTATTGTATATTGTTGGTTCCTTACGGAATAACAATTCGTAAAGTCCATCAGTTCCAGGAAAATGTTCCGATCCAATCAGAATTTCGCCTGTTTTTTTATCAAAATCAATTTGCGTTTTACCCAGGATCCATTTCGAAGTGATCGGGTCATATTTTGGGCCATAGGTGAAATCAATCTTTGGTGATTCTTCCCACGCCTCGTGGACGTATTGCTTGATTATGGGGGGATACTGTTCCAAGTATTCATTCATGATTTCAGAATCTTTCAACTCTCCGTATAGCTGTCTAGATTTATCTAAGTTTTCTTCATTTTCCTGATCATCCATTGCCACCTCATCCTCATCCTCCTCCTCCTCCCCCCCTCTTTTCGTACTCTCAGCTACCACTGTAGTTGGTAAAAAGTGTGGAATATCGGGTGTTGGCTTTAATTTTTGAGGTTTCGAAAATTTTGATACTGGGGTAAATGGAGAACTAGGAAAGGCCGAACGATCCTCATTGCCAAAAGCTTTTATATCGATTTCAGGAGGAACTTTTCTGAAACGATTGTTAAACGATGAGGGAGCTGTTTTGAATGGTGTTCCTGTTGCTTTTAACGGTGTGTTAGGTGTTTCGAACGGCTTTTGACTTGTGTTGAACGGTGAATTATTTGTTTTAAACAGCTTTGGATCGGCTTTGAATGGTGTCGAGGTTGTTTTGAACGGTAAATTTGATACTTCATCGGGATGTGCGTTCAACGTAGCCTGCTGAATTAAAGCTGCGGTTTGTCTATCTGATATTTCATCAAGTCGCTTGGTAATTGGTGAAAACAGTATTCGCACAGAATCATCTTCTTCTAATTTACCAAGCTTGAGAGCTAGATATTTTTTTCTTACATCCCGCATTAACTGCTGAATCCGTAGTTTGCGTTTGCGTTCTGTACTTTCACGAACCATGTTCAGTAGAAACTGATGTAGATTTTCCGTTAATTCATTTTTATATATTTATCAAAACCAATTCGATATCGACCATTATTCAGTGGAAATTCTTTCACTATGACCAGAAAACCATGATTGTTGTTCCAACATAAAGAACAAATCTCTTTAAATTTTTCATACGTCATGTCAGGCGACACATGTTCATCGAAAGCATGCTTCAAATTCATATCATCCTGTTTGAATAATACTATACAATTTGAATTGTCACGAATCAATTGTTTCTGCATTTTTGTGTAAGTTTGACAAAGAAAAGCGACATCGATATTCCTGTGCCTACCCATTGAATAATAAGCTCTTATCTTATCTTGCTTTTCACACGGAACATCATCAAAAATGAAAATAGAATTTTCCATTGCTTCGAATGGTTCTATTATATCATCATTCTCTTTGAAAGGAAAATATCCCACTTCAGGAACACTTTGCAATACCTCCTGTAAAAGTTGATATTTTGGTTGATATAAACTCCTCGAAAAAATATAAACATTCGCAAACTTAAGACCATTAACATTGAATAGTAAGCTAAGTAGAGCGTTCGATTTCCCGCATCCGCTAGGACCACTGAATAAGAATCTGCAACTGTTTGGAAACAGGTCTCCATGTTTTTTCGGTTGAGGATCTTCGAAAAAATCCAAATTTTCTACAGGTAGCTTCACTTTATGTTGCTCTACTCGTGTCATATTTGTAACTGGCTGCTAAATATCTAATTATTTACCTTATATAAAGGATGAAAATCATCAACATTCATTATAATGTTAACCTTCCAAGAAGGAGGTGGTTTCGTTGATACTTTGATAAATAAATTACCAGTTGAAATTCATCTACCTGGATACAATTTTTGTGGTCCGGGCACTAAATTGGAGGAAAGATTGCGTAGAGGTGACCTTGGAGTGAACAAACTGGATGAGGCTTGCAAAGAGCACGATATAGCTTATTCTAAAAGTAGACAGTTACCAGATAGACATCAAGCCGATTTGGTTCTAGAGAATAAAGCTTGGAACCGAGTTAAATCAAAGGACGCCAATTTCAGTGAAAGAAGCGCAGCGCTATTTGTATCTGGGGCGATGAAGGCGAAAAGAAAGTTGGGAATGGGGTCCAAATCTTTTCGTACAGCCGTAGTTACTCCAGTTAATAGGCTCTTGAAACAATCCCTGAGATCTGGTACAATTAAAGAAGGAAATCTCAAAAAATCGTCACTGATAGCTCTGCGTGCTGCCCGAGTGGCGATTAAAAAAGCCGGAGGTCGTAGAAAAATACGGGTCCCAAGAATTATTCCTTTCGAGTCCAAATCCGGTGGCATTTTACCCTTGCTGCCAATATTTGCTGGTCTTTCTGCTCTAGGCACGCTAGTAGGTGGTGCGAGTACAGTTGCAAAAACTGTCATCGATGCTAAAAACGCATCCAAAAAAATGGAAGAAGAGCATCGCCATAACAAAGCAATGGAAGCCATAGGCCAGGGATTATATATTAAAAAATCAAAGAGAGGATGTGGCCTATATCTAAAAAAACAAAAAAACTTCCAATAACGCTACCCAAGAGAGCCCTCTATGATTATGAACTAGAATCATATGCTGAAAAGTTGAAAATTCCTCATTTCAGAGGAGTTTTTATGCGAGATAATCTACCATCTTCTCCATGGAAGGACGAATGCGCAATCATCAACTTAGATACTATACGTGGTTCTGGAACTCACTGGGTAGCGTACGTAAAATACGGTGATATTGTACAATATTTTGATAGTTTTGGTAATCTCAAACCCCCAAGAGAATTGGTCGATTACCTCTTACCTTCTTGTACAATAATGTATAACAGAGAACAATATCAAAATTATAATAGCGAAAATTGTGGAAGTTTATGTTTGGAGTTTCTCCTGAATGAAACAATATAAATATATAGTGTCTTCCTACGCTTCTTCAGTCATGTCTCTGATATTCACACTAAAAGGTGATACATCGACATTATCAATTGATTTCACTATTCCGCTAGAGTTGGATTCTGATCATCAGTACGGACTTGCCTTAATAGGGTTTTATTCCTACAACACCATACCAAACATAGACGAAAACAATCATTTTTACTTATTGGAAGAGGGAGCAGAAACGAAAAAAATTGAAATACCGACTGGTACATACGAGATTACAGATATCGAGAATTATCTGAAGAAGATTATATTGTCCAAAGGAGAACGTGAATCGGAAAGTGGAAAATTTTTTCTCAAGCCGAATAATAATACTTTGAAGTGTGAAATATATCATCATTCAAAATACATCGATTTTACTAAGAAAAATTCCTTAGGAAAATTATTAGGATTTTCAGCAAAAATTTTGGAACCTGGAGTGATCCATGAATCAGACTTACCCGTTCAAATAGTTCAGGTTCGAACCATACAAATTAATTGTAATATCACCGAAGGAGCATTCTATAACGCAAGACCTTCGCACACGCTTTATGAGTTTGCTGTTAACGTCGATCCTGGATATGCTATTGACGAAACACCTAAAAATTTAATCTACCTACCAGTATTCAAGAGTAAAATTGATAATATTACCGTAAATATATTAGATCAAGATTCCAATTTGGTGAATTTCAGAGGAGAAAATATAATAGTAAGATTGGAATTGAAGAAATGGTTCTAGTTTTTCCACAGTATAATTGTTATAACCAAAAAAGAAGCAGATCAGTAATAACTAAAACCCCGTCGAAGAAGGTTCTTAAAACTTTATCAGCACGAGATCAACTTTTTTTACAATCAATCGGTTATGTTGTCCGACCAAACGTTCAACCTGTACCAGCCTCTGAACCATGACGATTCCATCGTTAGGGCTGAGTATCGAACATATCTTCCTTTCATCAAATCTTTCGGAAATAATGACACTATCGAGATTGCAATCAATAGACCTGATCTTTGGTTGCTTATGTGCGATTCTGCTGTAATTATAAAAGGAAAGATTGAAAGAACCGCTGGTGCTGGAACAGTGGAATTGGTGAATAACGCCGGCGCATTTTTATTCGATAGCATATCTTATGAATTAGCAGACAGTGAGGTGGATAGCGTCAAAGATCCTGGCATCGTATCAACTGTTCGAGGATTTCTCTGTTACGAAAAGTCCGATAGTAGAGAGCTAGGAATTGCAGGATGGACATTTCCAAATGCACCAGTCGTGAATTCAGATGGAAATTTTTATTTCCGAATACCCATGAAACATCTACTCAATATCTTCAATGATTATCAAATGGCCCTGTGTGGTAAACAGTTGATTCGTTTTGTAAGAGCCCGCAACGATAATAATGCTATGAAAATAATTGCTGGTAGTGGCGAAGCAGCTGGTGTAACAAAAGGAAAAATCACGATTCAAAGTATGGAGTTACGCGTCAAACACGTGTATCCAAATGATCTGTTGAAATTGGAATTATTGGAAGCTATAAAAAAGGATAAGCCGCTATTGATCCCGTTTCGAAGATGGGAATTATCGTTACTTCCTTCTCTAACAGCGGGTGGTACAAAGGAAATTTGGAGTGTTAAAACCACATCTGTAGTTAATTACCCAAGATATGTTATTTGCTGTTTCCAGACAAATAGAAAAGACAATGCTACAAAAGACTCTAACTATTTCGATTCCATTGATATATCCGACGTTAGATTGCTTATGAATGGAGAGTACTATCCGCAAGAACAACTCAGACTGGATTTCAATAAGAATGAATTCACCGAAGCGTACTTTAATTACTCAAATTTTGGACCTAACTATATGAATCGAAAGAAAAGTGTACTATTGGATTATGCACAATTTAAAACAAGAAGTTTATTTGTTATTGATTGTTCAAGACGAGATGAGACATTCAAGAACTCAACTATTGACATTAAATTAGAAATAGAAGCAAAAGAAGGTTTCCCTGCATCGACCACATGTTATTGCATCATTTGTCATGATGCTATCGTGGAATATCAACCACTGAGCGAGATAGTTAGAAAAGTGAGTAGTTTCTGAAATCAAAGTCAGTTGATTCAACTCCGCTCAAGATGAAGGTTGTTGTCTTCGACAGTCAGGGTTTTGTTGTTAACGGGAAATATTGTGCTAAGGAAATTTGCATAAATAACGGAAATCAGATCACCCACTTCATTTTGAAACCTCCAGTTCCATTCTCTTCATTATCCACTCAGGACAAAAAACAAGTAAGATGGCTAGAACATAATCACCACAATTTAAGATACAGCGATGGATATGTTAATTACGAAGAGATCGAAAATATTCTCAGGAAACATTTCGAGAATGTTGACTTTGTGTACGTCAAGGGAAATCAAAAATATGATTTCATAATGGAAAATTTCGAAAATAACTATGTCAAAGTCATAAATGTCGAAGGATATGGATGGACTCCTCCTAAGTTCGAAAAGAAACGTCCCAAGTGTATGAATCATTTTGGAGAAGGGCCGAGCATGTGCGCTGTTACAAATAATGAGGATTTGTTTGCTTGGGTTTTAAGATTCATTCCGAAATAAAAAGTTCAAGACGATGGTTACTCTTGATCAGCATCTCTTGAATATCCAAGCGATAAAGAAACAAATTTCCCAGTATGAAGACATGCAACAGACGTTCCATAAATTCAAGAACTTATCAACTTCTGATGACGATGATGGGTGGAAAAAAAAAGTTTTCACAAACAGGAAAAGATTTTCGACTTTGACATGTAACTCTAGAAAATTATATCTAAGAAAACAATAAATATATTTCATGAAAGTTTATGTTGCATAAGTATTCTTATTCAGTACTTCCTAGAATATAGTATTTTCATGAAGATTATGCCGACGAAATAGTTTGTCAGAAATGATAATTGAACGATCATTCTATATTAATATTCAGTGCAGAATAAAAAGGACTCGTTTGAAAGATGATTAAGATTTTAACATTATTTATTGATATTCAATTAACAAATGATATATTCTCTATCTTACACTATTCAAATACATAAGATAATTATCATTAACATAAAACTAAGCTGAATCTGAATGGTAGTCGGATGATTGTTCATACTCAGGCTTATTTCGTTGACATTGAAGACAATTTCTCTTACTAGGTGCTGGTCCGTCAATGTGGCATCTCGATTCAGGCCTATTATAGTGAGTATAACACGGCAAATACTCTTCCAAATCTTTCCTCAGATGCATTGGCATACGATACCAAATCAAGTCCAATTCCAAAGGCCTGATCACTTCCGTGAAATAATTGAATGGTAGTTGACTCAGTTCAAGCTGATTGAAGTCTATGATTGATATATTTCCAACCATCAGATTATAAAATTTTTTTAAAAACTCGCTAACCATCGTCACAGCACGTAACTATTGTATAAATGAAGTTTTTCTCCATGGAAACTCTCAATTTATAGATGAAGGAACTTCAACGGTTTTTAATGGTATTCAATTCTCAATACACACATTGGAGTTGTTCATCAACATATTAATATTGTTATGGCAGGAAATATTCACGAATAGGCATCTGCATTCTTATATCATATTACGCAATATGCAATAAGGTGGGATAAAGAATCAAATGCAACTAATTAACACTTAATCTTGTTATGACCGGAGGAAGTAGTCACCTCACGAATAGCTAGCTACTGCATATTTTCAACAATACCTAAACATCTAGATTAAACTTTTTATGCGGCGCAAAGACTTGTAATATCCAATTAGGTAAAATATTTAATGCATATCCATCTAAATGGTAATTATTGATCTCATTAATACAGGATTGTAGTTGACCTTCAATCGATCGACACTTTCTCGTATGGTCTTACAAATTATTAGGTTAGGTATGTTCTAAAAGGGGCCCAAATCTAGGAATCCGAAGGGGGCTTCCTGAGACAACTTCTATACACACCACAATTGGGGGGCCACAAGGTGCCGGGACGCAAATTCATTATTTCAATAATTGTTAGGTTAGATATGCTCTAAAAGGGGCCCAAATCTATGAATACGAACGGGGCTTCCAGAGACACCTTCTGTGCACACTCTGGGGGCCCGATAAGCGCTCACCTGGATCGCGGGGGGCCGCGTTACAAAGCGCGAATGCATGTTCGCAATTGTGAGGTTATGTTCAAATATTGGGCTAGAACTGTCTTTGGTATACTACTACTATCAGTTCAATTTTTCAATTTAATATTATTCTACTACCTGATATTGTTCCTAGAAGAAAAGTTAAGTAAACTTGAATATAAAACTATTTGAATTCTATTCACCCCCATGCTGTCCGCTCAATCAGAAATTCATTAGACTCATTACGAGCTTATACTTCTACCTACATTCGTATGGTTATTTAATTGATTTTCAATGTGCTGACAAATCTTTTCTCGAGTTTCAGGTAGTTTTCAATAATTTTCTTAGGTTCAATTCAAAAACTTACAGTCTAAGCACTCTATTTTTATACTCATTTGCGTAAGAATAATTTTGTTTCAGAGAATAGGAGTAAAATAGGGGAAATATTGTAGGAAACACCAACAGAGGAAATGGAAATATGGTATTAAGAAATGAAACTCAATTGAGTGAAATTCTTGTCTAATAAGATTACTTTCGTGAATGTGAAAAATCAAATTACATGAGGTTATTCACAAGAAATATTTCAATGTGTATACAGTAGTAAAATACACGATCAAAATTTGAGAGGAGCCCTGCAATATTACCTCAAAATTTTATATGGGATTTGAGATTGATACGAAATATATAAATCTCAGTAAATCGGTTTTATATTCTGGAAAATTCGAAAAATGAAATATCTGATAAATAAATAATTATTAAAAAAATAAATTATAGTGTTCTGATGATGCGATTCTCTTGAAATTTTGCATGAACATTCAGTATGTCAGTCTTTATTCAGGAAATGAACTTAACTCGAATCGGTTATCTTTTCATGGAAATATAGATATTCTTCTTTTCAATATTTCAATTAAATTTTTTATAGTTCTGTTGACACTATGGCGACCAAATTTTGCATCGAAATTCAGTATAACAATCTTCATTTACAAAAAGTTTAACTTGAATTGGATATGTTATGGACATAAAAAATTTTTTTTTTCAATATTCCAATTGAAATTTTTATGGTTCTGTTGACACTATGGCCACAAAATTCTGCATGAACATTCAGTGTATCAATCTTCATTCATAAAATAAATATCATTCTAATAGGATATTTTTCATGAAAATTGAAGTCTACTCTTTTCAATATTCCAATTGAATTTTCTATAGTTCTGTTAACGGTATGGCCACAAAATTCTGCATGAACATTAAACTTGAAAGAGATGTAGTCCTCATAATATGTACACATTTCCACGCCACCTTTGAGGTAGTGTACTCAGCGCGTTTTTTTTTAAGTGGTTTCCCCAGTAGGCCTATTCCACTGATATGTTGTGATTCCATTCAGTTTTGAATTGTTGAATAACTATGGATATTGACAAGGTTTGAAAATGAGAAAAGGAGTATAAATCGAAAAATAGAAAAATGTATATTCTTCTCAATCTAAATTACAATACTTACTTCTATTTCCTCTCCATCTTCTTCTCGTCATCCTTGTTTCTCTTCTTATTTCTGGGTGTTAGATAAATTAAAAAACGCCGATTACAGTCTAACTGTAATATTCAACTTCTACACGGGGTCGTTTTTGATCGCTTTCTTCGCTCTCGTTCTTGGATGACGTGCCTTCCTCGCTAATCGAAGAACTTTGGAAACATTCTTGATGCGAGGCAAGTTTACTCGGAACCGGAACAAAATTTTGATGCCTATACTTCTTTTGCGGTTTCTTTTTCAAAATGAATTTGTCCATAAATTTATATGCAACGTCAGGTTTTAATTTCTTTGACACTATGCCATCCAGGCATTGATGATAGAATTCTGCTTTTTTAAGTTTACTCCCAAGCAGAACCTTTTCTCTCTCAGTATGAACCTTAGGTGCAGGTTTAGGTTCATCTGATACTTTAGTCACTGTCACAGGTTTTTCTTCTAGCGCTTCCTCAATATTTCGATACATATTCCTCCTCAAAACCCGACGTTGCAGAATTTTTTCGTTCGAAGTTGTCTTCATTTTTCCACGAATAGCTTTAAATTCCGATCTTATTCTTTCCTTCTCAACCTGAAAATATTTTTTGCGTTAGTATGATTATGTCTTAATATTTTAGTATAAGTATCTAGTTTTAAATAGTTATTTTCCGATTTAGAGCGGAAAGTGGTACTTTTCCCCACGAGAATGCGGTAAGAAATTGAGGGCGGGGAAGATACTTTCCGTTCGAGATAGGAACAATATTTTTCCTGAAATCGTATCATGAAATGGAAAATTATTCAACCATTCGTGTTCACAAAACAATAAACAAAGTTCATGAAAAATCTTCTAATAAGAACTCCACCCTATGAAAATAAATTAAAGAACACATCTAAAAATATCACTGAATTATAAGGTTTAGAGGAAATATTTCAATATCTAAGCGTCACTGTTTCGATCAATTATTGGAGTAAAACAGTAGCAAATTCAAAATAATCCAGGAATAAGTTTCATTATATGGAACGAAAATTATTTCATGCTATAAGAAAATTTATAATATCTTTGGAATAGATAAGAGTGAAAATTGAGTAAATGATCTAAAGTGTACTTACATCCATAATGCCAACAGACTTGGAAGACATTTTCGCACACAAATCTCCAAATTTTTATAAGACTTCACAATAACACTCAATGCTGACAATTCAACAACTGAATTCAAAATTGTATGGGAAACTTATATATGTTTTCGACAGAAAAAGTTTACCTACATTTTAATTGTTATTTAAGCGATTTTTCTGAGGCAACAGATGAAATCTTAGGTTTCAGGTCATTACCGAGAAAATGATTCATCCTTATTGTTCAATAACCCCGAGTGCCAGAGGTATGTACACCCCACCATGAAAAGTAAAATTGACCCATAATTTTCTACCAGATATTTCACATACATTTTGAATAATATTTGATATAAATATTTTAAACTGTGGGAAAATACGAAAACTCACCTCACCTGCTTTTGAGTTTATTTTCAATGTGTGTATACGTATGATGCTATCTAGTAGATATTGCGAGCTTATGAACAACATGTTTATCATAAATACGCACCCTGAAAATTTCATTCATTTGATTTATTATTTTCTAAAATACATCTTAAGTGAATTGGGCTATTAGAAATAATAAAGTGTATAGCCGGGTTTCAATGGTAAATCTGCCCCCGCGGTATTTTCGATTCATATTGAAAGCCATTCTTGAGATTTCTGTAAAAAACACTTCTTTCGATTTTATGTTTTTCTCTTGTAAAATGCAAAATTTTCGAATGGTGATTTTTCTCTTGATTCTTTGCTAATAAAGGAATAGACGTATGATTTTTTTATGAATTTCAGCTGAAATATCGATTGTAATGTACCCAACTAGGGTAGGTTCGGCCAATCGCCTATACCGTAGAGGGATGGTGGAATAATGCACTTGGGCTCATTAAAGGTGTTTAATCAATTTCACTGAATGACCGTAGTAACATGTAATCGGACTCTCCACTAAACAATTGATACGTGTTTATTTAAACAATCTAATTGTTAGTGTTTATACTTAACAAATAAACATAGTCGGCAATGGTTATACATTCAAAGATTACTCTACGTGATATTTCAATAACATTTGAGATGATACGTCTCACGTATGATAATTATACAGGTTGTGTGTATTGACACATACTACACGATTTTCAGAAAAAAAATTAAATTTAAGTCACTTGTTTTTGGTGTTCTTCAAAAGTGTCCACCGCCATTTCTTGACATAAAATGTCTTCTCTGGTCCTTTATACCCTGAAATTTTTTCAAATGATTTAAATTGGTGGAACATTTTGAAACAAAATTTAAACTGTTTGAATTTTGGGATTCAGCAGATTTTCATCAAATTTTGTTACCATTGTATTCATATTGGCTCCCTGAACAATATTGGTGCAAAAAACAATTGGCGATCTGTCTTAGTTTGGAAGATATGGTCCCCCAAATTCCGAAAAATATTTCACCTGAAAGTCACTTTTCTCCCTACAAAACAACTGGATTACCGCTTTATCAAGTTTAAAGCCTCTCTGAACATTGTAACATAAAGATTTGATTAATTTCATTTCAAATATATTCAATAATTATTGAAAAAACACCGAGAAAAAATCTGCCGTTTCTTATGGTAAGTTTGGCACTACCGCGGATTATTTCGAGCGAATATGACACGATGCATGCCGGTAAATCCTGCTATAATTTCCTTTGTCACTAGTCGGTAGTGCCAAACTCACCATAAAAAACGACGGGCTTTCCCTCGTATTTTTTCGATGTTTTTGCAATAATTATTGAATATATTTGAAATGAAATGAATCAAATCTTTATGTTAAAATGTTCAAGGAGGCTTTAAACTCAATAAAGCGGAAATCAGTGTTTTTGTAGTGAGAAGAGTGACTTTCAGGTGAAATATTTTTCGGACTTTGGGGTCCATATCTTCCAAAGTAAGTTTGTTTTTTTCACTTATGTTGTTCAGGGGGCCAATATGAATACAATGGCACCAAAATTTGATGAAAATCTGCCTAATACCAAAATTTCAATTTTTTTTCAATATGTTCCACCAATTTTGAAAATGTGAAAAAATTTCAGGGTACAAAGGACCAAGGGAGACATTTTATGTCAAAAAATGGAGGTGGACACTTTTAAGAACACCGAAAAACAAGTGGGTATAATTTGATTTTTTTTCTAAAAATCGATTATTCAGGTGAAAAAAATACACGCCTAATGCTATATTAGCAAAGAATCAAGAGAAAAAATTACCATTCCAAAATTTTGCATTTCACTATAATAGAAAAAAATCGAAAAAAGTGTTTTTTACAGAAATCTCAAAAATGGCTAGATATGAAAAGCTGAAAAGTTGACTGAATTATTTTCATTCGATGCCTAATCGATCCCCTCAATATGAATCGAAAAGGCCGCGGGGGCCGATTTACCATTAAAACCCGGCTATACTCTTTGATTTCTTCATCGAAATAGTTATGTTTCAACATATCTCCCGATTTGATTTTGATTCGTTCCTCGTGAACGGCTTATCATTTCTAGCATTGAATAAAGAATACCAGGAAGGAGCATAAGCGATGAAAACGTATGTCCGGAATGGAGCGTGCATATGGCCGACTCTTATTTCCTATAGGCAGTGGCGTAGTGGGGTAAACCTTTGAATGAAGAATATTATTAGTAGTATTCTTTATTCGACGGGTTGAATTCTTCATTGTTTCAATAATATTATAATTCATTCAATATCGGATGTTTTCAATTAACGCTGTCGATTGGATCGAATTATATGACGAGTTAATGAACCTTTATTAAATATGTGGAATGATTATTATAAAAAAAGGAACACTTACCTCTCAATTTTTAATAACTGCAGTATAAACGAAATTGATTATTGCATATTCCGATTTCTTTGTAATATTATGTCGTTTTTTATGCACTTTTTTGTATTAGCTTGGACGAGTACTTACTATTATCATTTAAAATTTTTGACTTACTCTTATAAACATATTCAGGACAATTTTGAACTTTTGAAGTAAAGTTGAAATGAAAAATATTTTATATTACCAATATATTATATTAACTCATTGGGGAACAGAAAAACATAAGTTAACGATAATTTTTATTTAAAAATTGAATGATCAATAGCAAATTACAATTATAGTATTCGTTTTGAAGAGTTTCGAGCTCTTGAGCTGTATCAGTGCCTGTGCGCAGCCAATAGCAAGCCGTATTTGGAGCTTTTGAGTTACTGATAATCTGGGTGTACATAAAGGTTCATATATAGCAGAAGTTGATGGTTCGGAATTTCCGGCAGGAGAAAATGATACATGCTGGTCCTGGGTACTTCCTCCAGTTTCTGAGTGCCTGGTTACTATTGGATTGAATGTCTTCACCTGAAATAGATCATAAGCTTTTACAAAAAAATGTCAATGCCTACATATTGCATTCTGTTATAGGAAAAATATCTCCCATACATACAGAATGAAAATAAAACAAGCAGTTCATAATAAAAGGTCAAATTGTGTGAAAAAATTTCGATACTATAGGATTTGGAGAGTGTTCATAATGATATATTACTTACATATTTCAGTCGATCCACTTCAATTGTTGGAGTAGCATCTGGATGTAGTCTGACTTTAAGTTTGGATGTTCTACCGAAACATTCTTCAGTAAAATGGTAGGAACAAAGTACACTAGAACTTTAAGGAATAAAATCTTGCTTATTCACAAACTGGATCCAAGCCGTTCTCTTCTTTTCATCTTTCGGAAATCTAGAACAGAAATAAATTAGTGAAATAATTTATGTTTCCCTCATATTGTTATTTCAAAATCATCATGATAATTTTAACGGTTATTTCCAAAATGAACTTCGAAATCATGATAAAAAATACCGAAACTAACGATATAACTAAAAATAGAATTTGCCCTACCCTTTGTTACGCCTATGCACCACGTGGTTAACCTCAACATTTAACTCGAATAAAATACTTCCATTTAAGCTTATAATATTATCTAAATCCTCAATTAAGTATTTAGAACACTCACCTGTGAAATGTTACTCCAGCATTTGTTTGATATTTTGTCAACAATGACATCACAGGACAGTAACGTTGACAGCGAATAACTAAGTGATGAGTCACTGTTGGAGCCTGGATATGGCCGTTTCCGTTCAGAACTTTCTACGAAGTAAAATAGCCTTATGCTCCTTCCTGGTATTCTTTATTCAATGATTTCTAGTAACTCTAAAGTTTTCATCTGTTTATATCTGCTATGAATGAAACGAATTCAGTTACATTAAGCATAACGACATAATCACTCGATCTTATGAGCAACTCTTTCAGCAATATAGTTGTCCCGAAATATGCGCAGCAAAATTTAACTGGAAATTCTTGACAAAAATTAAGGGGAACCCTATTCTTCAAGTTTTTTAATGGCCTTTCATTTCGGAGTTGCAAACCTCTGAACTTGGCAATGCAAAAAGGAACACGGGTATATAGAAATTGATGGATTTGACGCAAAACAATAAAATCTCAAAATTTCCCTATCTCAAAAAGTACTCGTCGGAGCACAAATTTGGCTTGCGTAATCGCCATACTGATGTGATTGATCTCGGAAAAAAAATCGGCCACTTGCAAAGGGATGCTACTGGTGTTCAAATTCAACCTTCAGATTTGGAAATTTCATAACACGAAACCGTATTCCTTTGTCGTCGGTTTGAGCAGAAAATTTTAATTAATAATTGAAAAGAATATGCATACTCGAATTTAGTTATTCCTTTCGTTATGTTACTTTCAGAATTAAAGATGAAGAAGTATCAGAATAATACATTTTCCTTCCAGGGGTGATATTCATATTACTTATTACCTAACTTCTAGTGGTTTCATCTGTCCCTGTCGTTTCGTTTTTTCATATTCAATTTGAAGAAGTCAAACCAGACGAAAGGAAAAAAACTGTTTACAGGGATATTTCAGATTATTCTATAAACAAGTCCCATAAACGTACCACACTTTTACGGGTAGATAAAGGTTCTTTTTAGATATTGATTGAAATATTATCTGGGAGGATTCAGCATCTCTAAGAAAACTTTATAGGTTTTCACTCTCAGTATCTGAAACAGAAATATTTAAAAAAATTTAATCAAGATGAAGTGCTCCTGCGAAAATCTTTGCACTAATTTGACAGGAGCCAATTGGTTTCGGAAAATTTGTTGCTTAACAGTTAAACTAAAAAAGGAAATAAATGAATAGAATAATGTAACGTTTTGGTGTCTATATCACACACCTTCTTTAGACAAACTTTTAAAATCTTCAGAATTGTGTGTTTTTTTCATTTGCAGTCTAATTGAAATAGAAAGTTGTCAATTAGACTGCCAATGGAATCTTTTTTTATTAGACAGGAAACAAGAACAACTTAATCAATACACTTGAATTTGAAAATGAGAATGACTGGCATGAAAAAATCGTTCAAATGGGTGTTCAAAACGAAGATCTTTAGTTTTCTGGAATATTTAACGTATAAAAGAGAAATTTCGGTAAAATACCTTCACTGAATAGAAATAACTTGAAAAGTACAAAATTGAAAATCATCGGGATATAATTTGATCATCAGAAGACAATGTTGCACAGAAAACTCCACACATGTAATTTTTAACTGATCAAGACGTGTATTCACAAAAATTACGACCTGACTGAAAATTGGTAGTATTATTTAATACAGCACATACAAAACAATTAACTTGGTTTCAAAGGTCACAATGCCTGTTTTTTTGCGGTTTTGAGGAAAACGGTAGTTTTTGTCATAAAATTAGCTGAGACAAAAATCATTGACCAGATAATTGTCTATGAAAAATGATGAAATGTTTTGTAATAGCCTCAACTTTGAAGATAGCACTTTTCGAAAAGTTGAATGAGATGCGATCGTTATAATATGTACACATTTCCACGCCACCTTTGAGGTAGTGTACTCAGCGCGTTTTTTTGATGTGGTTTCCCTGGTAGGCCTATTCCACTAATATGTTGTGATTCCGTTCAACTTGAAACTAATGAAAACTATAGATGTAAGCAAGGATTGAAAATAAACTTTAATTTGTATACAGTATTGAAATGATTGTTTAATTAATTATTACAGTATATACAGTAATTTACATAAAAATATCACTCAGAAAGCAAACACAATAATAAAACTTAGATTGAAACCTACACAGTTATTCACAAAAAATACAAAAATTAACGAACACCTAAGTTAAACAATATTAATGAAGAATATCACAGTTAGATATTTACACAAACTTGAAGTCTGGCTAATCTAAAAATTTCACTGTACAACGGGGTCGTTTACGACCCCTTTCTTGACACATGTTTCCCGAGGAGGTTTTTTCTTCGCAAATCGACCTTTTCAAACTTTCTTGATACACGGCAATTATCCATGAGCGTCGCTTGAAATTTTGATGCCTTAATTTCTGATATTTAATTACATTAGGGCAGACTCTATCAATGAATTTATTCACGGTTTCTGCTTCTAATTGTTTATTAATCACTCTATCTAGGCATTCTTTTATGTAAAATGCTTTCTTTAATTTGGTTTGAAGCAAAACCTTCTCTTCTTCGGTATGCACTTTAGGTTCTGTCGATACTTCGTTAACATTCGGATACTCCATCCCCAGAGTTTCGTACACTTTCTTGAACGTATTCTTCTTTAAAACTTGACAATATAAGACATTTTCTTTTGGAGTCTTCTCCATCTTGTCACGAATGATCTTTATTTCCTGAAAAAGATTTAAGAGTTAAAATCAAATTGTTTCAACATTCCATTCAATCTTGATATGATAAAATTTTTCCTCGGTAAGCTCGATCTGAATAATATTTCAATTTTTTATTTCCTTTCTGGATTCGAAAAAGTTACAAATCACGTGAACATTCTCACAAGGCGATTGACATCCAAGATATTTCGAAAAATTATTGCTATTATGACGCGCTATTTTTGACTGTCTTCATTTAGTAATTGAATCTTTTTCCCATTCGAAATGAAATAAATGGAAACGTAGATGAAACAATTGAAATGTTAAAATTTGAGATTTTGGGAATGACTGGCATGACAAAAACTATCATACACAAATAACAGAAAAATGTTCTTATAATAACTTCACTGAAAAAAATATTTGAAAGGTACAAATATAAAAACATTGGGATATCATTTAATCAATCTTAGCATCAGAAGACAAATATTCATTGAAAATACTTCGAATTTTTGACATCTTGTATTGTAATAAATTTTATGTTTTGAATAAAGTAGAAATAAATTCAATAATTTTTTTTTACGAAAGTTCGTTTATCTTATAAATGATCGAATATCAACTATGGAATTGATAAGGATAAAGGATTAACAGACTGATAAAATACGGTAGAATAAGACATTGCAACTTGGATCCAAATTCCATGTTAAAACAACCCCTACAACAAGTAAATTCTCTCTATAACGAAATATTCAAAGAACATCACTCTTTGAATGGGTATTGGTATGAAGGTGTAAGGGTGGGATTTTTTTCAGACGTACGTAATAAATCCCGGTCCTAAACTAAATCATTACGGCGGATCCTTTTGAAACAGTTTTAAATACATCCCTTCCTGTTTGGTTTCAATCTAACCATTACGATAGTGTGGAAGTTCTGCGAAAATGTCTGAAAGGAAGTGCTTAAGTTTGAATGATAAACTTAAATTTATCAATGAAGTCGACCGCGACATTGGCGACTATAAGAAACAAATTTTCTGTACAACGAAATTTCTTTTTAACGATTTTTTTGCGGATTTAGCGCTGTCGTTATAGGGAAGTTCCACTGTATATTGACTTCCATTATTCCATTCAACCTCGTGGACATTTTGGGACACTTTTATCAACTTATTACAAGATTTCATAATCAAAATCAATGCCGGCCAACTAGCAACTGAATTCAAAATTGTTAGAGAAACAAACTACCTATGTCAATTTTATTCAATAACTTAATGGCCGTTTGCACCGTTTCACTGTTAAGCATGGTTAAACTAACCGATGTTAAATAATTAAACGTTGTTTAGGGTGTTGCCGATTGCACCGTCGAATCTTAATCGGTGTTTAGTTTAATCATCGATAGGTTTGGCAACACCGATGATTTTAGAAAAATTTGAGCTTTCAGTGAAGCACATTCTAGGAGATAAAGAAAAATAATAATAATCATAATTCTCTTTGTCTATGGATAGAATGTATGAATTTCTTTAGAAGCATGATGTCAACGCAATACACAATAGCCTTAAAAATCACGCCATCGTTCTTAGGGGGTAGGCAGTAGGCAGATAACTAAATTGAGTTAGTGATTTTTAGTCGTTTTTGTTGGGACTTTTGCTCTTTCACGTCTAAACGGCTGAACAAATTTTGATAAAATTTAGTAAGGTAATAGATGGGTACCTAAAAACAGATATAAGATCAAAATGATCACATCATCGTACTTAGGCGGTAGGAAGTAGGCAGAAAACTGAATTGAGTTAGTGATTTTTTTATGGTTTTTGCTGGAGTTTTGCTCTATCATGCATAAACGGCTGATTGGATTTTGATGAAATTTAGTTAAGTGATAGATAGTAACCTAGAAAAGGATATGGGCTATTGATATTCATGCTATCGTACTCAAGGCGTAGGCAGAAAACTAATTGAGTTAGTGATTTTTAATCGTTTGTTTTAAAAGTTTACCTCATTCACGCCTTAACGTCTGAACGGATTTTTATAAGACTTGGTTAATATAAAGATAGGATCCTAGGCACGGACACAGGCTACTTTTCGCGGCGGGAAAATACCTCATTCCCGCGGAAATCTAGCCGCTAGCGTGATTGTGTCAAGAAGCGCATGACGCCATAGCTACTGAAATGATTTTGGTGTTTTTTTTTTAACTGAGTGTTACTAAGACTTCAAGTTAGTATTTGATCACTTCGCTAACTTAGAGGGTCGGTAGGCGCCATAATTTAGGGAATTTATGATAAAATTTTGATGCTGTCTTTATTTAACAGTTTTACTCAACTTATAGGATATTTTGATGTGAAGTTGAGGACTGGAACACGATAGTGGGACATTGTTGCAGGGGGACTTACAGCCGAGAGAAAACAAAAAACTTATGCGAACGAAGTCGCGGGTGAAAGCTAGTAGACAATATAATGTGCTCAGTCCAAGAATATTTTAGAAAACGTTTTAACCTTTTTTGTTGGGCTCTCTGAAATGAATTCTAATGAAAAAATAAATGAAAATCAATCTTTGAAATAAGTCTTTCATTTGATGAATAGTAAGGATGCGCCAAACCATCGATTTGGTTCTGATTTCACAATCAAATCAATCATCATTATTGTATTCAAATTTGATATATTTTGGTATAACAGTTCATCAGGTTTTTTTAGGAAATGATTTTTTCTCTTATTTAGAGTTAAACGTATTCGTACGTTGCAATGTGAGAAATTCGGTATCCGGCCGAATCACAAAAAAACGCTTTAGCGCATCCCTAATAAATAGCAAGATAATAAAACCATTGTTTAAACAATATCATCAGGTAGTGAAGGAAGATCTCCACAATAACTAACTTCAAATCCTCGTTGTCAATAATATTTGAGGTTAATCGAGCTTTAAACGAGCAAATTTCTGCGTTTAGTTTAACCGACGTTAGAGGACCTTTTAATCAATGGTTAGAAAACGGTGCAACGGATTAAACGTTGTTTAGGACTTAATCATTGTTTGGACGAACGGTGAAAACGGGCATAAGGGTATTATTATAGGTGAAGTAGACAATGTTCATATTTTAAATCGAATTAAGTTCAAGGAAACATTCATGATTCGAAAAAAATACGTATGTTTCAACATTTCATTCAATATGATTCGGGAAATTTTCAAAGATTAGATTTATCTCATTGACTTGGCCTAGATATTTCAGAATAATCGAAAACTGTTTTATTTGCTGAATTCTCTGAACAAACAACAGATAGATGTCATGATTAAGTTCGTCTTTCTCTTAGGGTCTGTTAATCTACTTCATATTTCAAAAATTCATTTTTAAGGAGATGATATGAACTATTTTTCGAATATGTAAGCACATCAGTTCTTTTCCCTACTTTCTACTCTTTTTTCTATATTTTTTAGGAATGAATATTTTATAAAAAATAATTTCAAATTTTGATATGACGTTTTCGATTAGCTCGTATTGAGAACAGTTACATTGAGTAATATTGTTCAAATATTGCATAAAATAAGTTCAAATATCATGAGTCGAATTATGGGGATGAAAAACTACATCCATTATGCTATTCGACATTGGAGATTGAAATAAACAATAAATAATATTCGCGAAATAAGGGGACATAATTGAGCATTAAGATACCATGTATTTCATTCTCGTATTGTAACACACTGTTAATTTTGAAATTCAACAAACTGATTGATTGGTTTGGTAACGAGAATATTTCAGTATTTTTTCGCTCTATTGAAAATCAAAAATCTATTGTGGAATTCATAAGAATTAAAACAAAATGAAATCGAGAAAATTCACTCACATCCACAATGCCAATCGACTTGAGAAACATTTTCGACAGAAATATTGACTTCTTATGAGATTTCACAACAATAACTTATGCTGGCCAAATAGCAACTGAATAAAAAATTGAATGGAAACTATCTTTTTCAATAATTGAAATAGATTCTTAGCTCAACACTTGGTGAAACATTTCAAAGCACAAAAAGCGAATGAAATATTTGACTACGTTTATATAATATATTTTAAAACAGTTTTCGGGTTTCACCCCATTTTCGAAACTGAATACAAAGAAAGTCAATACATAAATAGAGACCTCCCGATGAAACGATGAATTTGAAAAAATGGTAAAAAGCTAACAAAAAACAAGATGATCAAAAAAAAAAGTAAAAGTAAAATTAAAATTGATTCCTCGCTTGACACTTGGTGAAACATGATTTCCGTAAAGTAATTGAATAAATAAAACACTTGACTATAAATGTTCACAATACAAGAATACATTTGAAAAATCGGTTGTGTACAAAACAACACAAATATTAATGAAAGAGATCACATCAAATACTTTCATTAACGGGTTAACTTGTAAATTAAAACGTTTAAAATGGAAAATCCAGAAAATTATTTGATGCCATATTAAACATTAAAATCAACAGTCGAATTGATAAGAAAAAAATTGATGAAATGATTAAAAATATATGTACTTACATTCATCATTTCAATCTTCCTGGAAGACATTTTCGAGCACAAATTTTCAACTTGTTATAAAACTCAACAACAATAGTCAATGCCTGCCAAATAGCAACTGAACTCAAAATTCTATAAGAAACCTGTAGTGTCGAACTTTAACTTTAGGCAGTCGAACAGGGGAGGGGTGAAAGAAAATTTTAGCTCCACCCCTTTTCGAGAAAGTTCAATTGAGTCATGATTTTTGACCAAGTGAATATATTTTATTTTTCGAATAGAATTAAATTGAGTTTACAAATATTTATCTTTCTTTATATATTTATATCTTTATTTATCTTTCATTTGTATTTTTAAACTCAATGATTAAATGGAGTATGAAATAAATTCCTGATTCGAAAAACTTTTAGGTTCCAGCATTTCATTCAATATATGTTGTTTTGGAAAATTCATCTGACTAGAATAATCCCATCATCCAAATATTGGAAAACAGAACTTTCAAAAACCCTAACTTTTCCCGAATTTTTGGATAAAAAGCAGATCATCTTTCAATTTTTGTGAATTATAACGAAGTATAACAGGATAGGATGAAGATTTATTCATAAATATCAAACTTGGTGAAATTTAACATCAAACGTCTTTTTGATCAAGTACGTGTTTGATTCGGTTTGAGTTTCAATCTATGAGCTATAATTTTTAATTATTTTTCGGATATGTACAGGGTGCGCCCAAATTCGAAACTTTCTTATGGAAACATGTCGATGTTTGAGGAACTTTTTCTATGAAAACCCAATGGTGAAAATCGCACTTGGATATATATGACGGTTTCATAGTAGCCCAAGTTACCTTCATAGGAAAATTTTTGATATCTGTGAAAACATTATTTCCGAAATTTTTCAGATAGAATCCAATGACCTTAATTGTGTTCCCTGTTAATCAACATCTCATCAGATTTTCGTATGAAAATTTAGCATTTAAAAGGAGCACCTTTTAAGATTCGATGAGAAGTCTTCGGTGGTGAAGATTTTGATTATTTAAACTTCTTCCGGAAACGATGATTAACAACACAATAAGAGTAGTAATACCACCCGCAAGAACTGAGAATTAAAACAAGAAAAAATATTTTTTTCATATATGAGGTTTCAAAATCCATCTGATCCGATAGTAAAACGTTAATGAATTTGTCATCATTCATAAACATTTTATCATTTATAATTATAGTACTTCTAAAGCTCACTTTCGTTAAACATAAGAATTTGAAAGCTAAAAAGCTCGAAAATTACCACAGAAAATATCGAGTAGGCTCTGTATTCGGAATTGTTATTTCAAGTTCTATCGAAATAGGCAAAAATATATAGGGTGTTCTATTTCATTCATTATAGCTTATAGCTTGAAACTCAAATCAAATGAGAAACATATTTAAATTTGTCATTCATCTTACTCGTTGAAGCTTGGTATTCGAAATGTCTGTAGATGCCTGAAGATGATCCTAGTTTTGAAAGGTCGAAAAATATGTAGCGTTCAATAATAGTACTTGAAGCAGACATGACAAGTTTCATTTCGAACACATATTTGAAACACATTCAGGTATTGAATTTCACCTCAGTTTTAAATTTATAAATGGAATCTTCTAATTAGCGAGTTATTATTTCATTAAAATTCACAAAAATAATACAATTTTTTGGAATGGAAGTGTGAATTCCAAGAAAAAAACAAACAATCCATTTCTTCATCTTACGAAGCCTTTGACTTCCGCAACCTTTTAAGTTATCAGTTCAATTTTTCAAATATTATTCTACTACGTAATATTGTTCCTAGAAGAAAGTTTGAGTAAACTTGAATATAAAAACTATCTGAATTCTATTCACCCCCATGCTGTCCGCTCAACCAGAAATTCATTAGCCTCATTACTAGCTTATACTTCTACCTACATTCGTATGGTTATTTAATTGATTTTTAATGTGCTGACAAATCTTTTCTCTACTTTCAGGTAGTTTTCAATAATTTTCTTAGGTTCAATTCAAAAACATGCACTCTAAGCGCTCTATTTTTATACTCATTTGTGTAAGAATAATTTTGTTTCAGAGAACAGGAGTGAAATAGGAGAAATATTGTAGAAACACCAACAGAGGAAATGGAAATATGGTACTAAGAAATGAAACTCAATTAAGTGAAATTCTTGTCCAATAAAAAACTTTCGTGAATGTGAAATATCACATTATATGGGGTTATTTCCAAAAATACTTCAATGTGTATACAGTAGTAAAATACACGAATAAAAATTCAAGAGAAGCCCTGCAATATTACCCCCAAAATTTCAACTGGGATTTGAGATGATACGAAATATATAAATCTCAGTAAATCGGTTCTATATTCTGGAGAATTCGAAAAATTAAATATCTAATAGATAAATAATTAAAAAATTAAATTTTAGTGTTCTGATGATGCGATTCTCTTGAAATTTTGCATAAACATTCAGTATGTCAGTCTTTATTCAGGAAATGAACTTAACTTGAATCGGTTATCTTGTCATGGAAATATAGATATTCTTCTTTCCAATATTTCAATTGAATTTTTTATGTTTCTGTTGACACTATGGCAACAAAATTTTGCATCAAAATTCAGTATAACACATCTTCATTTACAAAAAAAAATCCACTTGAATCGGATATGTTATGGACATAAAAAATTATTTTTTTTCAATATTCCAATTGAAATCATTATGGTTCTGTGGACACTATGGCCACAGAATTCTGCATGAACATTCAGTGTATCAATCTTTATTCATGAAATGAATTTCATTCTAATACGATATTTTTTCATAAAAAATTAAGTTCATTCTTTTCAATATTCCAATTGAATTTTCTATAGTTCTGTTAACGGTATCCCCACAAAATTCTGCATGAACAGTGAACTTGAAAAAGATGTACAGCCGTCATAATACGTACTGGGTCATTATATGTACCGGGGTTTTCACCATAATTTGACCCCCCCACCCCTTTAACTTTGTTACTAAAGGAAATACAAAAAAATGTTTTTCTAGAAGTTTCACGAAATCACTGAGGTTTTTTTGATATGAGTCCATAAACTGAAATAAATACATGGTGGCCAACATATTGAAGGCAACTTCATTTTTTTAAATAGACACCGTGTATATTTTTCCATGTTTGGCCAGCTCTTTTTCCTCTGATTTCGAATATGAAACATAATATGTTGGTCTGTCTTTTTTATTCTGAGAACTACAGAGTTTCAAATTTTGAGAACACCTGCTAAGATCTGTAATCATTTTACAAGTGACAGAGTGCGATTACTGAAAATGCTCATTTTTGGAGTTATAATAACGTCAAAGGAAAGATATAAATGAAGAAAAACATTGAATACACTATATTTTTTCAAATGATGAGTCAATACATAAATAGAGACTTCAGATGAAACGATTAAATTGAAAAATTGAAAAAGCTAACAAAAAACAAGATGATCAAAAAAATTATCTCAAGAAAACACCATGTTGAATTTAAGCTTTGAAAACAACTAAATAACGAAATGAAAATTGAATTGATTCCTCGCTTGACACTTGGTGAAACATGATTTCCGTAAAGTAATTGAATAAATAAAACACTTGACTATAAATGTTCACAATACAAGAATACATTTGAAAAATCGGTTGTGTACAAAACAACACAAATATTAATGAAGAAAGATCACATCAAATACTTTCATTAACGGTTAACTTGTGAATTAAAACGTTAAATAAAACGGAAAATTCAGAAAATTATTTGATGGAATATTAAACATTAAAATCAATAGTCGAATTGATATGAAAAAATTGATGAAATGATTAAAATATATGTACTTACATTCATCATTTCAATCTTCCTGGAAGACATTTTCGAGCACAAATTTTCAACTTGTTATAAAACTCAACAACAATAGTCATGTCAATGCTTGCCAAATAGCAACTGAACTCAAAATTCTATAAGAAACCTGTACTGTCGAACTTTAACTTTCGGCTGTCGAACAAGGGAGGGTAAGAGGAAATTTTAACTCCACGCCTTTTCGAGAAAGTTCAATTGAGTCATGATTTTTGACCAAGTAAATATATTTTATTTTTCGAATAGAATTAAATCATTGAGTTCAAAAATATTTTATTTTCTTTATATATTTATATTCCATTTGTATTTTAAACGTGCAATGATTAAATGGAGTTTTGAAATAAATTTCTGATTCGAAAAAATATTTAGGTTTCAACATTTCATTCAATTTATCGACGCGTTTAAGCCAAAACGACATAAGCGCCATTTTTTACGAAAATTGAGTTTTCAGTTGCACTGAATCAGCCTAAGCGCCTTCTCTGGATAGAACCTCTTGGATTTAGTCAATAAAATGGACTACTTTCACGCAATTCCGATTTAAAGCGCCAGACTCGTCTAAGCAGAATTCGTCGAGGTTGTTCACTTCAGTCATAAGCGAAAATAATGCATTGTTGACTCCTGTCATAAGCGACAAAAATACATTGTCATATACGATTTTAATTGACTTAACCTCCATTTTTGCATTTTTTTATCAGTTTTCCTAGATCAATTTCAACTGAATGTATATACTCAGTGGTTTTTAGTGTTGTACTTACTTATAAGAGCGAATTTCGATAATTTTTTTGAAAAAATAGTCACGAAACAAGTTTTCCTAAATAAGTCGAAATTTTCAAAATGTCGCATACGTCGTTCTGGCTTGAATGCTTCGATATGTTATTTTGGGAAATTCATCTGACTAGAATAATCCAATCATCCAAATAATATATATAAGTGAAAGCAGAGAATAATATTAATCGATATAAATCAACCAATATTAAACTATACTTCGGAGCTAACTTCGTCCTTGTTTCGAGACAAAAGCCAAGGAAGTGGTATCAATCAGAGCACCTATGGATGCCATTTCGTCCTTATTAGGACTCATCATCACAGGTTAGCTCTGAATGATAGAAGGTATTTCTTGGGACTTAATGCGAACGACGTCCTCGTTACGGTATTATTCCACACAACAATGCCATAACAGTAACACTGAAAGACACTGAATGCATGTCAAAAGTACCGAAACGCCATCTCTTGTCCCATACGAAAACTTCTTCCATAGCATGAATCTCAAACAAAGTACGAAATGTCTACCATTTGTTGCCTTGACTGAAGCGTTTTCTGCATGTCGCAAAATTTTCCTACTTCAGTCTACAACGAGAAGCGCCCGGTTTAACCGTCATGTGACTAGTAATGAAAATAATATAAACAGAGGTTTAACGCGTACATCGCCATGAATATTGAAAAACAATAAATGAAAGCAGAGAATAATATTAATCGATATAAATCAACCAATATTAAACTCATACTTCGGAGCTAACTTCGTCCTTGTTCGAGACAAAATGCAAGGAAGTGGTATCAATCAGAGCACCTATGGATGGCCATTTCGTCATTATTAGGACTCTTCAGCACGGTTAGCTCTGAATGATAGAAGCTATTTCTTTGGACTTAATGCGATGTGCTGATGAGTCCTAATAAGGACGAAATGGCCATCCATAGGTGCTCTGATTGATACCACTTCCTTGCATTTTGTCTCGAACAAGGACGAAGTTAGCTCCGAAGTATGAGTTTAATATTGGTTGATTTATATCGATTAATATTATTCTCTGCTTTCACTTTATTGTTTTTCAATATTCAGGCGATGTACGCGTTAACCTCTGTTTATATTATTCATTACTAGTCACATGACGTTAACCGGGCGCTCCTCGTTGTAGACTGAAGTAGGAAAATTGTGCGACATGCAGAAACGCTTCAGTCAAGGCAACAAATGGTAGACATTTCGTACTTTGTTTGAGATTCATGCATGGAAGAAGGTTTTCGTATGGGACAAGAGATGGCGTCTTCGGTACTTTTGACATGCATTCAGTGTCTTTCAGTGTTACTGTTATGGCATTGTTTGTGTGGAATAATACCGTAAAAGGACGCCGTTTCGCATTAATCCCAAGAAATACCTTCTATCATTCAAGCTAACCTGTGCTGATGAGTCCTAATAAGGACGAAATGGCCATCCATAGGTGCTCTGATTGATACCACTTTCCTTGCATTTTGTCTCGAACAAGGACGAAGTTAGCTCCGAAGTATGAGTTAATATGGTTGATTTATATATCGATTAATATTATTCTCTGCTTTCACTTTATTGTTTTTCAATATTCATGGCGATGTACGCGTTAATCCTCTGTTTTATAATAAATATATACATATAATTAAAGGTTTAAGGGTGTGGAGACTCATTTATTTTTGGAGTAAAAGTTAGTGTACCTTTTTTTCTTAACCAAGCTTTCGCAATCACTTTATTGCATCTTCAGGGTTTTCTAGAATTATAGACACAGTTAGAAAAAATGTCAACAAAACATAGTTACAATATTACCGAAAGTGAGATTATATAAAACTAACATAATTCACGAAACAGGTCATGGTAAAATAATAAATTAAAAAAATTTCACATTTATAAAAGACGAAGACAGGGACAATTAATGATTTAAAAACTTCTTTGTGTAGTCGATACTGCGTCATATTTGTTGTTATCTAATGTGTGGCGTTGACAAGACAGATGAAATTTCGATGTTTATTCATCGAGTGGACCTTCATAGTAATGATTTTCTTTTCTGATTTGTTGTAATAAATAACTGTAAATATTACTCAACTTTTGTGTATCTGATTTTTGTGTTTATTGTGTTTTCATTCTTGTTTATTTCGATCATTTCATGTATGAGTCTCTTATGGTAGTTGTTTTCAGACTTTAATATTTTCACGTTTGTGAAGTCAATTTGATGATCTAAGTCATGCGCATGCGTCGCTAGTGCACATCTATCTTTATTTCTGATGATGTCCGATTTATGAAGCGCTATTCTGCTTTTAACCCATTGGGATGTTTGGCCAATATACATGTCTCTACAATCTATACAGTTGAGTTGATATACAACGTTACTTTTCAAAGATGTTGGTATTGTATCCTTCAGTCTGCTATATAGTGATCTTACTGTTTTTTGATTATATGTTGTTATCTGTACCTTCTCATTCTTGAATATTGCTTTAAATTTGGGCACTTATCTGTTTATGTTAGGGAACGACGCGTAAAATTTGTGCACTGGATCATTATTCTCAAGTTGGTTATTTTCTTCTGGTGTAGGTGTTGTGTCGCGACGAATATAGTAATTTGGTAACCATGGTTTCTTGGGTAGGAATTTTGTCTCAATATTTCATGTAATTTTTGTGATCCTTCTCGTTTTGTAAGATTCATGACAAATTTTGATAATTCTTTGTTTCATTCCTTTAATGAAATTGATCTTGATATTGATGCTATGGTTAGAGTAAAAGTTAATAAATTTATTCGAAGTTGTGTTTTTCCTGTACCAACTTAACGCGATCTTGTTGTTATGTCGGTGTACCACGTATCCAGGAAGGAACTGCTTGATCTTCATTTTCCATCTCTATTGTAAACTGTTGTCCTCTCTACAATAGGAGTTGAAACATTCCAGTGT